>SSOS01000007.1:1274503-2008875 GCA_004849945.1 Aspergillus ochraceus | reverse complement strand
GTTGTACCTTCTCTCTCTCTTTCCTTCTAATTCACACAACACTTGTCACGAGAGAAGAACAAGAGTCAGGAGGGGAAGTCACTCGACGCAAACAGCGACAAACGCGGAGATGAGATAAGATAAGATGGCCCGGTCGGCGAGACTCCAGCAAAGGCAAAGGCAAAGGCCAGCGCAAAGCCTCGCCGGCCTTCCCTCCCAAGTCCACTCCAATCTGCCTGTTTCCCCACGGACAAGACTCGGTGGGACTGCCGGATGCTGTTTAGATCCTGAATTTTTTGGATCAGTTTCTTTCAGTATCTATATATACAACCCATCTCTCTCTCATGTGAACCAGGTAAGCCGGTCCTCTCCCTGCGAAAACGAGTTCTCCGCTGATTCTCCCTACCGTAGGCGTTTCCCGCCACCGACAGGAGAGTTCCCCCATTCACTATCGACCGGCAGATGGACTCGAGGAACTGCACGTGTTACTGGCCGCTCCGCTGAGTCCTGTCTTCGCGATCGATTGTTCCGCGCGCGCTCCTGTCTGGCTTCCGACTGTCCGCCCGTCGGAGCACGAATCATTGGTCTCCCCCGTCGCCGCTCATCGAATCCTATCTTCGGACTTCACACCGCACACACGAGTACATGGAGTCGTGTTGTTGGCCACAGGGATATTCAATTTGGTATTGCGCGGACTTGTTTTTGGCCATTGTCTTGGATAGTGGGTCTTTAAACCGTGAATAAGGTTAGTCTTCTTGCGCTGCGCATCATGACGGCATATAGGGAGCTTGGGATAATACACCCTCGGTGATTGTTGCGATTCTTATTGCGCCTATTGTTTGGTTGGCAATAGACATCTGTCGCAGCCAGGGTCCCTCGCTCTGACAACCGGCCTGTCCGTCTCCTTTTCTTCTTCCACTCGTCAACTCGCTCTATCTTCCTTCTCGTCGCCTTCGGACACTCACTCTATCTTGATGCTGGCTAGCTCCTAACATTCTCGCATACAGGATACACTCTTACATATACCGACAACATGGGCGAATCAAATGGGTCGAGAGAACAAGGTGGCCCGTATGCTTCGGGTACCATTGCAAAATTGGTATGTCTAGTATACGCGACGGATCGCATCTCGGGTTCCTCATTGCTTGAGGCCGCGTCACTGACATACTTAGACTTCTGATATTCTGAATGACACCTTCTACAACATCGTCTACGATATTGTTGCCAAGGTCCATCGCGATGAGAAAGTCGCTCGCATGCGCTCCGCCGTCGTCGCGGCGAGACAGAAAGCCGAAGATGAAGCGGCCAGACGTCGCGAAGAATCCGGCAATAAGTCTACCAACCCGCTAAACTCGGGCGATCCCGATTCTGAAGAGTTCAAGGATCTTCGAGTGGAAACTGAAGCGGCCATTTTCGAAGACAGCAAAGTCTACCTCAAGGGAAATCCGCTTCAGACGGTCAAAGACGTCGTCTGCCCTGATTGCCGGCTACAGCGTCTGCTTTACCCACCCACTGGGGTCGGGGCGCGACAACCGCCCGATCCATATCGAGAATACTGCACCGAGACGCCAATGATTAACAAGCCGGGCCACGATGTACATGGCAATCCATTCGCGACCGACAAACTGAACCCCAAGAAGAAGAAGCAGACTACTTCATCTAATACTCCGGCGTCGAGTCCTCCTACGACGCCCGATGGCTCCTTCAAACACGCGGCCCCGGAGAAAATTTCATTCCCGACGGTCAAGTGTCCGCAATGTCCGAGATACTTCGTCGTGACGCGTGTAGCGCAGCATATGGATCGATGCATGGGTCTGTCTGGTAGGCAAACCAGTCGGAACAAAACACCCATGGAGAACGGCACCAGCACGCCCACATCCGCTCCGCCGAAGCGGCCGTTAGAGGATGATACACCGTCGCCGGCTCTCACGAAGAAGAAAAAATTAGGGGCTCCGAAGAAACTTTCGGGGAAAAAGCCACCTCCTGCTCCTAGCAGTAAATTAAAAAACGGCCTCACGCCTGACATGGCGGCCGCCGCAGATGCAGCAGCTTCAGGAGACGCTGACATCAAAAGTGAGGTGAATGGAGATTGACAGTTCTCGCTCGTTCTGTCTTTATCTTCTTCATTCCTCTTTCTAGAGTCTACACATTATTCTCACAGATACACAGACAGTTTCTGTATCGGGGACGAGATCTGGACATAGTCTCCTTGTTCTTTTTATTTTCATTTGTTTTAACGATATTGACGTAAATACTCGGCATCAAAGGCGTCACCGGGGACTTTGCTCTAGTACACAATCATGTCGAAAAATCTGGGACATGCTCGGCGTCATTTTCTCTCATTTTCGTGTCTTTTTTCCTTTGTCATGAACGTGATTGATGTGGTTTTGTTTTTTATCTTCTGTTGAAGAATAGATGATGATGATGCAGAAGTTGTGCAATATGCACAGTATGTACAATAGTTTGGCGAGTATCAGCACCAGCATTAAGAACATGTGCGGTTAAGTCAATTGACTGTTTAGCGAGATTTCCGTCCTGAGCGCTAGTTCCTTACAGACTCCCTAAGGTAGTCAACATGATGCTCCCTGACTCATAATGACTGATGAGGTCATGTTGGCCTGAAGAATACGGCCACCACTCTCCACACTCTCCACTATTCCGATAAGACAAACGCCAACCATTTCCGCAACTCATCTTCATCTCCGATTCACCTCTCCTTCAATCTCTTTATTATCCATTGGTACACCCCATGGCCGACTCATCCCTCCTAACATGGGGAGTTCCCCGCCTCTCCCAAATCCTTCCCTTAGACGACGACTCCCTCAAGCAGATTCTCTCCTACGCCGCCACCCTCTCCAAAGATGAAGGTGCGGAGCATCTCAAAAACCTCCTCGGCGACTCCCCCGCCGCATTCGAATTCATCTCGTCCTTCAGTGCTCGCCGTGAACCACCTGCTTCTTCTCAACGCGCGCGAACCACCGGCTCCGAACCCACATCACGAACCTCCAGCCCAGCAGGATCCGGAAAACCCACCAAGAAAGGCAAAAAGTCCAAGCCGCCGCTTCACAGCGCCGGTCCTGTCCGACAGATCGAGAACTTCGGGAATGTCGCGGGCGGGTATCGCAAGGCCGATCAGGAGGAGGATTACATGGCCGCGTTCTCGGGGGGTCGCACACAGGGGGCCACCACCGCGGGGACGGGGGTGAATGCAGGCTTATCTGAGTCACGGCCAAGCGCACAGTTCCTGACGCCGTCGTCTCGTGAGGAGTCATCTGCTTCATCATCGCGGGCGCCCTCTCCAGGACCGAAACCGGGTGCTACGAGCAGCAGTAAGCCGCCCCCGTCGGCGTCAGGGCCCATGATCTCGGATTACCTACCGAATGTGAAATCGAAGGCTGCGAAGCCGTCGTCGTCGCGACAGGGCGGGGGAGGAGGTGGTGGATCGTCCAAGGGGGCCCTCACCACGAGCAATATCTCAGATTTGACGGCGGCGATCGCCGCGTTGGAAGTATCTACGAATCCGACGCTTGGCGGAGAGCGTCAGAAATGCAATTGCTACGCGTCATTGCATCCGCTGTTCGATGCGGCACCGAACTGTCTGAATTGTGGGAAGATCATTTGTTCGCTGGAGGGTCTCCAGCCCTGCTCGTTCTGCGGAACGCCGTTACTCTCGAGCGAGGAGATCCAGGGTATGATCCGGGAACTGCGAGCCGAGCGAGGACAGGAGAAGATGCGTGCTCATAATGAGAGCGTTCACCGCGAAGGCGGGCCGGGGCAGGGATCTAGCAGCGGAGGAGGGCCGAATAAGCTAGATGCCGCGAAGGCGCATCGAGACCGACTGCTTCAATTCCAGGCTCAGAACGCCAAACGAACCAAGGTCGTCGACGAGGCGGCAGACTTCGAGACGCCGAATGTTGCGTCCACGTTATGGATGAGCCCCGCGCAGCGAGCACTCGCGTTGAAGAAGCAGCAACGCGTGCTGCGCGAGATGGAAGAGCGAGCACGCCCAGAATGGGAGAAGAAGCAGACCGTTATGAGCTTGGATATCAAGGGTGGTCGACTCACGAGGGTGTACCAGTCGGCTGGACCGACTGATTCAAGCCCATCCGCCGAGGAACAAGAGGAGCAGACGCTGGCGGAAGACGCTCTCAGTCATGATACGGGGAGAACGGGCAGCGGTGAAGCATTCAGTCGGAATCCTCTACTTGCGGCTGGCGGACTGGTGCGGCCGGTCTGGAAGACAGCAGATGGGAAACAGCCGGAGAGCACAGCGCGCAAGGACCGAAAGCAAACGTGGCGGCGGGTTCAGGATGACAATGATGACAATGAGCAGTGGATTCTAGACGGTGGTGCGCATGGATATTCGGGATGATAGACATATCTTAGTATCAACAATTCTACAGTGTCCCCGGCGGAGGAAAGGCCAGCATAGATTCGGTCAATCTTTCACAAAGAACACTAATCTCTGGCTTTTGATCGTATACACAGTCATAGGGCTGCTAACTGAGCAGGGGTCTCGGGCTAGATTTGGATGAAGTACCGGGCTCCTTATATCTACGAGAAGAGCATCTGGACTAATCCTGATCAACTTTCCAAGAACGAAGGTTAATCTGTTAAACGAGACCTTTTTCAGGAAGCTCTAAGTAATTGACGAAACAAGCATCTTCTGATCAACTGGACTAGCATTCGCATGAATCTGCCCAGAGGTGGTAACGCGAATTACTATTAATCCGTAACTCCCGTTTGCGTTGGCTCGGTATTAATGCCGACTCCGATTAAATTTCGAATAGAGGAATTTTTATTTGAAAAGACATTAATCAGCCGGGATTCATAGATTATTCGTATTCGAAATTAGTATTGGGTTCGAATAATCGACTATTCGATATCCGATTACACCCCTAGACTCAGCGATGTGGTGGCTTGAAAAAATCTCTCATCAACTATCACCGGACGCAGAGGCGTCCCATACTGCGACCAAGGATGTTGAACAATGGGCAGACTTGGCCTAAGTTCGTACAGTACTACATATGGCAGATTGGACGGTGGAATCCCTGCAGCATTCGATGTTGGTCTTTTTGGCTCATGTGGGAGGATAAACCATCCACTAATCTCACATCAACAATGGCTTGAGCTTCGAGTGGTTTTCTAACATTAGGCATGTTCCCATTACAGAGCGACTCATTGGGCCTGCAGGATCAGGCAGGAGATTTTGAGAACGGTCAATCCCAGCAATCGTTGTCATGTTAAGCGCGCCAATTCGCGTTGAGAGAACCTAAAAGAATCTTTGGTATGTGTCGTCGGTATTCATGTCTTTGAACGCTTCACTGGTGCTCTGTGTTGTCATCGAATATGTGGGAATTAATTCCCTAGATTTTCAGGCGGGTAACTTGATGAATAGAAAGCAACAATCTGTAAGATATTCATAATGGCTTTGGTCTTGTCTCAAACTTTATGCCGATAAGAGAATTGCATGTTCCACCTCGCGGGTTATATATCATTCCATTCCATTGTTTTGGGATTTCTGGCTTCTTTTCAGGCAGCTGACCTGCATTAAGGACATTCCTTTATGCAATACCAATGAATATACTCCGCAGGACTCTTAACCAGAAGAATAGGAGTCGCGCCGAAATATGTTCCGCCGCTGTCATGAGATAACAAAAGGAGAAATAAAAAAATCTAGGTGAC
The DNA here is from genome assembly GCA_004849945.1 of Aspergillus ochraceus. Lineage (NCBI taxonomy): Eukaryota > Fungi > Ascomycota > Eurotiomycetes > Eurotiales > Aspergillaceae > Aspergillus > Aspergillus ochraceus. Next base: position 2,003,211 of record SSOS01000007.1, on the reverse strand, counting down.
TTATAAATACCCCAAGCATCCCCAACTCGTTTTCTATCATATTCAGCCGTTCTGACTCCAAAGTGAGGCCAAACAGTTTACCCTACACCCCAATTTTTCGATACAATGAAGCCCTTCTACGCCACTTTCACGTCCATGCTTCTGCTTGGCTCCGACCCAACAAACAGATTGAGCACTGTTGCCGCACTCGCACTGATGTCTTTGGAGTAAGTAGATATTAGTGGAATTTGCGAATCTATGAAGATCCTTGATACTGATTACGATAATAGTTTTGTGAATACATGACTACTGGTACCCCATGGTGTGCGTATGGAGGTAGGTATAGCCAATCCTCAGAGATGAAAATTTGTCTGACAAGTCCGATTATACAATGTAATGTTTTTGGATGCGCCTTGCTCCGGTGGCTGCCGCAAGTGATGGATTATACCCATAGCCTGGCGCTCGAAGCAAAGGTGAATATGGGCTCTTTCCTTGGAAGTGGCTTTTATCGCTACCATGAGTGCTGGATTTAGTGATGTTGCGAGAGATACTCTTACCCTGCTTTTTATACTCTTCTGTTCTGTCTGTTTGCATGTGTGACTGCCCACTGCATGTCATTACTTGAAATTTGCCAAGACTCGGCGCCCGGCCCTGATAAGTGATGACTCGCGCTTCGAATATATTCGAATGTTGGCACCGTCTCATAATTTGCAAACTCATAGCTTTTCGTCAGTGATCTCAAGTTTACAGGAATTCCACACGAGGATTAAGTGAAGGACAACATAGTCATGAGTACATTCAGCGAGTAGAGCATCAGAGGAGAAATCAACTGCGCACATGATGAACCGACTAATCTACCCAAGCACATATACGTAGAGGAGGATTATGTAGAGAGAAGTCAATGTGAGTATTGAACTGTCACAGCCAGAGCCGTCAAGTATTTGTTGTCAAAATGCTAATCCTCCACCCTCCTGAACTATCCTGATATTTAGCTGTCCACAAGTCAAGACTCATTCCATTCATCATAATCCATCTCAAATCCACACTCCCGTCTCGCACAGCGGTAAACGAAGCCTCTGCCCCGTTCCCTCTGTCCACGGGAAATCTCTTCACAGTCACACAAAGGGTTCCCATCCCTGACACCCTCCCAATCGTCAAAAACCATCACCCTGGGACATTCTTCGCACGCATAGTACCATCGGTTGATATTATGGTTGCTGTTAGTAGGCTGGGTCTGGTAGTGAGCCATTGTATCATGGCACTCCGAGCATCGAGGTGGGCGCGAGAAAAGCCGAGGGATTGCTTGTGGCATTGTCGAAGTGAGATATAGCCTGTGGTAGGTTAGGCTAGCCCAGACCAAGTTATGTGTAGAAAGAATACTAACTCAAATGCAGACAAGGTGTAGTAGGTGTGTGAGTGTTTGAGAGAAGAAGACTTTGGCTAGTGATGAGATGGTGAGGGGATGGAGGAGGACAGAGGGCCTTTTTATGCTTCACCCTTGGGGTTTCTCTGCCGTCCTCTCTATGAGGCATTTTCACACTGTACAGAGACGGGCGAAACGCTCTTCAAGGCAATCGCCCACACGTCATCTCCCTCAATTGTAGAGGCTGTAATTCGTACATTAGGGAGTGATGCATACAGGTCCTTGGGGGTGACCAGCTGGACAGCGACAGCCCAAAGAACGTTGCGGCACTGCACTTTTGATGCCCGACAAATGAGATTCTTCGATTCTCACTTCTGTAATTGGCGAAGTTTCTTTGCTTGGCATCAGCAGTGACCTGGAGCGCGTGTCGATGCTATTCCGCCACTTTCGATGCATTGCTTGGCGTTGCATCGACGCGAGACGCGTCTTCAATTGATCCCTCCGTCCAACGATATAGAAGTCGCAGCCTGTCTCTCGCAAATTTAGGATTCTCTACTGTCCTAATCACCTTGAATTTCAGTCACATACCCTTTATCTATAATAACCTATCTTGGAATTCCATTCCGCAATCTTAAGCCGCTCTCCCATTCGAGATGCACGAATCTCAATTTTCAGGCAGTTGGCGATCTCCCGACAATGATTGCTCCGCAAATGACGTGTTTATTTCCAAGGATCTGAACCATCTATTGCATACGAATGTGTGAGTTTCTCTAGCAAATTGCAGCAGCTGACAGAGCTTGCACTAGGCACCTAAAGACGTCAGCGGACTGCGACAGAAGAGAGAAGTTCCCACAGACCGCTATAAAAATGTACGAAGGGGGCGGTGATGTGCTTGACATCCACTGTAAATGTCCTGCTCGGAAAGACGTGGACATGAATGAACACTGTCGCAGAGAACAATTAGGCTTGCGCAATGGACGGGGAGACAGCTAAAGGGAATCCAAGGATAGGACAATGGACAGGGCAAAACGTCTTTCCGAGTATATATGATTATATCACGCGCAAAACAAAGCCTCGCAATTGAATGCAAAATCCCCACCTGTCCGCTGCATTACTGCTCGTAATGTTCAGCTGAAAATGCTTCTCCCCGGCAGGAGTTGAATCGACACTCCTGACGACGTTTGGTGCCCGAGAAAACTAAGCAGCGGAGGATGGTTGAGTGCTGACGTTGTTTCTGGGTAGTATGATAGATAATGGGTCCCTTGGTTCATTAAAACCTAACCAACGTCTGATTATCGAGGGAATCGATTCGCCTCCTATACGCAATGCATCTACGCTGGTGAATGCAGCGTTAAATCATCCTCACATACCGGGCGTCGCTCATGATAAGCTCCACATCTTCACGCCAGAAGTCCGGACAAGCACGCCCTATAGTCCAGTCGAACAAGGTTTGGCTAATCAGAGGATCTGCCTGAGCCTCAACCAGAGCCCTGGTCCCTTCACCCGTGAGACCAGCAATCGGTCAGTACTCAGCATAATTCCCACAAACCGTCGCGCACTAACAACGTATTCAGGGGCAGAGTGCAAGGAGGCGTGCTTGAAGAACCGGAATTCTCAACACCTGCACTACAGGTGCAACAAATACCCCAGGGTTCTCAGAGAATTTTGCAACCAAAGTCTACTGACCGCTTAACCACGTCGCCAAGCAAAAAACAATTCCCATGTCAATCCTGTGAAAGAAGCTATTCCTATAGCCAATCGCGGAGAGCACACATGATAGCCGAGCATGGTGAATCCAAAAGAAAGGCTGGTCGACCGCCAACCTGCTCTAGACCACTTTAGAGTTGCCGAATCGAACTGTGCTTGGATGTTATTAGGGGGGAAGAAAAATAAAGGGATAGAAATGACCCAGCTTGCTAGGGGGATTGACAATGCGGAGTACCTATGTAACTACGTGATGGGGTGTTTCAATGGACCCCTAGATGAAATTCCTGAAACCATAGCATTGCTTTCACTGATTTGCTGCTGTAACGTATGCTTGGATTCCCGGAAGTATAAATCCTAAAGGCCCCTTCGTAGATCTCATTCTCCTGCATGGTTAACCTTAGTCTACATCATCTGCACCATCGAATACCCCAAACCTAGCCTTTTGAAAGAGCCTTGGAGGATGAACGACGTTGGAGTTTTAAAGAGAATCTGCAAGTTGCTAAACCATGCCCTTCCTGATGATTCGATTAAGTCCGCACATCTTACTAGTTAGTCGACGACTTGCGTGTGGAATTAGGTAAGGCGCTCTGAGTACTCTGCTGTGTAAGGATTGATGTTATTTTCAACTTTCCAATCATCTCAAATGCCCAGAAACCCTTGATCAAAAATTCCCCAAGCCTACACAGAATAAACGTCTGCATTCACTCTAGAAAATGACAGGTAGTTACTTTACTACTTGCCGGGCCTTCTGCAGTTCTCATATTATGGAAGTATTGTCGGCGACAACGACGCCTACAGAAGATAAGGCTTATTTACTTTCTTAACCTCCTTCAGTTATAATCTACATGGTCATATATTAATCAAATCTAATTCCCTTTGTTCTTTGCAGGATCATTGCTGCCATTACAGAGCCTCAGACCTCTCCAACTCCCTTGGCCCAGGAATGGTCCCGAATATCCTGGTTCGTTGATCGAGGCTGGGTTGGCAGAACGCCATTCATTTTGTACGCAGTTATTATTCTTCCTCCTCTCTTTACTTCCGAGTATGCGCTTTCAATATGTCAGGGGGTTGTAACATTCGCTCCATCACAAAGTCTTTTCTTCTTTTAATGTTCCCCCTTCTTCTCTCTCTTTTCCGACCATTTCTTTCCAGTTTAACTAATTCTAATCTCCCTCTTTTCCTAAGCTTGTTTCTTTTCTCTTTTAGTCCTTCTTACCAATTTCATCTCAGCATCTATATCGCCTGTTGTACTAGTTACCAATGTTACTAAACTTTTATATCTAGAGCCTGGCACTCAAATTCTCCTAAGAAGAACATCCACATCGGAAACTCAGATACTATATACCGTGTGTCGCAACTGATATAAAAGCATAAGCGTATTATCATCTTTGTTTCGTCGCTCTGTACTATCGATATTAGACATTTTTGCAGCGGACTAGCGGAGTAAATAATCGAAGGACATTCGTGTCGGTTCAGAGACTGTTTGGAGATCTTCGGAGACTCGGAGTATATGATTGGACTGGGTTTTCTTTTGTCGGGGGCTAGAATACGTTACATGATCCAGGAACTTAATTACACGTGCATATGACATGTTACTTTTCTCTCTGACTGGCGGAAATTATTGTACAAGTTCTGGTCTTCTTATGCAAATTTCATTGTAGTACTACTTGATTCTATAACCAATGCATTTTTTTGGTTATCCTTTTATGTATATCTGTAAAAAATCAAGCAAGTAACAGTTTCGCAGAATCAAGTTCTATCGATGCCATATTCTCTCATCTAATCATATCTCTGTTCAACGGGCGCATCACCCGCAACCCAAAGCCTCAGCTAGAGCGTGGTGATCTCCGTACATCGAGAGAGAGCTTACTCCCACTTCTTCATCAGAGTGTTGGCCTCGATCTCGTTATCAAAGTTGACCAGGTGAGTTGAGTGGCACCAAGGCTTGATGCTCTCCTCCTTGCGAATAGTAGTAGAGAAGAAAGTGCACCACTTCATACGCGGATAAGCCTCGTTGATCTCAGCACGAGTGGACTCGTGGATCATGCTCCCGAAATCCGTAACGTGCGGGTGAGCCCCGGTGTTGTCATAGGTGGTGGCCAGCTGGATGAGCTGTCCGATGTACGTGATGGTTCCGTCAACGCCCATGTCCTCGTGGCGGATGATGGCCTCGGCAGCGGCCTCGGCCTGGTCAGTGGTGGCGCCGAATCCCTTGAGCACGGTGAGGGCCTTGATGCCACCGTAGATGTCAAAGGACATGCGGGTGGCGGTCAGGTTTTCCTCTGCGGTGCCGAGGTCGTGGAGAAGGCAGGTCAAGGCCCAGGTCACTGGATTCAGGGCCGCATACTTGTCGGGGAACTGCTGTTTGGTGATGGCCATTCCTGGTAGGAGGTTAGATAGGGACTTTTTGGGGGCACGTGTGATTTGCGAACGTACCGTAGAAGTAGACCCGCATGGAGTGGTTGAAGGTCTCGGCATGGAGCGTCTCCTTGGCATATTTGAGAGTCTTCGCGACAGTCGGATCCTCAAAAGGGAACCTGATCTCGCTCAGAGGGAGAGGGCCCGGCTTGTTGATGAAAGGCTGGTCACCAAAGATGGCGCCCGCGTTGGCGGGCATGCTGGTCCAGCCGTTGGCAGCAATTTCCTGGTTGCACATGATGAAGTAGAAAGAGTTGGTGAGTCTGAGAAGTTTTGAGTAGAGGTGTTTTGAGTAGAAGTAGAAGGCAATCAACTTGAGTAGTAGTTAAAATGCTGTTGAGAAAAACAAAAGCGAAAGTCATTTAACGAGGCAGGATGAAGCCTTTAAGTATCCATCCCGTCACCATGACTGATTCAAAGCAAGGGATCACATTCCCGTCTGACCCGTGATGATTTACAAGCAAATCCAGGACATTTCTCGGATTTTGCAGCTTTGCTGAAGTCGATGAAGTCGCGGGGTGGAACCAGACTTACCCGATTAGGAAGTTATCACAGGTGGGTCGATGACGGCGTGAAGAATGGTTGACTTGGTTGTGCCAGACTCCAGACTCCGTTGTCCCCGCTAAGATTCTTACGGATTATTGCTGCTGTGCATTTCCTGTAAATCCATGGAACCACCCTCAGAAGACCGGCAAATATTCGATTAATAAGCTTCACTCGCCGGTATAGGAAGTTATAGCTTGTAGCACCCTATGATCTACTGACTAAAGTTTTCCCAGCGTTATTCATCATAAGTGGGTCTATGATGGCGACTTGCAAAAGGTTCTGCTCCAGACTCCGTGGCATATGGCAGCCCTTTTTTATCCATGGAACAAACCTCGGGAGGTCAGCAATAGTTTAATTGATAAGTTTCAGTCGCCAGTATAGGAAGTTATAGCATGTGGCGCTCAAAGATCTTAGTTTTTGCTGCTATACATCACCAATCCAGATAAGAAGTCATATAGTAATAATAATCATCGTCCTGTAATCTTTATGCCGACCAATTTTACCTGAGCCCGAGAAGCTTAGTACGAGAACGCCACTCGTTGATATCCTCGCAACAGTACTATTATACAAAATGGCAAACAATCACTTCGCCAATCCAGTATGTATCTCATTGAAGTCCTTGTCTCATATATCGGCTCCAGATTCGTTGACTGTGTTTTCAAGAGCCCCCTAGGATTCGGCGGCTTTGCAACCACATTGATGACCCTTTCGCTTTCGATGATGGGCTTCCGTGGTGTTTCCAACCAGACTGTATTCATAGGAAACCTTTGCTTCCTCGCAGGACTAGGCCTGCTCATATCTGCGCAGTGGGAGATGGTGAAGGGGAACACTTTTGCGTATACCGTTCTTGCTGCATTCGGTAAGTCACACACATCCATTGCGCATTAATGGTGGCTGTCCCTAACGCCTTGTAGGGTTTTATTATGGCGGCTATGGCGTAATGCTGATGCCCTCGCTGGGTATCGTAGCCTCATACGGCGGTAAAACATCCGAATATTATAGTGCTTTCGCATTCTATCAGCTAAGTGAGTTCCCAATGTCTATCACACTGACTACTTACTCTGGTGGCTGACATCATGATTCTAGTTTGGTGTTTTCTGAACTTCTTCTTCTTCCTTGCCTCTTTGCCAACGTAAGTATATAACTTCAAGGCGATTAAGATTCAAGCTGACATTTTTTGAGGAACGTTCCGAACATCATCGTTTATGCTGCCTTGGAGGTGTGCTATATCCTTAACTGCTCGGCGAACTTCATGCTGGCAGATGGAAGAATGACCTTAGGCGAGTCTCTCATGACGGCGGCTGGTGCCTTTGGGGCCGTATCGGCATCATCTGGATTTTATCTTCTAGCACATGGGTTATGCCAAGCGACATTTCCATTTGAGATTCCTTTGTGTGAAACGCGGGGGCTGTTTCAACGTGCATCCTCTGTCCATGAATCTTCTATCTATGAGAAGAGTGTTGGGATTGATTCCGTTTGAATAGAGACACCCTGCGTTGCACAAGACGTTTGATACATCCACGCGAAGAGCATGTTAAATAGAAGGGGATATTTTTAGCTGCTTCTCCATTAATGAATGAGTCAATGATTTTTCTGGTTCCTCTTACGGCATATTCTAGAGCCAGAATGCTTTAGCACCTAGCAGCTTAGTTCTGGGAGCCTCTATTATCACAAGGCACTGGAATAGCTCAGGCATTCAGGCATTCCAGAGCTCCGTAGAATATGACAACAATATCATAATAACATGAATCAAACAAGCAGCCAGCCTTGTTCTATCACATGAAGTTGAGATTCCTTGGGCGCTGAATTTCCGTCGGACTGCTTTTGCCTCCAATGGTCATGCAGAATTTTCGAAGCGTTGATTATATTCAAACAGCAGGTCAAATCCCAAAGCATCCTTAGATATTGTACGACCTGTTGTTGGTCACTATCATTCTCACATTCGAGGCCTGCAATGAAGGTCGGCCACAGTAAACACTTAAAAAGAGCGTCGTTGCACTTGAGAGCCTCAATCACGTCAAGCAATCGCAACACAAGCTTATCATTGTTAGTCGCCACCTTGCCGGCTGACTTTCCGATAACACGAAGGACTCGGTTTCCATAAAGCAAGGTGGCGGTTCTGTATGCTTCCGAGAGCAAAGAAACCTTCTGGATCTCCACTGTTGGGGAGTTTCTTGGTTGCACGGAATTCGATGCCCACTCCACACAGTCAAAGGTTGCCGTCAGCTCGAGCATAGTCTGAGTATTTTGTACATGCTCCTGAATCGAGATGTTGTCATGCATTTTCATAGTCTCGATCACGTGTCTCTGGTAAGAGAAATAGCGGATAGCCTCCAGAAGGAATGCAGGGCACCCCAGAAAACTTCGAATGATTGACTCTTGATGCCTCCCTTCTTCAAAATCGATACACAGCTCAGACCTGGACTCCGAACTTGAGAGTGCACCTCCGATGGTTGAGACACTGCTGTTGTCAGCGGCAAAGCAAAATCTGTAAACCAGTGGAAAGGGACGAAGAAACATACAGCGATAATTGCCTGGCGATAAATCGCCTTGTTTCATCTACTGTCTCTCCAGAGCCGCTGTTGACATTTTGACTGGTACCAGGCTCTAGCATCGATTGAGATATGTTGACAAGGCTTTCTGCACCATGAAGGTGATATTTCCAACCGTCGATGCCAGACTCGAGGATATCGAGAAAGATCAAAAGAAGAATAGTCGCCATTATTCCGTCCCTCTGAGAAGGTTTTGGGTGGGACAGTGATGATAATAAAGCCTTGATAGCTTGTCTTTTGAAGTGAAGTGCATCAACATTAGCATTGACAAGCCGAGGCGACGAAGCACCATCGGCCAGATCGAATGACCGCCCCGAGTTGGCGAAGTGTCGTGCAGCAACAGCAACTATACCCAATCGTAAAGTTGAATCATCTACCGCGTATGCGAGCAAACTCCGAAACGGATTGCTCGCGCTGTCATATAGGATGAATAACTTGGCGATACGTATGTTATCTTGTCTGGCATTAGCTTACCCACAAGAGAAACTCCACCTCACCAGATACCCACAATAATCGAGATAGAACCTCGATGACCAATCGAGGTCATCTGTGCAAGGGTCTTGCAACGGTAACGGGGGAGCACTCTTGAGTGCCAAAGACTTTGCGGTCGAGAGTAGAATTGATTTTTGTTTAATTTGCCCAGATGGTTTTCCATTGTCGACTTTGTGGTCTTCTTCAAGAACACGTCCGCGCATTTTTCCCCGGATTGCCACGCCTTTGACCCATCGTAGCGGCCTGGTTTCGAAACATTCTAGCCCGGCTTTCTTGCATTTGGCGCAAGGGTCGCCGGTTCGGTCACATTGAATGGTGCGTTTGCGGCATGTCCAGCATGCTGCACGCATCATGTAAAAAGGCCAAGCGGGCGAAGGGAGGAATAATAATAATCGCCAGTAGACGGTCGTAAGACTTGGGTTTCGAGATGTTGTGGAAAGCTGGGAGACGTCGCCACGGAAGTCGGCCGGAGGAGAGATGATCCGTGCACGATGACTCGATAAATCCACGGGTGGAGTATACAGACACTTGGACTTGTGTACATCTGCTTGAATTTCCCTCATTCTCAATAGTTTGCATATCTTTTCTTTGGAAGACTTATCCTTCGATCTGTACCCCTCGTTCTAGATGTTACACACGCAACTCCCGATAACAAATGTAACTGACTGAACCCCGCCGAAAAACAACAACTTCTCTGTCGTCTCTTCAATTCAAACAGCTAACTTCCCTCTCGATCAGAAACGGGAGGATTGCTCCTAGCGATTGAATAGGCGAGCGAGAAAGGGTCTCTGCCGCTCAGCCTCCCAAAGGGATACGATGATCCCTACAAGAGTTGTTGCCCAACACAGAAAAATCATCTATACGGATCCCGCCGACTCTGTCCCACATAGACGTCGAATGGTCGAATAGAAGCTTGGTCTTGGATCCGAAAAACTGTAGTATTCGGCTTCGTTGGGCTGGTCTCAGACAATGTCATGCTTTCCGTCAACAAACATATGTACTGTGCTAAGAGGGCTCCGCCCAAGCCCTATCTCAAACTGATTCAACTGACCAAGAATCCAATATGGCCTAATAACCAGGTATGTGACTGTTGTAATAACAACTGATGTCAACGAATAGGCTGCAAGCGCGATTATACTAGCTAATAGTACCGTGCCAAGTATGGACTTTTCTTTGTGCTTCTCCTGGATTGGTCAGCCACTAGGAAATAACTCTTTCTCGCAGTGATTTCGATTTTGTTCTGGAGTCCCACCTGAACATTTCATTTGCCTGGCTTTCTACACTGCCTTCCTTAGTGAGACTGATATAATGCTTTTCGTCTACTGTCAGTGGGTACCGGGTAGTTGGGAGCACATGCATTCTGATCGCGTGTCAGAATAAGCATACACATCCTAGTCGATTGGCTTGATTCATTCATACCCAATGAGAATACCAAGCGACATCTACGTCAGAGGAGTTTCTATCGGAACTCGTCGAGTTCTGATACTTAAGCCCCACCAGTGTAGCTTCGCATATAAGGAAGCTCGGGAACCACAGGCTTGGAGAGTTTGTTCTTCTCCATCCATCTCCAATTTTCTATCCTAACACTTCATTTGCCCAAATCTCGATAACAATCAAATGACTTGGTCAACCGATACCACTATCGCAGTCGTGACACTGGTCGCTACAGGACCCTCTTCTGTCCTGGTTTTGTGGAATTTCTTTCGCAATCACAGACAGTCCAGTCATGCAAATTGTATGAAGTTTTAAGTCCCCTTGAAGCGGGTCGGGCAGTAGGTGTGAGACAGATGAAATATACATCAGTGTCCGATACTAAATGACGCAGATCCGGTAGACGAAGTCGATGAATCTGCAAGGTCTCTTTCTTCGGACTCGACTCATCATAGCTTGTCGAGGGCAGGCGGTGGCCCCTCTCACTACCATCCATCTGGATCGGATGTTGAGGCAGGAATGGTGGAATTCTTCCTTGGTATGTTGTATGTACATTTGTGTCATTCTGCAGTTTTTCTTTCTTCTTATCATGTACTCCCTTATCTCGGGCCTTAGTCAAGTACTAATAGCAGCGGAACTAACAGAGAATAATGCATACATGCATCTCAACAGGAGGACCTTATCGGAACTCCATATCACATACGTTACAGGTCGGAGCCAGGCTCATAACTAGCCTATCCGGGGCCAGTGAGTTTATCTTGGGTGGAAGCATGTGATTGTTTGATTTCTTTGCGATGTTAGCACTTTTGGTGGCTTTTTCGTTTCCGATTTCTTTTTCCTTTCCTTTTCTTTTGCTTTCCCCAACATACCTTGTCCTTCTAACCCAACTTACGGCCCTGTGCGAGAGCACGATGGAAGGAAAGCAAAATAGATCATACATAATGGAATGATCAACATGATACTGAAATATAGATAAAACAATTCACAAAGTATATAACTCAAGTCTCACTTAAGATGTGGACGTCTATATAAAGCCTATTAGGGCCGATACCAGATCACGTGTGAAACGATGGTACTTATTCGACTGTCGCCCCCATCGAATACTCAACGTACTCCTTTGGAAGGCTGACTTACAAATATCGAAGGTTTGGTAGGATGATACGCGCAAATTTGGTGAGCTTTGATCTTTTCTTTGAGTTGACGGGTCTAATACCGTGTCTTCAGTGTTCATCACGCTACACTAATGGAACATGTGTAGCTTTCATGGTGGTTAGGATGGACGGCTTTGATCATAATCATGAACAACCTGATCCATGGAGTATTAGATATCTTAGAATGGATACTAGCTTGATGGAATATTCCATATTGATGTCATAGTGCTTGTTTTATTTCCGGCTATTTCGTCTAACTGAAAGAATTATCATGGCACCGTGGAACCCTTCAAAACTATAATCTTGGAAACCCCCATGTTGTGTTGGATATGCTTCGGCAGTGTATGAATAACATCTTATCGGCTATAATGACCCATTTGAAGACTGAATACGGATAATTGCTGATTATGCTTTCTTAGTGGCTTATAGTGCTTATATTCTGAACGTTCATTAGATGCGATACACAATTGGTTCTAACTCATGTTGAAACACCTATCCATACTGTGGCTTCTTCCTGGCCATCCCATACGTTTTTCTGGCTGAGCTAAGGCAGTACAGATTATATAACTCTGTATATACTCGTATTCTATTCGCTATGGAAGTTAGCTTGTGCTAAGATCCCTCTGGCCTGCAGCTAAGTATATTAAAAGCAGGTATATAAATTCTTCTCAAGCTCCAGAAAATTACCATCAACTCATATACTATCTGTCAGCGGAGAAGGAATTATATTATAGGTGTTAAAATGAAGCCAAACACATCAGTCCTCAAAATAAGCATCCTAGCGCAGCTAATACCTGTCCATGCCCACTACAACATCGACGATAACTACCGAATCGATGTACATTCCCACCCAATCCCAGACCTCTGGCGGAATGCGCTAATCGAAGCCGGGAATCCCGTCATAAATGGGACGCTGTGGAACGAGGGATTCCCTGTTCCAGAATGGACCCTTGATGGCCACATTGCTAGCATGAATGATTATGGGCTGAACTACTCGACCTTGAGCATTACTGCCCCAGGAGTTTCTTTTCTATCGTCGAAGCCAAAGAAGGCGAAGAGTCTGGCGCGTGCACTAAATGATCAACTGTATAAGTATACGCAGGCTTATCCTGAGCGTCTTGGTGCGTTGTGCGTGTTGCCACTCCCAAATATCAAGGATGCCATAGTTGAGATTGAGGTATGTCATGGTTATAATGCTTTTGCCATAGTAAAACCCTAACGCCGCATGCAGTACTGTCTCGACACTATCCATTTCGACGGGATAGGTCTTTACACCAATTTCGCAGGTCTCTACCTAGGAGATAGAAAGCTCGACCCCGTATTCCAAACATTGAACACCCGCCGCGCGACCGCATTCATCCATCCGACCACGCCGCGATGCCAGGACGCCACGCTGGGATATCCAGGCCCGCTCACCGAGTACCCATTCGACAGCATGCGCGTCATGGAAAATATGCTCCTCACAGGACAGAGAGCAACTTATCCCAACGTGGCTATGATCTTCCCCCATGGGGGTGGTGCAATGCCGTACCTTGCTGGTCGAATTGCAGGCGTGACTACGCTTGATGCCCTCGGAGCTCTGAATCCCGCGGAGACAATTTCTCAGTTGAAGTCGTATTATTTTGACACTGCGTCTGCATACTCTGCGATTCAGCTGCAGGCTTTGAAGGCGTTTGGTGGTGTCGGCAGGATTGTTACGGGGACGGATTGTGAGTTCCGTGTCTGGGGTGTGGTCAAGCTGTAGGCTGAATGCTAACTATTTGACTTTCAGTCCCGTATGTGCCTACTAATCAAGCGAAGCCTGGCCTGGCTTCTATTCAGGCTAATGGTGGGTTCAGTGCAGAGGAGATGGCGCAGATCCATAATGGGAATGCCTTGTCGATCTTTCCGCGAATTGGGGAGAAATTGGGCTTGAAGGGGAGTTGAGATGTAGGAAACATTCTCCAATGCTAGTTTTTGATGTGAGTCATTCAACATATCTTCATCCATACGTGAAAAGAGTGCCACAAACAACAGTTATATGACATGGGAGCATATCCCTTATTTTATGCATAGCATGTCATACAGGCATGCTTAAACGTAGAGGTCTTACATTGTCATTTGAGTTAAATTCTAGGGATTCTCAAGCTACTGATGGAAAATCCGATTGCAATATATTCCAACCAGCCCTAATTCATTGATCCCCGAATTATAATGCCTCTCGTATATGCAATGTCAGATCCAATGTAGTAGAAACAAGCATCTCACATAAGTCCTGTCAGGATGACTATAAATGACGTTAGGTTTAAACATGAACTTGTCATTGACTGCTAACGAATGAAGTATAAAGTCATTCACTTTTCCCTCTTCATCATTAGATCAAACACACTTGAATTCAAAACCTGAAGGCCATAGCATAGAACCTAATCTGTTCCTTCCTTACATTCCGCAAAGCTACCACCATGCAGTTCTTCAGTGCTCTTCTTGCCCTAGCCGCCGCGGCATACGCTATTCCTATGGAACTTGATGGAAGAACGATTCATATTCAGATCATGACAGAAGCTGCTGGAGTAGGTTCAGAGTGATCATTCCTTTCTAGGTCACAGAGCTGACTATCAATAGAAAGAATGCGCGGTGTGTCTCTATCTCCTCTTTCGATTTATGCAACTAATACTCATGTTAGCACCAGCCATTCAAGGGCTTTGTTTGCCCTCCTAAGTAAGCACCATCACCGCTGATTGAATAAAACGTGAAAGGGCTAACTAGAAATAGCTATCCATATCAATGTGGTACTGGGTTTTACGGCTCGACTTGCTGTGTATGTTGATTCCTCTGTGCTCTATTCAAAGAAATCTCTTGTCTTTTTCTAACGTGGATGGATATCAAGAACTATCCATGCCCGAACTTGGATTAGAGGATTCGAGAACATGGTATCTAGTCAACCGATACCTACTAACGGGAGATGCTCAACCATCTTCTGCAGCGATATGCTAACATGAGGAGCATTTTATCTTTATGGATATGTCATATTGTGGAGAGTTTGATGTATTTCTGTGAGCCTAGTCCTTGCGTATGCTGTAGACTTGTCTGGTTATAATGTAAAGCTTGCTGCATCAGCTACCAAAAAAGTGTTCACTGTGTCTTCGCCCTAATATTGACTAAATACCACTACTGGAATTGCAATCATGTTGATTCTTTTGGTTTGGTGGCTCTGCCACTGGACGATTGAAACCCTGGGTACTGCACGGTATGAAATCAACGTATAGAATGCTAATGGCATCAGGTTCGCTACGTACTCATCATATTGTTAATTGAGGGTTGAGATGGATTAGGGAATTCACACATCTCATCCAGTTAAAGGATTACTAGACTAGGCAACATGCTTGATCTCCTTTTGTTTCGCATTTACCAGCGCACTGGTTAATGTATAGAAGCTCCCTCTAGCTTCAATGATCAGACGTCTCTACTCTGGGGTTCCAGGTATCCAAGACCTTGTCCAGGCCGTGACAATGTCAGCTCATGGATAAACCTAATTATTGGTTATTTGAGCTGTCAGAGCTACCTACGTCGAATACACTTGTCAACGGGTCAAATTGCCCATGTCCAAAACTAGTTAGTCAGTTATCGAAGAACCTCTAGTGCAAAGCCTCTGTTTATTGCGGCGTTAAGTTTGTATCGGAGCTGATACGACGCCGCGTTAAGTGATCTACCTACATTTGGTGGAATCTCCACTTTTTTTGCAGTGGATTCAGTGTCTTCCTACACTCCATTTCAATATCTTCTAAGCCCAGCGCTAACAGCTTCATCAGCTGTTGTCGGTCTACCATAATGTGATTGCGGGATAGTCATTTTTGGAAAGGTGCTCCTCTGAACATAATTAACTCGCCTGAAATCGTAAAAGGGAGCTAGTAAGGGGCATGACACTATTTAGAGATAATGAGATGGTAGTGAACTGTGTCTTCTCCGCTGTTCCCTCAAATCCCACGTCTTCGCTCGCATTTTTCATCTGTGAGAGTTTACTATTCATGGAATCCAAAAATAATTCATAATTAACCAACAGAAATTTCGGACTCATGCCACCGGATCTCACACGCATATTCTGCGCTGCAGAATTGGGCCAAAGGTTATTGGTCAGGAGATTAACTAGTGTCTCTCCGTGAATAACAATGGCCCGGTATGCAAGGGGCGACATTTGACATATCATGCGAGTATACTTATTAAGGCCTCAAATATGATATGTACTATTTTGTCTACAGAGAAAACTGTAATTTCTCAGGGGAAGCCATAGCTATGTCCCTTCACATAAAGGCGGTCATAGAAGCAAGGGACTACTCCTGACACTAATTCAGCATATATTGTCTGCGAAGCTTCCTGGCCCCGGGTTCCATGTCCATGTATCTTTAGGGGCGTGCTGTGATTGAGTCTAACATCGTATGTCCAGACTTTGAAGAAGGACTCTGCAACATATCTCTTCTCTATTGTTGATTCTCAATTTTCCTTTTATCATCAGCTGTCAAAGCTCGCACGGTATCTACGAGGGATTTACAGCCATGAAGGCCGATATCACACGCTTCGCCCAGGCGAATCTAGGCCGAATTCGCCTTGCAGGATTGTTCTTTTTCACAATCAATGTGGTCGCACGCTTATCATGTTTGATATTTGCAACCGAGACCAATTTTTGGATGTGGGTGATATTCTTTTTTGAAGCACTTTGGACGTGTAGGTTCTCGATCGCATCGAATACAAGGGAGCTGTATCTCTCTAACATGTCCCCGCACTTTCTTGTATAGACCAGTCTCTCGCTATAGTGCTCCCTAAGCAGCCCGGACATACTACCAAACGACTTCATTTGACTGGTGATAGCGCACTGCCATCGGTAGACATCATGTTGCCATGTTGTGGGGAGTCGCTGGATATAATTCTCGACACCATACGCGCTGCCTGCGTCATGGACTACCCTCAATCCGCATTTCGAGTTCTTGTTTTGGACGATGGGAATTCTATTGAACTGCGTCAAGCAGTAGAAGAGCTGAGCCATACCTGGCCGAATTTACTCTACTACAGCAGAGGAACCAAGCCGAGCCAAAAGGTCTTTTCCAAGGCAGGAAATCTGAACTACGCTTTATTTGAGATCCAGGGGAGAATGGATAACCCGCCTGATTTCATTGTCGGATTTGATGCCGACTTCCTCCCTGCCCCGAACTTCCTGCGTGCCACACTTCCTCATCTGCTGGGAGATCATAGTGTTGGACTAGTCGGTGCATTTCAAGACTTTTACAACTTACCTCAGGGAGATCCGATATCTCAGAATTTAGAGATTTACCGGGAAGTTTTGCTGCCACGATTGAACGAACTTGGCTCGAGTTTAGCGACAGGCTCTGGATTTGTTATACGCCGCCAGCTAGCAGTCAAGGTGGGAGGGTTTCCGACAATAAATGAAGTCGAAGATTTGACTCTATCGATAATAGTTCCAGCATATGGGAAGCGCGCGCTGGCCCTTGACGAAATGCTTCAATTTGGACGCGTGCCATCCTCTTTGGAAGGTCATGTCAGGCAGAGACGAAGATGGGTAACTGGTGCGACACAGATGATTCTCACACCCTGGACGGCGCCCAAGGACTCTATTCCACGTGCGTCAAGTTTGCGCCTGTCTCTCTTTGGCAGTATGATGCTTTGGTCAATCCTAAACCAGAGTGTCGGATGTGCCATAATTGCTCCTGCTTTGATATCAGGGCAACCGCTTCTCCCGGGCATTTTCCCGAGAATTCAACTTGCGTTGTCTCTGGTCACATTTGGGCTCGTTTGGTTATACGAATGGCTCAAGGCTGCAGGAACGGGCTTTAGACTGGCCACATTCGCTCATTGGAATGAACTATGGATGTGTGGAGGTAAGTTTGTGGCTTATACTACCGTTTCAATGCCAATAACTGACGGCTTCACAAGACCGACTACTCACCGTTATTCGATTCCACCTTTTCGGATCCCAAGCTGGTAGGGCTCTAGTAACTGGCAGCGCACAGAACAGTTGGAACAATCCCAACAAGACCTCCAACCGAGTTTCACAACTAAAAAGCGATCTACTGGGTTCTGGAGTCATGTTTAACGTGCTGTACATCATTGGAGCCCTCGCCGGAATGATACGTTCCGCTATGTATTCCATCGAGAGCAAGTCTGGCTGGCAGGCCCATGTAATGACTACGTTGCTGTGCCCTCCTGTTTTCTTTATGTGCTATATCACAGTTTCTTGTCACATTGCCCCCATTCTATGCGTGATATGGCCGCCTCGTTATCCCTCTCGTGAAGATACCATGGAGACCCATCCAAGTGATTCCCGTGCCGTATTTCCTTCTGAGAGAGTCCGACAGTACAATGTACGTCAAAAGGTTAAGCCTCTCGGATTTCGTGGCCTTTCATTGCTGCTCCCAGTCTATCTAAGTCTCATGACCATGTTTTGTTTTCTGTATCTTTGAAACCTGGTAATTGGTGAGTGATGCCATTGAAAGGGGCTGGATTCGAGCAACAAGTGCGTGAGACTATTTAGTTGGAAGTGCGAATTAATTTAATTACCATATCTAGTTGTCATCGTATTTATTCACAAGAAATATAAAGTCTCAGCTCCAGATTCCCAGGTTAATATCAGCAAGAAACAGTAACTAACCTTACGTTCCTGTCTCCAAGAGGAAGCCTGAGTAGGGACTTGTACTTCGCTAAGGAGCATACCTTCCAACCTAAAAATGTCCGCTCCAGCAGAATTCTGGGAGGTTCAGGGTGAAATAAAAGTGCATACTAAGAACCACCTTCCACCTTTTCTGTTTGCACAATTCCTGTCTGCCGTTTACAACTGCGATCGGCTCATTTACATTGATCTCATCGGCAACCCGGGCTCGCTCGATAAATCCTAGCGCTTCCTACTTCTGTCTCTTATCGTCGGATAGTTGTTGGGATGCTCTTTCCCAGAGGTCCTTGGAGGGTCTCGTATTATTGGGGGTTCTCTTTTTGGCTGCAACGTTCTTTATGAGCTCAGAGAGGATGCATCCCGGCGGGACACGAGAGAATTCGCCCTGGTGGACTTTCCACTAGCTTGTGCATTTTTGTTCTCCGTCAAGCGGTCTTCATGGAAGTTTAGGGTCGCCGATCGAGACCTGAACTGCCTGTGAAATTTGGCACTAAGCCTGTCTCGTATAGAGCTCTTATTATGACGAGGCATACCCAATTTGGTTCTCAAGGGACCCCGTTAAGGAGACTGCATGGACGGACGGAACGTTGTGGTGGTTCAAAGGATATACGGCAAGCATGAGTAAGAACAAGCTGTTTTTGCTAGAGTAAATCGAAGTGGAAACTGAGGCTGATCCAGTGCCCAATGCCACTTGCATGTCAGAGCGCTTATATGCATGGATGCCCAACATGATAGTTCGAGCTGACACTGTCCTATATCTACTAAAACCGAACATCAGATTTCGGATGGATGTTTGCTGGACTTTGTAAGGTCTGGAGCAAGCTAAACCAAATTATCTATTACTTCCTTAGCTTTATTGAACCAGAAGCATGATCGGGACAATAGGGTGCAAACACCTTCTCGGTTCTTACTGAAGAGCACCGCCCATCCACAATGCTGATGACATGCTATCAATTAGCATGAGTCGTGCTTTCGAGATTAGATCGCGATTTGCGCACGAATTGAGCACATCATCTCCACTCTAGCGGGGAATCTCGAAGATCTGCGCGGGCCAATGTCGACAACAGTTCCTTATTCGTCTTCCACTGCATGTCCATGTAGCTAAAAACGAACTAAAATATTATCTATGATATCACAAGATTGAGTGTCAGCCAATCAATCCAAGACACCGAAGCCAACACCAACAAATCAGCAAGGATTGTTGAACCCCGATATAGACCCCGATTTCATCCCGACGTGTGCTCCATATCGTGAGTGGAGTTATCCGGCCCGTGCCGTCAGCTCGATTTTCTCGTGAGGCTGAACGCATTAGGGGATGCAACTATAGGTTCAGCTATTGGACTTGAAGATGGCGATCCATGAGAATTGCTTATTGATCATTCAAAATTGAAGGCTCACCCTTGTTGTTATGTGTGATGGCCGTGCAGTTTGCGTAAATCACGAACCGTTGGCTTGGCATATCTTTCGTTGCGCAGGTCATAAGACAGCCTTGTCTACTTTCTTTTCTTTTTTTTGGGGAAGATATAAGCGGTTCGACCCAGGAGGTAAGCACTCAAGATACAAGGATCTATCCGCAAAACATCCTGTGCGACCGCATGTCTACGTCGTGAAATCACTTCCGATTTGTTCTCTGTCACTGCTTTTAGGGGTAGATTAGTTTATCATGAGCAATACTTCGAGTTCATCCGAGTCAAAACCGGAGGCTGGAGGGGAATTTGTTCGGGAAGAGGATAAAATTTCACCCAAGAAGGAAGAGCGCGCTGTCAGTTTACGTGACTATATTCCAGAACTGGAGCCAGATGAAGTCGAGGAATATGTCAGTGAAACTCTACGGCTTTTAGGATTGTAGGCTGATAATTCAAGCAGATTCTTTCAACTAGACTTGAACCTCAGTCGCTGTATCAGCCCAATGACGGAGAGCTCATATCACACGATTCCCAAAAAACAATACACACCGAGCCTACCTACCTATCTTTTGGCGATGGAGGGACGACGGCAACGGTGACTGAATGGGGCCAGCAAATGCAGATCAGTCGTTATCTGGGCCATGGAGAGTCGGGAATTTACGCCATCGATCACGCACATACCCCGGAGCCCAATCAGTATACCAAAAGAAGACAGGGTTTCCTCGACATGATTGATACATGCCAGGGATTTGGCACCGATTCGGGTCTTCCGGACTCTGAATGGGAACATACAACCTACTGGCTCCGTAATCGATGGCCCCGTGTGGTATTCAGGAGAAAAAACAAATGGGAACTCACGTTTCAATGGGTAGTCTGGAAAAGTGTTGTCATTCATGATCTTGTGTGGCAAAACATGACCGAAGATGAAACCATATCTGTCGACGTCTGGACCACACTTGAGATTCTGATACGAGAGCTAGATTTTGTCAACTCATCTCACTCGTTCAATAGTGAAACTCACTCGGGATATGCAGAAGGCCCCGGACCCGGTGGCTATGGGTTTGTGAAGGTGCATAGGTTCCAACAGAATGATGAGAGTAATGATGGACAAACCGTCCCAAACCCGGAGAGTCAGGGAAATAATTTCAATCCGGATGCCGTAGCAGCAGCTATGGGCGTGTTCGAGAACGGAAACCCATTGAAGAAGGAGAAATTCTCTCAGCAACCTAAGTTCACTATCGAAGCTGGGAAAATTCGACGTCTAGTCACTGGGTACAAACTTGTACTTTTATCCACGGAAAAGCAAGATTGGAAACTTTTGACGTTGACAAAAGATGACGTGAACATTGACTATTTTTTATGTGAAAGTCAGCTCAAGGGCAGCATCCCAAGAGACACATTTTTGTCCGACAGAGATTTCTACATTGGGCGCAATTTGGAGCATATCCTGTCGGTCTGTGCTATACCGATTACTGGCGCCTCTATTGGGAACGATGAAGAAGATGAAAGGGCGAACCAACATAGCAAGGAGCCGGTGGTTGCTCTTACGTGCGGTGATATCGCAGGTCATCGAATCTGTGCATCGGCCAGCTAGTAGGTTATACCTGTCTGGATGCGGCATAAAATCCAGAGAACTCGACTAACAGCAATCAGCTTCGCCTTCAAATTCCTGTTGGAGGTTTGCTGTAGTCTAAGGGAAGACCATCCTTTAAGGGCTCGCATCAAGAAAACCTGCCTCGCACATCTCCGATGGGTATTCGAAAAAGCCAAGAGAAAGGACTTGGGGGAGTTCGCCAGGTACTACTGGGTGAATGGGGAAATAATTTCGGGGTTTCTATCAGATGGTCTTAATGATACCCCATTCCAGATTCTCAAAGCATACGAGTACTTTCGTTTTGTGGAACAGCCCATGGATATACCCAAATCAACTGAAGAACCAGATTCGGTTAAGCAAGTTGAACTGACTAGTGCGACAAAATCAGCTACACCAGGACGGCTTGACGAAGCAATAGAACGATCCAGAGGAGCAAGCTCAACCAGACAGGAAGGGTCAATTGAAAAGTCAATCCCGAGTGGAGGGGCGAACGAAGCTGAAACCAAGCAGCTGACTGCGGAAACAAACTGGGATGAATCGAAAGAACCAAAACAGCGTGATGCAGAAATCCAGACAGAGAAGGCTGATATGTGCAATTTCCTCAAAAGAAATGGCGACTTTGCAATGAACTGGGTATCCGCTCTGGACAAGGCCAACAAACGTGATTCCTTTGTTTGGCCCCATTCAACTAGAATGGGGATGAATTATTTTCGACTGGATGGCCACGTGTGGATCTGGAACGCCCTCAAGGCCATAAGCAAGATTCTTCAATGGGGCGCAGGTACCGAAGCGAATCCCATGAATCGAAAGAATCGGAGAAGGGACGAACATCAGGACCCATGGCTAGATAAATGGAGCCATCTCATGCGAGATTATGATCCTGAGAAGGTGAAGCGGGAAGTCTTACAGCGGTTTACAATCGTATACGATGGCTCCGGAGAGCGCATGCTGGCAGTCACCCGGTCCCCTCGAGAAACACGGTTCGGGTTCGACTCGCGAGACACGGCTTTGTTCTACACGATCACGGACAAAATGCTTCAGCAAGAAGACGAACGTTGGTTGAATTTGGTTAAAATTCAAAGACGCTTCACCCGCGCCCAGGACACTGAACCGGGCAGTTTGTTACGCCTCGGCCTTGAGATGTTAATGACAAAAAGTATCGACACCAGTTCAAATGAGGGAACAGAAATTCGAAACAGACATGCGGAACTAAAAAGCACGCTCATCACAAGCATGTGTACCAATGGCCTCTTTCCAGGGCCAATGCCCAGCTCGGAAGAATCTGAAAGTGTTAGCTATCGCGAGGATCATTGGCTACATGTTCCCTTTGAGATAGCTTATCTTCTTTACACAACACGCCTTGAAGAGGGCCCATTGGCCCGTGATCAAGCGTGTCAAGGATTTCAGACAAGCAGGAGGACAAATAACACGCGGGGTGTTAAATATGCCAGATCCCTGGATGGCACGGTCCCTTTTAATGATCAAATTGACGCTAAAAACATCATAGATCTCAGGGAGGAGTGGCTCTACAACTATCCCTCTTTTCTCGACTGGAATCCTTCGGAAGGAAGTCACATCTCTTACAGTTTAGCTGTCCTGTGTCTGAATACTTATCCGGAATTCGCCATGGAATTATTTAAGCAGTTTGATTGGAGAAGACCCCTGGAAACTTTTCTGGATAACCTTTTGAAATGGTTCATCAAGTGTGTGAGAGAGCGCCGCGAAAAACACGAAGATGGGGAAGAGAGCCAAGAAGATAATCAGGGTAAAGACATCCTCAATAGGGCCTGTGAAGCGTGGATTATGAGGGTTGATCCAGAATCCCTTGATTTCCCCTACCAACCACTGAAACAACTGGATGAAAAGCCAAATTGTCTTTGCCATAAGATGATTGATGTTGAGAAAAAGAAACTGCGGGCGAGAAAAGCATCCCATGCTGACGAGCGGAACTCTGAGACTCAGGAGGTTGGGATCTCATGGGTCAAGCTCAAATCCAAGCGAACTGACCAAAATGCAAAAAAAAGGTTCCTGATGTGTCAGAATCCATCGGAGGACTACGCATTGATGTGCTATCTTGCCTTGCCACAAGACGAACAGCCGTTGCTACGCTCATTCTTCGATCGCCACGCCAAATGCGTCACCAATTTTGATGATAAAACAAGTAGGGTTTACAACAACTGGGAGACCGAGTTTCACTGTAGCTTCTTGCAGCTAGGTAATAAAAGAGGCGATCCCGAAAAGGGCGACAGTGAGAAGGAAAAGGAGCCTGGCGAAGATCTCTTGTTGCATCCATCAACACAGGGGCTGCCTGATCTTGATAAACGCAAATTGAGGCGCGCTTCAATCAGTTTCAGATTCCAAGGTGACTCCTTTGATCGCTTTTGGACATGTCATTATCTTGAGAGTTATCTAGGAGAGACGCCGTATTGGGACCCGGATGCGCTCCTAACTGGTGAGAGTGATGAACTAAGGACAGGCTTCAGAGCTGCTGACCGCGCATATGGTTGGCAGCAAAGAAAGGTCCTTGAACAACGGCTTTTCCGTCTCATTATATCGGAAATCAACACCAGTATGCAGAAGATCATAACCAAAATCGAGAGAGAAATCAATCAGCACTCGCACGGCCAGAACCAGGTGAGATCGACGGCTCTCTCACATTACAATTCCGAAGAATATTTCAAGAAACTCAATGGTTGGGCAGCATTGCACGAGATACTCGAGTTTCTAGGCGACGATCTAGATACCATCTTGAGCAATGCTAAAGGTTGGAACTCGCGGGAGCAGGATCGTCGGACAGAAAAACCCCGATGGACAAAAGATGATGAGAAAAAGTACCGAGACGCCATCAATCAAGCTCTTCTCGGGAGTCAGAGGGCTGAGCGTGTACTATCAGCTCATAGGGCTACAGTCCGCTCTCTCTTGACAAAATTGAATTACCGCCGTGAGGAGGCAAGAAATGAATATGACCGCGTCATGAGCGAACGCAACTTCCAGAACAAAGACAATGTCAAATACTTCACCTACTCGACCGTGATCTTTTTGCCTCTGGGATTTGCTGCTAGTATTTATAGCATGCAAGCTGCACCGCCTACAGATGTTCTCCAACACATGGTGATATTCTCCGTTGTTGCTTTCTTCGCCCTTCTGGTCATTATTGCTATTCTGCCGTTCTTACTCGAAGGATCTTCGGAATTCCGAGGATTTTGTCGAAACATCTACCAAGATTCAAAAGATCTCCATGGATTTTGGAAGCTCTTCTATACGAAAGTTCCGTACACGTTTTCCGACTTGTTTACCATGCAGATCCCGTCATACATGCTTCTTCTCAGGGGCCAGAGTTTCAATCCGGAACCATCCAACCGCAAAGAACAGGCTGCGGAACCGCAGGAGTCTTTCAACGAGGATACAAAAAAGCTACTGAAACGAAAGATACGAGACAATTTGGAATTTGGGAAATCAAGAGGTGAAGCTTGGGTTCAGTCATGGAATAGGATAATTGAGCCATGGAACAAAAGCATACAGGGTGGTAGATAGAGTGTCCTTCATTATATCTCGCCTTATCGCATACCAGCATACACATATAGACGCTCTAGGTTCCTCGAGTACATACAAGTTACCAAGTCTTTCATCGTTTGTCCATCCGTCCGTGACTATTGAATGTGTGTCACAATAACGATGACCAATCTCTCTCTAGACAACTCTTATCATCATTTCAACTAATTGGATTCATTCATTTTTGACCATCTAGAGCCTTGTTTCCTGTTCTCACCCACTTTGTTGTTCAGTGAGTAGAGTTCCTGTCAATGTATTGTCAAATGTTGACTTGCCCACATGCCAATGAAGTCCCTTCAGGCTTTCTGCGAAAAGATTTGACGCGCTCATGCAATATATTGCGGAAATCCCTTACGACTTCAACAACCCCTGGCCATTCTAGTCTTTCGTAGGAGATCAACATATAGCATCATTGCAGTACGGCCTGGTATGAAGGGTGAAGACGGCACTCGGTGATGGCTGATATGTGCATGTGAGATGAGTATCCCAGTTTTTCTACGTAATGGCCTGATGGCCTGATGAAGTGTAAACTTGATTGCTTTTTCGCTCAGCAGTCTGGCCGAATCGCCGTGCCGATTAAGGTGCTTTTCTTTAATATCCTTTAAACTTTCCACCTGTTTTGTTTTCTTCTCTTCCGCGGCGGTCCGAATTACAACTCTCAACCAAGGCAATAAATGGATTTTATCTCTACATTTTAGTACCGGTAGTTTGTCAGTTAGCGAGTGACTCGTATTCAGAATTATATTCCACGAAGTTGTTCAAGATGGACCGTGCTTAGATAGAGACAATAACTACCGAGTCCGATGTAGTAACTGGTGCATTACGGGGCTGGTTTGAGCCAGTCAGTCCTAGCAACAAAGATTGTCAATTCTCTGATTCTCCTAACTACAGGGAGTATTCAATTCAGTGCCCAGATCCTAATCATAATCGTGTTATTCAAAGAACACGAATCAGATAAGGCAGGCATCCACTACTTTTTCCAAGCTACATCAGCGGGAATGTTACACCGACCTTTTCTCGCATCGCTCATGCACGTTGAAGTCAACCATCATCCGCGCCTAGTCTTCTTCTCATCATGTGCGGGTCGCTGCTTTGCTGAGTTCGGAGTTAAGAATGGCTTGGTCGGTGTTATCACTGGGTTTCCTAGCTTACTTTACACAAATCATACCCGAAGGCAGTAACTAACTATAGAGACTTACACGGTGTAGATAACTGATAGCTGGATTACAAATAGAACATAATCTCTGTATGACCATCCCGGCCTATTCTTGACTTAGGCGATAAAATATTAGAATGGGCAGAATAAAATGAATTAGAAAGCGCACAACTCTATTACCAATCCAACATCATCCATTCGTGAACACTTTCGCCTCGCGGATATGATATCACAGATCCAGACAACCGGCTCCATGCACCCTAGGTACATACATGACCATGACCAGACTGAACGAGTCAAATAAACGGCTATTACCACTCATCCGCAATCCAAGTCTCGTCTCCTCTCTCTACGTCAGTTTTAGACAAAGATAGGACAGATGATGCAAGCCCCCCTCCCGGGGAAAAAGAATGGACAACGGCCGTAGCTAACCGAGCTTGCCATGTCCGTGTCAGATACGAGGCATGGGGCTTTGGGTCATGTATATAAACCGAGGTCGAGCCGGTCTTCATTCCAACGATTTGTGTTGAGATTTGTGTTAATTTGGGTCGACGCGAGTCAGACAGACAGACAGACAAACAGTCGGTCAGACTCAGACATACCATACCATATGAGATCATATCCGATTCTAACATTCTTCGCGTGAACACCTCACAATACGACAACACACTCCCACCACAGCAAATCTGACCTGGGTTTGACCTACGTGACACGATAAGAGCAACACCGGCAACCCCAATCAACGACGTTGATATCTAATCCGGGGTTTGTTTCTTCGTTTCATCTTATTTTTGCGGGGAAAGCGGCCTCGGCTCCGTTCGGGTATTGGCGCTTATATTCGGCGTGAAGCAGGGTTCCGTCATACTTCCCCCTGCTTTACCTACAGTCTTATTGTTCATTCGGCCGGGTCTCAGTTCGGTTGAACGTGGATCTTGTCTCACATACCATACCCTAGCTGCTTATATTGCATAGGTGGGGATTCAGTCACAATGCTATTGCAGGAATTGTGCGAGACGGTATCGGTGTCGGGGGTTCTGTCAGCGGTGGGCATTTTCACAGGAGGATTGGTATGTTCGCATCCTGTTTCACTTACTTACTCCGCGTCTAGCCATTGTGCCCAACGCAGGGAGTACGTCCATGGAAATACTCGGATGGAGCTAATGCATGTAACGTCAGGCGCTGGTCTACGTCCTCTACAACTACCTATTCCACCCCCTTCGACGGATCCCCGGTCCTCTACTGGCGGGTCTAACGCCCTGGGTGCAGCTCTATCATGGACTAAAAGGAGACCGACATTTATGGCTCTATCGACTGCACGAGACGTACGGATCGCATGTGCGCGTGGCGCCGAATTTCGTCTCCGTGAATACCGCCCAGGGACTGCATGATATCTACGGGCATGGCAAGAAGCTGAAGAAGGCAGATTTTTACAATGCGTTCCCCGCCATCAAGGGCGTGTATAATACGCACAATGCGATCGATAAGACGATGCATGGGCGTAAGAGGAGAGTTCTCAGTCAGGCGTTCTCGGACCATGCGTTGAAAAGCATGGAGGATGTGATGCTCTTGCATGTGCGGCAGCTTTGCACGGCGTTGGGCGCGGAGAGCGAGAAAACGGGCGCCGAGAAAGGCGGGGCTGTGTTCAACATGAGTAATTGGTTTAGTTACCTGACTTATGATGTGATGGGGGAGTTGTGTTTCGGGAAGAGCTTCGATATGTTGCTGTCGAGTAGCAAGCACAAATTGATCGAATTGGTTGATCGTGCAGCGAATCGACACTATGTGGTGAGTGGTACCCCGTCGCGTCTCTCGGGACTATGAAACTAACTGAAGTCATCAGTGTGGACTGTGGATGCCCCTGGATAGCTGGCACCTCGACCAGATCGTGATCCACCGACTCACCAACGACCGATGGAACTTTATCATGAACTCGCGCGTGGAAGCCAATGAGCGCGCCAAGGAACGCACGCAAGCTGGCCACGACTCCAAGAAGGACTTCTTCTACTACCTGCTCAACGCCAAGGATCCCGAGACCGGCAAGGGCCTGACGACGCCCGAGCTCTGGGGCGAGGCCAACGTGCTCATGATCGCCGGCAGCGACACCACCTCGACCACACTGGCCGCCGCTATCTTCTACCTCGTCCGGAACCCGCGCGCCATGGCGCTCCTGAAAAAGGAGGTCCGCGAGGCCTTCACGTCCGTTGAGGAAATTGTCACAGGCGCCCGACTCAACGAGCTCGTGTACCTGAAAGCCTGCCTGGACGAGGCCCTGCGACTAGCGCCCGCGGTGCCGGGCGCCATTCCACGCGAGGTCATGGACGGCGGCGCCACGGTGGACGGGGTCTACCTACCCGCCGGCACGGACTGTGGAACCCCGACGTACGCCATCCACCGCCAGGCGGAATACTACCGCGAGCCGCAAGCGTATCTACCCGAGCGATGGATCGAGAGGGCGACCTGTCAGGCTCAGATTTCGGGCAAGCAGACGAGTTGGACGGTCAGCAAGGAGGAGGTCGAGACAGCGCGCAGGGCGTTCTGTCCGTTTAGCATCGGACCGCGCGGATGTATTGGCAAGGGAATGGCATTTATGGAGATGCGGTTGACCATTGCACGGATGATGTTCCTGTTTGACATTGAGTATGCCGATGGCACGGGTGAAGATGAGAGTGGCCATTTGGCACTGGTGGATCATTTCACAAGTGCCAAGAGAGGGCCTAACGTGGTGGTCAAACGGGCTATAGCATAGGGAACAGGT
The DNA here is from genome assembly GCA_004849945.1 of Aspergillus ochraceus. Taxonomy (NCBI): domain Eukaryota; kingdom Fungi; phylum Ascomycota; class Eurotiomycetes; order Eurotiales; family Aspergillaceae; genus Aspergillus; species Aspergillus ochraceus. Next base: position 1,974,454 of record SSOS01000007.1, on the reverse strand, counting down.
CATATGGTGGATAACTGGATATAGTGAAAGGGTGGAGGATAGATTCACAGTTAGTAGTATACATCCTGCAAGGCACAATGAACAAACGATTGCCAACAAGCAGTTCGGAACATCCGAGGATAACAAAAAATTACTAAAAAGATGCAACCTCAGGCAGAGACTAATGAAGAGGACACGTGCCCACACGTGCCTCCATCCCTATTCGGCAGTAAACAATATTCCCTTTCTGGTCTCTACCCTCCTGACGAACTCCATCAGTGCCGACTGATCAATTGATTTCTGGTTATACCATGTCCTAGTCACCTTCCCTGCTATCCAACAGTCCAGTCCAATCCAACTTCAGGAACCATAATAAGCAAGAAAGAAAAGAATGCCCCGTTCCCTCTTAACCACCATCCTTATTCAATCCACCGTCTTGAATGCGATCTCCAATCTCCTGGCTCAGGTGATTGACCAGTACAACAAAGATGTACGTAGAACCTGCTTTTCATGTCTACTTTATTACTGTCTCTCCGTCGTCCTGTAAATACCCTCCAAACCAACCATCAACTCTACGATCATCCCTTACTACCTACCTACAGCCCAACTCCAAATCCAAACTCTACTTCCCAATTTCCCTTCTATATACCCTACTTCCTCCCATCTTTATCTCATTAACCCAACAAAAGGGTCCATTCACACTCAACACCCCCGCTCTCCTCCAATTCATAACCTACGCCATCATCATCGTCCCCATAAACTTCTACTTCCAGAACTGGCTCGAATCCACCTTCCCCGGCTTTCCCACCTGGCAGAGCCCCGCACACCTCCGCCGCTCTTCAACAGGCTGGTCCTGGGGCCTGGCGGATGCGCGCCCAGCTCCTAACCCAAGTCTCGACCTCGACGTGGTCGTCGACATCTTACCGTCTGTGAAAGAAAAGGCCGCAACGACGGTGACGACACGCCCCTTCCAGCCGAGGAAGAAGAGATCGGGGACGTGGAACTTCGGAATGAAGTTCCTGCTTGATCAGACGGTTGGGTCGGTGTTGAATATTGTACTTTTCGTGATGTTGATTAATTTGCTCAAGGGGTTGGAGTGGGGGGTTGTTTGGGGGTTGGTTTGTGAGGTTAGTATTCTTGTCTTCTTCCCGGGGGGGAGTTGCATTTTCATGGCTCTTATGAATGGAGTTTTTGGAATGAAGCAGACCAGGTATATTGAGGAGAGGAAGGTATACTAACAGCTAATACAGGACTTCACGCCCATCATGATCGCGCGTCTCAAATATCGCCCCGTCGTCTCGACCCTCATGTACGCGGTTGTACCGGTCGAGCGACGAGTCGTGTTTGGAAGTGCATGTGGAGTCATCTGGGGAGTTTATTTGAGCTTGTATGCGGCTGTTTAACCTTGGGTCATTCATTTTATAATTTTCTTTCTGTCTTGCTTTCAGTGCTTTTCTTCAAGAGTCCTTCTTTTGCTTGACGACACTTTCTTTCTTGTTTTTTATCGAGGGACTTTTGATATATTGAGTGTCTGCGGACGTTGCGTTCGTTTATTTCTGTCTCTCTTTCTTTTACACTGTGAGTCCTTTTGTGGTTTAAACTGTTTCGGTTTTCTTTTTTTTTTCTTTTTTTTTTTGTCTTGAGAATTAGATCAATGTTGATGTTGGTATTGACATTGACATTGTTTTTGTATAAGATTAATAGGTGCTGTAGGACAGGATGGTGTACTACCTAGATAGTCATGTTTTTTTTTTTTTTTCGTCATTCATAATTGACGTCCTATGTACCTAGATTATAAAAAGAGAATTGCTGGCTATCTACATCAAGAGTACTTTTGCCTTCCGCATCGGGGGCTCCTATCTCGATGTCCTTCCTAACTCAACTGATTAAATATCCGATGCTCGAATAAGAACTGCATCCCGTTATACCCCTCCTAGAATGCATTTCCATCAACCGCCACTCCCTAAACTCGACTCACGTATGCCCACTCCCTCCCAATAACACTAAGCATGCCCACCCCCCTCCATCCTCCTCCCCTTCACCGAAATCCACTGCACCGGCAACGCCACAAAAAACGCAATCGCAGCCGTCGCCACCGAAATATAAAACGTCTGCGTAATCGCATCACTATACGCCTGCAACACACCGGGCAAGTCCGCCTTATCCACCGCCTCCCTGAGCATAGTCGCCCCCGCCGCAATCACCTTCTCGGAGTCCGCGTTGGGCGCCAGACTCACCAGTCCGGAGCGGAGCTGGTTACTGAACACGTTCTGCGCCACGGAGACGAAGATCGCGCCGCCCAGGGTCTGCAGGAACATGCCGATTGCGATGGCGGTGGGGACGTCGATGGGTTCCAACACGGTCTGGTAGACCAGCATGTGTTGCTGGATGCCGGTGCCCACGCCCATGCCGAGCAGCGCTTGGTAGCCGATCCACATGGGGTGGCCGGAGGAGACGTCGAAGGTGGAGATGAGGCCTGCGCCGATGGTCGTGAGGATGGGTGCCAGGATCATGAAGGGCGTGTAGTAGCCGAATGTGGTGACGAGGAATCCGACGATCATGGCGGCGACGACGAGCCCGATTACCATGGGGAAACTCATGATGCCGGATTTGGTGGCTGAGACGCCTTTGACGGCTTGGAACCAGATGGGGAGCTGGAAGTGGATGTTAGCAGGGTGCAGCAGGGGAGTGAATAGGAGAGTGGAGTGAGAATCAAGGACTGGGGTGGGGGGAGGGATTACATACATAGTACATAATGGTGTAGAAAGATCCAAGTAGAAAGAAAGCAAAACAGGCAGCGCACGACACATTGCGGTTCTTCAGGAGCCGGGGCGGCACAGTAGCCCTATCACCGCGGTATCCCTGCATCGCAACAAAGCCCATGATGAAAATACCAAAGAGAACGAACAAGACAATGATGCGGGCATTGCCCCATGCATACCGACTACCTCCCCATTGCAGCGCAAGCAACAGACAGACAATTGCCGGGAAGAACAAAGCCAAGCTAGGCAGATCTAGCTGCGATATCTGATCCCTCGCTCCCGATCGACCTTTGACCGACTTTGGGGCCTGGAATAGGAACAGAATGATAAGAGCAGTCACGCCTCCGAAGGGAAGGTTGATGTAGAAGCACCATCTCCAGGTGAGATTGTCGGTGAATGCACCGCCCATCAATGGCCCGATCACACTGGCAACGCCGAACATCGCTCCCAGGATTCCTTGGTAGACGGGTCTTTTCTCTAGCGGGACCATCTGGGTGACGATTAGAATAGCTCCTGAGTAGAGACCGGCGGCTCCTATGCCAGCCACGGCACGTCCGAGGATCAATCCGACTGAACTGGGGGCAACGCCACAGATCAAGGATCCGAGCTCGAAGATGAGCAAGGCGGTTAGGTAGACCCATTTGGTGGAGTAGAAGGTGTAGATCTTGCCGAATGCCAGTGTCAATGCGCAGGTGGTGAGCATGTACGCACTTCCGTACCAACCGACGTCGCCCAAGGAATTGAACTGTTCCGTTATTCTGGGGATGGCGGTTGTAATGATGGTATTATCCTGGTCGCATATCAGTGTATGCCCTTATGTAGAACACGGTATCATTTTCTCGGTTCTCATCTCACGTACCAATGATAAACACAAGACTGAAAGTCCCAGACCAGCTGTGACTGCAACAAGCCTCCATATATTTGGGGGTTCATTTCCTGGGTTATTCCCCGCTGACCCTGGGTCGTACGTTTCCATCTCACTGTACTCTAAACCATGTACTAGTTTCTGGTCGTCCTTCTCGAACTCGCGCGGGGCTGTGGGCGGAGAGCCATCCGGACAGGCCCTAATTTGTAGGCTTTCCTTATCTATCGAATGTGCTCTGCCGTTACCTGTTCCTTCAGCCAGGCTGGTCTCAGACGGTAGCCTCATGATGCCGGCATTTTTTGAGATGCGTTTGAGATGCGTAGTATCTACCATCTTGGAAGATGGGGCACAGGCCGGGTGTTGTAAACAGCTTCGATCTCAGTCGCGACCACAGCAGAGATCAAATACTAAGGAAGGGGGGCAGATAGTATTAACAAGAACTCCAAAGATCAACAAGAGCACTCGGATTCTCGGGAAATATAGAACTGTTCCACGACACGCAAACACGGAATCGAGTGCCACAACTAAGACATCAAACCAAGAAAGTGTTTAATTGACCGGCTGCAGTCACTGTATGCAGGTTGCATCAGGTGCAGTGGGTGCAGCATCGAGCATAAAAAGTGGCAGAAGGGTTCCCAGCAAGGGATGGTAGATTACCTGGCCATTCATTCTTGGCCAACCATGTCCCCTGGATAACGGCGACAGGGAATGTCCGAAGGAACTCAGGGTCAATTTTGCCCTACCATGCCTGTCCCGAATTGTCGTGTTGTCGTACCGTTTATGTCTGTTAACTCAGCAAAGACCGTTGTCGGTGCCCGTGCAAAGTCTCTTCTGTGCAACAACGGATGAGGCGCCGTGTTTGTAGATGTTTCGTCAAACCAAGGGATGGATGGTCCCAGATCAGGCGTCAGCCTACTGTCCCTGGTAGAGCCCCTAACTTGAGCAGATGAGTTCCATCATCGAAGGAAAAGAGCTTATTTACCATCTGTAGCCTCTGCGACCTGCCGTCATGCATCGTATTTCTTTTCCTCTCAACGGTCCAGAATGAAACGAACGGGCCCATGATAACGTGTCGGGGCTTTGTATTCCCGCGACTAATGGCATGTGGCATGCATTAGCCAGTTCCATGTGAATGCTCGGGTTCCACACTATAACTTCCGAATATTTATGCCGGGTACTTAGTAGAGGAGTTATGAAGCGATGGCCCTGCTGATCTGTGGCCATCACGGCATCTGTTGCAGCCGAATCCGAATCACGTTCGACACTGATTGACTGATCGCGAACCTGGCAGCCCCTTGCATTGCAATCAAGGCTAGCGGAATTCACATCACCTTTCGTCTAGACAAGCAGTCAGCTTGGGCCGACCCTCGGGTCTTCAGGATGCAAACGAAGCACCAGAAAAGAAGAACTGAAATCCAAGAAAAAGTTTGATAAATTCCTGCCATCGGATATCTCATTGAGAAAACTACTTGCAACGCCGGAAAACAAAATATGAAGATATTCATACACCTCAATTCCTCCCATGACACTGACAAACACCAGACCCATGCTCGAATGCCGCTCCCTACTGGTTTGATCTCATCGACCTTGTACCAGAGGTGTCTGACAACAAAATCCAATTCAAGAAAGCAGAAAAAACAGAAATATGTTACCATTAGGTAGAAAGAAATGAAATCGTATCAGCGTATTTTTTTTTTGTTTGAATAGCTGGCCTTTATTTGGCCTTCTTCATGCGCGCCTCCTCCTTGCTGGCCACGAGGGCGATCAATGCGGCTCCGACTCCACTACCATCCTTGGAGATACCAATGCGCACCTTCTTATCGCCAGCAGGGCCGACTTCCGGCACCTCGCGCAGGGCATCGCGCATGTATCCCTCGAAGTTGGGATAGAATTCGACCAGACTTCCGTCAACACCAACATCGATCAGGTCATCGGTCTGCAGTTTGCCGGTAGCGATCAGGACGGCGGCCAGAGGCACGGCACTAAGGCGAGCAGCACGCTTGCCAATGGCATGCACCAGGGTCTGAACGGCCTTGCAGTCGGTGGTGCTGGCCCGTTCAATCTTCAAGTGGTCTTTCAGGGCGGTCTTGGTCGACTCCAGAGTCTGGCTCTTGTCGGCTTCGACCGTGCTCAGGAGACTAGTGTCGAGACCCCACTGTCTGAAAATCATGGAGTTCTCCGGAACAACGACGTCCGAGGACTCGCTGGCCTTGAAGAGACCCGCGGATTTGTTGTTGTACATGTCAAGCAGCGCACGTCGCAGGATCTCACCCAGGAACATTCCCGAGACACGCTTCTCGAACATCTGAATTCCGGGGTTGTTGCTATCGGCATCAAGCTGCTGGTCGTACACAGTATTGGGCAAAACACTGAGGTGGTTGTCGAAGCTGCCCCATTCAGCGTTGATGATCATCTCTCCCGTGGACTTGTCGTAGTCGGAATGTTCAATCGTGTCCATCTTAGGGATTCTGTCGAGCTTCTCCACATACGCGCCGTTGGTGCCCGTGCCAAAGATGGCACCCAGGAAGGTACCCGTTTCACCGGGCGAGGTGTACGAACGAGCCATCAGCGTTCCCACAGTGTCGTTGACCAGGGCGGCCACACGCACGGGCAGCTCCAGCTCGTCAATGGCACTTTGCAGCAAGGCGCAGACATCATGGCCAACGGCGTCAGGGATGTTGAAACCCTTCGTCCAGCGAATGAGGGTACCCTTGTTGATTCCCATCTGGCGCACGGGAAAACTGAATGTGAAACCCAGATCGAACAGCTCCTCCTCGCCGCTTCCTTCGCGTCGACGTTGAAGGTGAGCTTCGAAGTGCTCGTTGTGGTGGATGCGCAGGAAGGCCTCGATCTGTCGGGCCAGGAAGAGGAAAAGATCCTTGGACGAGCCCGAGGCCATCAATTCCCGAGGAATCATGATCTTGGACTGCGTCAGGGAGAAGGTGGTGTCTCCATGGAGGTCGATTGAGCACACGCGGAAATTCGTGCCACCCAAATCCACGGCCAAGTAGAGGCCCTATAGGAAAAGCCAAGGTCAGCCCATCGGGTGTCACGCGGACGGTGCGTCTTTCAGCTAATGTCGGCCACTAACCTTTTCAGTGCCATTGGGGACCGAAGTCACGAAAGTAGGAATCTGACTCAGGGTGGTATGCTCCTGTCTGAGACCCTCATCCATTTCGCGGATGTATTCCTTCACCCCGCGCTGGACCTCCGCGGCGGGGTAATCGAATTCGCGGGCAATCCGCGTGGCTTCGTCCAACAAGGCAGACGACATGATGAGAAATGGAGATGTCGAAGAAGTGTAATAGAGTGCTGGAGTGATAAGGAGAAAGAGTGAGAGGTCAGAGAGTGGTGGCGGGGGGAAGAAGACGAAGGCGAGGGAGGGGTCGAGGGGTAGATATGGAGAGAGAGAAAAGTGTGGAGGGGTAACAAGAGAAGGGATTGGACGTGGAAAACTGGGAAGAGTACGGAAGAGAGGGGGGGGAATAAGGGAGAGAGAAAAAAAAAAAACAAAATAAAGTAATCAAACCAATCTCACGCTGGGAGTGTCGACTAATTAAATAACAGAAACTGGCATGAAGAGAAAGTAGAAAGCGACGAAATCGATGAGGTCAGGCTGTGGACTCCGACAGACCAACGGGAAGTCCGGGTTCGCCGGAGAACGGGGATTTGGGGAATCCACGATTTTCTCCAGACGGCTTCGTCTCGCTCCTGTTTTCTCCGAGTCCTGTCAGGACTGTTAGGTCTTAGCGATGCTGGCTTAGCGGCAGCCTGCGGTTTCCATGACGCCATGAAACGCTTGGTGGGGAGCCTCCGGTGAGAGACAATGGTTAGTTGGTTTACCACTGCATGGCAAAAGGCGGGCAGCGAAGCGAGTGGAAGGCTTGGATTGCGTTGCACGTCCCGTTCAGGTTGTCTTGTCTTGTCTTTTGTCTCATGTCTGGTGTCTTGTGCAGCTGACAGGGTAGTACTGGAGGATTGATTGTGGTATAACTATCCCGTATTCGAATTCTCGATGGAGAGCGGGGAATGTCCGTAGGAATATACGGAGTAGATTGACGGAGAGGAATTAGCATATTTAGAGTGCAGAACAGCCAATGGCCTTGTTGATCGAGAATCGCAGTGTTTGTAGAATATGCAGACTACTTTATTGTAGTCGGTGGACTCGGGAGACTCGGGAAATCGAACCGATCTCTAATGTGATGCCTGAAAATGTTGGCAGTGAGCTTGTTGGTGCCTGAAACACCAGGCATGAAGCACTTTCACGATACTTCCATCGTTCTTTTTCAAGTAATCCCCTGGATTGTTCATGGACCTCATTCAGGGTAAACTCTAGGTATACTTTCTAATTGGCATGCCCCTACTACTACCTGTTCGCAAGGTGGCAGAATTCGTAAGGTACATGTCTGGGCATGTCCAGCAAAAATATACAGACCCGGTTTAGTGAGCTACTAGGAACTACATACAGTTCAACCGACTGACAGTGAGCGAACTGATACCCAGGAATGCTGTATATGATAAATTAGACGAATCCAACAAAACAATCCACATGAAAATGGCCGTCAAGAGAGAAAAGAGGTCTTCCCATCGCCGACATGGAGGGTGAGCAAACATCAAAACGCTTGGCATATTGCAACCTCAGGCATTCAAACCTTCCGCACTGATAGAGGATCTTTACAACCAAGCAAAGAAGGAAAGAGAGCATGCCTTCGAGCAGTGAGCCATAACTGAGTATTAAAGATACTTAAGTCCTCTACATTTCAATTCCTCCACAAGAACGACAAAAAGCAACAGAACTTCTCTCCCACCCAATCAAATCCCCCTCCATCAACCGACTGACTAAGCATTTACATACCACGTGACCCATCCCGGCGGAAGTCGGCAGGAACTCCAAGGCGAAGAAACGATATGCGAATCCCTCTCTGACCGGAACTAGAGAATTGCCCGCGGGTCTAACCAACAACCACCTCGTCCAACCCCGTCTCGCGCCCATCAATCGCGATCTCCCGAAGCCGGCCAATCCTCTCCGGCTGAGACCTTGAACAACCTCCCGGTGCTTTTGTCGGTTTTCCCTCGAATTACCGCACATATACCAGTTCATCATGGGCTCCGGTAGCTCCAAGCCCGAGGCTTCGGCGGACTCGAAACATATTTTCCAGGGGTAGGTGCTGTTTGATTTGCTCTGGGGGAGGCTCATTTGGTTGAAATGTGTTTCCGGGGTGGGAAGATGAGGAGGACGTTGGGTGATTGTTTCATCGGCTGATGGCTGGGTTCATGTCGATGCTGGTTGTGACCGATGGATGTTGTGGATTCTCGATTTGACTTGCAATTGAAGCTACCAGAAAGCTAATACTTCCACCAAATCTAGTAACACACCTATCCAATTCTCCTCCAACGTCGTCGACTCCCTCCAGAACAACACCGAGGTACGTATACATACACACCTAAAATCCCCGAAAACCACCATCCCTATTAACCACAAACGAAACAGACCGACTCCGCGCGCGCCAAAACCCTCGAACTGCAAATCCAAGCCCGCGTATCCCAAGAACTCGAGCGCCTCCGCGAACGCGAACAACAAACCCTCGCCGAGATCGAAAAGCGCCTGTCCGAAGTCAAAGACACCGGCTCCTCCTCCGCCGGCCTGTCCCCCGCGACCCCCAACGTCAGCTACCCGCCCGGCTCCCTGAACCTGGACGCGCCTCGGATCCCGTTCGCCGGCCGCGAATATGCCCCCGTGCCGCCCGTCGCCGCGGACGAGGCGAAGCCGATCATCCGGGACATTTCGCGGGAGTCGGTGAACGAGGAGATTGAGGAGTTGCGGGCGAGATTGGAGGGACGGAGGAAGTTGGCGGAGTTGGATTCGGGCGTTGAGAAGGCCAAGGCGGATGTTGTGAGCTGTTTGCGGTTGAATGATCGGAGGCCGTTGGATTGCTGGAAGGAGGTGGAGGGGTTTAAGAAGGAAGTTGCGAGGTTGGAGGAGGCGTTTGTGGATCGTGTGGTTGGTTGATCTTTCCTTTTCGTTGTGTTTGATCGCCTTCCATTCCATCTATTCGTTTCCGATTCCGGTTCCGATTACCTAGGTTCAGTCTGGTCTGGTCAGTCTGAGCTGTGACCCGTGCCTGTGGTTAGAAGACAAAAAGGAAAAGCGATGGAGAAAGCGGATTGTGCTCCTAGATGATAGATTTTTCTGGGCCCGATTCGCGTGTTTATGTGTATCTGTATAGCTTAGTACTTTTCCATTCATGTTGTTTGATTTTGCCGCTCCTTGCTCTTTCTATCGGCTTCTTTTCTACCAAGACTTCAATAACTACACATCTCTCATCATCTGCTAAGCAATGGCCTGCTAAGCATCTAAACAGAAACTCTAGAGGGGGGTATCTTTTATCACATCCCACATAAACACATCCACATCCACTCAAACTAAACAAGATCCCAATACCCCAATCTCCCCACCAACTCCCCAGCCGGGCGAACAATACACATATTCTGCTCCCTGGCCTTCCCTTTCTTCTGTTGAGCCAGATTCTGACCCACGACCTTCGACACAAGAATTGAACCAATGCCCGTTCCTTTCCCCTCCGAGAGATTATAGTTCCCCGTCGTCACGAAACCAATAAGATCTTCTTCTGATGGAAGGGGGAGATGTGTTTGTTGGGCCTCTGTGTCGGCGGAAGGTGTGATTAGGGATGCGGCGAGGTGCGATTGAGCGAGATCTTTGCTTCCAGCGGGGTCTTTTTGTGCTGATGCTGACAGGGCATCAGGTTTGGAGGCCGTGGTGCTGGGCTTGTTGGATGCCAGGGAGAGCCATTTTTGGCGAAGGTCGGGGTTGGTGCTGGGGAGGCGGTAGATACGGGCTCGCGGGGTAGGTGTGCCTCGGTGGTGAAGGGAGATTCGGACGGTTGCGAGCTCAGGGTTGCTGCGAGGGTTGGGTTTTGGGGTGTTGGCGTTGACTGCACGCGTAGCCGCTGTTGGGTGCAGATGGCGGATACCAAGTGGTGGAGTCTGTGAAACCTCGGCTTCGGCTTCAGAAGTCGTAGTGTTCTTTGCATCTGATACAGCATCGGCCTTGGTCTTGGCCTTGGCCTTGGTCGATTTCCCCTTGACGGCGGGGTTGGGAAGCGTGTCCACGAGCTTCTCCCAGTCGCAGGCCCAGCCTCGTCCAATTTCTCCCTTTTGGCCGTTTCCGAGATCGATGCTCTCAAACTCTGTTCTCCGGCCCTTGGGTCGTCGCTCCCATTCCTCCTTGGCCTTGGCTTGCTCATGTAAGTTCCATTCCCAGCCGGCTTTGGTCCCAGGGAAATCACCCGGGAACCAAGGCTCTCCTGCCTCGAAAGCAAGCTGCTGCTGTTCCTTCAGTCCGCCGAATCTCGGGTTCCCGCCGCTGGAGAGAGGGTAGTACATCAAGGAATACCACACCGGGAGAACACAGCTCCATGGGAGAAAGACGGTCCAGCTGCCTGGGGTATTGCTGTTCTTGGACTGCGAGCCGGGTCTGGTTGCAATGAGAAGGACTGGGATTTGCGGATCCGTGGAAAGAGACTTCGGGTACTTCCCAGGTCCATTCACGGTGCGACGTCGATTGATGGCTTTTTGGCTGGGTAGTTTGCGCGTAGCAGCTAGTCGTGCGCGACGATCGAAAATGGCTGGGGAGGATTGGGTTCCGTCAACAGGCCACGTTGATAGCAAGATGGCCAGGTTTTGCATGTCGGCGTCAGAGGAGGGAGGCTTCGTTGATTTGGGTGGGAAATGAAGACGAGGATCGGATGTAGAGAAGCCAAGAAGCGCGTTCTGAGGCAGAGAGGACGGGTTAGACACCCCCAGCAACTTACCCCAGGTAGACTCTGGGCGGTTCGCCGGTGCCTCTGCTCCTTCAGCCGTCAAGGGTTTCAAAGCGGCGATGAGCGCTTCCGTAGAGCCCGGGCCAGTGATCTCAATGCTGCCAATTTCGAAGCGAAGATCTTCAACCAGGACAGGTGGGTTCTGGTGTTTCGATACCTCAAGGAGCTCGTTCCATAATTGCAAGAAGGCAGACGGATGCACCCTGACAAAAACCTTCTTCCAATTCTCCTTCTGCTTGTTCTTGCCTTTCGTCTCCTTCGTGTGCGCATCGGCATCCACCATCTCCACATCCTCAGATTTATCCTCAGCACACCGAATCAAAGTGACCGGCGCAATCGGTCTCTTTTCACCCTGATGCTCGAAAGTCCAAGCCTGTAGACCTCTCGTCCCAGCTCTCCACTTCTTCCCCTTCGACCCCCAAGCCTCCTCTCCATCCACACCCACAGCCCTCAACACACCTTCCAACGCCGGATCCGATCCCTCCAGCTGGATCGTAGCCATATAACTCATATCCCACGCCACGGCGCCCCTGGCACCCCTCGCCCTATGCGTCGGCCTATAGCTCTTCTCCGTCGGCGACAGCGGCACCGCAAACCGCCACAGCGGATCCTTCGACGTCGTCATCTTTGCGCGCTTCGCATGGAACATGTGGGTTGGCAACCAGGTCTTGCACCTCTGACGCTTCCTGAACTTCGACTCCGGCGGCGCAGGACGCGAGAGCTTATTCTTCTTGATCTTCGGGACCCGCGGCGCGATGCTGTACGCATGGGATCCAGCCTCTTCTAGCGATTTGCGCGTCTCCTGGTCGCGTTCCGCTTTCGCAGCGGCTCGCTTCGCCTTCGTTTTGGAATTCAGGTTCTGGAGACGGCGCGCGGTCTCGAGACGGATTCGCATCTGCTCGGTCGGTTTCCTTCGTCGGGCTGTAACGGTGGGGGTATTATCTTCGGCCATCTAGTCGACAACAAAAGACAGAATTAGCAAAGGCGATTCTTCCTTCCAAATCGTCAAACGTAGCGGAGATCAAACAACATGGATATAGAAAAGAGAAAGAAAGAAAAATACTAACCTCTCTCTTCGCCCTAACCCTCAACCTCCCCGGAACTCTTTTCACATTATGACTCGCCGTCCTCCGCCTCATAGATCTCGGCACCTGCTGAAACGCACGACTCGTCAAGGCAGCCTTCGAGCGCTGCATGCCCGTCTCCAGGGACTGGATCTCGAATTCCCGGGAGCCCACGTACGCGGCGGCGTCGAGCTCGCCGGAGGCTGAGAGCGCCGCGTCGGCGGACTGCACGGCCAGGGTGCGCGCATCGAAGGTTTTGGCGCGCTTGCGGGCGGCCGCGGAGCCGGTGTTTTTGGGGTTGAGGGCCGGTCGTTTGGATGGTGGGTTGAGGGCCATGGTTGTTTTTTTCATGCCCCGGGGGGCAGAAGGGGGGTGAGGATGGAGGAGGGGAGGGTGGAGGTGAGGTCAAGAGAAGAGAAGAAATGAAACAAGAAACCGAAATGAAGAGGAGAAAGAGTTAAGCTTTGAGCTCTATCCAGCTAAAATTGGCTGATATCGAAATCGACGGTGGTCGGTCGGGTCTGGAATCAATTTTTGATTAGCGCGTTGCGTTGAATGCTTTCCCGGCCGAAAGCCACAGAGACGATCATGCAGCCACCAATAACGAGGGGATAACGCTTAGAATCAACGTAGATCTTTTGAAGAAGCCGGGGTAAAATATTTCTGTTTTTCTTTTTTCTTTTTTGAAGCTAGTCTGTGCTACTACAGAAATTTTAATTAGGAGGTTTAAGGTTGCCAGAACGCTGACATCATCGTACGTCTACACTGAAGAGATAACAATGGGTTGCTTTTTCATAGCTTCGTTATTGCGTTGTATTCTAAAGGGGAGTCTAGCTCTCTAAACAGATCTTTGTTTCGCAGGTCAATTAAGCCCATGGAATATCAACGCCGGTTCTATTAGGCCCATGCCACGTCTATTGCGTTTCTCATTGGTGCATTTACAGGTTCTTGATGACGGCCTCGGCGCTCGAGAACTAAACATAGAGTCAGTAATTGCTCCTCGGCCAACGGAATACATGCTCATGTTCATGTTCATGTTCGACATACCTCAAGGTGGTTCTTGGCGGGCTCGAGAGCGGCGTAGGTGACCTTGCCGTGGTCAAGGATGATGGCGTAACGCTTGGTGCGGCCCTCCTCGTCGGCCCAGCCAATGCTCTTGGAGAACTTGGCATCGGGGTCAGACAGGAACAGCTGGGAGACGTTAGCAAATCTGAACTGAGGGATGACGGCTCATCAGAGCTGGTAAGCAACTTACGATGTCGTCGTTCTTGACACCGTTGGCCTTGCCCCAGGCGCTCATGACGTAGGCATCGTTGTAGGCAAGGACGGCGACGACGTCGACACCCTTCTCGCGGATCTCGGGGAGACGCTCCTGGTACTCGGGGACGTGGCGAGCAGAGCAGACGGGGGTGAAAGCACCGGGAAGAGCGAAGAGGATGACCTTCTTGTCGGCCCACTCCTTGGAGGCGTTGTAGTTGATGGGGATACCGCAAGAGGTGATACCCTCGGCCTCAGGGGTGTAGGGGATGTAGCTGCAGAGGTTCACGTCAGTAGGAAGTTCTTCAGAAAGAATTGGATCTCGCCAGAGCAGGAAAACAAATAAAGAGAGAGACATACGAAAACTTAACGTCAGCAGGGAAGCTGTCACCGGCCTTGAGTCCAGACATTTTGATGGATTGATTGGGGTGGAAGAGGGTAAGTGGTGTTTGAAGTAATGAGTAGGAAGAGATTGGATGATTAGCAGCAAAGATGGGAAAGGGTGGGTAGGTTATATAGGTTTAGTAGAGTGGGTAAGGGGAGCAACGAAAACGAAGGAGAGGGGCGCATGTGGCGGGAAATATAACTACGGTTCCAGTCGGCTTAGACGCGCAGCAACGGGCCGCAGGAAAGGGCCCTTGGGGCATAAGGTGATCCGAAGCAGAAGGATACCGAAACCTTTCGATTTGCTTGGGTGAATTATTCGTGTATTATCAAGAAGACCGCCCGAGACTTGGGAGGGACCCCACCAGTCATCGTCCACGGTTATCTATCTAGACCGCCCGCCTTGACAAATCGCTTTGTCTTCCTTTTTTTTTCTTTGCCTTTTTTTTTCCCCCCCTCTCTGTCTCTGGTCAGTAAATCAGGAGAATGGCGGTCTGAGATCCATTTGGCCTTTCTTTGTAATATTCAGACAGAGTCAAGGCGGAGGAATTGGGTCTCCCCCCTCTCAATCCCTCATCCACGGATCCAGGGCTCATCCTTCATCCTTCACTCTTCTCCCGACTCCCACCGACTAGCTGGTTGCCGCCCCAATGACGAGGGGTGTGGACCGAATATGCCAATATCGGACCAATTGCATCCCCTTGCAATCGCCGTTTGGAAGAGAAGGCATCCACCGGTTTTCTCTTATCTAATAATTCTGCCATCGGGCGATAGAGTGGTGAATTGGTGGTTTGGATGCTTCCCTGCTGCCAAGGGCGCCTTGACCGGGTTGATTGGCCATCTAGAGTAATACAGTCGGTAGAAAGTGAATGCAGCGCTCATCCGATATTCAAGCTCCGTCTATCTGCTGGTTGCATGAGGTGAGGACCGGGGTGGTCATGGCAATCGGTGTCTGTCGGAAAAAGAAACTCGGCCTGGTGGTGGGCCTTACCGCCTTCTCCTTCTGTATAGCACGTGACTACGCGCCGAGGTTTACCGTCTTTGGCCATCTTTGGTCCCTCCTTTTCTTGCCTTTTCATGAACCCTACGATGAATAATTGAGATACCCCGTAACCCTTGCCACTTGCAGCTAGCCGGTACATCGGGTCTTGGATGCCGAGCAGATTACCGATGGGCCTTCAGTAATCAGATAAGATCGGTTCATGGTTATTCATCATGACGGGCTGGGTCCTGCTGGGAGTGGCAAGTCATGGTGAGAGCCTTGGGTTAGTTACTCCACTACGATTACGGAGCCTTGGGGTTCTAGAAGGGGATTCTACCTTCTCCCCGGGGATCCCTCAGGGGTAACTGTGGCGTCCGTTGTGTGTCTGCGATTAATCAGGCAGCTGTTTCCAGACACCGACCGACAGGGGCTGGCTTTTATGAGCATACTCAGATGAGGCGGGGGATCGAAGGATGACATCACTGTCCGCTAGGTCCATATGTACCTGGGACGCTTCTTTCTAGGTTCTCTTGGGCACAAAGCTTAACCACAGACTGTAATTTGTCTAAAGAGTCGGTGGCGTATCTGGTTGGCACCCGTGTGATTGATTGATGTTTCTGTGCTAGTATGCCTGTTCGACGGCTTTAATCGAAGCTGTAGATGCCTCGTAGTCACCGATATAGCCCCCAAATCTAGCCTAAACACGTGACAATGCAGATATGAGACAAGAGTCATGACTCATACGCATGTGCTACCTTCAAAAAGACAGAAAGATCACACCATCGATCAACATATCGTTGTCAGAATACAAGAAACGCTTTGATCAATATGGCAGACCTCAAGCCCCCATTTACCGAGGAGACGGCGAGGAAGAAGGTTAAGACTGCGCAGAACCTGTGGAATACTCAGTAAGTAGGAAGGAAGAGCGGGGATGTTGGATGTTTTTTTCTATCGTTCTTGTCTCCCACTTCTCTCGCTGTCTCTCATTACCAACACGCCCGCCTATCAATTCCCGCTCGGGTAGATGCTGGTATGAGGGGATCGAAGATGCGCGGAAGTATGAATGTTTCATCCCTTGCGCGCCATTACCTCATACCTTCCCAGACCGAGTCCTCCCAATTGAAATTTCTCTTCGAAAATCTAGCCGATGATGGCCCATGTGAAATTAATTTGTCTTTCGCAATGTCCATGCTCATGCTGACCACATTCCCTAAAAAGAGATCCCGTCCGGGTGGCCCAGGCCTATACCTCGGATTGCATCTGGCGCAATCGCACCGCGTTCTTCTCCGGCACAGAAGGGATCGTCTCCTTTCTGACGGCAAAATGGAACCGCGAGCACAACTACAAGCTTCGCAAAGAGCTCTTTTCCTTCACAGATGACCGTATCGCGGTGCAATTCTGGTATGAGTTCCAGGACAAGGAAGACGGGCTGCGGTGGAAGCGGTGCTACGGACTTGAAGATTGGACTTTTGATCGGGAAACTGGAAAGATGCGTAAGAGGATGATGAGTGGTAATGATATGCTGATCGGGGCTGACGGAAACGGAGACGGGAGGTGGTTCGTGGATGGGGTTGATGTTGAGGATGTGAAGATCGGAGAGGAGCATTGGTAAAGGGACTGCCGAGATACTAGGTGTCTTCCTGAAAAGTGCTTTGTTCTGCGTAGTTCAGGCGCCAAGAGAAATTGAAGCCATGTCCACGTTGTCGAGCTGCACGTTGTCCTTGCACGGTGCCGTCCGCATGTAGTTGTGTAGGTGGAGCCTTACTTCCTATGCTGCACGATCTAACCAGAGTTGCCTGCTCTCGATATCCCGATAGAACCAGAGTCTAGTTCGCCAGCTTGAAATGAAAAGGTAAAAGCGAATGACGGTGTAAGAATGCGTGGAGAAACGACTCGCATCGGCGTGATGACCCCCCTAGATTCGGGATGCTGAGCATATCCATCCCTCTCTTCCGAACTCTAATACCGCCTTCCCGCTATGAAGGGTCAAATGGCTGGACCGGAAATGCTGAAGGTCTGATAATGGGTGGGTCTTTCTTTTGTTTGGGTAATGCTTGACAAGGCCTCCCTTTCTTGAGCGTAGGGGAGGAAGGAATGCCTCGACTTCAGCGATTCGATTGACCTCGAATTCCGATAAAAACTGAAAGATCGTTGACTGTCAATGACGGAACTCGAGAAAGCGGTCCTTGGAAATCATCAAGTAGCGTTTCAACTGAAGGGGATTAGTTCCTGTATAGTCACATCGGTGTTCCTTATGCGTATGCTTCAAGGCACTGACGGCTAACCAAAGAGTAAATTCAAGGAGTTGGAGATACTTGGGAAATCCTCTGAAGTAATTGACAAAAGCCACTGCAACGTCGAGGGGAAGCGGATCAGGGACGAGGAATTCCTGGTGAGAGAAGAAGGTGGTGACCGGGGGGACCTGAGGAATCCAGAAGAAACAAACAACCAAACACTCATTCCACAGGAGGCGACCTCACAATGGCATGTCCACGTCCTCGCTAGTCTGCCAGCCCAGCTAGCGCGGACCATCGACGTCGTGTTTTGGAAGCATGCTTCCTAGAGATCAGCCTCGCCATCCAAGATTATCTGCTTGGACGCCTCCTTGTCGACCACCCAACGCTCGAATCATCACCACCCCGGATTTGTCGACATTGATTCCTCACGTTAGCTACTGAGTCACTATTTCGGTTCTTTGCGGGGAATATTATACTAATCTAGATCGAAGAAGATAATAACGGTTGGGACTTTCGTTTACGCGTCGGAAACAGCATCTATCTAATATTGTCCTTCCGGTACAAAGCTTCGTCATCAGGACCGATCACGATCCTTACACTTCTAAATTGAGTCGATTGATTTGAATCGGTGAAGATCAACGCCCCAAACATTACTATCGACATACAGTCTTGAGGTTGTGGGAACTGACACGCCATCTTCACGAAGTAGTACTGAATACCCTAAGGTCCCGACACCCCAACAGAGACATATGGTGCTGTGCAACAACAACCGCCTGTGACGCGTTAGCCTAGGGTTACCTGGCAATGGACGAGAAGACAAATCGTCTGAGCTTGCAGATAACACGTCCACCTCTGACCGATGCCACGCGCAGAATAAACAACGGCGCAACCATCCGGGCTGAGCCAGAGGAACGAACAGTAGAAGAAGCCTACCAGGAAATACTGTCAGACCCAATGTCTATCGTGACCAGTCCATTGTCGACCAAAGGCCAAGTGGAAATAAATTGCATGTCACCGGGAGCGAATTCACAGGCCGGCTCGAACCGCAACTCGACCATCTCCGCCCACTCTCTACTTTCGAACAAGGGAAAACGAAAGACTCATGTCGGACCATGGCAGCTGGGAAGAACCCTCGGAAGGGGGTCGACGGGTCGTGTCAGGCTGGCAAAACATGCTCTCACGGGACAGACGGCTGCGATTAAGATTGTCTCGAAGAAGTCGGCGGCTATAGCCCAGAGTGAAAGTATTGCAGCCATGGACAAGAATATCGGTCATTTCAGTGGTGCAATAGCCAGACCTATGCCGTCAGGCATTGAACGAGAAGTGGTTATCATGAAGCTCATTGAACATCCAAACGTCATCAGTCTATACGATGTATGGGAGAACAGGGGTGAATTGTGGGTAGTAACGATCTTGGAGAATTCGAGATATTGCTGACCTTTGATACCTAGGTATCTTGTTCTCGAATATGTCGAAGGGGGCGAGTTGTTCGATTACGTATCGAACCATGGTCCACTTGCAGAGGAGGAAGCTGTTCGAATCTTCAGGCAGATCATCGCGGGCCTCGGACACTGTCATCGATTCCATATCTGTCACCGCGACTTGAAACCAGAAAACATCTTATTGGATTCGTGGCGCAACGTGAAGCTTGCTGATTTCGGCATGGCTGCACTTCAACCCGCCGGCCACTGGTTGAACACATCCTGCGGAAGCCCACATTACGCCGCGCCTGAGATCATCTACGGACGGAGGTATCGTGGCGACAAGGCAGATATATGGAGTTGTGGCATCATCCTATACGCGCTCTTGACGGGATATCTTCCATTTGACGGGGGTGATCTTCCTACAACCTTGCGATTGGTAAAGAAGGCAGAGTTCATGATTCCTCGGGAGCTCAGCTATGAGGCGACAGATTTAATCGAGCGTATTCTTCAAAAGAAGCCTGAGGATCGGATCAACATGGAACAGATTTTCATGCATCCCCTCTTGAAAAAGTACGAAAAGTTTCACCAAGCAAGATCCAACCACTACCTTGGTCCTGCGCCGCCAATATCCATCCATGACTGTGGACCACCAGTTCTTGCGAGGCAGGACATTGATGTGGATCTATTGAGGAATTTGCAAACACTCTGGCATGATGTCAAGCCGGATGCTTTGATTCAGAGGCTTCTCGAGACTGAGTAGGTTTAACCGGTTATCCACCATATATTCCCCATTGACTGACATGAATCACTAGGCCAACACAGGAACGGATGTTCTACAACGCCTTGGTCAAATTCAGGAATGAGCAACTCGAGAACTACCAAGGGCAGCCCCTCGAGTATTCTGCCAGTGACTACCACCACATCTCACGCGGACCGGCCCGCATCGCCAACAAACGAACAGGCTCTCGGAAGCGCAACCAAGTTCCAGCCAGGGATAACATCCATAGTCCCCTCAGAGAGCCGAAGTCCTGTGCCACGGTCGAAAGTTACGACCCGTTCCGATCTCCTAAGAACCGGATGACGGACAGAGAGGCACAATTTGCCAAAGTTACAATTCATCGCCGCATCCCGGAAGAAGTTCAGAAAGAGGCATCAGAAGAGGTCGTCCAGGTGCCAAACTCCGTTCCGGACAGCGATCCTGGTTTTGAGGACTGTCCTCCCAGCTCGCCTTTCGCGGTGGTGCGAAACAAGAAATCGAAATTCAATTCTGTCAAGTCGTTCCAATCGAAAGCGTCATGTGGCAGCTCTCGTCGACCCTTGCATGGCACCCCAACACCCCGTTCGGCCAGCTACAAAAGGAATGTATGCTTTCGTCATGGTCGCTATCGTTCACAGGGGTCAGTGTCTGCTAAAGCAAGTACTACGCAAGTCGATGTCCCCGATGTCCCAACTATGAAGAAAGACAACAGCGATAGCAGCTTTGAATATGAAGATGATGGCGACCCGTTCTCCGACAGATTTAGCAGCCCTATGTTACCCGCCCAGCCGACGGTTGTTCGAGGCACTGGTATTACCGTCAAACACTGTTCACAGATGAGAAAGGTGCGGGAGTCAGATTTTATTTGGAAAGATGAAGCGAGGAAGGTCTCGCACGAGCTTGGTCAGATCTGCGAGGAAGCCTTCAACGGTGGCTCTGTCTCCACAGGCTGTACAGCGAGTACAAGCACAGACTCGGAAACCCCGGCGACGTCAGTCTCAATGGCTACCCCGGAAGGCTCGTATCGCCATATCCCCGCAGCACGAACGAAGAAAAAGTCTGGTTCTTCGACCCCCGGTGCATCGCCAAGGTCATATACTGCGGCTGAATTGGCCGAGACTCGCCGCAAACTGATCGCACACTCCACGCAGGATGGTTCCCAAGACATTCCTGCATATCTCACGGCAGTGATTAGCCATCTCGACCGCTTGATAGAACAAGACAAGCTCAGACATCCTCCGAAAAGAAGTGCCTCCGAGGAAAACACTCATGCCTCGCAACCGGACCCATTCCTCAAAACAGCTCACGAACCCTCCTCTCTGCCAATGATATCCGAGGAAGCGAATCATAAACCTTCCAACAAACCAAACGCCATTCAAAATGAAGACGTCACTATCCCGTCGGGCTCCTGGTCAGGTAGTCGTCCTACCAGCAGTGTCACATCCGGCCGAAGGACAATCCGGATGGTCCCTCCCAGCTCTCTACATGCGATGGAAAACTCTAGGCCTCTGGACGTGCGAAAACGCTACCGCAACCGCGAAACCACGCTTCGTGACACTCAGCCTCAGCCATTGACCGAAGATTATGAAGCACTTCCAGAGATTGAAAGTGCCACAACCACTAGGTACGCATCGACTGGCTCTCGTACAGGCCGGAACACATCTGAGCTCGCCCCCATTGCGGAAATCCCACCAAAGTCACCTAGACGCACTGCTCCTCGTGGCCCTGAGACGAAGAAATGGTCATGGTTCCGCAATCGATCTCAGACCAGCACCGAGGCGGCAAGATTACAAAGTGAGGTCAAGTCATTACAACCTAGCTCTGCTACGGTAGTGATACAGGAGGTCAACCAACCGGCACAATCTACGCCAGCAGAAGTGGAAGGACCACTGAAAGCCCAGGAACAAACACCAACTAAACAAAAGGGCGGTTTCCTAAGGAAATTCATGAAACGGAAGCCGAGCAAGACAGTTGAGCCTTCAACAATAGGTTAGTTATCCCTCCAAGCTGCGGCTATCCATCAACTAACCTAGAACATAGAAACTCCGCCAGGTGCAGCAGAAGAGACGGAAGAAAACAATCCTCTACTGGCCCAACTCGGTGGCGGTGAAACCTCGTTTGAAACTGATAACAACCAGAAGCCCCTCCCACGGAGACCCACGCCTGCAAGAAGCCAAAACTGGTTCGCACGCGTGTTCCAATTTAAACCCGCCACGCGAGTCATTGCCTTGAACACCTCGAAAATCAAAGGCCGGAAAGAAGTCTACAAGATCCTCCGGGAATGGGAATGGAAACAGTACGGCCTGGTAGACGTGTCCATGGACAAGTCTAACAATGTTATCCACGGCCGCGTTGATGAGGTTAACCGTAAGTCACTGTCTCTCTTCACTCACTGACAACTCCTACTCACTATCTTCTCTTCTAGTCCTCCGTCTCCGCCCCGTCAAGTTCTCCGCAGAGTTCTATACTGTTCTCGAACACGGCCGACAAGCAAACTTGAGTCTCGTCCGCTTCAGACAAGAGCGCGGCGCCGCCTCGTCTTTCCAAAAGGTCGTTGACACGCTACATCTGGTGATGAAACAGCGCGGGATCCTAGTCGAAGACCCTACTCGTGCTAAGAAGATGACTCGAATTCTTGATGCGTTTCCAGACTCTTAATATTCAATCTTCTTCCTATCCTCCCAATCTACTTTTGTTCCTCCTTTTTGTCCTCTCGATCAAACCCCAGATGCATACCATATTGGAGCGTACTTGCTCGGTTTTGTTGATCTCTTGATTCATGTTTTGCATTTCCATTCATCTTACTGTTTCCGTTGCATTTTAAGCCACAATCTTATTTTGTTGTTCAATCATAAGTTCGCGTTCTTCTTGGCTCGTTATTCAACATTCCTCCTGTCTGGTCCGGTCATGTTTTGTCTTATACTGCCTCTCTAGTTCCCACCCACTATACGTCTCTATCTAGACCACACAAGCCAGACATTATAAGAGCCTTTCCTTTATTTACCTACTTTCTCAAGCTTTGATTCTCCCATTTCCCTGTTACCCCCCTCCTATCTCCCTCTTTTAAATCTTACCTCCGCGCAACACATCGCAAACCCAATCACCTAGAAACAAACAAGAAAGAGAAGGAAATAATCATTCACCCTCAGGACCCATCGGTTGATTAGATGGTCATCGAGCATGGAGACTTGGCGTTGGAAGCATTATCTTCATTCAGACTGGGTTAGTTGGTTCAAGGTTGTTGGTCTTCATTACGGAGAACAGAATCCATACTTGCATGCCGATACAGGTGTTTGGGCTCGGTGTATGTAATTTAGATAGCTACTTCATTCTACTTAACTTTACTTCATTTGATTACATAGTTATTTTAGGTAGTCGAGTCGTCCAGGGAAGTCAGTCAGTCAATCAATCGAATCAATCAATGAATCAATCTAGTTCCGTTCCGTTTCGTTTTCATGTTTCCATTTCTCCAGCTAGTAGGCGACAGTTCTAGTCCGGCTTTTCTATTTCCATCTCTATTCCTCAATCTCCCGTGGCCTCGTACATGCATGCATACTATCTATACGTCCATAACTAACCAGTATACCCACCCATTCCATCATCTCCCGAAAAACTTAGCTACCACGAACAAAACCAACAACCAACTGGGTAGTTATGTCGTAGGTAGACAAGCAAGTATGTACAGTAACCCTAGTTAGTACCCGGGGCCCAAAGGAAGTAAGTAACTGCCCGACTGATGTTTGGGATATTTCGGATCTAAAATACCTACCTAACCAGCTAGCTATCTACTAAGCTTGTTCGCTTGCTAGGTATGTATGTTATGTACATGCATGCCATCCAACTATCCTTATGATAATCACTTCATGACTACGTAGATGGATACTGGGCACGCATCTAGTCGTCCACATGCAACTTCAATTGTTCTAACCAGCTACAAGCTGAATCAAGCCTCGATGACCGAGCACAGTGCATGTATCTACAGTAAAGCATCCTAGTAATTGAACCAAGGAGGGGTAGCTTATCAACTATACTATACTTTACTATGCTATCGAACAAAGCAAAAAGATATGCAAATGCAAGGTAGATGGAAAACTACTAACGGGAACCAGAGAGAAGAAACAGATAGAATAATCAAGTCAGCTTAATTGCAGATCATAACGCGATGTGACGGTAATTTAAAACAAAAAATTGATCAGACAGCCTCCCAGGTACTAAATAGCAAAAGGTGAAGTTATAAGCAAGCAAGCAAGCAACAGATGTAAGCAAGCAGTTGAACGACAATGAAAAGAAAATTCCTCCCTTTTTTTTTGAACGGCAAAGAATACCTCCCGATGATAAGCAAGTGCAAATGAACTCGATCCAAAATGAAAACAAAGACAGAACTCAAGTAGACTTGAACGCAGAACAGAGAGCCTCCCGAAATGTATTCGAACAGTCGAAAAAAAAAATGATATAGCCACCGCCAATTGAACAAAAAAAAAAGCCTCGCAGAAGAGTCCTCGAAGGGAAAGAGATAAACAGAACTGAGAAAAATGAAAAGAGGAAATGCGACAAATTCCACCCCGTGATGACTGACATAGAAAGGCACGCGCATCAAATACATAAATCTCATGTGGCGTCAACGGATCTGTCCCAAGCATCACACGTTGTACTCGACAGAGTTTCGCAGTGAACAGGTAGACAAGCGTTTGAAATCTGTCGTTATGTCTACCTGGTTGAACCTGTAAAATTCAAAGCCACGATGCAGATAGACCCATCTCAACACCGCAATCAAAAGATCTGTCGGGTCCGAGATAAATTCAGAGGCTCCTGTTCATTGGGTGGTCCAAATAAGCAAGCGCGCAAACTGTCAAATCCGATGTGCACATGGTAACAGAACGAAGGCAAACAAAAAGAAAAATTCAATTAGTGGGTTGCCCCATATAGTTTATAAAGCCGTGATGTAAAGTTCGAAAAGGGAAGGCCTCTAGAGAGAATGTAAGAGTTGCAGCAATCATTGGCTTTCGAAGTAACTCAGACTGGCTGATACCACGAATCGGACAACTCGCATTCTGACATTAGATGATTCAACGTTCAGATCATGCAGCTCATAACACTCTTGCTTCTCGTTTCCATGACATCATATCGGTTGACATGGCGCCTTGTCCGTAATTATTTTTCTTCAGTTTTTGTTCTTTTCCAGCATGAGAATTGTGGCATCCAGGTGAATATCGTTAAGTAGGTCATCAGAAAATCCCGAAGAAGCGTGCGGTCGGTCGGGCATCTTTGGGGTTTCCGCATTATCTCCCGTAACTCATGTCTTGATGTTGTTCCTGAAATCATTGCGCGACCTTCCTTCGATTCTCTTTTTTTTTTTTTTTCTTCTTCTCTTAGCCTTTTCTTCTTCTTTGATTTGTTGGGGTAACTGACGAATTTCTTTTTTTTTTTTTTTTTTTCATCCCCTTCAGAGTTCTCGCAAGAACAAACAACGTTCTGTGCTTTAAAATGACACACAGCGATGTTTAGAACGTAAGGGAGTGTGGCCAGCACACAATGCCTTCCACCGTCAATCAACCACGAGATAAAAACCGACATTGTCCTTTCTCGTTCCCTAATTTCTGGTATCTTTCCCCTCAGAAACCGCCCCACGAAGGATAATTCAGACCGGATTTTGCAACGTTTATTTATTCATGCCCCGTCGGTTTAACGCATTGAGCATATCATTGTCTGCATCGGAACGGCCGTGGTCGCCCGGGTTGAGCATGTCGCGAACGTTAAGTCCTCCACGAGAGCTGCCCGGGGTAGAGGTAGGACCAGGTGGAGGAGTGCCTTGTACAGGATTAGGGCCCTGGGGAGTGCCTTGGACGGGGTGGGTGCCCTGGGGGAGGGTCATGGGAGGATACGGGGAACCGTGGGGGGAAGACGAATGACGTCCATCATAAGGATACGCGGACTGGGGCGAGGGACGACGATCGGTTTGCGGCGGAGGATAGTAGGGACTTGGAGCGGTATGGGCCGAGTATCCGGGATTGGACGTAACGGGGGTGACAGGAGCTAGGTTGGTGGGGTCTGGGTATTCGAATCCAGAGCCGGAACCACGACGACCAATGGGTCTCTGATAAGAAAAGGTAAGCGACTATTTATTTGACTTATTCGGTAGGGAACTCGCTACTTACGTGATCTTGGGACCCGGGGGCAAGTGGTTGTGGTGCACCGCCATACGGATGTTGATACATGGATTGCGGTGGCGGGAGGGTACCATCGGGACCTGCTTGTGGCTGTTGCTGAGGCGGTAGAGGCTGACCGTGAGCACCGTAGAGCATTACAGGAGCCGAACGGCCTTGGTTCTGACCGTTTCTCAAGTAAGGATACGCGGCGTGTGCAGGGACAAATGCCTGTGCTTGCGAGGAAACGGGTGTGAACATGCACTCTTGATTGAACCGGGTGCAGTTGCTGCAGCGTCCGTCTTGAGAGCTTTCGAAACCCGAGCATCGAATCTACCAATCCCGGACATCGTCAGTTTATTTGGTCCTGCCGTATAGTACCTCCCCATAACCAATCCAGGAAACGTACCTTCCGTCTTCTGCAGTAACGACAGGCGATAGCCGTCCGCTGTCGAGGAGCGGCGGCCTGGTAGACAACTTGAGGACCAGTGGGTTGACCGTAAACGTCGACGGGGCGATAAGCACTAGGCGGCGGCGGAAGACGGTAGGGATCTTGCGGGCCCGGGACATGCGGGTGCATGGCAGCCATGTTTGTCGAAGGCGGATACTGCGCTTGGGGGGGCGGGTATTCTGCGGTCGGGGGAGGATACGACGCCGGAGGGTACTGAAAAGTATGATATCACCGAGTCAGTACAGCATCAAAGACAGGTAAGGACAGTTGATGACACAATGGGGCACTGGTGATTGACAATGGGGATGTATAGAGCGGAGTGAAATGGTTCGCGGCATCAACATGACATCCGCGTCTGGTAGACAAGGCAGCAAGGAAAAGGAACCAAGAAAGACATACAGGGTATTGAGAAGCAGGCGGATAGTGATTCGCAGGGTTCTCCTCGGGCTGACTAGTATTCCATGGAGGATACTGGCCTTGTCGATTGGGATCGTTGGGGTCGTTGCCCTGCCGGCTCAGGTCGTTGTAATCGTTGCCCTGCCGGGTAGGGTCGTTGAAGTCGTGGGGGTTGTTGGACATTTGTAGGCGAGAGAGAGCGACAGAGGCTGCTTACAACACGGGTCGAAAGAAAGGACGGATGCAGGATGATGTGAGTTAAGAGTCACGTCCCGCGGGTCGACAGCCAAGGAGCAGGAGCAGGAGCAGGGGTGTGTCCGTGTATGTATAGATGATAAAATTCAAGGTACGCCCCGTTCGGGAGAGGGGGGTGTGGGCGTAAGTATGGGGGGGTTGAAAATGGCTGGATGGGATTTTCGGGGGAGGTGGAAGGCTGTGGAAGAAACGACGAACCCGGTCGTCTGTGTAGGTATGCGGTCGGTGTATGGAGTATGGCGTCAGGCGTCAGGCGTAAAGTATGTATGAGTGTATGTATGTGTATGTATGGATGTATGGACGTATGTATCGGCAGGCTGTATGTAAGTTATGTGTAAGTAGGCAGGATATGCAGGCAGGCGAGAGGGAGTGAATAATAGTGTGCGTGTTCCTCTGGGCGCGGGTAAAGTGACCAGGATTGCAATGCGGAGTCCAAGCCGGTCAGAAGATAGACCAAATCAAAAACAGTTCCAGCTCCCGTCGGGTGATGTGCAAGGCTAGCATAGCCTCGTGGTCACGCTGGAACCGGACGGGGAAGGGTAAGAGTAAAAAGGGTAAGGGACTAGAAACGAATTACAAAATAAAATGATCAAGAATAAAAATCAAAATGGGGGACGGGTCAATAAAATAATTCGAGAAAAAAAGAAAAAGATGACAAGGATCTAGTCCACAGAAGGAAGAGGTGGCCGAAGGGTAGAACCCGGATAGTGCGAGGTAAAACAAAAAAAAAAAAAAAAAAAAAAAAAAAGACCAGGGGTGAAGAGAGGCGGTGGAGATTGTGAGGGCAAAGAGGTCGAGGTGGTCAATTTAGTAAGGTGTCAAGGATGCGTTGCGAGGGGGGTGCCGAAAAAAAAAAAAAGAAAAGAAAAGAAAAGGACAAAGAGGAAATTGTCTTCGACGGGGGATTGGAAAAAGGAAAATGGGTGAACAATCTTTTTTTCTTTAAAAAAAGGGAAAAAAAAAATAAGAAGAGAATAAAAAGAGCCTCGGGGGATTTCAGTTATGACGTGAGCGTTAAAACACTCTTCTCAATGATAGCTCTCGCCCACAAGTCATAAAGGCAGGGAGCGGATGAGGCTGGATGGGAGAACGGGACGGGACGGGCCAACAGAAGACAGAAGATAAAGCAGAACGTTGAAGGGAAAGGAGAAAAAAAAAAGATTTCTGTCGGGCAGGAGTACGTACCGGAGTATGTAGGTATTACTCAAGTGGTGAGAGTCAGCAAACAAAAGGAATAAGAAGGCCTGGCAGTAGCGCGATGCACACTTGTCAGTATAGGATCAAACATCAAAAACGCCATCGACGCCGTGAGGATTGCGAGGTCAAGCTGTCAGCGGCAACGAAGGAATGGTCCAATTGACCTCTTGCCCCTTTCCCCCTTGTTCTTTGCCTTCCGGAAAACAAAAAGGGAGAGAAATGGATTCTGCAGGAGCCCGGGGATCTGTGATTTGATCGAGAACCGTACCTTGAGATCTTGAAATTTCGTGTTCGGGTGACACAAAGAATAATGGAATCAAGTGGAGGGATTGGATCCAATGATAACAAGGCGAAAAGATTGAAGAATAAGAAACTAAAGACAGGTTTCTTATCCTGAAATCGTGAAGAATGAGGAGCCCAAAATAGAAGAGGAGAGGGAGGAGAGAAGGAAGGAAGGTGAGAGATGGACCGGAAACAGGCAAGGAACGAGAACGGATCTATTTAGTCACTACTGAGTACCTTACTGTTATTTCTCCCTATCTTTGGCTGATTTTTTATTTATTTATTCGGGATTTTTTTTTTATTTTATTTTATTTTATTTTTCTTCCGGAGTATTCCTACCATTTTATTTCGATTCACCATCTTCAA
Source organism: Aspergillus ochraceus (assembly GCA_004849945.1). NCBI lineage: Eukaryota > Fungi > Ascomycota > Eurotiomycetes > Eurotiales > Aspergillaceae > Aspergillus > Aspergillus ochraceus. Next base: position 1,945,812 of record SSOS01000007.1, on the reverse strand, counting down.
TATTTTTTTTTTTTTTGAAAAGCTTCCTAGAAACTTTTAATTCTCAACAACCTAACAATTACTATCTTTGCCCCTTGCAACTTGCTCTTGGCTACTCCGTAGATAGTTTCAATTGTCAAACTCCCAATATGCCGAGTGAAATAAACCATGCGAAGAGATCATAAACGACGGCTAGTGTATGGGTCGCCGACTCGCCGGTCCGTCCGAGAGGCAAAAAAAGAAAAAGAAAAACGGTTAGGTCAAGCGCAGCCAGAAGACACGAGACGCAGGGCGAGGGCCCCCCCGGCTGGCGGAAAGCGGAAGGCGGGAAGGGATGGAGATCTCAAGGGATGGCAATTCTCTGGGTCGAATGGGTCAAACTGGGCACCGGTGGGAGATTCGTTCCATGGATGCAGCCACGCCGTACGGAGTATGTTTTCTTTTCTTTTTTTTCTTTTTTTTTTTACGGACTATTCCATTTTATTTTCTTACGGAGTACTTTCTTTCAACACTCCCCAAAAAGGACGGACGGAAGGCGGCATTAAATCATATTACATTGACATAGTACAATATGAGCTAATTAATTCAAGGTTCGGGAGCCAGTCCCCGTTATTCAGATAGAACGAGAGATGATCATTGGTTTAGACGGGAAAATCAACCACGCGGGCGATTTAATTCATGCTCCAAGACCCAAGTGTCTTGATCCCAGATTTCATCGACAGGCGATGGTTGGGCAGAAGGCGACCATTCACTCTGATTGGAAGGAGGTGGAACATCAGCAGCGGTCTAGCAAGCAAGTACGAATTTAGCTGTTGAGGTGGATGAGGGGGAGGAAAAGAGGGGGAGAAGAAGAGAGGGGGAAATTCGCAGTCGAGGTCCATCATGGTGAGGTGGGAAACTACCATGAATACTAAGAGAAAAGGCGGTCATGGAAAGAAACTTAACTGCACGGAGTAGAAGAACGGTCCGCAGACGGAGTGGAGACACGCTAGCGGCCCATAGATATGGATGGGCTAGAGTAAGACGCAGCTAAAGCATTCATGGTTCGATGGGGATCACCTGAGTCGCTGAGCGGTCTTCGGGTTGGGCGTTTGGCAGGCCCCGGCGACCAGTTGGAGCCAGCGACTACTGTAGAGGGTAGAGTCTAGCGTAAGCTTGCGAAAGGGCGCAAGTGACGAGTGACGAGAGACGAGGGATGACGGAGTGGGAGGGTACGCCGGGACGGGTAAAGGCGCCGTGACGGAACTCCACCGACCTCCAACTCCTTCCGTCTCCAGTTGGTTTGTTTAGCGCTCGGGAGGTACGGGAGCGTATCATTCCCTGTCAGTCTGCCGGGCACACACAGTAGGTCCTTTCGTTTTTTCTTGTTTGTGCCTTCGACTGGGGGTCGGTTTTCCTTCTCTTGGACTGCAGCTGTCAATCACCGGGAAAACATTATTGATTTATTATCCCCAGGCACTCCGTCATCATATTATCGAGCAACAGTATCACATAAGTGATGATAATACTAAGTAATATACCGATACATCAATGCGCACTGATATTACAAGCCATTTCCGGTCCCCGCTGAGGGTAGAGACTAGGGATTAGGCATACCAGTATACCTACTCCGTACTCCGTATAGAACAGACCTCAGTCTCCGTCTCCATGCATAGCATTGAGTCATTGCACAAGAAATATTATCAATCAAAACCAAATCCCGTTCCAAACAAACAAACGGCATAAACCAAACAGAAAAAAAAGAGCCGAGGCAGGCAAAATCCAACAGGGTACGGGGTGTGTCTCATCTGACCATGGCAGAACAACATCGACTAAACCAACTAACCCGGTTTCAGCTCCTAGACCGACAGACGGTGCTTTGGCCTGGTACCTAGATAGCACCTGCATGACTAGGGAGGGCTGGGGCAGACTTTCAAGAGGAGCTTCGTGCATCGGAAGGATGTTATTTTTAATTCTTAGGGATAAATAGCCCTGTAATATGCGTACGAACAGCCTTCATAGCTGCAGGTCACTGTGCGTCCAGAGTGGTACTTTAAGGTACCATCCAATCTACTTACTACCTATTCGAGTCGCCCGTACATATCCCGTGTGATTCTGATGATTACTATGCATTAATCACCTCAATCCTGCGAATTTGCTGTTGCTGGGTCTCGGTGAGGGAGAGAATAAATAAGAAACGCGGCAACGTCGAATTCCCCAATGATTGGATACCAACAGGAAACGCGCGATACCCATCGCATGCCTCGTTGGAACTCCGTGTGTACTCCGTGCCATGGTGGTGAACCAAGGTTCTGTTCGGGGAGAAGCGACTCCTGGGGCCCACCCGGGTAATGCCCGAGTCCTAAGAAGGAAGAGGGGCTGACGGGCCGTGGATGGCCAAAAACGAAATGATTAAAGCCCTACTTCTACCTCGACTAGACACGCATGCTTCGTACTGTACCTACTATCTGATTAGGATTAGGTACAGTTAATTGCAGCTGCAGAAGATTATTCATCATCTTCCGCTTCCGCCTTCCGCTCCAGCTTCATCATTTCTGGCCCCTCGCATTAAAATCGTCCAGTCGATAAGGGAATGGAACCACCGGCTGACAGGATGATAATTCCCCCACGCGCGCACCGGGCACAATCAAGCAGAAGGCAAACAAAGAAACGAAATTACAATCAATCATCATGGGTAACTGATTATTGTCATTATTATTGAACGACCCAGCCCCCAATTTTAAGTCCCACTCATTTTCTGACTCCGTAGTCCGTGTCCTGTCCTACCCGTTTCTAGAATATACCGGTCTCGTGTCTTTTGCTAGGACACGCGCTAGGATTTAAGGGTACCAAAGAATTAACTCGACCAATGGAGACAAGGACAGACCGAAAATCCTTCGTCTGGTTTTTTTTATTTATTTATTTTGTTGAATATAATAATGTATCCCGACTTTGTGCCTTCGGTCAGATTACACCTTGGGGCTTGCTCCATCATCCATGCAAGTGAGCGGCCATCTGAACCATGGAATGATTTTCTTAGTGTACCGGACGTCGGGAGGAACGTATGTGGCCTTTGTCTCATTCAACCAACCTACTTCGTACTCCGTACTAAGGTATCGGGTCGTTTCAATCCGGGCTGGGAATTCTTCACGAAGCGGGAAAGAAAAAAATAATTATCAAGCTAATTTATTCCGATTGATCCTCGATACTCTATCTGGCGTTTGCTTGCTCATGCTTGCTTGGAGAGTATACTTACTTGGTACTCCTTGCATTTCCCTAGTTATCCTTGATCCGATGACGAGCCAAGGCGGCAGGCAGAAGGGAAGGGAAGGGAACGAGATCGTAACAATGCCAACTAGCCAGTCCAGCCCTATCTGCAGGGCACATTCTCTAGGTATCTTCCTTTGATCCGAGCATGCGAGGACTTGCCCTCGACCTAGGTCCTAGGTCCCTTGCTTTGTTTGTCCGCACTTCCAACCACCTGATCTCCTCCCGCTTTCTTAAAAAGGCCGGATTTCCAAGGTAGATCCCAGTTCCTATCTTGTACAGTACAGGTAGAATACGTGCATCGCGCAGTAGCTCCCGCGTGCATGCAGCGGCTCCAGTGCTAGCCAAATCATTATCGAGCAGAGAGTATCGTGCAATTGGACGGCGAAACTATCCTGTCAGATGGTCCTCGAGGGAAGTATAAACAAGAATAGGAAGAGACAAACAGCGACATTTTGGAATGTTTGCTTTGGGCTGATTTTACTGTACTTTGATTCTTATTACCTTTTTTTTATTTTTGGAAAATCATTTCTTTTATCTATTCTTATTCTTCTTCTTGTTGTTATTAGATTTCACCAAGTACGTCAGCGTACATAATCACCAACTACGTAGGTAACTACGGAGTAATGCACACCCCCCTTCCCCTCCCCCTTCAATCCAATCCATTTCCTCCCCGACGACTAACTACCTAACCAGTTACCAATTACCGATTCCAGCTCCCTGCTAGAAAATGCATCATGCTCCTCAATCTCCTTGCATCTCGAAAACAATCGGGGTTTCTGCGGCGAACGGCCCAGTCCGCAAGCAGGGCTGCAAGGGCGGCCCACGGCATGCTGGGCCCGTCCGTACCTTTTTTCCCTTCCTGTGCTGTGCCTCCCGCTCCTTGTGTCAATACTCAATTGTAATTCAGGGCAAAAGTCAAAAGCACCAACTAACGTAGTGCTGCGGGTTTTTCCAAGAAAGGAATGTTTCTGATCTTAGTCTGATTTGGTTTGCATATCCCGTGATTTATCAAGCTACTGTACTTGGTCGAATCCCGGAGAACTTGGACTCACTATGGCAGGGATTTGATTCGGGCTTTGACCAAGATAAAGACATAGAGATAGGTCCACAGTATGTATGTATGTAGGTATGTAGGTATATTCCAAATACCTACCTACCTACATAGATATCCAACGCAAAGGGATAGATCCGGATTTCTGCATCCTGCACATAACTAGATAGATCAAGGTGCCAGTGCCAGTGGCCAAATCACGATTCACTAATTCCGAAAGGCACCTTTGTTTCAACGGGGAGAATGCCGCTTCTATCCCCGCGGAGGAATCAAGGAAGTCCTTTTTCCGAGGGAACATTCCTCAATCTATAATCGGTAGGAGGACAGATCCTGCAACCAGATACGTACTACAGTACCGAGTAGGGAGAACATACCTGCCGGCCTGCCTACCCTACGAGGCTTGAATCATCCGGCCGAACGATCAAATCGGCATGGAGATTCCGATCGGAATGCTACCTACCTACTAGCTACTAGCTATGTATGTGTAGATTATGTACTAACTGCGTAACTTCTACAGCAAATGCATTTCCGAATCTAGGGCGGAGAGGGAGAATTGACGCGATTACCGATATACCCACAGCTGGTTAAGTGATCGCGTCCATGACTTGCCTATCCTGATCCAATCCAATCCAACCCTCCCTGTTATGTATGTATGCAGATATCTCAACGCCGAATAAACCCATTGCAGTAGTGTAAGTAGTCTCTTCCCCCCCCCCCCCCCCGCGGAAGTGTCTGACTTAACCCGACTTTTTATGTGCTGTAGTATGTATTCCGTAGGCGACAACGATTAGTACGCATGTACATGCACACTACAGTGTAGACACAGTAGTTAATAGGAAACAATGTCGTCACCGGAGTCCGCGGATCGAGCAAAGGTGATTTTCATTCGCGGGTCGCGACGCGGGTGGAGAGAGTGATGAGTTTCCCATCGCTCTCGCCCTTACATTAGGTAGGGTTATAAGATGGAACTCAAGCCCCCTGGAATTATCCGGAGACTATAAGAGAGCGATGATGGTTGGGGATGATTCTAGTGAACTACGTACGGTATAGAGGGTAGGAGGGGTGGAGGGATGGAGGGAAGGAAGTGAACGGGCGAGAATGGAGAAAGTCAGAAAGAAACGGAAACGAAAGAAAAATGAAAATGGAATGGAAAAAAAAAAAGACCCCGCAAATTACCTCGTTCAGGATGGAAGCAAAAGTGGATGACGATGCAAGTCAGGTCCAGAAAGTTAAGCGACAGCCGCGACCGACTCCCATTGGAGCGTGAGGATTCCTTCTGGGTTAGGTCCAGCAGGGAAAGGAGCGCTCCGAACCGTAGTCGCACGGCAGTTGATTGGTGCCATTTCCTGTACATCCATGGAGTCGGTTCAGGTTTCAAGAACGGTGAGGGTATGGAGAGGCTGTGACTTCCCTGTACCAGGTTTTCCCTCCCCCCCTTCGGTGGATACTCGGTTCCGACGGTACACCGCGCGCAGCCCGTAACACTCTCTATCGAGGTGTTAATTGGATTAGCGGGCCCGTCAATCACTTGTTCCATGGAACTGGGAGAATAGCAGTGCTGGATGTGGAAGGTCTGAAGAGGTCAGCTCCTGGGGCCATCCACACTTTGCACTTCGAATTAAAGTGGCGATGGAGGAGTTGCTAATTCGGTGGGTTGTGAGTGGATGCTAAGACTGCTAGTCCGTCCGGTAGGCCCTTAGGGAATTAGGCGGTGAGCAGCCCAAATCCCCAACCGGTCTTAGTCAAAGGGCGCTTATCGTCATGGTGGGGGAGAAGTTCAGCTGAAGCCAGGCAGACACAGATGTTTTGATGCTGTACCGTACGGAGTAAGCATCTCGGTATGTCACTCGGTAGATACCTACGACAGTAGGTACTACTCTGTACTAGATAGATGGTGCTGCTGTATTTTTGATTTTCTTTATCATTTCCTTTGCAAAGGTCCGAGCTCCCGCTGTGACCGATACTGTCTCGAATCCTAGTTTTACAATTGTGACTGAAGGGTCCCATGCGCATAATCCTGGTAGACGTTCCGTTAGGCGTAACGCCAAACACGGACAACCATATCCATACGCATACACGGACTCCGTAGCCGAATAACGTTCAGTATCCGCCACCTCAAATACATAAAGGACAACTTTCTTTTCTTTTTCCTTTGGTTCCTCAGAAGTAAGAAAAATCACAAAAAGTCAAAATAAATCAAGTAAGAGGGGCGGGAGGCAACCTCAATGGAGGGCCTTAGGTTTCCCGGTGCTACAGCCCTGGGACGGCACCCGGTGCGATCGGGGCACATTCAAGGTAAGTTGCATTAGCGCACCTTGGCCCAAGGTCTCGAGCGAAGACGAAGAGCAATGAGAAGGGATGGACAAGACCGCCAACGTCTGTCGGACAGTAACTGACCAGAGTCCAAGAACCCGGAATCGTTTGCGGGGTCTGCTGACTTGGCCGCCAATCAAGCGGTTGTGAACCTGGCTAAGATCCCTGTCGAGTGCGTAATAGCCACACTACCCTTACGGAGTACTACTAGGCACTGTGTAGTGTGTACTCCGTCTGACAAGCCCATCCACTGGCACATGGGAATGACATGGGAGCTAGACTCTAGTCCCTTCATGGGTTCGGCCTAGTGGAAGTTTCGACGAGGCAGCAAGCAATGGCGATTTGCTGCCAGCCCGTCACAGCCATCATCCCGACACCCACCTGGTGAGAAACAAGTTCACGCTCCTGCAACCTAATCACATTCGTCAAAGAGAACTTGCAAAAGGGAGAGGAGAAGTTCTCTGGTTTCTCCGTTCTCCACCCCTCCATCATGGTCTGTCTCATTTTTCCGTTCGGGCAATCAGGTATCGTGAGGGGGTGGTCGCCGTTAGAGAGGTAGCTTTGCAGTAGTTCGTCTTTTGTATTGACCATGTAATGGGGGGATGGTGGATGACTGACATCGTGTGACACGGATGGTCTGGGGGCAAAAATTGACAAAAATTAAAAACCAGTCCTTTATTACTCGGCCATCACTTTTCCTTGTTTCAATGTTTGGATTAAACCTAGTGTTGTCCCCGTATCGCGTGGTGCCTTGGACAGAATACGGGGTTGGATTAGAAACAATTGGTCGCTCTAAACGAATTCCGCCCCATGTCGAAGGGATGAAAGAGATGAAAGATAAATCGAATGAGCTAAATAAAACAAAATGGGGAAAAGTGCAAATTCCGTTGGCAACTCGACTGTCACACTCAGCAATCGAAATAACTTCGGAAATCCACGGTCGCAAACGGGCAACGCGCAAGGATAGAGTTGTGATTCGGACGCAGGTGCAGCTTGTCAAGGATGTTTGGGCAACCACCGCATCCTCGCTCGCTAATCGTCTCCTGGACATGTCCACGACGGGCCGCCCCGACTCCCGCCGATCTTATGCATGAAGTGTAGTGTGGCATGCTATCAGAATCCTCATCACGTACAACGGTACAACCTCCCTAATCATACTAATTTCTTATCCAGGATTGCTGACGTCCAAGTCCGGGGGCCTGTTCCCCCTCCTTCTCCTTCCTAGCGCATCCTTTCACCGATATTCATGATTTCATCTTGTCTCGCTTATTCTTGTCCATCGGCCATCCCCATGATCATCGCTCAGCTACGTCCTCGTGACTTGGGAGCCTCATGCCAAGCAGTCTTCACCGTCTACGCTTATGTCCTTTCCCCTCTTTTCACTTTCTCCTCAGCTGTTATCGTTGACCCTCCAGGTAGCTAGCTATTTGACGGCGCCCCCTCCTTTCTGCTACAACCCAAGCAAGGGATGTTCCTTGATGAAAGGACTTTCGTCACAGAAACCAAGGCAGCAAGATCGAGACCATTCCCCCTTGACGATTTAAATATCGGTGCAACGTAATGCGCCAGGATATCTGCTGCAAGCGCTCTGTGCTTTTCACACTACGTGTCTCACAGGATGGACAATCACAGCCAGCCTCACTTATTATACCACGAATGATTTAAGGCGAAGGGAGCATCCTGGAGGAATCTTTCCATACCATACGGAAAGAAACCGGACCCTATCTGAAATACCACGTATTACGAGAACGGTAATATTACCTCACTCAGCTCCTGTCCTTTCATTGTTCTTTTTTTTTTTTTAAGGCTTTCCTTCTGATGACTTTTTTTTTTAAAAAAAAAAAATCCTTTTAGTTTTCTTGTCCTCTAAATTAGTTTGATTTTTCTCGCCCCCTTCCCTCGCCACGTTTTTTTCGATCCTACTAATCGGCTCGATGCATTGCCGTCCGCGTCTTTCCGTTGCCGCCAGAACCCACAACGCAGGTGATTGTGGACTCTCTTTTGCTTTTTCTTTTTTGGTTTGTTTCCTCTTTCGGTGGTGTGTGTGTCTTTCATTTCGTGATTTATTTATTGTTTTTTTTTATTTCTTCCTTCCTCAGCTCCGTGAGACCACCGACTGACCGTCCTTGTCTCCGGAATCTCCAGAATCCGTGCTCCACCCACAAGTCCCAAACGTTCGAGTCGCCGTTCTTTGAACCGGTGAGATCGTGCCCGTTTCCATGGTCCACGACGGGACTTTAGGCGCAGGGTTCGGCGCGCAGAGAATTTTGTCCACGGGTGGCCGCCCGCAGCCCAACCTGAGGCGCCGGGTCAACGTGCTGTGCGTGTGTGGTCCGGCCGAGTCCGTTGTTTTCCCCATTTACTAGACAGAGTAAGTGTAAGCAAGGCGAGCAAGCGATAGCCCGTTATCACCATTGCTAACCCAAGCCACAGCGGTTGGCAGCCCAGTGGGCGTAGCGCTGACCGGGATGGAGAAAAAAGAAACATGCCGTCTGTGATCATCGATCCGCCCGCATACCGGTTCGGTCACGTGATGTCTCCCCGGCCTATGAGCGCGCAGGCGTTCGGAAGACTTGTCACTAAGGTGCCGTCATTTTGCTTGGGGGTTGCATTACTTTGATCAGGGTCGGTTGGTTCGGATTGGATGCAATGCATGTTGGATGTTGGTTTGGGGAGGGTTCATGAGCAGGGGTGGAAAGAACAAAAAAGAAAAAGAAAAAGAAAAAAGAACCGAACCAAAAGACCGAACTAACTCCCTAATCTACTCCGACCTGTTTGAACCAACCTCTCTCTTCGGTGGCACGCTCGGGTCTAGCCTACAGGTGGGTGGGTGTGTGTGTGTGTGTGCGCGCAAGCGCGATCATCCCTAACTGACGTGGCAGAACGAGAGACAAACAATTGCCAGATCACCTTGCCGACTTCCTTGTTCAGACCGGTCGAGTTCCCACCTCGCGCAGGCCCGGCCCCGATGGCATGCCGGGGTAAAGCTCTCTCTCCTACCTTGTTCTGTCTCTTCGAGTCATGATCCTGACGTTGTGCATGGAACCACCGTGCGATGACCCAGCATATGAGGGTAACACGCTGTACGAGGTACCCGGGTTGTACATGTACCTTCCCCCGTCATGTTCGCGCGGCGCGTGACGATCTAAATGGTTAGGCTCAGACGTGAGAAAATCGTGAATGGATGCCTGACTTTTCTTTCGTATAGGGATGGGGTTCACAATTCATTACTTGAGGTTATGGTTCGACAGACGACAGTAAGTGGCGACCGAGGGAGACATATAATCTGTCGATCTTGAGTACTTACCTTCGACAGGGCGAACGTTTATGTTGACTTTACTTACTGTCCTTGCTAGCAAGGCCAATGTCTTTCTTCCTTTCGTCCTCTTCCTCTTCCTGTCTCTGTCTTTGTTCTCCTCTCCTCTTCTCTGGCACGGCACCCTGTCAGTCTCATCTCCCCACACTTGCGGTAGCTAATCAGTGGTTCAATTGGAGCCTGAGCAACTCTAATTGACCATCTCTTCGGCTCGCTGACGCGGGATGAAGAACAAAGAAATTCGGGGCGCATCAAACATTCGATGGGCTTTCATTTCCGACCCCTGATCACGATGGCTCTTTCTGCTTTGTTTTGTTTCGAATTTACCTTTGGGGATCAAAAACAGCACAGAAAGGGGGGGAAGGGAAGGGAAGGGATTCCCATCGCACGCAAGACTTCCCCTACGAACCTAGGTATCATCGGATCGAAAATCCTGTTTTATACTAACTTTTCTAGCTCTTCTTTTCCTCCGTACTCGTCATTGATTTCTTGTCTCCCCCCCTTTCTTTTAGGTATCCTCCGCGTATGAAATTGCTCGTTATTCACCTTCATCTCTACCTATCTAGTATCTACCGTCGGTAAGGTATAGTGTCTTTGCGTCTATGTAATGTACTGTATGTACATGTACGGCGGACACTCTCCGATCGACGTATCAATTTCCCCCGCATCTCGTCGGGCGGATTCCTCCAGATAGCTATCCTGAGGATGATGTCGATGATGATCGTTGTCCTCACCTGCCTCATCTGTAAGGGGGAGAACCGGGTGGGGACTGACTGGGGGGAGAGAGAGGGGGGCTGGGCTAGACCTGACCTGGGCTGGACTGGCCAGGTAGGTAGGTAGGTTTCAAGCAAAGTCTTGTGCTGTAGGCGTTACCTGTGCATTGTGCAGAGTAGAGTCGAGTGAAAAGTTACTAGTTACAGTAGTTAGTTAGTTAGCATTAGAGCTCTGAAACTGAAACATTTTCGTCGATCCCTGTCGGTCCGCCGTGGACATGTCAACTTTGGAACTGCGGCTTCATACAGTATGTAATGGGGTAGCAAATAAATCGGCTGTTGGTTAGCTACTTTACTTTCAGGTTTGTTTATTCATGTACTGTATTCATGTACTGTATACGAGGACCGTGTATTAGAAACAAACAAGCCAACCGACCTACCATTTACCATCTAAATTAAGACACGAAGGTAGCAAAGTAGTTGTGTACAGTGTAGTACTGTAGATAGATAGATAGATAGATAGATAGATAAATAGATAGATAGATGGATGGATAGATAATCCGCCCCATCATTCCGGCAATTCACTTCCGATACCTATACGGAGTATGGCAACCCTACCTACAGTACCAACCCCGTAAACTACAGAATAACTAGTCAGTGGGTAGTGCTGTTAGGTAGTTGGTGGTCGCCGTCGGCCGGATACCGTTACGAGTGGGAACTGGAGGAATTGCGACGTACGGTGACTATTGGAACCCTATCTTGTGCTAGTTAATGGGGAGATCTGCTCCCGTTTATTTATTTATTTATTATTTTTTTTTTTTTAGCTGGCAATATAGTAAGACCATACCGTATAATTTGCTATCTATGTAGTATCTATTCACCTGTACTGTAAATACTGAAATGATCATCTTAATCGATGATATCATGTGCATACATAGTTGTTCGTTGGACGTTGCCGAAAAAAATATAGAAAAGAACATGACATTGTTTCAGAGTATAGCACCAACAAACAACAAAGAGTAACCATTATTGTGCCAGAATAATAATTGCTACCGTTTTACATCTTACATGATATTGTGCGGAGGAATTTTTCATTCATTCATTCCTTCTTTCTTTATCCTTTCATAGACTCAAACCTAGTTTATTCAGATTCTCAATTAGCATTTAACACACGGACCATAGGCCAGTCCAGTCCAGTCAGTCCAACCAGTCCAATTGATGGATGAACGAACGGCCCAACGAACGAAATCTGACCTCTCATCTTCCTATTTTAGGCTGAAGGGGAATTCAAATGAAATAAAATAAGTCTAACATCGAAGTACGGTGTACGCCATACCACGCACTAAAAAGAAAAGATAGATAAACTCACAACCTGGAAAGATCGTCCCATCATCTACAGTAACAACCCACTCCGACTAACTACCTATCTACCACTGAACGATGGGATCGGGGCCGAGGGCTCAGACAGGACACTAGGTAAGAAAAGTAAAATCACAAAGGGCGAAAAAAAAGTTTCCGCTAGGGTACTGCCGAGTCAAATTGTCGGTGGCCATTTGACGCAGACAGAGTTTCATGGCTTGCATGGATTCTAGCCAGAGAGGGACGGTTGTGCGTTTTGATTTTTCTTATGGTAGAGAAGGGGTTTGAGGGGAGGGGACGACGGAATGTACGGTCTGTCGAAGGCCAAATCCTTTCTCCTCATGGGGACTTGTTTGTCTGCTACTGCTCCCAAGACGGAAGAGGGGGGAGGAGGGGCTTCGGGTGTCATCGAGCGAGCACCGCTGAAGAAGCAGGAGGAAAGGTCCAGAACGAGGATGAGTGGATGCCGATGGATGGATGGCTGAGGGGGCAAACCAGCTTGGCTATGTCGATGACAGCATGGTTTGTGATTGATGCAGTGGCTTCATTTTTTTTCTCTCTCTCCTTCCCCTCCCCTGCCTGCCTGCCTGCCTGCCTGCCTGCCCTCCCCCCTCTCGTCTCCTCTTCTGCTTTCTCCACCCCCGTCTGACAGGAATTCGTGCATCGGGGAATTGTTTGGGCATGTTTGCAGGCTAGAGGCGGACGTCTCCGTTCAATGGGAAAAGAGGAGAGGGTAAGGATCCTCAAGGGCCATGGACGAATTCGCCTGGTTGCAGATGTGGATAGGCAGCGGCCGTGGAGCTAACGGCACGCCCGACGGGCCGACTGCGGCGCGCGGACAGCAGGCCATAACATGCACGTCACTATGGTGAAGGTCTCAGACTCAGGAATCATGGCAAGGTTGTCCGGGAATGAGACACGATCACCGCCATTATTGGGGGATGAGAAATGGCGGTAAGGGAAGGGAAATCCCGGGACTAGTTATCAATGTCCTTAGCTCAGCACGGGCAAGAAAAGACAAGGGAGAAAGTAAAAAACAGAAAAGAAGGGACGTCCGGTGCTATGACTACAGCAAGCCCTCCAAGCCAATGATGCGAAAGAACGCGTGATTGCCTAGTTACACCCCCAAGTCCAGAGGCGGCAAATCCCTCTAGAGCATAGAAAGGAAGGAACTAAGAGACTCTGTCTCCCAACAGGGATCCATAAGTCATCTTGGTTCGAAGGAAATGGTTACAAATTCGCACTGAGACCGCAGAAAGCACACGAAACATGCATAGCCAAGACTAGTCATGTCCAACACATCAGAACAAAAATGATTTAACGAGAACACGGCAGGTACACATCTAGAGAAAGATCACAGCAATACTCCGTATAACGAGCAGGAAAAGTGGTGACACTACTGAAGAAAAACAAAAATTCGACACACCTACACCGCGAAATAAAACATCACCGTCGCCATTGAGGGATTAATAACCCAACATCATGGATTTTCCATTGACTCTAGTATGTAGAGCTGTTGTCCGAGGATTCGTTTTCAGAGTTGTTCGCCGGATCCACAGCATCCGGCATGACGACGCCGTTGAGATACGTAACCTATTGAGCGATAATTGTTCTCTGGTCAGTGAAACACTTTCTCATCGCATCCCCTCATCTGCCCCCTCCGAGACACCCCTGTCATCCTCTGATGATGGATTAGCGGTGGGTATCGTTGTGCCCGAAGCCACACCGCTGAAGTGGCTAGAAAGGGAAAGATTGAGAGGGGAAAAAAGGGCCTTGTAACTGATACGGGCACTAAGGTCCAATAGACGCAGGCGCGGACAAGCGGAGGGGAAAGCCAAACGACGGGACAGCAAGGATAGACAGGATGGGGGCCTTACAAAAGGTTCAACGATACCAATGAGCGCCGCGATTTTAGCCTGTGCGTCGGGTCCCCTAAAGTCATCGTCGGCAAGAGACTTGCAAATAGTGAAATTGCGTAGACGAAGCAATTTGATGTTTTCGTTGTCCACATCGTATCCCTGGGCAGGAAAAGGTCACGTCAGCAATGTAATTGGACGAGAGATGTGGTCCGCCGGGGATAGTCCATAAACTGAACCATGGAAACAGATGAGACGGTGTCGAAAACTCTTCGAGACCAAAGCCCCCAGTGGGACACCCGGACAACAGACAGTTTTCCCGTGCTAGCTGCGTCCCAGGGGGTTGGGCTTGGGTCGAAAAGGGTGTTGTGACCCAGACCCAGACACGGGTAGGCCTGTCGGAGCCACCCGCGCTCAAGCACCAACACTGGGCAGACCGGTTGCGATGCTATCAAGAGCGCTTGGTTGACATCCTCAGGACCGCATGTCCATCAATGACAATGGGTTTGAATGCCCGGAAGCCATTCAAGATGACCATCGCATTCTTTCAATGAATATTCATGCTCAGAACTGTGGCTGTTGATCGTTGCAAGACAACAAGCCACAGCTCGGGCCAGAACTCCCTTCGGGTGTCAAGGCATCATCATGCTGAAGCCAACTCGACCCTTGTTTTCATCAAGCAGAGGGTATTCCTGGTCCCTTTTGCTCTCAATATTTCCCCAAAGAAAGAATTAATACCTTGAATGGTGACATGAGGGTGATGCTAACGCAGGTTATACGTTGCCCACGGCGATGGCATGCGCCCGACAGCCTCCCACGCCCCCGAAAGCCGACACATTTGGTCTCACCAAGTCCCAACAGTTCCCCTGGAAATATCGAACCGAACCAAGTCCAAATGCATGAATATGGGGATGATAGAATGCTTGATGTATGCTAGACATGGCACCTGGGTTATAGGGCAATGATACACCTACCTTAGGTTTGATCTTGAGAGCAGTCTCTTTGTTCTGATCGAGAAACGCTTTCAAGGCTTCCTCTTCATCATCAGGTACCCCGTTAAAGATTTCGCGGCGCATACTCTTCTCGTTCAATATGGCCTTCAACCCGTGCGAATTGCGATCGATGTTTTCTCGAATAAGCGCCAATTGGTCGGCGTCTGGCTGCCACATTCCCGCACCTAGAACATACCAATCCCTCATTAGCATGTCGCCCAATTATTGTTACAAATTGGTGGATATAGAGCTTGGACGTCACGGTCGTTGCTTTGAGGTCTAAACCGACATCGGGCATGAACACCAGCCGAATGTTGGAAAAGGGGCCGAAAGGATGACACATGGGCAACACGGCTTGAATTCAAACAGTTTGTGAAGACAGTGTCCCGTCATTTGGAAATAATCGCATCTCTGTGAAGGGAAATGACCTACCGATGATGCAGGATCCGGGCTGGCAATGGACATAGTAAGAGGCATAAGGGCCCTTTTTACCTGTGCGAGACCTTTGGAGATAGAAAATTAGCTGACAGAGATGATTGCTCAGTGCCGGGTATATACCTACCAAGCAGCTGAAAAGTAAGGCTGTTCGACGTCATTAGTTCGTTCGACCCAATATCACAATAGCTAGAATCGGACGGGTACAACGGATTCCCGCTCAGCCGTGGGAGTCTCGAGCTTCATACGTACCTTATAAGGTGTAGGATCTTTGGTGAACCTGACGTCCCTGTGAATGCGAAATATCTAGAGCACATATTGTTAATAAAGATCCCTCTGTTTATTGTTCATACTGCCTTTTTTTCTTGTCCCGTGTCTTTGTCTTTTTCTTGTGCTCTCCATTCATTTGCTTGGAAATTGATAGCACTTACCAGGTCCTTAGCCGGCAATTCGGGAATTGTGCTATCGACGTCTATGATTTTCTCTGAAAGAGATACAACGAAGCTTTCCCAGTCTTTTCTTGCAGCCTGATAGTCCGCATCGTGTGCTGTCAGAAGGGTTGGCGGTCAGCCATAATATGAAACCATAAAAAGGTCGAGGCGGTCACTGCTAATCAGGTACCTTTGAGCCAGGTCCTCTCATTATTCTCTGACAGAGTCGCCAGAAATTCGAGGGTATTGGGATGCAGAGTATGATCTTCATATGGGATGTTTCCTGCATCCTTGGCCTTGGGCTTCTTAATGAAGACTTCTTTTCCAGGCCCGAGGCCAGTCGTGACTCCTTCTCTCCACAGTTGCTTGTCTTTCGACACTGTGTCGCTTCCGCTGTCTTCGCCTGAATCGTCTTTCCGAGATTTGGCGCTTCCTTTCCTGCTCTTTGCGCCTTTCGATGTTTTGAGACTCCCCTGGTGAGTTGCCGACATCGGCGTTGTTAGTTGCGGCTGCCTCTTATCCCGAATCGAGGGATGAGGGGTGTAAGCAGGTAGATTTTTGAGAGCAAAAGAACTTACAGCCGTGGGCGTGGCGTCCTCCGATTCCTCCGGATCATCTTGGAAATACTTGCTCGTCTTGGCGGTGGCCTTCACGGGCTTCTTGGTCGTGGTGTCCTCGGACTTTTGCCTTTTGGAATCATTTTTGGAGTCTGCGGATAGCCTTCCAGACGCGCGCCTTTTTGGTGCCGGCGCTGGAGCTGGCGCCGATGCGGGAGCGGCCCGAGACGATCGACGAAGCATGGCAAAGGGAAAGTTGGAAGACCCTTAGTATCTCCTCTGGCAGTCTAGCAGAGAAGGGGAGAAAGGTTCAGATGTCTAGGACACGGCTGGAGCAAGTACAGATAGCTACGCTGACTGAAGTGCGATTAGTTGTATGAACGAAAGGTTGGGAGGACGTAATGTCGTATAAGAGGCGTTGCCGTGGCTTGTTCGTAAAGTTCCTTGACCGGCTTACGGGTCGTTAGCGGCCTGATAGACTTTCAGACGGACAAAGGGACCGGGAAGCGACCAGGAGGCTGGTAACTTCTGGGGCGTTTTTCGCGTGGAAAAAGCGGGCGAGTTCTTTGCTTCCGCACCGCTAAACTTAGTGCGTCCGCTCGGCAGAAGACGTCGTGGTTCGAGAAGGATTTGCGGGACATGATCAATGCGGGCCTTTCTTTGTCGCTTTCCCTTTGTATAGCTGCTGAAGACTGTCTGATCACCCCTGGATGATCGGAGCATTCTCCGTTGGGTCTTTGTGGTCTCGATTTTCGCTTCGTTTGAAACAAGAATTTTTCATCTTCCGAATCGAGCCTCTAAAGAATACCTGTCAGTCTCTGCATCGACAAGCTTCCTTTCCGAAGCCAGAAGGAAAGACTGGATCTCTTCTTTGATAGCTTGATATCTCTTTCGACTCTATTCATAAGGCACTCCCAAAAATAGAGCAATAGCAACGAGAGAAATGAGCGAAAGCGAAAAAGACACGATACCAGAAACCTTTCTGTCCCGCAAGAGCAAAATCCTTGCAGAACTCGCCATCCCAGATGCTGAGTATACAGATCTGTCGCCCAAGGGCTCCGTCGATGAGGGCATCCGCGATCTCATCCGCGACGTGAACGCCCTACCAGGCCTCGTAACGACCAGTAGCTGCGCCGGACGAATCAGCGTGTTCCTGGAGGGAAGAAAGAGCAAACCCCCACCACAACAGCAGGCCATTCCTGGACAGGACGAATCTTCAAATGAACCACAAAGACAGTTCGTTCCCTCGGGGGGCAAAGGAGCCGGGAAATGGTTGTTCGTGTCCCACGAGTCTTTGAACGAGTATGGAGTCCGTGGGTCTGGATGCCAATCTGAACCTGGCCATGCGGAAACAAAGCCAGCCCAGGAAGGGACGACCAAGTCGTTGTGTGAACTATTTGGGATGGTGCCTGGCGATGGGAAGCCTCCGGGGATGGACAAACAAGGCCGAGCCCCGCGCCTGGTGCGCTTCCATTTCGAGCCTATGGTACGTGCCACATGACCTTCGCTTTTCCTTCTTTGTGTCTGCCTGAAAATGTTGGGTTATTTGTTTTCCAAGATTTTGGTTCGCATGGTTTCATCTCTTACCCTCCTTTGCTCTTACTTTCTGTACTTTTGGATGGTGTGACTTGACATCGCTGCGAATCATCCCACCATGAATTCCTTATAGTTTATTATCTATAGATATCCGTGCATTTGCCTATATGCTAACCCCTTCGTCACGATCTAGATTTTGCACATCATGGCAGCTACACTCCACCACGCGCACCCCGTTCTATCTGCCGCATCAGCGTCTGGCTTCCGCGAAAGTGGCCTACAGAGTCTACGCTGTCTGGATGCCGAAGACGGACCGAGTCCGATTGTCGCTGTGCGCTCGGCCGGTCTATCACTAGAGTCAGTGATCGGGTACTGCGAAGAGGGCACCGACGACGATGACCACGCGGACGAGGAGCCTGTCATTCGGAGTCTTGTGGCAGAAGAATATCTGCAGATGTTGGTGGCGATGTCTAATGAGAGATTCGAGGTCAATACGGAGCGGAAGGAGCGGTTCCGCTCGAGTATGCTGGACTTGTGTGCAGCGGGTCATTCGCGCGGTGCGAAGACGAAAGGCAAGGCGAAGGGGTCTGCTGATTGGGAGGACTCGGAGACGAGGAGGGAGAGGAAAAGGGCTGAAGGGTTGTTGAGGAAGAAGCAGCTTGAAGAGCAGAAAAAGAAGGACAAGCAAGAGAGTCTTCAAGAGGATGTAGATATGAGTTAACGAGAAAGGATCTAATCATGAATGGAATGAATTGCATTGAGCTAAACTGTTGAACCAGCAAAGAGAAGGAAAATATGCACAAAAAAGAACGCTGTGAAAGAAGATAAGAGGATTCTTGCTTATGATATGCTCGATGATAGTCACTGTTCGTGTAAACTGCCTGGGATAAGGTAAAGAACGCTAGAGATAGGTAGGAATCCAAGTTCCTTCTCTGTATGACTTTCCTAAATTCGTCCAAGATCATCAAGCCGTGATATCGTTCAGGTCATGTGTAATCTGTGCAGTGTAAACTTCGATCCAATGAATAAGCGCATAATAGTCTCTGCACAAGATTCTGTACGTGTGTCAAAAAACAAAAGCACTAAGAGAAATGAACATCAAGGAAATTAGTAAAGCTCGAACTCTTACTTCTGCTCGGAAGAGGGGAAGCAAGTTGGGGTCGATTGAGTGATCCGATGGCCTTGGAAACTGCCTCTAGCTTTCGCAGAAGGATTCAGAAGAAATCTCTGATTCCAAGACGCGGAGTTGGCAAAAGGACTGTCGTTATTCGCAGCCATGCTAGCACGACGAGCAGGAGTGACGAAGACATCCACCCTTGATGTAGGATCGGTGAGAGCGCTAGACTGGGAGGTGCTGGTGGAATGAAGAGACTCGTAGAATTGAACAGCACGATTGTCCAAGGAAGAAGGTTGTTCAGCTTTACTTGCAAAGACTTGCTCTTTCTCACGGGCCATCCAGCCACTGAGGACAAGGTTGCACAAGATGATCATCTCTTGCCGGACTGCATCTTCCCATGACATATCTTTTGCGGTCTCTGCTTCCCATTCGAACCAGATTGGGCCATATGGGGCCTGGGAATATAAGTCCATGTTGTCGAAGGGGAAATTGTTTGGTAATCCTGGCACCTCTTCGTCGGGAAGTGTGCCCCTTGAAATCAACTGTGAGTAGTACTTGATGAAGATTCAGTTAGTAAAGCCCCAAATAGAATGGAGTGAAACCTGGAGAGGAACATACGAGATTTGTCATGCTGCTGAAGAACGGAATCCTGACCAGGGAATCAAAGGGGTGCCATTTCCCGGCTTCGGGAAACCGGACAATTTCCGACATGTCTTCAGAATTGATGCAAAGTGTATACTTTTGGCGTTCATTGAACGCTGGACAATTGAGCCCGGCATAGAGAAGTTCTCGTAATAGTCTATTGTCAAGTCCGATAGTGTTGGCTCTTCTCATCCTTGAAACAAGCGAAAGAATGTGGCGGTTGATCAATTCAAATAGCTGGTTGCGTTCATGAACAGTGTACAGTTTAATCGCGTACCACGGGAACTAGAAGTTTTGTGAGGATTGCTCACTGTTCAAAATCGAAAGAAGACTTCTAGCTCACCTTGTAGAGCGTACTGACTGTGGACTCATAGGTACGTTGGGGACACTTTGCACAGAATGGCGACTGATAAAAGCAGGCCAAGACATCAGCTTGCGTCTCACGATGCTGAATAGGTCAGCATTTAACAAGGAAGACTTACGCGGTGCGGAATCTCTGCGTGCCTGATGGCGCCAACAATTTCCTCGCTAGTGAGAAAACCGGCAAAGCCAGTGGAACAAGGGTCGGTGTTGGACATGGCAATAGGAAGACCATTTTCCCACACGACACACTTGGCCCGTGGAAAAAGATCTTTTAGCAAAGCGTCTTGGTTGCTCAATTCAACATCCACATGTCGATTACCCAGACGTGGAGGACGACCAGTTTCATAGACCCGGTTTATCCGATTGACCGTTTCCTCAGCATTCGTGGTAGATTCAAACTCAACGTAGCAGTCCATAGTCTTCGCGGTAGAGCGCTCCATGATTATGTGAATCGGGCAACCCTTGTCAGACGAAAGAAGACATGCCTGTCTGCCAACGAACTGCACGATTTCCTGCTTGGTGATGGAATATGGAATCTTCGCTTAGTTAGCAAAGCGCCTCTCGGACTGGTAAAGATGAAGCTCACGTTTGATATCTTGATTACACCCCACTGAGGTGGTTCTCTGAGATGTACATAGCTTCCAAGCGGCATCTCGCTGGGTAAAGCAACTGTTTCGAGACTCCTATCTACTTCTGAGAGGCGTCGAGGTCCTTGCGGAGGGGCCTCGATGTCCTCTCTAAGCAAATAGTGCATGGGGGCACTTCGGGTACGACTCGACATGGGAGATGCAGTCTGGGGGGCTCTTGATCTGGACTGATCATAGGGTGCCGAAGAGAAAGGATCTGTGCCAAGCTGAAACCGCGAATTAGTAGGCGTAGGAGTTAGTGCTCCAGCTGCAAAGTGTACAGCTCTATGGAAATCAGATTGTGCAGAACGATTGAAAGCAGGCCTTGCCATAGAATGATGAGTCAAGCGGTGGCCTTGGGGAAATGGGGACTGCGTTTGACTGGAATCAGTGGCCACGGGACTGTCCAACGCGCCCAGACTGAGCCGTTCAAACTGTGGGTAGGGAATCGGGGACTCATATCCCATGATTGGGATACCAGATCCCCTATGGGCCATCTGAGCTGGAGTTGGCCTTCGTTCTTTCTTGGGGGTGGATGGAGGATTAGGAAGGTTGACAGGCGTTGAAGTATTGCAGAGGGGAAGTAAGAGGAAGAGATCTTGTCTCAGGGGAGTTCCTTTTTAAAGCGAAAGAGCCCTTAGACTGAGGAATTCTTCCACACTAATATTTTGGAAGTGTCCTGAAAATGCTTATATTCACTTGTCCTTCATTGAGCAAGGGCTTCTATGTGAAGGTGAATTCACTGAATTAAAAGAGAGTGACATCAACTGTAGAAGAACCGGCAGATCAGTTGGGACGATTGTGGCAGAGGGGTGAGTTGATAGTGACGATGCGCAGGCTGAGAGCACAAGGTGATCACTCAGTCAATGCACCAAAATACCAGAACTGTGCTATCGTAGAAACGCACCAGGTGTGCTTTGGTAGCCAATGGAAGTTGAGAACACTCGCATTGACCCCGTGCAAACAATCAATTATTGAAAGGGTTGGTATACAGTACAGTGCTTGGGTAGGTGCATGTTAGGGCAACCCTTCACTTTGAATCTCCTAGTCCATTGCCAACATTTCGTGACCAAAGACAGGCTCGACTTTCTGTTGCAAGGAGCTAGACTCATGGGTGCCTTGGGTAGGGTATGAGTGGCCCTCTACATGTGTTTGAGACGTGATTCATAGTTTGACACAATCTGTGGCCGCGGAAATTTATTTTGATCGATCAGGTGCAATGGACAATCCCACTATAGCATCGAGGTATGAATATCTAAGGAAGACGAGGTAAAGCAAGTAGCGTGAACTATCTCTGGAACCAGCCTAGATCGCCTATACAATAGTCGCTATTGAGTGACAAGATAATAAAGTTCATGTAGTATTTGTAGGTCGAACGGGTAACATTAAAAACAGCTTAATCAAACTGTAGTCCCATGTCAGACTGTTATTCTCCAATTGAAGCGAACATTGGGTATCTTACCGGTGTCAAGAACGACTCAGCAACGAATCGAGCACGAGCATTCAACTGCGAATTAATCAGCATTGGAACCGCCAGACGCCATGGCATACGTACGAATAGCTTCATCTCCGAAATCTCCTTGTCCACCTCCTCCAAGAACTGGATTATGAACTCCACTAATTGGTGTTTCAGGAGTTGTTCCGTATGGAAGTTCGTAATCAAGAACGAGATGTCGTATCCCTTCACTGGCTTCCTTCGCAAGATGAAGAATGATTCAGCACGCTGCGTCAAGAACCGAGTAAACTTGTGGACCAAGATATGTTCGATCTCATCTGCTTGCTTAATCCGAACGCTGACACGGACACTGTTCACACTAGGTTCGATGAAGACCTTCTCGTTCTCGTTTCGCGAAACTGTGAGGGGATTGAGGATGAGTTCCGGGGAGGTCTGGGCCTCGATCTCGGGTACGTTATGACGTTCGGAGGTCTGGGAAGCGAAGTTCGACACTGTAAGTGCGGCGGTAAGGGAGGACCGGACACATTGAAGATAAGGGCGCAATGATTGAGACTGTAGATTGTCAGCTGGGAGTGATGCGGATTTGCCAGGTAACATAGCTTACCATGATGGAGATGCAGCGACGACCGCGAACTGGTGTTCGAACCCCGGAAATTGATGATGCTGTCAGCTCCGACTCGATCCAATGTTCAGGAGGCAGCGATGATGTCCCGCTGGGTCCGTGATGTCGTCGCCTGTTGGTGGGTGTTTGCTCTGTTTGCACCGCCCGCCCCACGCCTCCCCGAAAGCGATGACTGCCAACGCCGTTGTTTATGCACCGCATTTCATCATCAACCCGACCAGAAAACCTTGTTCTAATATCCAAAGATTACTCGCAGGATCCATCAGAATGGCGTCGATACCCGGTATGCTCGTTTGACCCCCTTCAAAACCTTGATTTGCCTCCGATCTAACTCTTCTCTCCGGACGATAGTCATCGTTAAGCACCAAGGTAAACGTCATGAGGTCGAGCTCGACCCGTCCTCGAACGGCGAAACTCTCAAGTACCAGCTCTACTCCCTCACTGGTGTCGAACCCGAAAGACAGAAGATCCTAGTGAAAGGAGGCCAGCTTAAAAATGATACCCCACTATCCTCGCTCAAAGCCAAACCGGGCCAGACATTCATGATGATGGGGACGCCCGGGGAACAAGGTGCCGGGGACTTAGGCCGTCCGAAGGAAGCAATCAAATTCCTGGAGGATATGACCGCAGCCGAGGCTGCAAGGGCAGAAGGAGCTACCCCTGCTGGTTTACAGAACCTCGGAAATACTTGCTATCTGAACTCTACCCTGCAGACTCTGCGAAGTGTGCCAGAGCTCCAGCAGGAGCTCCAGCGGTATCGTCCTTCTGCGTCTGGAGGTGGATCAAGTGTCTCCGATCTCAGCAGCTTTGGTCTGGGTGGTCTCGGCTCTTCCATGGACCTCACAGCCTCTCTGCGAGACTTGTTCAAGCAGATGTCCGAGACCCAAGAAGGATTCCCCCCCTTGATGTTCCTCAACTCTCTGAGAAACGCTTTTCCCCAATTTGCTCAGAAGGATCGAAATGGACACGGTTATGCTCAACAGGATGCCGAGGAAGCCTACTCACAGATCGTAACTCAGCTGCGGAACAAGCTGGTCCTCAAGGAAGGCGAAGGGGACTCTTCGACTGAGGTCTCCTTCGTGGACAAGTACATGGCTGGCAAATTCGAATCGATTACCGAGTGTGACGAACAAGCTGCGAAGGACGTTGGAGAGCAGCCGAATGAAAGCTCGGATGTCTTCTACAAACTTGACTGCCACATTGGCAAAGAAACGAATCATTTGTCCGACGGCATAATGGCAGGTCTGGAGGAAAAGATTGAAAAGCATTCCCCCACCCTGGGCCGTGACGCTATCTACACCAAGCGCTCTCGCATTGCACGACTGCCCAAGTATTTGACCGTCCACTTCGTCCGATTCTTCTGGAAGCGCGAGACCCAGAAGAAGGCGAAAATTATGCGGAAGGTGACATTCCCTGCGGAGCTGGATGCTGTTGACTTCTGCACCGAGACGCTTAAGAAAGAGCTCATCCCCATCAGGGACAAAGTGCGCGAGATCCGGAAGGAAGAAGTCGACGTTGAGCGCGCCCGAAAGCGCCAGAAGCTTGCCCACAAGAGAGAGGAAGAGAAGAAGGCTGAGGAAGAATCGGGTGCCTCTATGGAGCCCATGCAGAAGAAGAAGGCAACCGAAGAACGCGTTGAGGCAGGAAAATCGGAGAAGGATGGAGACACAACAATGACTGATATCTACAAGACCGATGCTGACTACGAAGCGGAGAAGAATGCGTCCATCCTCGCGGCGAAGAAGGAGCTGGCTGAGCTTTTGGGCCCTAAGCCTACCGTAGAGGCGGGAACCAACAGCTCGGGTCTCTATGAACTTAGAGGAGTTATTACGCACCAAGGTGCCAGCGCCGACAGTGGTCACTACACGGCATACGTGAAGAAGCAGGACAATGGCGGGGAGAGCGGAAAGTGGTGGTGGTTCAACGACGAAAAGGTGACCGAGGTGGAGGCCGAGAAAATCGAAACACTTTCTGGTGGTGGTAAGCTGCCCCGACTCTGCTTAACCCGTGTGACCTTCATGCTGATTTATTGTTCTCCCTAGGTGAATCTCATTCTGCCCTCATCTGCCTCTATCGCGCAATTGATCTGCCGACTGCCAACTAAGAGTCATGCTTGACGCGATGCTTCACGATTGAAAAGTCACTATTATAACTTAACGTCGATTATGTACTTATGGCTCATGGTTAAAACAAATTTTCAACTAGACTTGGGATGGGAAAATTCGATACTTCGTCTTCCTGTCGTGCTTGTCAGATAGACCGTTATTATCTTAATCTGTCGATTGAATGCCTCGATCTTAGTTTCCCCCCCCCCCGCGTTCTACTGTCAAGTACTAGTATTTCATAATGCGACATGAACCGCGATGTGTACACTCTCACAATTACTACTTCGTATGATCGTGTCTGAATAGTATCCTTCTCCATAGAGTTATCGTATGTATCACGTGATAATCGATAGACCTCGGCATTGTCGCCCGTCGCGGTCTTTAGCGTCGCTCATCAACGCAATCCAATAAACCGCTCTTCGCGCCGCTCTCACCACGTCCTAATTTTCAGCGTAGGATTGCGATGTGACCCGCCATGTTTGGCCCTCGCAGAGTTTTACAATCCCGACTGCGCAACCTCGCGATCCAAGCGCAACCATGGTCTCGGCCCAGATTCCTAGGACCACGAAACAGCAGCACCGTTGCCCATGATCCCGCACCCAAACCATCGAAGTGGCCGCGACGTCTGATCTATACTGGAATATTTGGTGGGCTGGGGCTGGCAGCTGGGAAATGGATGGATATGCAAGTTTCTGCACCTCCAGTGCCGGGATCAGTTGAAGATATTGCCATGCTGGAGGAGATTCACCACGCTTACGAGAACGGGTTGCCTCTCGTGCAAGACCTCCGCAAGAACCCGGACTATGTGGAAGCGAACGTGTATGGGAATTATTCGGAGGAGGACAAGATAGGGAGGCTGACGTCTGGACCCTTGAGCGGGAGCCGAGGGCTGGCGCTTCAGGTATGTTTGCTTTTCTCCCCCGTTTCAGCCCAATGCCGTGATAGTTGGCTTGTCTATTCCAGGCATTTGGCCAGCTCTGAGTCAGTGTTCATGGCCAATGCGACGCTCGCTGTTACCGAGCTACTGCAATCTGCCGACCCTCTCAACTGCCGGCAGCCTCAGATCAGATCAACCTCGGATGTTTGTCCCTTTCTGGCTAACTGATTGGCCCTACAGAAAGTTTTTTGGAACGAGAAGGAGAAGAAGGCGGTTAGCGTGGTCTTCCTTGGGAATGGGTTGGAAGGATGGCCAACAGTCGTTCATGGCGGAGCTCTTGGCACTGTGATAGATGAGAGTCTAGGACGTGTCGCAATTCGCCATCTTCCTGCGCGCACGGGGGTCACTGCCAACCTCGAAATCAACTATCGGGCTCCGGTGTACTCGGGCAATTTCTACTCGTTCCACGCGACCGTCGACCAGGAACGCAGCAATGATCGCAAGGCCTACGTGACTGGCGAAGTGCGTGACCCCGTTGGAAGGCTGTGCGCTCAAGCCTCCGCGCTTTTCGTGGTCCCCAAGAATTACAAGCTCCAAGAGGTTGGCACGAAATACTGAGGTTTGCTATACGAATAGTACAAGGGCATGTTATGGGGCATGGGATCAATCTGGGAAAGCGTCAACCACTCTGCGTTGGCTTAAGCGCTATGAACGCCACGAACTTCCCAAGATTTCAAAGACAGCCATGTGCTCTGAATTCATGGGAATTGTTACGTGGATGATAGAAACCTACACGATGACGGTTCGCGCAGTATATCATAGATCTATGTACATAAACAGACATCTCTACTCATGGTAACAAACAAATAGTATCAAGAGCAAGGTCTAGATCGGCAATTCCGACACCAACCGGACAAATTGCCAATTGAGACCGAGTCACTGACGAAAACAAGCACCGCGAGCATCGACAGCTTCTGGCCCCCGACTTGAGTTTCGCGCTTCTCCACGTTTTTGCCTCCCCGCAATTTCCCCAGCGTATGAGAAGTCCCCATCTCGATCCTCCATCCATCGATCATCCATGGCTCGCCGGCGTTGGCTGTGTTAACGCCATGCGTACTGACTTTGGCTTTCCCCAGAGTTATTTCACTCTGCCTCGGCTGTGTCTCAGAATGGCACCAAAGCCGAAAGTCTACTACGTCTTCGGTCGCCTTGTGCACCGTTACTTGCCCCTCACTGGCATGCATGGAGTACGGACAAGCATTGTTGGCCCACGCGCCCAGTGACACCTTCGCGGGGCATATAAAATGCCACGGCTTGGGTTGAAGCTTGTTGCTTTCCTTTCTCTCTTGGGTTTGTCTTGAATGTTTTTCTGTCGTTGGCGATTCCTCTTCTCTTCGCCGTACTGGTTTTCTGTGCTTGGGCTAGGCCTACCTTATTCATTGTCGCAATCATGGCGGCCACCAATCTCTCTGATTCATCTCATGTAGATGAGAAGGCGCCCGGAAGCGAGGGTCAGAAATACAGTCACCATGAAGACGTTACGGTAAATTCCTACGTGGATGAGGCAGGGGAGCCTGATAACGCACGTCCAGTGAGTACAAGGCGGCATTGATTTCATGCATGCAAGAAATGGATGGCTAATGATGAACCTATCTCCAATTAGATGACCTTTCGCCGATTCATGGGGTTCACGGCCATGGCCTTTCTGTGGACGGGCAGTCAGATTCCGGTATACCTCTTCGGTGCGTCGTCAATTGGCATATGGCATTACGACCGCTTCGCACATTGATGCTGATGGTTCTTTATAGGAGGCATTCCACCGCACATCTACGCTGATATCGGTGGATCTGATCGGTGGGTTTGGTTTGTAGGTGGAATCGATAGCCTTCCTCGTTGCGTGCGGCGAAACTGATTGATCCTCGACCACATATAGGTTCTTGCGAATCTATTAGCACTGTCTGGGGTCTGCCCTTTCGTTGGATCGCTGTCGGATCTGATCGGTCGTCGCTATGTTGCCATTATCGGGGCTACTCTCGTTTGCATTGGCATGATTGTGTGCAGCACCGCTAATACTATGAACGTTTTCATTGGTATGTATGACCGAGGAATACTGTTCTTTGGGTGAAGCCTGAATTGCATTGTAGCAAATCACTGACTATGAGCAGGTGGAATGGCGATTGCAGGAGCAGGAGCAGGCGTCAATGAATTAACCGCACTGGCTGCTACATCGGAAATGGCGCCAACTAGACAGCGAGGCAAATATGTCGCCGTGCTAATCTTTACCATTGTGCCCTTCTGTCCATCCGTTCTCTGGGCCCAACTTATTTCATCGCACAGTGGTTGGCGCTACGTTGGTGCCTTCTGCGGTGCCTGGAGCGGCTTTGGCTTGCTCATCACAACCTTGTTTTACTTTCCGCCTCCCAGAACTAACTCAGAAGGATTGAGCAGACGCGATATCCTCTCTCGAGTGGACTATGTCGGTGGGTTCCTCAGCATAGTCGGTTTGATTCTTTTCATGGCCGGCATGCAATGGGGTGGTTATCAAGTACGTACTATCCCTTGGATGGTTATGACCACTGAAGCTAAGCTATCGAACTACAGTACGACTGGACATCAGCCCATGTGCTTGTCCCACTTATCCTTGGATTCGTTACTCTAGTCGCGTTTGGCCTTTGGGAGGTATACGGCGCCAAATACCCTATTTTCCCGAGCCGGTTGAAGCAGGAACCACGCACGCTGGGCTTAACGCTAGTGATCACGTTCATCTCCGGAGCGAACTTCTTCTCGGTGATCATGTTCTGGCCTACGCAGTCGTTCAACGTCTATGGTCACGATCCCGTGGACGTCGGTGTTCGAAGCCTGCCCATTGGCTTTGGCATCATGGGCGGTGCATGCATCGTTCTCTGGCTACTGAGTGTCCTCCGAGGACACAACAAGGAGTTGTTAATCATTAGCAGCATCTTGATGACGGCGGGTGAGTCTACTTGCACTCCACACGTTATCCTAATCTTCAACTCATACTCTTTAGGCTGCGGCGCAATGGCAGTCGCACGACTCGACAACCTCTACCAACTCTGGGGCATCCTCACCGTCGCGGGCCTCGGAATCGGAGGCATCGTCGTCCCAGCATCAATTATGACCACCATCATCTGCCCAGACGTGAGTTCCTCCCCTCCTGCCCCTTCGTCTCCCCACCCACCACTAACCCCAACCCCCAGGACCTAATCGCCACCATCTCAGCCCTCACGCTCTCCATCCGTGTCGTAGGCGGCAGCATCGGCTACACAATATACTACAACGTGTTCATCTCGAAATTCATCCCCAACGCAACACACTACATCGGCGGCGTGATGGTCACAAAGCTCAACATCACCGACCCGGCCCTCATCAAGCACGCCATCGAACTCACCGGCGCCTCGCTGCTCGACCAGCTCCACCATCTCCCTGGCATCAATGGCAGCGAGGCTGCATACCAGGCGGTGGTCGTGGCTGGGCAGATGGCCTACGCGGAGAGCTATAAGTGGGTGTATTATGCTAGTATTGGATTTGGAGGAGTGTCGATCCTCGCGGCTTGCTTTTTGGGGAATATTGGTGATTATATGGATGATCATGTCGCGGTTGTTATCTAAGGGAGAAGGGGAGGTGGGAGGTTGGATGTTTGGGGGTTGGGTGGAAGGGGTGGGTTGGCTTTGTTCATGACTGATGAGTGTATGTGTTAAATTACGGGATGAGTTCCTTGGAGTGATATCCATTGTGTATTTTCAGCATGATATAAGGTAGTTAGTTAACTGATTAACTATTAGGGAATACGCTGACCAAGAAAGACATCGCTTATGCTATACTATACTCGCTCGACTTCAAGACATGGAGTACAATGCAACTAGTAACCAAAGTATAAAATTCGGGGTATAGGGTATACAGGGAGAATAGAAGAAACCACAGGCTGAAAAACCAACAAAAAGAGAAGTGGAAAGGGTGAAAACGTTCCGAGCCATAAAGACAAACAGACAACCCTCTAGATCATCACTGCAATACTTCTCTCACTACCACCGATTCTCCACCTGATTCATAGCCGACTTCTTCGGTACAAACCCGGTCCCCGACGGCTTTGACTTCCGCTTATCAGATTCCTTCGGACGCAAACCCCTACTCAGACCACCGCCTAGACCTCTCGCCAAGGACGCAAACGGAGACGTCTGCCAGTGGTCAAGGTCGTCTTCGTGTTGGCCAACATTCGACGGAGGATCGTGGTGGGCAGTTGTGGTAACATGTTTGCCCGATCCATCGGAGTGGCGATTACGCGCTCGAGTACTCAAAGGCGAATTCTCCTGGTTGGGGTTCGTCAAGGGGGAAACGGGGTTTGAAGGGGGAAGGATATCAGTGGCGATGTGTTCAGAACAATTGCACCCGCAGCCTGTTGGGCAGAATTGGGATTCTGCCTGCTGTTCGGGGCCGGGAGTGTCGGTAGCGTCAGAGGACATGGCGAACCAGCCGCGATGGCAGTCGAAGCAACTCACGTGCCCGCAGCCGAAGCAGGGGGTGAGCATTCCTTCAACAACTTCTCCGCAGACGACGCAGGGGAGTTTGAGGGGTAGTCGCTGCTTCGGTTCGCAGTTGGAACAGGTGGTAGATGAAGGATATATCTTCACACCAGACTTAGTTGCGGCTTCAGCGGTGGACATGGTAGAGAATATAGAGAGATGAAGAGGACGCCCGCATCGCATGCAGTGGCGTTGGATTTCGAGGCCGTCGTTGCCGTTCTCGCCGGCTGCAGTGGTTGAGTCCTTGCGGGGTAGAGTTGGGAGGGAAAGGGAGGTTTGGAAGTTGTCGTAGGCCCATTGGCGAAGGCTAGCGTCGCTGGTTTGATCGGTGACTCCACCAATCTTGAGCACTTCGGTGCGCTGGACTGGTAGGCCCCAGATTGAAAGGAGGTGGGCATAGGCAGTGCGATAAGACCGGTACAGCCAGTCTTTATTGGGGTCGAGGAAAGATGAAGTTTGTGTGCCCCAATCGGTATCGAAGGCGCCGGTGTTTTTCAAGGTCGCGTGGAGCTTGAGCTGCGGCTTGGATGTTGCCCCTCGCTCCGGCCTTTCACTCTCGGTATCGGAATGAGTTTGTGAGGTAACGGCAGTGGACGTAGCCGTGAGGTATTCAGGCACCGTTGACGGAGGTTTTGAGGGGAAAGAAGTCGTAGACCATATCCCCGAGCCTCCTGGAAGGTTTGGGCTGCCATTCGGACTCTGTTTCCTTTTGCTCAGGGCACTAGTAGGTGGCGACGCCGAAGAAGGTCCAAACGTAAACGATCGGGATAAGGAAGAAGCAAGAACAGAGCCAATCCCTGATCCACTGCGCGGCTGAGATTGTTGGTCAGGGGAGACGGCTACTGGCGTGTTATGTCCCATAGTCCTTCTTTCTGCGACCAGCCCACGCGACGCCAATGGGGGAGTAGTGCCTGTTGAGTATGGGGGAGTGGAATCCGCACGCCATATCTCAGAAGAAGATCGCCCTGAGCTTTGAGTGACCGGGGTAGTATGGCTGTCTTTAGGCGTAGAAATCAATGGCGTAGTGGCTTGAGACTTGCTCTGCGATGGATGGTGTGAATCAAAGTCCAACGAGAAAGACTGGTTGTCCATCTTCTTCAGTGTTGCTCTACCACGACGTTCTTGGTTCAGCGATCGTTTCTGACGATTGGACTGTTCGAACACGCAGGACAGCATTGCGACCATTTGTACGTCCCCAATGCGTTCAAAGTGGTCAAATAGTGCGGGAATGAGCCAGTGGCTACCAAAAGGATGGGCACCCCATTGGATAATACTGCTCAATGCATCTTTTGCCCGAGGGTCTTGAGCCCCCGTGTCAAAACTCAGGTCCACAGCACTATCTTTTCTCCGCATTTGCCTGGTTCTCCCGACGGAGTCCAAAGGGGAAGAAACAGGACGTTTTTCGTTGTGTAATATGAGTTTCACAAGTCCCCAGATCCGTGCTAGCTCATGGTAACCCTGTTCCAGGGCCACAGAAGCGTTATGAGCACATACGTCTGCTCCTTTACCATAGATGCGATAACCACTTGCCAAGTCACGTTTTGCTGGAAGCAGATCACTGAAGTCATATATCGATATCACATTTTGGGCCTGGCCGGACGACTTGGCGGTCATCGCACCAACTGTCGACCTTTGAGAATTGTCCGTGGACCGTGGTCGGTACAAGCCAAGACTACCAGCACTGCGCCAGGTTTGAGGTGTCGGAAACCGATGCTGCAGACTCGACAAAATACCAGAAGACCCAGAAGAGCTCGACGTTTCAGCCTCCGAATCGTCCGAGTATTCAGAAGCCCCATCGTCCGTACTCGCAACACCACTACCCATCCGGGGACCAGGTGAGTTTGTCTGCAATCTTCCGAATCCCTCGAAGACTTTGTCCGCTCTAGACATTTCTTTGAACCCTAGATTTTCTAGGAAAGAGGCGGAATCGTTTTTCTTTGAAGGGAAAAAGCACACTAAACGGCCATCATTGGCCCACAGCGCACCACATACCTTTGCCACGGGAACCATGACATTGGCATTGACGGGTCGAAGCAACTCAGAGCTCATTCCTAGCTCCTGGCTTTGAGAAAGGCCAACTTCATCCTCATCGCTAGATTCTTCACCACCCATCTGTCCGTTGACCGGAGACTTCACCGTCTCGGCTGTTTCCCCGAGAATCCAAGCAATGCTTTCTTCCAGACTGCTCTCGCCGAGGAGATAACGGACAACGCCTTCAAGACAACCTCGTTTGTGGGAAAGATAAGTCTCCGCTATTGTGCGCAACTCGCCAATGATTTTGTCGGAGAGCTGGTCGGTAACAGCAGAGGTCTTCTGTACGCTGAAAGTTGGCAATGCAGACTTCGGGTAGTCGACTGGGAATTTGATGTCCACTTTCAAGAACAAAGAGGCCCCATCAGTTCCCCAGGGCCCATGGAGGGATATCGTTGCCTTGCGCTGGCGGACATCAACAGACTCAAAGGAGACTTTGGTAAACTTTTCTCCAACATGCGTGATTTCATCTCCCAAAGTCTCGATTTCCCACCCGGATATCTTAACACCTCGCATCCATGAGATTGGATTGGTGTCGGCGCGGACATTTGACCTGCCCTGCATGCCGATCCTCGAATCTGGATTGCCCCCGTTCCAAGAGCGAGCGGATGGAGCAGTTACGGTGCTCATTCCAGGAGCACCAGGAGCGCTGGGTTCCTGGAACGCAGATAGAGAGTCCGAATCATCGAACTCTTGGCTCACGGTTTCATCACGGAAACTTCGATAAACGGCGCCCCTGCGGGTGAGGTTCAAGTTTGTTAGGAATGAATCGCCCTTTCGATATCCGACTCCTTGTAGAATATCAGGATCGACTCTGTGTAAGCGCAGTTCCCTGTCTGTCCCCCATGAAACTAATTGGAATTCCCGGTGGTCGATGCCATCCGACTCCCCTCCGCGAGCTCTCCAGAGAAATTCCTTCACCTGGCCCTTATGCCCGGGGAAGCTATGCACCAGTGGGAGATCTTCATCCGGATTGGCGCCCTCGCCCGCCCTGCGACTATATAAATGAAGGTCACTGTTACCTCTCTGGGGCATAGCCAGGACACCCCATCCAAATGGGGTATTTCTCGCTCTCCACACTGGAAAGGGGGTTCTGATAATTTTCTCAGGCATTTCCCCCTCGTTCGTGTAGTCCCAGAACTTGATGGTTTTATCCAGCGAACAAGTCACGAGAGCTCCTGGGCGAACTCTGTTCCAGTCAACGCCATAGATTTTAGTATTGTGCGCTTCGATGGATTTAATTGGGGACGCGCCCTTTCTTTTGTCCCATATGCGCAGAAACCTGTCATGAGAGCTCGCGATGACATTGGGGTCTTGTCGGTTCCATTTCACCTGCGTAGCACCCGCGAACCAATCGGAGAAGGTGATAGCTGGGCGCGCAGGCGATCGTAGGTCCCAACAGTGTACAAAACTATCAACTGCACATGTCGCTATAGTATCCGGATGGTGGGCGGAGAAGTTGATATCCGTGATCGCTCGCGTGTGGGCATGGAGTACAAGCTCAATAGAGTTCTGCCAGGTCTTCATAGCCAAGTTCCATACCAACGCTTTCTGATTCGACGTGCTGACAACCCAATAGTCTCGGGCGGCAAACGGAGACCATTGAACATCCGCGACCTCCCATGGTGTATGATGTGGGAGGTACCGCGGTGGTGAATAGGGTGAATCCAGGTCAATGACATGCAGACCCTCCTTTGAAGCCAGAACCACGTCCCGTCCACATGGCGATATTGACATTGACCCCACGGGCTGTTCCACATGAAAAGAGCTGTCTTCCCCGAAAGTCGGACTTTCAAAGGCCGACGTCAGAGGCCTGGTCTCCATGGTATCGGACATTGTGCCGTTACGGGACTTCGACCTGTTGACGCTCCGTGTTTTCGTCTGTCCAATGCTGCGCAAGGACTTGTTTATAATTGAACTCGGTATCCAAGTGTCATCAAATGCATTGGTACAACAGCATGCGTGTTACTACAGGCGGATCTCATTTCGGTGGTTTTCGGAGGCGAGCGGTCAACCGTTAACTGTGAAGGGGATCGAGGCCTCATGCATGCGCATCGTAAAATCGATCGGCCAATTGGGTTTGGAACGTGAAGCAATTGCACGAGGCGTCAATAAGGATCGCGGAAGAGTTCTAGATGAGTTGGATGTCAGCACATGAAGCAGTAATTAGGGGCATGTAGCAAGACCAACATCTCCATCCAGATGAGGTCGGTAGGGCAACTCCGCAAGGTCGCTGTGGGGATTCCCTCGATGGACCCGATGGGGCTTAGTCTCCTGGACTGCGTTGTTGGTTTCCATTTCTTCCGTAGTCCGTCGGTACGGCTGAGCAGAGAGACCCTCTCCGTCGTGCCCCTCGGTCGGTTACGTCGTTCCGACTTCGACTGCCAGAAGAATTGGCCTGACAAAGATTCCCCGCTGATCCTAACGCTCAGACTCGCGCCATCCGCTCGTGAGCAATTCCCTTTTTTCATTCCGAGCCCTCTGCAAGATCCTTGCCGAATCGCAAGTGCCGGCCACCTCAGCTTCGAAGCTGTACGACTTTATATACCCCACCTTGAACCATCACGAACGCGGGGACTAGAGTGAAACAATATGGCGTTGCCCAAGAGAATCGTGAAGGAGACCGAGCGTCTTATGGCCGAACCGTACGCTATATTGATTGCTAGATGAGAGGATTTAGTTACTGATCTGTTACTATTTTCCAGCGTCCCCGGTATCAACGCAGTACCCCATGAAGAAAACCTGCGATACTTCGATGTCTCAATTCATGGACCCGCGCAATCTCCGTATGAAGGTAATGCAATCTATATTCGAAGCTTTCAGGTCACTGAGTACTAACTCCAACAAGGTGGCATCTTCCGTCTTGAGCTGTTCCTGCCTGAAGACTACCCTATGACTCCCCCCAAGATCCGATTCTTGACCAAGATCTATCACCCTAACATCGACCGTCTCGGACGAATTTGCTTGGATGTCTTGAAGAGTATGTTTCCTGCTAACCTACATGCACGCCAATCCCCCCGTTGGGACCCCGACTTACTCACATCTGCTAGACAACTGGTCCCCCGCTCTCCAAATCCGCACAATCCTCCTCTCAATCCAAGCCCTGCTGGGTGCTCCCAACCCCGACGACCCGCTTGCCAACGACGTTGCTCAGCGCTGGAAGGAGGATGAACCGGCTGCGATCCAGACAGCGAAGGAGTGGACCCGGACGCACGCGATGACTTAGACTAAGAGACTAGGAACATTGGCCAATCATCCTTTTATATTGACAGAAATTTGAGCGACCGCGTTTATGATGTGACCATGAAACAAGCAGAAAAGAGGAGAGGACAAAACTACTATGGCGCGTTGATTGGCCTGTTTGGCATTCTTTGCTTGGGTCAGTTATAATCACATTAGGATTTTCATCTCCTTTTCCTCCGCGAGAGCAGGTCACCTTTTCTATTACTTATGTCTTCTCTCATCGAATTACATCAAGACTCGACTTTGGGCCCTTTTCTCACCCTATGCATGCCATTCCACCACGGAAAGCCCCTGTCGCCTATGCTCTCAAAGACATGCTCTTAGTTCCTCTGGCGTTCACTTTTATCTTGTGGAATGGCGATTCCGATTACTTGTGATAGAGCGATTAAGCTGGAATAGAATCTTTTTCATCCACTTCTATTGTTCCTAGTAGATTCAATAGTAGATTCAAATCGTTTCCACATCCTTTTCTTTACTAGTCAATCTGGTCTGAGAAGGCATTAAGGGCAAAACTATAAAACAAAACTCCCATAATTCCTGTTAAGCAGAGCTTGATCTTGCGTAGTATAGCATTTGCTACGGACTCGAACAGATTACATACAAGTTCAATTATAAATCTGGGTTTGGGTAAAGGTCTAAGTACTGATGCACTGATCCAAGTTAATCTAAACAAACATATATTGCACATACTCACTATCTATAAATCAAGAGGTCTTTTATGGGTGAAGAAAGTAGAATTCAGGTAGCCCATTGACAAATTACACTTGGTGAATATGGAAACAGAAGTATGCACTATAAGAATCTATAAAATAGCCCTCCTTGTTTTAATTCACTACTACAAGCAGCAGAAGTAAACAAACTGAAGGCAAACAAAACCCAGTAGTTAGTCAATCACAACCTGCCTTCACTTGTTCATTATCCCTAAACCATTTTACCTATTTCTCCTGAACAATTCCATCCTACCTACTTCCTACTCACCTAAAGGTTTTGCCCCAGAACAATCTACAACAAATCCGAACAGTGAACGATGCCGCCATCAACCAACAACAAACCCAAGGGCAAAAGAAAGAGCAAAAAGCACCCTTCACAGACCCACGTGAGGTAAAGTGATTCATTCCTCCACGCATCTCCTCTCGCAAAGCGCTGAGCTCGCTAGCTCCACTTCTGGACCCCCGGTTCAAGACCGTGATCAGACTCATAGACCTATTCCGGACTCCAGCAACACGGTTGCGCAACACAATCCCCAGTCCTTGTCCACTTCACGACCCGGTAAACGTCGATCTTCCAGAAAGTTTGCCTTTGGTGCTGGTGGCTCTAGCGCTACCGTGGCACCCAAGATGGCGGAAGCCTTCACTCACGATCTGGTGAGCCAGATGGAGTCGGCCTTTCAGATCACAGATGAGGCGAAGGTTGAGTTGACCATGCCGGCGGTGTCTGAGGAGGGTATGACTAACAAGGGTAAGAAGAATGATGAGAACGACATGGACTGGGAGCAGCAGGCCTCGCCTAGAGACAACGTTTTCAAGAGAAGACTGAGGGCGTTGACTGGAAGCTCGCCGAAGTCTCCTTCCTCTGGCCTGGGACCTGATCGCAGACGCGCGAGCCTCGGCGCATCCTCCCTTTCCGTTGGATCCGATTCACAGACAGGCCGCGATGCCAACTTGGCGGTTGGTTCTCCAAAACGCCCGGGCATTGAAGGGAAGCGTTCGTTTACTTCTCCCTCTGTGCCGCTGAAGTTGAAATACATCTCGCCAACTGGTATGTTCTGTCTTTTCTCTTTGCTCTCATTTCCAAATCCAACCGCACCCAGTGCATGAGTCAAGCTAATT
Source organism: Aspergillus ochraceus (assembly GCA_004849945.1). NCBI lineage: Eukaryota > Fungi > Ascomycota > Eurotiomycetes > Eurotiales > Aspergillaceae > Aspergillus > Aspergillus ochraceus. Next base: position 1,908,573 of record SSOS01000007.1, on the reverse strand, counting down.
AGAGCTCCTGAATTAAGATTATATGCTTGTCGACATGGAACTTCCTGAGATTCGACCCGCTCCCAAGGCCCCTGAGCCCGGTCTTCTGCCGAAGATGAAAGACGTCGCACAGCAGGCCATGGGCAAAAAGAAGTCCGACGGCGCAAAGCTATCCAAGAAATACCACCAGACTGCTCTGCATATCAAGGATGTAGATGGAAAGACCTCGGAGGCCACAAACAAGAAGCAGGAGCTGGTAAGTAGCTAACTTCGACCTAGTTCATACTCCCTCCGTCAAAGCAGACTCCTGACTCAGAGACAGATCGAGTACGCGCGCAGCGTGACCGGCGCCGAAGTGAAGTTCCGCGACCTTAACAATCCCAACGCGAAGCAGAGGAAGGATGACGTCCGGGTCTGGGGCACCGTGAACCTCAGATGCATCGGCTGCCGCGGTGACTGCCCGGTTTGCGGCGGTGCATGTTGTATCTACGGAGACGCTATCGGAACCATCGATGAGAGCGCAGACCCTGAGAAGATTGGAAAGGCGAGGCGCATCCTCGAGGCCATCGAGAGTCTAAGCCCCAAGATTATAGATGCGGATACCTACCAGCTGTGTAGCCAGCCAGGCGGTTGTGGTCGTTACGTATGCCCTAGCTGCTGCGGCGTGTGTCCGAATGAGATCTGCCGCGACGTGCAGTGCAAGGTATGTGATTCGGTTCTTCGCCCGTTGACTTGTGTAGTCTATGAATAATGTTAACGGTGCGTTTTACATAGGATTGCAAGGAGGATCCCTGGGGCCCCTGCGACTGGCACGACTGAGAGGGGATGACAGCCTACGAGACTAGTAAAAGTACGTGGTATGAGATAATGAATTATGAATGAGATGGAAATGAGGCATATGCAAGGAATTGGGCGAGCTTGGACATAAATTGTCTAAAAAGTCTTCTCGGTGATGTATGGGCAACTCGATAAGTTGTTCCGTCATCCAACCCAACGTCGACGAAACGGCCCTGTACCGATGAAACAAGGAGAAATAATGAGAAACTCAAGTAAAAGTCCAATTTTCCGACGCGATAAACTACTCCAAATAAAGTTCAAATCCCCCTAAAGAAGGGGTCGACATGGTCATTCCCCCCATCGCATACAACGAAAACAAGGTGTATGTAGGTGGTAGGAAGCACCGCGGCCGGCCAAGGGCAGCCGAGGTCACGTGTCGCACTTTAGCGAGCGCACCCGCACCACAATTGTGCCAGACTTCGCGATCCGCTACGCCGCAGAGACCGAATCGACTCAACCACCCAACGCCAACCGACAACATCTCGTCTCGCCCGGTCGCGCATCTCCGACGTTCAAGATGCGTACCTACGACGATTCTTTCAGCGGTCAGAAGATCTACCCCGGAAAGGTGCGTTCCATCTTCCTCTTCACAAGAAAACGAGCGCACAAGAAAATCGAAAACCCGTCGTCATCAAGCCGCCAATCCCGAAACTCTCTCTCCCCTCGAGAAGGAGGGGATGTTTTTATCCCACACACAATACCCGATCAATTATGCGTGAAAGAAAGGACAAACTATTGACCATTGATTTTCTTCAATCTATAGGGTAAGCTGTACGTCCGTGGCGACAGCAAGATCTTCCGCTTCCAGAATGGAAAGTCCGAATCCCTCTTCCTCCAGCGCAAGAACCCTCGCCGGATAGCTTGGACTGTCCTCTACCGTCGCCAGCACAAGAAGGGTATCTCTGAAGTCAGTACCGCCAATTCAATTTCCCCCTCGGTTGATATGTGTTGTTATTTCCGTTCGGCGAGGTTGGAGATGATGTGGGAAGTGGGCGAAGGAGCCTGGGGGTGAAGACATTCGACAACAGCGACAATCAAAGCACCCATGGTTGAAGGATGGAGAAAAGCGACGAACGGAAATAACTGCAGGTCTCGAGACATGGCAACAGGGAATCAGAAGTACTGACGGGTTCTTTTCAACGTCAATAGGAAGTCGCCAAGAAGCGTACCCGCCGTGCTGTTAAGCACCAGCGTGCCATCGTCGGTGCCTCCCTCGACGTGATCAAGGAGCGCCGCAACCAGCGCCCCGAGGCCCGTGCCGCCGCTCGCCAGCAGGCCATCAAGGACGCCAAGGACAAGAAGGCCGCCTCCGAGAGCAAGAAGAAGGCTGAGAAGGCCAAGCTCGCCGCCAACAAGGGTGGTGCTCAGCGCATCCAGAGCAAGCAGGGCGCCAAGGGCTCTGCTCCCAAGGTCGCCGCCAAGTCGCGTTAAGATAAACGAAATCGAAGCGGTTTAGGCAAATTGGGGCTGGGGAAATTTCTTTAAAAAGAGGAAAAACATGTTCTTTTTTTATTTGACGCTGGGAAACTTGGGAGGTTATTAACCGGAGCCGGAAATGAAATTTGTGTTCGGTTTTTTACGTTATTCCTTTACACAAAAACCTTTTCAACTTTTTCAAACAAGACAAACGATTTTCCGGCGTACATTGAGCTTTCTCATGAGTGCAATGCATTAGGTTGAGAATGTTTCCCCTCCCTCCCTACCTACCTCCCCCGCAATGGGCTTTCAGACGATTTCATTGCGCGCCATGGTTTATACTATTTTACCATAAAATGGAAAAATGGATGTGATATGATCAGCCTTAGGTTTTCGTTTTGATCTTGTTGATGTCGCCCTGTCTCTGTAGTCTGTAGATTTCGCTGCCATGAGTATAGATTTGTTACTCTGGCTCAAAGATTCTTCGCCGGACGCTCGTAGTTAAGTCTAGCCTAAGCTGTAGCATGGGCATTGGGACGAATCGCCCGGAGGTTGCGCTCCATAGTATGAAGAAACTCATACCCTAATGACATTGGTAGACGTAGATCTAGTTCGAATGTATGACATACTCCGCCTTGCATCAGGGAAATCAGAGGGCCTTCCCTAGCCCTGCACTAGGCCGTTTTAAGCGGCATATTAAAGCAATTAAGGATCCGTGCATACGATTCTTGTTAAGATAGCTCAAAAAAACAGATTATGAAAGGATTTACAATAAGCCAATGATCCAGATTGCTAAGGAGATGAAAGAAAAGGGAAAAAGGCAAGGGAAGAAAGGTACCTCGCTTTCAGGATAATGAATGAGTTCTCTTCGTGTTGCCCCTCATGACTAGGTAAATTGCATAGTTATGCCGTCGTCCAGTCCCTATCAATTATAGCGGCCGACAATCTAGACAGCCAAAAGTAGAGTAAAATTTCCATATTACAAAGGCCGTAGGACGATCAGAAGCATTGATGATATTGCTTTATTAATTTGGTCCAACAGACCACACGGAACCCACGCATGGCATTCCTACTCTATCAAAACGAACCCATGTACGAGGCCATGAAGAAACGAAACACAAAGAAAATGGAGGTACAAGAACAATTCAAGCGTCACCGGGCTCGTCATTGGCACAAAATGCCTATGCCCAATTGCCAACAATGCACGCTTCATTCGCTGTTCCCATGCGAACCATATCCAACAGGATCTCCAACAACCAAACAGTCTATACATAACGCCGAGCATTTCGCTCACCAGCCGCCACCCAAGGATTCTGAGCTGCGGGATCGATAAAGGAGGCGCGTCACAGACGTAATGATGAATGCCTCAAACAACATACCGACCCCGGCCCCGAATCTGATAACGATAACGCCAGTATAAAAATCAACGACCCAGAAAGGTTTCACACTCAGTAGTAGTGGGCCATCTCAAGACCGGCACGCTTGAAGCCGCACTTCTGGTAGAAACCTTCGTTGATTTCCGAGCAGTCCAGGATCGTCTGTAATACGAAGTTGTCAGTCAACGAGAACACCCCAGATCTAAAGGAGGGTATAAGCCTTACCTTGTAAGCACCCACACTGCAAGCAACGTGGTCCAGAGCCTGGATGATTCTCAATCCCAGCTTCTTTCCCTGCTGGTCCTTCTCGACGGCAATATCTTCAATGTGACCAACCAGACCCAGGGAGTGAATGAACTTCCGCTCCACGATCAAGCTGCCCGTGCCGACCACACGATCCTTTCCGTCCACAATCACAAGCATGTAGTATTCGTCATTGCGGGACGAGATCCAGTCGAACCGCTTGTCCCAGTCCTGTTCGGTGATTTCTCCAACGGTGGTCAACACGCGCAGGACGTCGAGGTAGCCCCGCTTGTAATCGGAGCGGCGCATGGGACGGATGGTGTAATCCTCGGGCAGCTGAGCGGCCACTTCGGCGGAGATCAAAGAGGTCGGGAAAAGGGGGGCATCTTCGACGGGGAGGGAGTTTGCGGCCGGCTTGGTCGCAGGGATAGGAGTGGTAGTGGCGGCGGTGATGTTGGTCATTTTGACTTGAGGGTGTGAGGTATGGATATGTGAGGGTCTGTGTATTTGCAGAGGAATATTAGAGACTGATATACTATCAGGTCTTGTAGGACAAGTAGTCGTCCGTTGGGAGAGTGAGACCGCGGGGTCTTTCAATTAAGATAGGTTTAGAGTAATAAGTAAGATAAACAAGCAGGAACCAAAAGAAATGTTCCAGTAAGATAGCTTGGTGGGTTTAACGAAGGACAGTGATATGAGTAGAGTCAATGTAGCAGACAATGGATGGGGAGAAAGAAAGTGAAGGAGGACAGGTTAACAGTTTCCCCGAAGGAGGAGACGAGGCAACTGATAAACAAGCCCGAAAAATACCAACACTGCCCGGTCCCATGGTCCAAGTGTGAGACACCATCGATACAACTGGTATTTTTCCCCTCCTGTCTATCCAAATCTTCATTCATCCCTGGCTCACTTAGTCTAGCGTGAAAAAAATCGTGCCTGAAAGAATAAGCTAAAATGATATCAAGTCGGTCCCAACCAATATGCATTATTTTTTTTTCTTAGTCCGGATTATTGCTTTTGTCATGCAGTCGGGGCACACTAATTTTTTGTCGGCGCAGCTCCCGATCGCTTCCAAAAATAGCCTCCGGCTTCCCAGTCGGCCTGACGGACACTCCGAAGAAAAAAATATAGTTCCAAAAAAAAAAAAAAGAATACTAATACTAATTTAATAAGTTAAAATTGTACAGTAATATTTTCTTCAGAATACATAGAAAATGCTAATCTTCGCTACATCTAAAACGATACCAAGGCAACTTCATCCCACTTCGGTTGCCCGATATTCGCTGAATACATTTATTTCTTCTCCTTGGGGCTCAGCATCAGCTCCGGGCGAACGTGCTTGTCGAAGTCCTCTTCGCTGAGAGCCTTGAGCTCCATAGCACTCTGCTTCAGGGTGAGACCCTTCTTGTGGGCGTTCTTGGCAACCTTGGAGGCCATGTCGTAGCCAATGACGGGGTTGAGGCAGGTAACAAGCATCAGACTAAAATACGAGTTAGAGAAATCATAGGGTGGAGAGGTTTTCGAATGAAGGAAGATGCACATACCTCTCGTGGAGGAGGCTGTTGATGCGGGGCTCGTTGGCCTCAAGACCGTGGACCAGGTTCTTCTCGAAGCTCTTCATGCCATCGGAAAGGATGCGCACGCTATGCAGCAGGTTGTGGATCATGACGGGCTTGAAGACGTTGAGCTCGAACTGGCCGTTCATGCCGCCAACGGTGGCAGCGACGTGGTTACCCATGACCTGAGAGCAGACCATGGTGAGGGACTCGCACTGGGTGGGGTTGACCTTTCCAGGCATGATCGAGGAACCGGGCTCGTTCTCGGGGAGGACCAGCTCGCCCAGACCACAGCGAGGTCCGGATCCGAGGTAACGAACATCCTGGGCAATCTTGAAGAGGGAGCAAGCAAGGGTGTTCAGAGAGCCGGAGGCCTCAACGATGGCGTCATGGGCGGCCAAGACTTCGAACTTGTTGGGGGCAGTCTTGAACTCAGTACCAGCCAGCTTGGAGACCTCGGCAGCGATGGCCTCGTCGAATCCCTTGAAGGTGTTCAGGCCGGTGCCGACGGCGGTACCACCTTGAGCCAGGTAGCGAAGGTGGGGGAGCGAAGCCTGCACACGCTCGATGTTGCGGTCGAGCTGGGCGACGTAGCCGGAGAACTCCTGGCCAAGAGTAAGGGGGGTGGCGTCCTGCAGGTGAGTACGGCCAATCTTGATGATGTTCTGGAACTTCTCCACCTTGACCTGCAGGGCATCACGCAGGCTCTTCAGGGAGGGGAGCAGTCTGTTCTCGAGCTCCATCACGGCGGCGATGTGCATGGCAGTGGGGAAGGAGTCGTTGGAGGAAGCGGACATGTTAACGTGGTCGTTGGGGTGAACGGGCTTCTTCGAGCCCATCTGGCCTCCCAGGATCTCAATGGCACGGTTGGAGATAACCTCGTTGGAGTTCATGTTGGACTGAGTGCCGGAGCCGGTCTGCCAAACGACAAGCGGGAAGTGGTCCAGAAGCTTGCCCTCCGCGACCTCGGCAGCAGCCTGCTGGATGGCCTGGCCGATCTTGGGGTCTATAATAGTATTAGCACCACCAAATTGACCTTTATCGGAAAAGGTATGACGCACCAAGGCCATACTCCATGTTGACGGTGGCGGCAGCACCCTTGAGGATACCGAAAGCCTTAACCACGGCCGCGGGCATGCGGTCCTGGGGCTGGTTGATGTCGAAGTTGCCCAGGGAGCTGTCATCGCCTCATATCAGCATCCTCCGCAATATCGTATGGAGTTTGTGCGGGCTTGTTTTGCCGGCGGGTTGACGCTGGTGTCTTACCGCTGGGTCTGCGCACCCCAGTACTTGTCGCCGGGGACCTATAGATAACACAACCACGATTAGATCCTGTAACAGCGAGAGATCCGTAAATCGGGGCGAACACACCTGAATTTCACCAAAGGCATCACTTTCGGTACGGGGAGCGGAAGCCTATGAGGGGTGGAGAGCAATGGTTAGCACCATCTCCGAAGTATAGAGCAAACCATATCCAGGCGTGTATACCATTCTGACGGTTGTGCCAAAAGCTCTCTTGTTGGCGATGATGTTGAGGGACTGAAGGCGGGGGAATTGTTGAAGAGATCGGCTATTGGAGCTCAGCGAGCGGGAAGCGAACGATGCGGGGGAGCGCAAAGCAGCGCGGGTGATTGCGGGAGAGCTGGCGGTGGCCGCTCGCGATGCGAAGGAAGCCATCGAGCGCACCGCCCGGGAGGAGTTCGTGGATGACAACATGACGATTTCAAATGCCGACGCTGGTCTAGCTCTAATAAAACTCAATGGGGATGCTAGAGACTCTAAACCAACAGAGTCTATGCAAATAAATCACAAAGAAGATAAGAATCAATGGCAATGGGAGATCGCCTCGCAGAACGGAGGAAAAGAAGGGAGAGAAGCGAAAAGAAAGTCGCGCTCAATTGAAGAGAGTCGGACTGTCGACCATCTCTTCCGATGCGGACTGCCGAAATCACCCGGCCCGGTCCTGGTATTACGCAGAATACCGCGCACCTCCCGATGGAATAGTCAGGTATTGTGTATGGTATGGTAAGTGTAGCTTCCGGATAAACCCTGATCCCGCAGCTCTATACATTGGCCTTGTTGCTATTCCCTTCTCCCGACTTTGTTATTTACTCTACGAGCTCCCTCCTCATCGCTTCAATCACCATCGCATTGTACTTCTTCCCCGAATCCAAAATGCCGTCTAAATAAATGAATGTGTGAGGTGCCCCCTTCATGCGCGTCAACTCGACCCGACATCCAGCCTTCTTGAGTTTTGCGGCGTAGACCTCCCCTTCGTCCCTAAGAGGGTCCATTTCTGCCGTGAACACAAGAGCCGGAGCTAGATTGGAGAAGTTGGGAGCAAGCATGGGCGAAATCTTCCAGTCCTGTGGCTTGCATCAGCATACGATCTACATTTTCTCTTTTCTTTCTTTCTTTTTCTTCTAGCTGCCAACATGTATGCCTACCTCCTTGGATCTAGCAGGCCTTGGGAGCCCCAGAAAGTGCTTGTGGAAGTACTTCATCCGTGCCATCGGAAGGGCAATTGTGAACTCCATCTCTCGATAGGATTCATAAGGGCAATTCTCGCGGTCGAATTCTCCTTCCGGCGTGAAAACGTTATGCAAATCACATACCGGCACTCCTAACACTTGCAGGCGGAGAGGAATGTTGGAGTCACGGCAAAGATGGCTGATGACGGCTGAGAGATGACCTCCGGCTGAAGCGCCGCCAACCGCCATCCGATCCGGGTCGATGTTAAATTCTTCGGCTTTCTGTGACCGGACCTAGGTCGAGTCAGTCGATAACAGTCGACTAGTAAGAAGTCCAAACCAACCCAGTTGAAAGCTGTCCAACAATCCTCCACTGGAACAGGGAATTTGTTTTCCGGTGCTAGACGATAGTCGATATCAAAAGCCACCAAATGGCCGTCTAGACCGTGGACCACCCGCTTGCAGAAATCATGGTCCACCGCGAGATCTCCAAATACCCATCCGCCGCCGTGGAAGTTGACGTATGCGGCCCTCTTTTTGGGATTACCTTGCTCGTCGTAGATTGTTGCGGGCTCAAAGATCCGCACGGCTATTTCTCCTCCCTCGACGGGTATTTTCTGCTGGGTAATCCTGAAAACATCCGGGCCAACGGCGCGGCCGTATGCAGTGACGAATTTAGCTGGGTGTTTTCGAAATTCTTCGATTGGCACCTCATGCGTATGTAGGCGTCCCGCGTTATACTTATTGTGGTGCTCCACATAGACCGGGTCAAATCGTGGAAGTAATTCCGGGGGGATACTATTGTGGAGTGGTTGGATAATCGTTCTTGGCCGCAACGAGTGCAGGTCGTTGGCTGGGATTTGAGAAGCCTGGGTCACAGTCATGATCAGATAGTAGATTTTATACAACAAATCAGGATATTGAGTTGAAAGGTCATGAGATTTCCTCCGAGCTGAACAATCCGTATCGGCCTTCTTAAAGCGCGGGCAGGTGACTTTCCGCCAACTTTTCCCCTCACAACCCCTCTTCCCTTATCAACCATTCTTTCATCCCGACGCCATCCTTCTGCCTTTACGCGAAAGATAGCCTGGTTGTTGGCAAGCTATTGCCATTTCTTCCGGTCACATTATCAGTATCCTCGGTTCGGCTAGAGAATCTTGTCGCTCCTAGGAGAGGTGTTCATTCGCCAACCACTGATGTCCATCAGACACGATTGAAAAAGTAGATGCGCTTCTTTTCGATGATATCATTTCTCGGAAACCGAGAATGAAATCTGTCATAATCAATGACTAAAACCAAGAACGATGAGTTTCGCGTGTTGCACCTGGTGTGTCGCAGTTATATATTGTGCTGTAGTTGCATTACTGACGGTGGATCGGAGACATAGGAATACTAAATTCAAGGGTCATATCTGCTTTCAAGATAGTCGCGGTATAAAGTCCTGGAATTCCACCTGAGATCTCAAAATTTGTATCGAATTCAACATGGTGGGTTACAATAAGATTCGTGGGGCTGATGAGGAGAGGACTGTGTCTCCGGAGGCAAATCAGAGGGCATCGACCACCACACCAAAACAACACGAATGAATAACAATAACTAAAGTAGAAGACAGAAGGACAGCTTCGAAGAAACAACAAAGGACGAGATACAGAGTACGTTAGCCAAATCCCTTGCATCTAGTATTGCAGATGATGGCTCAAGTCCTACAACTCCATTGAACAAAGAATCTCCAAGGGAATGTCAACTCAAAACAGGATGCGGTCTACAATCGGTCACTTACACCGTATATCCCAGACTTGCATAAGAGACAGACCATGGAAAACCGACGTTACAGCGGTCACCGGTCACATTGTTCACCATATTCTGGGCATTATGATGCTGGCTTTCTTCTCCGCCAGTGAGGACGCTTTCCTTGGGCCCCATTGATCGACCCACAGTTTCAGGTACCCTTCACTAAGCGATCTTTTCCGCTGCGGTTAACTTTCACCCAGAGGCGACAGTCCGATGGCAAACTAGAAAAAAATTGCAGCCGGTTGACTAAGGAGTATTTAATGCTCGCCCGCGACGGCGATATCGGGCCAATGTTGAAATATCCAAAGACGAATTACCGATTCATGCAGATCCACCGCGTCACTCACTTACTACTTTAGGGAACATAGACATTCTTTGCTGATCTCTAGTGCCCACGCTTGCTCCAGCACGGTTCTTATTTAATTCCAGCCCACCAGTTCCTCCACCTCATCTTTCTCTTTAGCCTTAACCTTACTAGAAATCCCTTGGTTACCTCAGCCAGGAACCAGATCAATTGATCACGCTGTGTGGTGACTCATATTAATACTATATCACAATGACTGTCCTTAGCACTCTGGCGCCGGTGCCGGCCGACGAGATCTTCGCCTTGAACCGCGCATATGCCACCGATGACTATCCTCAAAAGGTCAGCCTGGGTGTTGGTGTCTACCGCACTGACGATGGCAAGCCATGGCCTCTTCCCGTCGTTTGCGACGCCGAGAAGCGTCTGCTCGCCGACGACAACCTTTTCCGCCACGAGTACACCGCCATTGAGGGCGACGTCGCTTTCCTCGAGCTGGCTCGGGATCTGATGTTCGGTTTCGATGCGAAAGACACTTCCGAGCAGCTGAAGGCCACCAAGGGCCGCATTGGCTCTGTCCAGGCCGTCGCCGGTACAGGAGCCAACCACCTGGGTGCCATCTTCCTGGCACAGCAAATGAAGCCCAAGAATGTCTGGCTTTCCAACCCCTCCTGGGCCAACCACCTCACCATCTGGGAGCTGGCCGGCGTCCCTCGCAAGACCTACCCCTACTACAATGCCTCGACCCGCTCCTTCGACTATGACGGCATGATGTCCACCCTCGAGACCGAAGCCCAAGAAGGAGACATCATCCTCCTGCACGCCTGCGCCCACAACCCCACCGGTCTCGACCCCAATAAGGAGCAATGGAAGGCCATTGCCGACCTATGCGAGCGCAAGAAGATCTTCCCCTTCTTCGACTCCGCCTACCAAGGCTTCGCCTCCGGCTCCGCCGACGAAGACGCCTGGGCCGTCCGGTACTTCCTCAACGAGAAGCCCTCGATGGAGATGTGCGTCGCGCAGAGTTTCTCCAAGAACTTCGGCCTCTACGGCCAGCGTGTCGGCGCCTTCCACTACGTCCTGGGCAACGGCTCCCAAGACCTCCGCGACATCGTCGTCAACAACCTCTGCCATCTCATCCGTGGTGAATACTCCATGGGTCCCACGGCCGGGTGCAGCATCGTCAAGAAGGTCCTCACGAACGACGACCTCACCGCTCAATGGCACGAGAATCTCAAGGTCATGAGCTCGCGTATCATCTCGATGCGAAAGGCCCTCTACGATGAACTGGTCCGTCTCGAGACCCCGGGTACCTGGAAGCATATCATCGAGCAGGTAAGTCTATACCCCCCTCCACTCACCGCCCCCGCAGACCCCCAACTCTTCCAATACACAAGTGCACATAAGCTAATGCATAAGTCTACAGAACGGAATGTTCTCCTACACCGGCCTGACCCCCTCGCAGGTCTACGCTCTGAAGGACAAATACCACATCTACCTCCTCAAGTCCGGCCGAGCTTCCATCAGCGGCTGTAAGCTCACTTCTCCCCCTCATCCTCCCATCTTATAGAAAACCCTAACATCCCCCACAGTGAGCGAGAAGAACGTCGCCTACGTCGCACGCGCCATCAACGACGTTGTGCGCAACGTCAACTAAACGCCTTTTCCAGTTACAAGACGAGAAAACGAACGGAAAGACTAATAACGACCACGAGAAAGGTGGCTATTAAGGTGCTTTTATTCAATATTCAATATCCACAGCATAAGACATCAGGCAATGTTTTATTATATATTAGATAGAGGAATGGATATCAAAGACTTTTAGTTTAAATCTTACTTTATACGCCTACGGATCAGCAATATGTGTACGTACTAACAACCTACCAAGAAGAGAATCATTAAACCTAGACCCCATACAGAATATTAGACTATCTACTGTACATATGATAGCGACACACAAAAGGGACTAAATATAACAGGTAATTGAAAATAATAAGCGTGCTACACACACACGCGCGCACATAGAGACACAGAAGGGAAGATGTACCGTGAAGTACACATAAACCGGCATAACACTTCAAAAAGGAAACAAAACAAGGGCGTGTCTAGAGAGTAGATCTTCAACACCCTCTTCCCGACAGGTAGTCCAGGACTAAGCTAACCTGGACTCAGCCGGGATTTGGACATATTCCAATGATTTGCCCTGGGCTGTGCCTTGCTCTTATACAAAATATACATGCACATCACTGTCAAATAACGCACCACAAGTACGTCGGGCCGCTCAGTCACAGTAGAGAAAAAATGTGAATAAAAAAGGGGGTAAGATAGAATAGAATGGAATAGAGTAAAATAACAAGTTAAGAGAATTTAAGAAAAAAAAAAGAAAAAAGACATAAGAAATAATTAGCAATCGCTCACGTAGCTCCGTTAAAGCGGGACTTCGTTAAAGTCTCCCTCGCCTTCTTTACCCTTCTCCTTGGTTGGTTCGTTACTCGATGAATCATCTTCTTGTGCTTCTTTATCGCCGGCATCGGCTGCGGGTACCTCCTTGTCCTTTTCAGGTTCTTGATCCTGGTCCTTTTCGGTCTCGTGTTCTTCGTCCTTGGAAGGCTGGTCTTTTGACGGGGAGGTAGGCTCAGTGACGACGATCTGCGCGGTAGGACCATTCGATGAAGGCTCTTCCGTCTCTTCGGTCTCGTCCTTCGGGGGCGGCGCAGGAGGCGGCGACTGGTCGTCGTCCGAGGTGATCTCGTCTTCAGCGGCCGTCGGCTGTCCGCTCATGTTTGCGCCGGGGAAGGGCGTCACGGGCGGTTCACCGATCGTGTGCGATTCTCTCTCGCGCGAGGCGCGAGGCGCAAGACTCATTCTCGACTGCGAATAAGTCTGCGAGTGCGATTGTTGAGTCGGGGTCTGCGGCGGCTGGATCGAGGTGGCCGAGGAGGTGGTGCGCTGATGCTGCGTAGAGCCGTGGAGCGTTCCCAGCTGTCTGGCCTTGGGGTCAGCGTTCAGGTAGTAGCCGCGAACGCTGACAATGGTGCCCTCGGCCTCGCAGGCATCCACCCACTCGGGTACGACGACGGGAATGTTCATCTCGACGGCCTTCTCCCACAGCGGGCCGCGGCCCTCCGTGCAGACAAAGTGGGTCGTGTCGATGCGGACGGTATCGATCAACTTGCCGCCGATGCGGTCCAGGGCCGCCGCAAGGGCGTCCTTCTGCTGCGGGGGCAATACGCCCGACGTCACCGTGATGCCGGACAGATCGGTCATCTTGTGCGTCCGACATGTGAGCTTCTCGGACTGGTAGGTGCCGGCAGTGGTGCGCAGGACCAGATGGAATGTGTATTCGGCATGGACGGCGAGGCCACTAATCTTAGTGCTGCGGGTCTCGAGAGGACGGGGTATCGATCCAGCCTTGGAGCCATTGCGATAGAGGGAGAGGGATTTGAGAGAGGCGGTCGCCAGGTCGATGGGTTCCCATTCGAGGACTAGGGAGGTCTGGGTTGCGTTGCGGAGGCGCAGGATGGGCGGCGAGGGCGTCTTGACGCCGTAGGTGTTCAGAATGCGTTTCTGGAGGGATTGGAACCCGGCGGCGCTGGCAGCTTCGGCATTGTGGTTGCGCGCTACGGTGATGTCGACGATGCTACCGGAAGTGATGTTATTTGGGAGGAGAACAGAGGGGAATTCGATCTGTAAACAAACAGAGGATCAGCGGACTTGCGATAACGCATTGATTGCCTGAACTATTAAAGATGGGTTCATCCCGAAATCAAAGCCGAGATTGTCTGAGCATTGACACAAAGCGCTCATCGCATTCATTGCTGCAGGAACAACAGAGACGGGGAGAAGGCTTACGAGACGGTTGTCCTGGGTCAAGAGGACGGCGACGCCAGCGTCTACCTTGCCAACAGTCAAGGAGACCAACATCGTGAGAAAAGGAGAAGAAGAAAGGCGATATCAAGTAAGGCGCATAAAAGACAGAGAGGAAGAAAGAGAAAGAGACTAGGTAGGGGTAGGGCGAGGAAGAGGGAGAATGCAACGTGAAGTTGTCCGTTGTCTGGCCCAAGCCTGAGGATCGGCAATTAGCGAAGGCGCCAAGGAGGCAGTGCCGCGTGGATTTCCCCAGTGGGAAACTACACGTACGACAGCCCTGCGCATCATTCGCTGTTGCGTTGGGTTTTGTTTCATCTTTTCTCCGATTGTGAAGTCGAGAGTGTGCCTGATTCTGTTATGTACATGTCTATCTATGATCTATAAATATAAACACCACGCAATGCATCTCATGCGCCCAACCCCCGTGTCGCCTCGTGAACCCATAATATACAGCGAGCCCTGAAAGAAACATTATTGTACAAGAATAAAAGGGAGAAGACGATGAGCCTTCATCTACCGACGAGCAGCTTGCGCCCACTTTTTCCCAACTGCTGCACCCCCAGCAACTGGCGTTTTGGCCTCTTCCTGCCGATGGCGTAGTATCGTACCCAGTGTCACTGCCATACTCTTATCCAACTGAGACAAATCCTCCCGGAGACTACGCGGATTGATTGAGATCTCCACGGTGCCGGTCAGATCACCTGAATCTCGCCCACTCTGCCTCCTCAGAGGTGGAGGTGCAAGTCTCTTTCCCTGGGAATTGAAACCGTGCTCTTTCAACGCCTGCTGAAACGCGGCGCGCATCCGCCGTGCCAGCCATGTTCTCACCACCCGCTTGTGTGAAACCAGGTTATGCGCTGAGACCATCCACCATAGTACAGATCGATCACGGTTTTTGTACATATGGGCAATCTTTGGTTGAAGACAGTTGAATTGGGAGCTCAGGTATCGGCCTGCGACGGGCGGAATTATGTAATTGGGGCTGTACCGCAAGGTGAAAAGCTTCGTTCGGAAAGACATTGTGAAGGTATGTTTTCAACGGAGGGGTTATTTTGTCGGTATCCCCAGGAAGAGAAGGTAGGTAATGGAGAATTAATGCTGGCACTTCGGGGAGGCCCTAGACTAGATGGGTTTTAGGACAAATCCGGGGCACTCATGGCCAGAGAAGAGGAGATTCCGCTGGGGGTCAGATTGATCGAATGGCGAGGTTCAGGAGGCAAGATGAACAGGTACAGAGGACAAGTGCTGCAGTCGAGGACAAACGACGAACGAGGTAAAACTAGAAACTGAGAACCGTCGGACGGCGCATCTTTTTTTCTGCCGAAAGAAACACAAGGCGGCCCGGTCTGGTGAGCGGTGAATGAGAGCGCATTGTGGCGAGCCTTAGGCAGAATTCAGGCCGCCACCCCGGTCCCCACCGACTGAATAATACTCCTGTCCGGTGCCCGTAAGACGAAAAAGCCTTCGCTCGCCCTCGCCAACCTTCTCCTTCCCCCCACTTCCTCTTCTATCAGCACTTCGGTCTGGTATCGTTATCGAGTTTTAAATCAATAGGTAACGAATATCCGCCATGCCCAAGAACAAGGGAAAAGTAAGCTCTCCCTCCCTTTGGTTCCCCCTCTCTTCCATTGTTTTCGTGTTGGTTACGCACGAAATACCCCGCTTTGTGCATAAGAGTTTTTTTTCCCGAGTCGCGATGAGGCAGCGCTTGGCCCGTATCTTCTTTTGAACGAGAGAGAAAGAGAGAAAGAGACACTGCAGAGACGGGAATCTTCAGAGTCATTCCTCTCTTTTCTTTACTCTCTTGCTTGTGGGAATATATGGTCACTTGCCATTGTGGCGGACTTGACTTGGAAGACCAAACGGGACAAATCACAACATTCGAACCATAAGCTAACCACTTATCTTCCCAACCAAACAGGGCGGTAAGAACCGTCGTCGTGGAAAGAACGAGAACGACAACGAGAAGCGTGAACTCGTGTTCAAGGAGGAAGGCCAGGAGTATGCGCAGGTCGTGAAGATGCTCGGCAACGGCCGTCTGGAGGCACTCTGCTTCGACGGCGAAAAGCGACTCGCCCACATCCGTGGCAAGCTGAGGAAGAAGGTCTGGATCAACCAGGGTGACATCATCCTCCTCTCGCTGCGTGATTACCAGGACGAGAAGGGCGACGTGATCATGAAGTACACCGCCGACGAGGCCCGCAGTCTCAAGGCCTACGGCGAGCTGCCCGAACACGCCAAGATCAACGAGACCGACACCTACGGCCACGAGGGCTTCGAGGACAACGTCGAGTTCGACGAGGACCGCGAGAGCGAAGACGAGAAGGAGATCGATGTCGACGAGCTCTAAACTGGCCCTATCAGGGCTACCTTCTCTTGCGTCCCCGATGCATTCCACCCCTGCCAGAAAGAGTCACTGGGTTTTATTTGTGAACTTCCTCTCTCGTCGGCCCTTATTCCTTTCTTCACATTTTCTCTGGTACGCGAGAATTTTCAAGATACGTTTGTTTCTCTCCTTGGGGATTTGATCCCGGCAGACTTTCCGTCTTGCGGAAAACTTCGCCTGTCGGCCGGCCGAGTTCATCTTCAATCACTCGGGCAAACTATCTATCCCCCCCAACCTTCGAAGGACAACAAACGAGAAAGGGATCAGGGTTGCAGCGCTTTCCCCCGCTCCATAGGGGTTCCCTTACGGTACCCAGTGCTGCTCCCAAATCATCAACTCAGGGTATGAATCATTGGGGACTCTCGACTTCTCCCCTCCACAATGAAAATTAGATATCAGTGTTTGTCTCATCTCGCTGTCATCTTCTTCATTCTTCATTGTGCAGGATAGACCTCGAGAGTTTGCAGAGGAATTGATTGCCAAGCGTTTATGGAAACCGGGCTGCTATCTTGCAGCGCGGTAGTTTTCTTGCTGGCAATTGGCTTTTTTTTTTTGTCTTACGATTTCCTTTTCTATCATTTCGTTTTTCCTTTTTTTCTTGTCGATAGATTAGCGAGAAAGGTTACGAAAAGTGAAAGTATTTCCTAACGCATGTTCTTTTCATTACTCAGTAGTTTTTGTATATGCCTATACGCAAAACATGCTATTATTAGAGTTGCCGGTTGGGTACCTAGTATGTGCTTGTTAAAGTTCCAGATATAATATCATTCTCCATCAAACACACTCTTCCGGAAGAATCCCACTATCTTCCGTGCGGCCTCAATCCCCACCAACGGATCCAGCTGCTCAACATCCATGTTCGCAAGCTCGGTGATATTCCCCGTTTCCAGGATCAGCCGCTCCACGGCCTGCGGCGACACGCCCGGCACAGCACGCAGCATGTCCTGCGGCAAAAGGTTAAAGGTGCGATGCTCGATGCCCGCCGCAGCCCTGATATCGGCAGACCCCGACGCGGACAACGGATCCGACGCAATCTCCATGTCCAGGCCGATTTGGACCGCGCGGAGCGGGTCAGGCTCCGGGCTGTTTTTCTTCAGTTCGGCGAAGATCTCGGCGGTCTGGTAGGGTGATGAGGACCAGATGACTTTCAGACGCGGGAACGTCAGCGTGAGCAGGACGAGGAGGTGTTGGGCGGATTTGGGGCTGGAGGGGTTCACGAGGGAGCTGCTGGCTGATAAGGAGGTGGTTGCGGTGCCGGACGAGGAGAAGCCGAAGTCGGTGAGGAAGGAGGTGCCTGGGGTGGTTGCGGAGGCGAAGGCGTCGAAAGTGAAGGACTTGTTCTGATCGAATTCGATCAGGAGGAGAGGGTTCTTGTAGTGCTGGAGCATCGTCTCGGCTTGGTTGTAGAGACGGCCGTTTTTGAGGGACGTGATGAGGTCGCGGACGGATTTGCGCTCGACGCAGATTTCCGGGGTTAGGATGTAGTCGCCGACTGTTAGTTGACAGGGGGCGATGATCATGTTGTTACCATGTAGGAGGGATGGGAGGGCACTTCGGAATTCTCGCACGTCGACAACGACACGCGGAGGGGTCGCTGTGGCGGCCAGGCGGCCTCCTCCTGCAATTCGAGTGTTCACGGTTCGAAGGAATTGCTCCTGGGGATCTTCGAGGCTCTTGTCGTGTGTGATGGTGACGGCCATGTTCTGTTGCCGAGTTAGTGCTTGTGTTTGGGAAAGGAATGGCGAAGGAGTGGCTTACACTCTTCTCTTTGATAAGTTTGGTGAATGAGTCCTTCTCGCGTCTAACAGCACTCAGGTATCGCTGTTCTTCGACAGAGCCTCCATAGTACATGAAGTATACTCGTACGTTCCTTCCCACATGAGAGCTACGATATACTTCCACTCGCCGGATGAAGGCCGAGTCAGGCTCATACATGATAATATAGCGGGGTCGAATCTCTTCCAGTATATGCTCGTCCATGTCACCGTCGTATGGATGCACCACGGTGAGGTTATCCATATCGTATAATTCATAAAAGTCCTCCATACCCTCGAGGTCGTCAATGACGATCTCCTCCTTTTGGGCCTCCTCGATCTCTGTAGGCTGAATTTCATCGAGTAATTCGGACACTTGTCCGGACGGTTCGACGTCCGTTTGTACACTGCTATTCGGTACTCGTGCGGCAGCTGAAGAAACTGCACCTCCACCACGTACACGACGTCGCTTATTGGGAGGTGCTCTTCCTAGCTGATTCGACTGTCCTGGTGAATTCGAAGCCTTTCCTTGTGACTCGTCATTATCTGGTCGGGATGACAAATTCTTGTTGACATTGGACAGAGAGCTCTTCCAGTTTAAATAGTCTCGCAGTCTCCTGCGCATAATGACATTTCCAAATGCTTTTCTTTCATTGGCTTCAACGAGGTCGTCGTCATCCTCTGCTTTCCCTGCGTCCACGCCAGCATGCATAGTCCCGAGGTATTCGCGGATCTGTCGGCAGGTGCGTTGGTCCGAACACATAATTAGCACAGTACTATTTGATTCGTCAACGTTAACTGGGTTCAGATATGCATCAGTATCAATCTCTTCTAGCACCTCTGCCAAGACCTCCCACTTTGGTTGCGCCTCCAGGACAGGCTGCAATGTTGTAGGAAATGAAGTTGACAAAGAGGGAGTATCGTTGTTTATTTTGCCTTGATAAACTCTGGACTTCGCCGTCTGGAACAAGACATGGGCTGCATCGAGGAATAGCCATGGTGAATAGTTGTGTCTTGATGAGCCAGGTGGCGGTGAATGGGCCGTAACAATAGTGTCAAGATATCTCATGAACGAGACGGCATCGTAGGTAAGCAAGGCACTGGAACCTGTCAGACTAACTTGAATCGATCTAGTATTGGAAATCCTTATGGAGGACTTACTGAAGAATTGCTCGCAGGTCAGACAAATCGCTGACAATCTGCCTAGTCCTAAAACTCACACGATGCCAGATAGGATCGAGTTGACGTCTGATTGAAATATCAAAGCTCCTGTGCAGGGCACTGTCGAGTGTCCAATCAGCCATGTCGAGACCCGCGTTGGCCTTCTTCAGCTCCCCAATGCAGACTTCCACACATTCGAGAACTGCATTTTGGATTTCGCGCATCTTGTCACTCATTGGGACTTCGAGCTCAATGACTTCTGCTTTCCTGTGCCCTTCAAGGGATTCGGCGACTGTGACATGGAAGCGGGGCCACAGGGAAGCTTTGCGAAGAAAGAGGTTGCGCATGGAGTTTGCCAACGGCGCAAATCCTGTTGTGAACGGCTCGGGGGAATCTGAGAAGGCCTTGAGGAATCCTTGCTTGTTCAGCTGCCGGAAGATTCGGATAATAAAGGCCTCGGTTGAAGTTGCCACGATCCTGCCATATGTTTAGTATACATGCGTGCATAGGCTCTTGAGATAGTCGGTTTACTTGTCGGCGTGAAGCACAACCATTCCGGTGATCTTCTCAGGGTCGAGGAGCTCTAGATCCATGTTAGAATGATCGGATGGCTTTGGTTATTGGGTGTTATCGACCTACTCGACAGGAGATCTACAACCAGTATTCTGGATGTCACACTCAGAATACCGCCCCCGGCATAGATCTTCTCTCTAGGTCCGTCAGCGATCCCATCATGGATCTGGTCTACGGAGGTACATACCGCATAGAGACAGAGGCCCTTTCAGTATTGATCACCTTGAGACCCCTAGCAAGAGGAGTCTTGCTAATAGCATGGTGTTCCGCCAAGGCTGTGGCAATTAGAACCGACGAGTCTGCGAACGGCGATAATTAAGAGGTAGGCCAACGAACCTTCGCCGATCCATTCGTTCTCTCTATCGTCTGCTCCCACCACCAAAACGAGATTATTTCCGGCGGCATCGTAAAAGTGAAGTAGGTTCGTTATTAGCCGCAAAAGCCCGAGGCCACGGGCGAGGATGACCAACTCATCCTCCGAGCGCAGTTCGGTGAAGATGTCCTGCTGGTATTGCTGATGCGGACATCTCAGTCAGATCGGTTGTTTACTAATTGCCTAGGGGTCATCTAGAACACATACCAACGGCAGGGACAGCTTCACCGGGACATTGGTGCGTTCCGGCGGCATGAGGGGTCTCTTGACGCGAGAAGGAATGGTCGTCGTCGCGAATCGAGGATCTAGAGAACACGGGGTCACGTGGTCTGTGACGTAATGGCCTATATAGGAGTGGTATGATCCGATATGAGCTTGAGAGCACGGTTGAGTAGAACTACGACGACGGTGGTGTCTGTTATCATGCATCTAAGGGAGAGCGCTGATTTTCTATATAGCCTATGGAACGAACGACAACGTGGTCAGCAACGTCAAATCGTCGACTCACCCAAGGAAACGAACAGTTTACACGAGCCTAGTTTTACAATCTATAGAGTATGGAGATCTGTGCAAAATGGCAAAAGCATGCATCATTCGTTGTATATCATACATCATCACTAGCAGACTACTTCAAAAGTATCGTCCAAATCAGACTCCCATCATTAGGATCGAAGCGAAAACCCCGGCCTCAGCACACACATATGCAACCTATTTGTTCAGCTCCTTCATGCGGGCCTCGATTTCCTCACGAGAGGCTTTGGGTGGCATACCTAGAGAGATAAGAGATTAGCACCTTGTCGAGCAGATGGAGATTTCACATAATGGTTGAACGTGGAAGGAAGTCGTACTGTCTGGAATCTGAGGTCCCTTCGACTGAAAGTCCTGCGCAGTTGCCTTGGGCTTGTCATCCGCTCCCTTCTGGCCTTCTTTCTGGCTTTCCACCGATGGGAAGTTGGTAGGATCGGAGGGGATGGTAGGCATTTTGTTAGCGAATGATCTCAGGAAGATTTATGGTTGTATGGTTTGTGGAGGATAGTAAGTCAGGCTTCTAGTGGAGAAATCTATGAAAAGATATGAGGACTTCAAGTTGGAACTTCAGGTAAAAAGTAAACGTTGGAAGGAAGATGGCACTACGAAGTATATAAATGCACCGCGCGTATCTGTCGACGGGATGACGTCGGTGCACTCCCACAGTGGAACAAGCCTGGGCATTGGGCGTACAAAACATCCACCAGGGTTGGCCACCGTCGGACAAAGTACAACAAATGAGAATACTTGTCTGGCATGCCTCGGTCGAATCAATGGACGATATGTCGGGAGACCGTTGCCGTTTGGTGGCACCGTATGCAGGTTGACCAGAAGGGAGTCCTGGTGGGTTGATGATCTGAGATAGAAGAGAAATCCTGCGGGGAATAGAAGTTGCATTGATACATTCTATATGTAGAAGATAATAATAATGTCAACCAATATAGAAAGAAGAAGAAGAAGAATGCAACTGCCTGGGGAGCCTGAATTTAGTGGCCTCGTGCTTCCCCACCGGGCCTGAGAGCCTGAGATTAGTGGCATCTCCGTGCGACGGGCTGACCTGATCTCCTCTCCTCTTCTTTCTGCTACTTGACCTCTTCTCCCTTCTGCCCCCAGTCGCTTTCCGCCCGCCAAACCCTTGTCTTTCTCGCCTCCCTCTCTCCCTCGACTCTCTTTCTCTCTCTCCTTGCCTCCGTATTTACACCTTTGACTGGATTGTACATCTTTTCCCAAGGAAATTCGACAATCCCTTTGTTACTCCCCGTTGTGCGGCTGCGTCTCCCAACCCGCCCATATCAGCAGCCGTCCCGTGCCTGAGTCGACGAGCGTACCGTGATCCTTCTGCCTGGAGCGCCCAACCTCCACCTGCAATGTGTTCCCGGGAAGTCACTTAAAACACATTCACATACATCCGCGCTACTCCGATTTAGTCTACGGTCCTTGACCGGTCGTTTCTACGTTCGTCATGCCGTCCATCCTCAATGACTCCGACAAAGAGACCGTCAAGCGGATGGTCCCCAAGCCGGCGAACAAAATCCTAGCAGTAGCCGTCGCGCGTCTTTATGTGGCGCACCCAGATCCTCAGAGATGGACTTACACCGGCCTACAGGGCGCCGTAGTCCTGGCGAATGATTTGGTCGGGCGCACCTTTTGGTTGAAGCTGGTGGATGTCTCGGTAAGTATACCTTGCTGCCTTTGCCGGTAAATCTCACGGACAATGGATTGCTGACGGTTTCCTGTCTTACCGAATCATAGCCCGCCGGAAGAGGTGTCATTTGGGATCAAGAAATCTTCGAGAACTTCCAGTACAACCAGGATCGCACTTTCTTCCACACGTTCGAGCTGGAGGATTGCCCCGCCGGTTTGTCTTTCGCCGACGAGAAGGAAGCCAAAACCTTCATCAAGAAGGTGCACGAACGGGAGAAGAGCGCAAGCAAGGAGACCTTGAAGACACCCTTCGCATCGGCACGAGGCCAGGGCCCTGCTCCGGTTGTGAATGGGAAGTCTGGCGTGGGACGTTCGCTATTCGGTAGTCTGTTGGGCCATCGCTCCAGCACGGCGTCCAATGCACCACAGATTACTCCTGCGGAGCTTCCCCCGGCACCCTCGATCCAGGTTGCTCCGCCTCCGCCGAGCAGCAGCCCGCCACGCAAATCAATGCCTTTTGACACTAGCGACCCATCCATGAAAGGCCTGTTGGACGAGCTGTTGCAGATGGGAATCACGGAGGACCAGATCGCAGACAATTCCGATTTCATCAAAGCATATATCGAGCAGAAGCAAGGCAGTGGAGCGGAGACCTCGCCTTCACCTTCCGGTGATGAGCAAAAAAGGGGAAAGGCCCCCCCACCGCCTCCACCAGTGGCCCCTCCTGCTCCCAAGACAAGCAATATCAGTCCGCAGAACACTGGTAACAGCACGGGCAGTCGACGAGGTGCTCCTCCTCCCCCACCGCCGTCGCGCAAAGCGCGCGCAGATGCGGGAGACGAATCGCCTGCACCGAATCGAGAACCATCTCCGCCCAGACCCAGATTCCGCGCGCCACCCCCGATTGCGGATGCTGGTAAGTTCGCTCATACTGTTGGCCCTGCACCCCCCAGTCGCCAACGAGCGATGTCGGGTACCAACCCTGGGCCGCCGCCGCCTCCCCGGCCTCCCAAGACTCCTATGGAGGACCATTCACAAAGTCGCTTCGGAGTTCCTCCGCCTTTCGCAGGGGAGCGGAAGGTGTCTGCTCCTCCTGCACCGCCGAGTCGAAACGCCGTTCCAGGAGGACCCCCGCCGCCTCCTCCACGTACGATGAGCCCGGCGTCACCACCGCAGCTTCCCCCCAAGGTTCCCCACGCTCAACCTTCGGCGCCAGCTCCTCCTCCCCCACCCCCGAGAAGTCCAGCTCAGCCTCCTCCTGTACCGGCTCTTTCCCGGCCTACTCCACCCCCGCCGGCATCCAGCATGGCTCCTCCGGTGCCTCCGCCACCTCCCCCGGCGCCAGCCAGTTCCGCGCGACCACCACCACCCCCGCCTGCAGCTGTCAGCCCCCCACTGCCTCCTCCGCCGCCGCCTGCTGGGGGAGCCCCTCCTCCGCCGCCACCACCTCCGGGAGCCGGAGCACCGCCTGCCCCCCCTCGAGCTGCAGCACCTCCTCCGCCCCCTCCTCCCCCGGGAGCTGGAGCTCCGCCTCCACCTCCGCCTCCGCCTCCACCACCGGGTGCAGGAGCTCCTCCACCTCCCCCACCGCCTCCTGGTGTCGGTGCGCCGCCACCTCCACCTCCTCCCCCAGGGGCTGGAGCACCTCCCCCACCTCCACCTCCTGGTGCTGGGGTACCGCCGCCGCCGCCGGGTGGAGCTGCACCACCCTTACCAAAGCCTTCTGGCGGTAGAGATGATCTCCTGTCTGCCATTAGAGCTAGTGGAGGCAAAGGAGGTGGGGGGCTGCGCAAGGTCAATGACTCCGAGAAGAATGACCGTAGTGCCGCCTCAGTCCCAGGAGGTGCTAATGATTCTGGAGGAACTCCCCGCAGCGGACGTCCTCCCCAAGGAGGATTGGCGGGCGCTCTACAAGAGGCGTTGGATAAGAGAAAGGGGAAGGTTAGAGGAAGCGGTAAGTTGCTCTTTACCCTTTTAGCGTTGCGTCTCCGGACTAACTCGTGTTGCTGCAGATGATGAGAAAGAAGACGACGATGATTGGTAAAAGTCGGACGGTATATTCTTTTATTTTTCCTGCTTTCTTTTCGAAATATCCTCTATCGTCATTGTGGGTTAGACTTGTCGCGCTTTGTTTGATACCTGCATTGGTCAGCGTTTCTCGTTCTTTCGCCTATCCTCGCACACTTTCTATGCCTGATACATACATACCTACATCACGACTGCACTCCGCGAGGTATTGAAATATCGTTATTGCTTCAAAAGGGGAAACCGAGCAGATTGCATGGGGAGTGGCGTGTGTGGGTTCCGGGTGGATCTATGATATGCCAGTAACTAGGAGAAATCCAGTCATTTCAGAACATGCTCAGATATTTTTTCCCATCATAGGTAGAGAGATTATTGTAAGAAAATGAGTTTGTTTGGATGGTCGAAGTATACCGTCGGATTATCATTAGCCCGAGACGGCATTTCCGGCCGCAACGCAACTCCGATCTGCGCCAGAAAAAAAAAAAATTATATACAAGAATCACGAGCCAGGATTATCACCCAAACGGACTGTGTAGGAGGACCGAGAGACATTAAGTCTTCTCATCATCCCTGACGGCGGCTTGTTTACACGGGCAAGACCGATATGCTGTCCCCGTCGCCTTTGAAACCGACTATTCCCTCGACGTCGCTACTCCGATTCTTGCGTTCCCAGACCGATTCGCTCCTCTACTTCACGGCGAACCCATCGACCTGCGCTCTTCCCGCTCGAAAGACATCCCGCGGTCGACCGTCTCGTGTGCTGCAGCTCGAAACCTCGTCGAACTGGACGCATCTCAACCCAGCGCGATGCCAAGCCACCCTGGAAGCAGGGTTGTTGCCGTCATTGCGTAAGAGCCAGAGCCAGAGTCAGGGCCCGTCGCGGTATCGAGTTTCGCTAGGTCAACGTCCCTGCGCCGTTCTTTCTCCCCTGAATCCGCTGTCGTCACGCGCCTCATCCTCCCATAGTCGACCGCTCCTCCGCAGGCTATTCGACCTGAGACACGGCAAGACCGCGGCCGAACCGAAGCACCGCAACCCGGGTCCCGCGCTGATCGACGAGGGTACGGAGGGAAGCTTGAACTTTGGAGGACGACTGTTAGCGGCCAAGGCATCGAATGAGCCGCGATTGCGATGTACGGAGTTTGATAGCAATGGGAACGTCACCCTCGTCAATGGAGATTTCAGGAAGAGTGAATTAATCGCGAAGGTGTGTTTCCTCCGAGCACGGCCGGCCGGTGGGGGGCACGAAGCTGACTTTAAGATTGCATAGTATGGCCTTCTTCCTCGTGACCTGCGAAAGATCGACTCCTCGACCTTGCCTCATATCCTTGTGCGACCGAGCGCTATCCTCATTAACCTGCTCCACCTGCGCGTGCTGATCAAGGCGGACCGGGTCCTCGTTTTTGACGCGTATGGCTCGACGGATTCTTACATGCAATCGATGTTTGTGTACGACTTGGAGGGAAAATTACGGCAGAGACAGTCGCAGTCGCCGGGTGCCGGGGCGCTGCCTTACGAGTTCCGTGCTCTCGAGGCGGTCTTGATTAGCGTCACGACCGGGTTAGAGGAGGAATTCAACGGCGTGCGAGAGCCGGTTGTGCGCGTTCTGCGAGCGTTGGAAGAGGACATTGATCGGGACAAGCTGAGACATCTGCTCATCTACTCCAAGAGGTTAGGTACGTTTGAGCAGAAAGCGCGACTTGTGCGAGATGCCATCGACGATCTGCTGGAGGCCGACGATGACTTGGCGGCCATGTACCTGACGGAGAACGGAAAGGGGATTCAGCGAGAGGAGGACGACCACCAGGAGGTGGAAATGCTCCTGGAGTCGTACCATAAAGTATGCGATGAAATTGTCCAGGCCAGCGGCAACCTGGTCACTGGGATCCGTAACACGGAGGAAGTGTGAGTTCCATCCATATCTTTCATGCCCTACAATAACTTGCATTCACTGACTCGAACATACGTGCAGAGTCAAAGCCATCCTCGACGCCAACCGCAACTCCCTCATGCTCCTCGACCTCAAATTCAGCATCGGCACGCTCGCCCTCGCCGCAGGAACACTCTTCTCAGCGCTCTACGGCATGAACTTGAAGAACTTCATCGAAGAATCCGACTTCGGCTTCGGCGGCGTCTCCGTCACCTGCTTCGCCATCACCGCCGTGGTCAGCGTCTACGGACTGGCCAAGCTGCGCAAACTCCAGCGCGTCCGCATGTGGGGTGAAGCTGGCGCCGGCAGCTCTCCTATGGTCCATTTCCCAACCCGCGGCGGCGGCCTCGCCGGTCACCGATCCAACTGGCGCGCCGACTCCATCGAGCCCGTCTGGGGCAGTCTTCCCGGCGAAGGCCGCTCCGAGCGCATGAAGCGCCTGAAAGACAATGCTGCGGCTTCGGCAGCCGCCCGCTCCGTCGCTGCTGATGCCACGGCGCAGAGAGCCAACTCGTTGAAACAATCGGCTAGCAAGGCGAAACCTGAGCAATCATGAACCTCGCGGCGGGTAATGTAAGCTCTGCGTAGAAGCGAGCTAAAACAGAAATATCGGGGCTTGTTGATTGCCCTATGTGTGTGTACAGATAGAAATGAATGATGGAATGGGCTTTGTTTTTCAGATCTCGGCTCTCTCTCTCTCTCTCTCTCTCTCTCTCTTCTCTTTAGGAGGTGGATTATTTTTCGGACATATTTTAATCAATTGCATTGCAGGAGTATGGACATTCAGCTTCACTTCATTTGCGCTTTTTCCACTTTTGCATTGGTTTGTTTTAATATTCCTAGGCGGGTTCAATGTAAATTAGATCTTCTCTCCAGTCTATTTGCTCTGGTGATGAGGGATGGATGTCACGCCTGTAGTTATTTCGAAGATCTCTTTTCTTATGGTCTTGATAGGTAGACTGGTCTTAAATACGTGTTTTATCCACCGCTCATGCGTATGAAATTTGATTCTATTTTGCATGTTAGGTAGCTATTGATTGAAACTACACACCTATGCCTGTCTGTATTGGATGGTAATACCGCGTAAACTAATCCGTACCGTTAATTACAGCTATCTGGTCCACTGTGTATTAGAAGTGTATTGATACAACAGCCACAAAATGGCTGTGCATATTCGAAGTACCAGGCATGTACTATACTGTAACTACTGTACTGCCTTGTCCTGTGTTGTGACAGACAGGCATTATCAACTCAGGTGTGGAGGCCTCCGGAGACCGGTTCTAATCAACATGACAATCTTATGAGGCCTGATTGATGCTGATTTCGCCTCGAAGGCCTCCTACAGATGATCCCTATCGCACTGTCACTTTGTTGAACGCAGAGACGATTGCTCCGCATATTCGACGAGCGAATGTGTGTGCTACGCCTGACCACCGTGGGCGGGGCTAAGCGGCATCAGGCAATCGAGACGAAAGAAGGGCTAGGGCCAGTCTCAAGCCAAATATCCAATATGCCTAGACAAGCACCTTTCCTGGGCTGGCGTTTGACCGATCGACTTTTCAAAGAAACAGAGCGTGCTACTACATAGTTACCTGCTAGGCAGGTAATGCGGCGGATAAGACGAGAGGGACAACTTTCGGCAGTCTACGAGCTTTCACTTCCTTTTCTTTGAGATTTGCCTGGCACCTACTGACTGAATTCCAACAAAGTAGAAGGAAACGGAACTAGAAGAAGGGACTTTCTACAGCTGGTCAACCCCTCATATTCGCTGACACCTAACTAGTTTCCCCGGCAGTCCTGTGCGCGAGAGTCGCGAAACCCAACGATGTCCGCAGGATACCCACCAGTAGACTAACTCCAAAGATCCCCTATAGTCCACTTAACATAAGCGGCCACAGGTAGTACTGGGCTAAGTTGTCAACAATTCTCCGAGGTATAATCCGGTCAGCTCTCCCGCCGGGGAATCGATCTTCTTCTGGCTCCATCCTAGCTTTGCCAGACCGAACGTTTCCCAGAGATCGACTGTCTGCTTTGCCGCCTCTTCATCCCGGCTCCAAGCTGCCTCCACGTCAGCATATTGTGTAGAGGTCGACGGGATGGGGAGGAAGGAGGGGGTCGGGTCCGACGGGAGGGCTATAGGGCTGTCTGCTTGCATCGGCTCGATCTAGAACTTTTCTACATTGAAAGGGACCGTTGTATCCTCCGAGGGAAGAGGGTCTGGGCAAGAGAGTTGGACGCCCATCATCAGGTCCACGGCCTTGTTGGCCTTCCCATTCAGCATGTTGGAAGAGTTTTTCTGATATGATGGGTCGGATGAGCGATCATGTAGAGAGGTCAGACATGGTCAAATACTATCCTGGGGAAAGGGTTTTGGGGCATAGAAACCCCCCCCCATAATGCCAGTGGAACAGCCTTCACAATTCTCTGATTTCTATTCCAGACCGGCTCGGTGTAAACCCCATTCAAGGAGTGATTCTCTGCTTTAATAGTAATGGCGAGAGTCGATGTTATTGGCGTTGTGGTGCGCATTGGCTTTGCAAATATGTCCTTGCCAGTCCCGTCGACATCGTTTGATACATCGCCCGTCATCATAACGGTGACAACGGTGGCTTTCTGCATGGCAACTTTGTAATTGACGGAGAATTCAAACGTACTGGCTCGCACTCCCCACATCTCGCCGCCACTAGGGGTGGATTCGACAGCATCATTGGGGATCAGCCCATCTTGCACCGAAAATACGTGTGCTTCGGGATCCTTTAGGTCGGGCTCGCGATGGGTAGTAAGGCCAAGGGAAGGCATCCCCGATGCGTGGGTCTGGCAAACCAAGTTGATAAACTCGTCTAGAGACAGTGCGTCGGGAGTCTGTTGAGCCTTAGATCCAAAGTCGATATCGAAACCAAATACCCAGAAATCGACATGGACGCGCCCGCAGATGTCAACGGAAGAAGAAGAAGAAGGCATGACCAAGTATTTGGACTTCTATAACTTGATGGCGTATAACTTCTCAGGCGGCTGGTACGACAAAACCAGTCACGCGTCGAATCTACACCAGCATGACTGTACCCAATTGAGTGTCGATCAAGTCCTGGATGCCTATCAATCCAACTCGGTACCGACTAGCAAAATTTTGCTCGGTATGCCCCTTTACGGGGTGACTTTCGAAGGCACCGAGGGTATCTGTCAATCATACCAATCAGTGTCCCCTAACAAACCGCTCTTTTACCAGCTATTGAATGGTCCCAAACCAACCATTGACCAGGATGCAGGAGCATCATATACCTATAATTCGTCAACCCTGACCTCATGGGACTCCCCCGATGAGATCCGACTCAAGGCGAAGTATGTTAACGATCGCAACCTTGCTGGTGGATTTTTCTGGGATTGCGGTGATGATGTGAAGGGCGATCAGAGTGCGGTTACTACATTCAAGCAGGGTCTACTCAAGTGAACGACACTGTGGTAAGGGAAAGCATGGTTGTCTGAGACGCCTCGAATGGATGAAGTCTTGAAAGATGTGCGTTGGGTATGCCTTAGTAGAGGGTTTTTCGATCCTGATAGGTTTTCCCTCTACTGGAATGCAAATGCAAAGGCCTTGTCATTTGAAGTTTGAATAAACAATCGAGACTGTAAATTACTTAAGTAGCATAAATAACTACAGATGACTTTCCAGTTGATAGTTGATAGTTGATAGAAAAATTTATGAATGTAATCGGTAAGCAGTATGTTACATGACTGTATGTACATACACGTCCGGGTACTTGTGTATACCAGTTTCATGTAACTTTCATCCCTTGGTAATGTGGCTGTGTGTATTTTATATAACTCCGTATTCGTATGTTTTCATCGTAACATCAATATCGTGCTAACATATATTACAGCCTGTGTAGCAATATGAAGATCTATTATGGTTGATTTAGTCTTAGATTATTTC
The DNA here is from genome assembly GCA_004849945.1 of Aspergillus ochraceus. Classification (NCBI taxonomy): domain Eukaryota; kingdom Fungi; phylum Ascomycota; class Eurotiomycetes; order Eurotiales; family Aspergillaceae; genus Aspergillus; species Aspergillus ochraceus. Next base: position 1,878,428 of record SSOS01000007.1, on the reverse strand, counting down.
AAGGTTCCGATTTATGGTAAATCTAATTCAAAAGCATGTAGCTTTAGTTACAGATATAGTGTGCAGGCTAGTAGGCATCCAGTCAGTTATCTAGTAGAATGCAAAAATAAGCCTTTGGCATGGGCCGTTGAACATCCAGTTACTTATATACCTGTCTCCGGATAAACGAAATCTAGCAAATAGCTTAAGGACCATGTAATAGATTGATTGATGTGCTGTAGATTTTCACTGAATGTTGATATGATACACAATACTTAGTGCGCAGGGTCCGGGGTACTCTCACTAAACCGGCGGCGTCCAGAAAAGGAGATCTATAAGTATGGAAGAAATCCCGGCTTGTATTGCTATGTTCAATTATACATCCCACTATTTTGATCTCAATGTCCCTCTGAACCAGAATGATGATTCAAATTCCCCCTCCCGGGACCCTTATGTATCCCTCTCGCCCGATCAACCCAGATCTGCGCCGCGCTGGCAACTCCCCCATCACGCGCACATTCCCGATGAACGACATCCATGACTCGGTCAATTGCTTCCTCAGGGTTCGTCTCTCCAGGACCCGAAGACATAGATGCCTGCGCCTGCGAATGAGTATCTGTCTGAGTCTGCATGTCCTTCCCCATCTTCCTCTTCTTTTCTCGCCACTCCCGCATCACGACGTCCCTGCCCCCAATCACGCCCATGTTCCTGGTACTCGGGATCCGGAGGAGGGTGCTCTCGACGCCGTATCCGATCTCCTGGGCCACGGACATCGTCTTGGCGGTGAGGGATCCGTAGGTGGATTTGTAGAACCCCTTGTTGCCGGGTTGGGAGGCGAGTTTGGCCTGGCGGAGGGCGTGTAGGGAGCCGTGGGAGTCTGTGTTAGCATCATCTGCAGTCGGGTCTTGAGGCGAATTGTCCTTGTTGGGAGTGGTGGTGGCCTCTTCATGGGTGTCGCTGTCGTCTTTTTGAGTTTGAGGCTTCGGTGGTGGATATCGGTATTTCAAGCCTGATAGGGCATGCGAGCAGCAGGGGATTGCTAGGAAAGGTAGAGGCGATTCCGGGCTAGATAGGGCGCCCATGAGGGGCGTCCAGAGGGTGAGTTCGTCGGCGTGGTTGGAGATGATGAAGGTGTTGGGTGGGAAGGTGCCGGGGTGGGATTTGACGCCGAGGTCGAAGTCGAAGTCCTGGTTGAGGTTGGATGAAACTTGTTCTGGTGAGGAGGAACTTGCAGGAGCAAATGCGTCGTGGAACGGTTTCGGGATGTAGATTTCCTCTTTGAGGCGGGCTTGCACGTCGGCCGGAAATATACTCCATGTTTTTCGTCGGCGGGCGTCGAATCCCCATCCTTTGTATCCTTCCATGAGTAGGACGTAGACGAGCACGCCGTTACCACAGGCCACGTCGACGAATCCTGGGAAGTCGGATTGCTGGAGAGCTGGATCTTCGTTTCCTGCTCGTGCGTCGTCAACCGGTCCCTGTCCCGAGGGAGCCTGTCCGGTGCGTTCGTCGGCCGGACAAACGCCGTACATGCTTCGCCACAACTCGATCAAGAAAGCGGTAATGCTAAGATCCTCGAAGACGTGCTTGCTAGGTTCCGTAGACTCGACCCAGTCGCGGCAGAGATCAGGCCCGTATTTGAACTTCAGGCGCGTGTAGGTGTTCTGCACCAGATGCTGCGGGATGATATTATCTTTATTGGGCTTGTCGCCACCACCACGGCCTTCTCCGCCGCCTCGATTTGAGCCCTTTCCGGGTGCTTTACCGGCCTCGTTGGCAAGGCGGGTTCCGCGCGCAAGACGGATCTGGGTGTTAATGAGGGCGTTGAGAGTGCGTTCTAGGCGGTTGGAGATTTCCTCGTCCGCAAAGGGGAGGAAGTGTAGTGATAGGATGCCTGAACCGGGTGATTTCCCTTCCTCTGATCCTTCTTCTGCGCTTGCGGCATCCGGGCTATTGTACTCGAACTGGTAGAGTAACGCCAATGCCCGGATCTGGGGATGATAGTACGGCGTATCTTCCTTGGAAGTGGTGTGAGGTGTATAAACGACCAGCACATCTCGAGACACGGGCGTCGACATCTCCCCGTCCTCTTCATTGCCCTTCATCCTATCATAGAAATGACACGTCTGCTCCAACTCTCGATCCAGGTTCGGATTCCGAGGAATGAAACGTCTCACCACGGTCCTGGTCAACTCGAAGCCAGGAACGTCCCTGGCGGGGATCGGCTCGACCGTCTCTGCAGCCTCTGTCTCCGCCTCAGCACTAACACTACTGTTCGCGACTTCATCACCCCCAACACCATCCTGTCCCACCCGCGCATGAACCCTCTCCTTCTGCCACGGCGTCTTCAGCAGTCCCAAGCTGTCATACAAAATATCAGCCCGGAACAAATGGCTCGAGTTGATATTGATATTGCCCAGCAGGAAGACCGTCACGTCTTCCATGATCTCTGGGATGTAGGGCAGACAGGGCTCTGCGAGGTCCCGGGAGGTTACCCATTGTTGATCAGGGCTGGAGAGGATATTTGAGGGGATGAGAGTCTGTGATAGAGGACACCCTGAGAGCAGGGAGGTGTTTCTTAGGTTCTTGCTCCTGCCAGGCATGTTTGAATACTGCAGAAACTGGCTTGAGTGTGGTTCTTTGTGCCCCTCCGGTTTTTGGTGGGGTTGGGTTGATAGGTGGGCAGGAGACCGATGGAGATAGAACGGTGAGTTTGTCAGATCATGCCTAGAAGTGTTTCTCAGGTTGAATGGAAACTGCTTAGCATGCAAGATGCCAGGGGTCTCGAAGTCCAGTAATCAATAGGAAGTACTACAGACTACAGCACTTGCATGCCTAACGAAATCGATTCGCCTATCGCCATGACATAAGCAGACGTGGATCCACCGGTTTTTGACCTTAATAGTATCTAGATCTCGAATGCAAGTAGAGAGATAGTTGTAAATACACAATAATATTGAGTAGATCCCATGGTACAGTAGAAGGCAAATGAACCTGTCAGTCAGATTTCTAGAGGTGAGGTCCCATCAACACTCTAATACATACCTACAGTATAGGACCAACTGCACCAATCAGTTCCAACCCAATGTAGCCAACAGATGATATACCCAATAGCTAGTTACACAAATATTTCTTCCGTATAGCAGGTTCTATGCGTGCTGTCCATCTAGCCCACTAATGTCAATAACTCATCATACGGAGGGTCCTGTGTAGGGTGTACATTGAGTAATAGACACGAACCGTCGATCACCGACAAGATAAGCTTACTCTTACTCCTACGTATGACGCAACCTCTCCCCCACCACCAACCAACTCTTCCTTCTCTCTCTCTCTCGCTCCTCCCACCTTCGTATTTCCTCTTCCTCTCTTTCTCCTCAAAATCAATCTAATACAAACCTCTCCCCTCCCTTAGAATCTCACAACTCCCTCAGAATCCCACATCTCAAACCGAACAAAACCGACCCAAAGAATCATGGCCCCCCGCTGCTTCATCATCCGCCACGGCGAAACCGAATGGTCCCTAAACGGTCGACACACAGGCACCACGGACCTGGCGTTAACACCGAACGGCGAAAAAAGAATCAAGTCGACGGGGAAGGCGCTCGTCGGGAACGATCGGTTGATTGCGCCGAGGAAGTTGGTTCATGTGTATGTTTCACTTTGCCTTGCCTTGCTCTATCTTGCTGTGGTGCCCTCGTCTAGTATGAGGGAGGAACCATCTACCCCGGAGACCAACGAGTACAATGACTAACGATTCAATTGATGATTTAATTCAATAGATACGTCTCTCCACGCTCTCGCGCCCAACGAACCCTCGAACTCCTCGACCTCGGCTGCCGCGAACGTCTGCCCTGGACGGAGACCCGGAAACCCGAAGATGAGGAGCCGATTCGTACAGAGGCCAAGGTGGAGGTGACGGAGGCAGTTCGCGAATGGGATTACGGCGACTACGAGGGGTTGACGAGTAAACAGATCCGAGAGATGCGGGCGGAGAAGGGGGAAGGGCCGTGGGATATTTGGCGGGATGGATGTCCCGGGGGAGAGTATGTCTTTCAATTCCTTTTCTTTTCTCATTCTATGATTCAGTTCTGTCATGCTCGATGTTATGCCATCTGTTGATTTCATGCTAATGACATGCAATAGATCCCCCGAAGACGTCATTCGTCGTCTGGACGCCGTGATCGCCGAAATCAGACAAAAGTATCACGGTCCGTGCTTCGACGGGTCCTCGTCTAGCGAACAAGGCGATGTGTTGATCGTCGCGCACGGGCATATCCTGCGTGCGTTCGCGATGCGATGGACCGGGAAGCCGTTGACGGAGACGGCTCTGATTTTGGAAGCGGGAGGTGTGGGAACGTTGAGGTGAGCAGTTATCCTGGCGCAGATTGTCCTCGACAACAGACAAGATAGGAGCATCTTGCTAACCCGAACTCGAACATCAGTTACGAGCATCATAACATCGAAGAGCCGGCTGTGATTCTAGGCGGAGGGTTCGTCGTCGACAATTAGGGTAGGTCGGAACCGCATAATCACCCTTCCTCACGAGGTGGCATGAGGCGACGCGGCGCAGCGGAATAGATAGATAGATAGACACTGGTCCATCTCAATCAATAGACATAATCTGTATAGCCCATTAGCCACCCCTCACCACTTCAATCAACCATTGACACCCATAAACGACGTCAACCCAATTCCACCCATGAAGAAGAAGAAGAAGAAGAAGAAGAAGAAGAAGAAGAAGAAGAAGAAGAAGAAGAAGAAGAAGAAGAAGAAGAAGAAAAAGAAGAACAGCTTACCATCAACACACCCAAAACCCAACCATCCTAACCAGAAGAAGCGCCATAAACTCAACTCTCCCTCTTGACCCCCCTCACCACACCACCCTCCATATCCATATCCATATCGACATCCCCATCCCCAACCTCCTCACTCTTATTACCCCCATTCCCATCTCCCCCCTTAACAACCCCCTCCTCGCCCAGCACCTTCGCGGACCCCATAAACAGCGCCCCAACATACCCCCCCAAGAACCGCATATCCTCCGCCTGCACAGCCGTCATGCGCACCAGATTCTGCGTGTCCGCAAGGTTCGCATTCAACTGCGCCAGCGACGCATGGAGTTGTGCGTATTGGCGCGTTTTGGCGGCGGACATGCTTGAACTGCCTCCGCCGCCGCCTGCGTTGAACCCGGAGCCGGAGCCGAAGCCGGAGCTAGGACCGGAAGTGGTGTAGGAAGGGCCGCTGTGCATATTCATATTCATGTTCATGTTCATGTGCATGTTCATCGAGGGGGTTGCGGTGGCGGGGAAGTGGGTGGTTGAGGAGGGGCGGGCGCTGTAAGGGTTGTTGGTGTGGTGGTTGTAGGGGGGTGGCATTTTGGTTTCGGTTCGGGTCGGTTCGGTTTCTTTGCTTTTGTGTTGTCTGTCTTCCTATTGTCTATAGGGAGTGGAGGGTTGAAAATGGTGGTTGCGAAGTCGATGGGGATAAAGTTGAGGTGGAAAGGTAGACGGATGTTTGTTTACTTACAGTGGGGGGGGTCACGTGTAGGGATCTACCAGTATTTATCACTACTTTGCTTCTAAGACAAATCTTATTTCTGGTTGCAATACACATATTAAAAACGAAACCGATCCAAGAACTGTCAATCAAGATTCTTACATTCTCACGCTTCTATCAAATACGCAGGATGATGCCCTGGCCTTATGCTACTGACAACCACACTCAACCAATTCAAATCACTCAACCACTGAATCGAACAAGTTGTTCTCTCTTTCTTTTTAATGCCGAACCAGTAATCAACGCTGCACTTATCACAGACCTTGAATAGAACAATAAGTAGATAAAGGAAAGATACAAAGGAATGCAGGTGCATTGTCACAAAACCAGTCAAGTTGATAGCATGGATCAATCCACGCAAAATGAGAGCTCGGTAAAAGATGCGGCGCCTTTGGTAAATAGTGTACAACGATCTTTTCATGCAAGAGAACAAAAGGAAAAGCATGTAATGCACGGTGGGCAATTATGGACGTTTGAGGTGGTCATAAGCAAGATGACGATTCGTATTTGTCGGGTCGAGCTTCCTTGCCCGCCCTCATTAAGGGTAAGAGAAAGAGACAGAAAAGAAAAAGGCAAGCGAAACACCACATGCAAAAGAATCCCACACACACAACGCGCCCGACCACTCCAAGGTAGAGAGAAAGGAAAACATGAATCGAGAAAAAGATGTGCCCCTTATGTCCCCCTGTGTATATGCAAAGAACTGAACAACAGAGTTATAAAATTTGAGCCCTCGCCTGCCCTCCTTTTGCCAAACAGGGGATTAAAAATGCTTCTTGTGAGAAAGGAAACAAATCAGATGAAGGGGAACTTTCTTGAAAAAAAAAACCAGACAAGTGCATTATAGAACAGACATGAGTGGCTGGTATTCTTAAAGGAGAAAGAAGAGAAGAGATAGAAAGGGAGAGAGATGGACAGACTGAGCTAGCTCGGCCGTGATATCGAAGGAGAGGCAAAAGACATGGCAATATGGGTAACGAAGGGAGACGGGAGGGGGAGACGAGGGCCGATATCGTCTTTCAAAGAATTTTTTTTTTCTCTCTTCTCAACGAACGGGCATGGCAGCTGGTGGCTGAGCACCTAAGCTGGTTTGGCTACTATGCGCCGAGTTCTCGGAATCAAGGTTCGCACTGGCCCCGCTATCACCACTCTCCGCGCTGGCGCTCGCACTTCCGGTCAGACTTCTATGTTTGGGAGTGCCCTTGGCGGAATACGGTTTGCTCACCCCATAATGTTGCTCAACTTGTTGCGGACCTACCGCATTACCTTGTCCAGGTGGGTACCTAGGTACAGGCGCTCGCATTTGTCCGGGCGGCGACGGTTGGCCGCCGTGAGGAGGGCCATTGGGTGGTCCTAGGTGCTGGTCTTGAGCGGTCCCGGGTCGGCCCATCCGAGGGCCACCAGGACCGTAGGGAGTCGCGGGGGAATTGCTGTTCCTTCGACTTTGCGGGTAAGGGTGCGGCGGGAAGTCGCCCATTCGACTGGCCGTCAGGGAATTGGCACGCGATCCCGCGGCCATATGATTCCTGTCGACTGCACCGTAACGGTTGGATGAGTACGCCATCATGGGATTGTCCATCAACGAATCATGAAGTCCAGGGATCTCCTGCATGATCCGGTCGCTCGCACGCTTCCTTCCTCCACCGAAGTACCGGCTGAAAGAGGAGCCCGGTCGGCTGGGAGGCGGAGGCATCGTGCCAATCTCGGGGTTTTTGCGTAATTGACTGGCGCTCGGGGCCTTCTTGGCTTTGCGGGAGGTGATGCTCATCATATCCACACTATCGGGGTCGATGTGAGGGATGGGAAGGGCGTCCATGGGGTCAAAATAGTCATCTTCATCCTCCTCATCGAAGGCGGCCTTGGGTGGGGGCCCTCGCCGAGGGGGGCCTCGCCGCATACTCATCATTTCCTGCTCACGGATCTGCAGCTCGCGCTGTCGAAGCGCCAATTCGCGTTCTCTCCACGCCAGGTCGGCCGGAGCCCCTCCCGGACCGCCAGGCGGCATATCGGGGAAGCCATTACCGTTCTGGTGAGGCATGCCACCTTCACCGGCCGCGGCCGCACCATCGTCATAGACGACCAGGTGGCTGAACTCCTCAAGACCCTCCAAAGAAGGCTCGCGAGGCATTTTAGCCGACTGAGGCTGGGCACTTGGGGGTCTCATCATCCCAGGCATCGGCGGCCCGGGGGGTCCCCGTCTTCCGGGCAATGGCATACCGGTACTTGTTCTTCCGCCGGGACCGGGGCGCATGGGGCCATTCATCATTGCTCTCGGAGGGGGAGCGGACGACATTCGAGGAGGCGGGCCAGGAGGAACAGGGGCTCCAGCAGCTGCGGCAGCCGGCATGGGGGGCGGGGATTCGCGAGGCTTGCTGAGGTTGGTGGCATTGATGTGATGAAGCGCTGCGTAAAGAGTTTCGACACGTGGGATCCGGACTTCGGATTCAGTCGCCAGTTTGATGGGAGATCCAAGGTAGGTTTCGATTTCCATCGGACGTCGGGACTGGAAATCCTGATACATTGCGCTTGGTGACCCGCTTGCCGTCATACTCGCGATCGTCTTTTCACTGAAATCACTCGGGAATGAACACCCGTTCGCTTTTGCCAGCTCGATAAGCTCTTCGACGACACCCGTCACTAGCTGACGCACGCCGACCTTCTCGAGAAGCTGCGTGTGGTTGGAAGTTTCAAACATTACACTAGTGGGATAAAATGCAATAGGTCTGTGAAGAGAATTAGCAGTTGTTCTCACATGGAATCAACCACGGACGGTTCTTGAGACTTACCCGATCATACGCTCAAACTGTTCCTGGCGGATATTTTTCGATACTGTGCAATTCACCTGCCCCGATCCCAGGGTCATCGCGAGCGCGGCGGCCATATCGCCTTGGATGGAGCTGGGGACGTTGGTCTGCTTGTTGGTGGAACCGATCCAGATATCGGACGAGTTCAAGTGTTCGAACTCGCTGGCTCCAATCTGCGAAATCTCCACCCCCGAAACCAGCGAAAGAACGACGTTGGTCGGAAACCGCTGCTCCAGATGCGACTCGACTCCCAGGGTATTTGTCGTGTTCACGAGGATGCAGGTGTGTTGAGGGGTAACGACGGATTCGATGACGGACGCCAGATCGTAGACATCGGGCAAGGCCTTGACGCATAGGATAACGTAGTCGTAGGCATTTTCTCGGGACGCAGCTTCTTCCGGCGTACGGACCACTGTAGGAACCACGCGTCAGTCTACCAGGTTTCTTTCAACGTAAAAACAGGAAAACGCACCATGTCGCGGCTTAAACCGTTCGTTGCCGAATGCTTTCGACCTATTCATCAATGAGTAAATCGTTCCAGGAGAAAGGGGGACCGGAAAAAGAGTCATACTTGAAAGAAACACCGTATTGGGCCACAGCCTCGAACCCCGATTTCCAAACCAGCGTCACGTCGCATGAAGTGGTCGCCTGAAGTCTCCAGGAGAGGAAGGCCGAGATAGCATTGCTCCCAACTACACAGACTCGCGTTAGATAACGGTCCGTTTGATACATTTTCGGTGGTGAAGGGAAAAGACGCCTTGACGAAATCCAGTCCGGGAAAATGATTCGGGAATCAAGGACCAAGTTCCAAGAACGATTTGCAGATCGTTGACGGGGCCAGAGTACACACCTGATAAAATGCGCAAGCGCGGCGGAGGAGCCATGATGATCGAACCGAAATGGAAGGAAGCTTTCCCGCCAGCCAAAAAGTCGAAAGAATCGATGGACCGTTTGGGCTGGGGCCAGGAAACTCCTCAACGGCAATAATACGGCGCGATTGGCGATAACTTCCACGAGATGAACGAACGCAGGATGGCGACCGAAGCAGGGCTGGTCAAGGACGTGAAATTGGAAACGATAAAAAAAAAAGAGAGAGAAGCAGGGTCCAGGCGGCGGGAAGGCAGGGAAAAAAGATTCAAGAAAAACGAAGGTAAGGGGAATCACTAAAAGAGAAAAACGAAAAAGACCAAATTGAAAATAGAAAAGGGATAAGGAAAACGAAAGGAGGGAACGGTGAAAATGTTGTAGGGGGAGAGAGATAGGGAGAGGATGGGATGGGGGGAGGGGAGGGATTAGAGAAAGGGGAGGAGAGGAGAGGAGGAGAGAGTCCAGTCCAGTTCAGTTGAATCAATCAATCAGTCAGATAGAGAGAGGGGGAGTTGAAAGCACGATGGAATGGGTCACTTTTAGGCGGGAAAACAGCCCAGAGAGAGGAGCTTATTGAGTGATGGTGACTGACTGAGAGTTATCTTTTTTTTTGTTTTTTCCTTTTTTTTTCCCTTTTCTTTTTCTTTTTTTTTAACCTGAACTATTTTATTTTTATTTTTATTTTCTTTTTCCCTTCTTACGCAGACCAATAATCAAGGCTCTCTCAACGGTCGTGGATCCCCCGCCAGGGCTCGAACCGGAAACGGAGCCAAGGAGACGATGGACTGCCAACGGACACCTCGAGGTGCGAAAACAGTCGGTCGATGAGGAAGACAGATGAATAGTGAAGGTACTCTGTATATTCGGTTGAGATCGTGATATTCTTTGTCGTCCTGAAATTGGAACCCAAGAATTAATCACATACAGAGTACTGTACACCGTAGTCGGACCGATAACAGACTAATGCTCGTTGGTCTTCTTTTCACATCGAACCCTACATAATCTTAATAATGATAAATGGTGACTGACCAGGTACGATAATTCATTCAAACACTTCCGCCCAAGATTAGGTAGCAGCATTAGCGGATGGCTCGTTCCCCCCGGTATACTTCTTCTTACTAGGTTAGGATATGGTGCAGGGATTCCGGCACAAGGCGCACTGCCGCAGCAGGCACATTCGCTAGGACAGAATAAAGATTAATAATATTTATGGATATAACTAGATTGATGTCTTTGATCTCCAGGTCCAATGTCTCATCATGCATTCGACGAACCACGACCGGCTCAAATAGCTGCTGGGGAAATATTGGGGCATAAACACAGAAAGTAGTACTAAGTACGGAGTCGCGACAAACAACTTCAAACCGAGGGCTAATCATAATAATATTATACTAATAAAAGTGATGGGTAAAGTGGATAGCAAAAGACAGAAGGGAAAAAGGAAGATGGATGAGACACGACAATGAAAAAACCCACAGCTCACTAGTTCGAGCCAACCATCGAGAAGGCAAAAGCACATCCTCCCGTCGCCAAAAAGTCCACTTGGGGTCTGTTGGTCAGGTCAAAACCGGGTTTCGCCCGTCGCTGCAATCAGCCAGAGAGCAGAGCTAAGCCGACTAGTAGAATGGCCGAGCCTGCTTCAGGTTTGGGTCTGCTTAGTGCGCCCCTCCGCCTCCTCTCGAGAAAAGAAAAGAAAACGAAAAGCCGAAACGAGAGCGAGAGAACAAACTCTTTCTTCCCGGGAGGCTGGAGGTTGAAACCTCGTCCCCGTCGTAGCTCCTTCTAGTAGGGAGCTAGAAGAACCAGGTGAACGAGAAGAGTGGGAAGTGGGAACCGCCGATGAATTAAATATCAGTCTATCAGTCTATCGTCGGTGCCCCAAACTCCGTTGAATCTTGGAACGGACTTGTTTCTTATCCGCTGATCCAAGATTTCTTGGCCTTTAGACTGGAGTGCAAGGGTTGACTTTGCTTGTGATGATGATGATGATGATGATGATGATTATGAATTCTTATGATCCGCTTCAGAAAGCCCTGGGTCGATTGTCAAAACAACCATCCAGGAGGGCCAGAATATTTCCTTCCCAACGCTTCCCTCGCAACGGGCAGGAATGGGTAGCACAAACAAACAAGCCCCCGAGAGGATATTTCGGCATGATCAATTAATAATTGTTCCTATAATAAGGATATTCCCCTCCCCCAAACGGGTGCTGATATCTCGATCTCCTAACCATGACCCTGCTCACGAACAATCCTATTCAGCTGACCTCGATATTCCTTCCCTCTCCTCAATAATGGAAAGAATTTCAGATCGGACAACGGAAACATCGGGAAGGGGGAGGCAGTGTTGATTCTTTCCGGCATGCCACAGGTAGGGGATCGACGGGAAACCCATACCAGGATGTCCGTTCTGGGAGGCATCTTGGGAGCCGGCCGTTTGCAGAGATTGAAAAATGAGAAATAGTAGTCACCGTCTCGACCATGCAGCTATCAACTTGATGCAGGACACATCATGATCCATGCCAGGTACCGTCTCAGCGTCCGATGCACATTACCGCCAGGACCTTTCGAAAAGGTCGATGTTATGTGTCCTCCCGGATGCTGCGGCAGTCGTTATCGGACCGTCCACGGGATAAATTAAAATGAAATCATAATAAATATCCCGTTTCGAACCGACGGGCGTGGCTTGTTGCCAATGTTTGAAATTAATTGCAGAACGAGGAATGCTCAAGCCGAGTGAACTTAACGGCGAACTGAGGCTGGATTCCGAATGCCGACCGTGAGGTATCTCATCTCCCCTCATTTACTCAGTACTATACTCCGTACTCCGCATAGACGATCCTATCAACTCAATTAATTCCATGACGGACTTAACATCCACGTCCAGATATCCTCCTAAATGAACCACCCCAAACGAGCAATAAACCGAGAAAAACAAGAAAGCGACCGACACTAATTTCCAACTTCTGGCGGGCACGAAACCAAGGTCCAGGCCCTTGGAGACGACGATCAGTCCGATTGACCAAAACATCGGTGGAGCCCGGCGCTGTCTTCGGTTTAGCTACTTCTTAGTGGGTTTCTATCTCTGGACGGGCGGCGGACATGCGTGGGGCCCGTACGGGTCGATTTCTTCCAATTATAACCCCCGGTGGGTTACAATATTGGCGCTGCGTTTCTCCCTCTGAGATAATTCCCCGAGAACGTACGGACTACGGAGCTGTGGAATGCTTCGCGGACGGAAATCATATACGGCGGTTCTTATAGGATTGTCGCCGTCGTTAATTCTACACTGTAGTCATATTAGTGTAAAGTGTAGAAAGCATCACTATTTGATCCAGTTGATGACTAGTCTATACAAGTCGACACTTATCAATATATACAACTTTATGGCAATGGGTGGTGTCCAGCATTTCCTATACTTCGGGCCAGTCGAACGGAACTATATATCCATTCCCATACCTCAGCCAAATTCCACCGCAACCAGCAGTTTAACTATCAACAAATAAAATACTTTGACCTTCGCACGTGTCCTAGAAACAATGTAGCTTCTCGTCCCTCAAGAAACCCACAGTCCACATCTCATATCTGCAACGGGGTTTCGTCATGTTGACATATAAGCATCGACATTTAACGATCATCACCCCAGCCGAGAAGATCTACGAAAGCGAATAACGATAGACAAAGTCCCTTATTTCCCTCCCGCGTGGCCTATCGAGCGCGGCACCATACCTAGCTAAAGACCCAAATTGACAAAAGATAAAATAAAAACAAAATAGAAAATAACCCATTCCAGTCCCGACATCGAAAACGGACCGATCCCTGATCCATCCAAGCTTGTCCCACTAGACCACGCTCCAGCGCAAGACCACACTCCTAAGCATTGAAGCAATTAACTAGAAAAAAAAAGCCACACGGACACAGAAGGCTCCGTACTAGATACTAAACACTGGATAACCACGTACCCCATACCACGTAGATAGTCTGATTCTTACGGAGTACTTAGCAAGTTAATCAGTTCACGCCAGCAAGTGGAGCCAGACACCTTGACCATCATGACTTCGCCACATCTCTAGACCTCGACAGAACGACTATCATTACGCACGCCTATCTTTCCCGAGCCGTAGCTTCTTGTAACTCACTTGACCGGATTTAGCTCCCACGAGGAACTAACTGCCTAGCACTGACAAGCTCAATCGGAGGACTGGGCTTTTCTCACGCTGTCTGTCGGCGATCTACGTGGCCGTTCACTCGGATACGTACATGACTACCCCATAGAGTATAGACCGAGAGACTCTCGACGGGGGACTCGTGTCGCTTGGTCTTGCGGGGTAGGAGAGAGGATCCATCCGCAGCCGTGACGTCTGCCATTTCGCCCGTCTTGTCTTGCTAATCAATGTCGATTCGCGAACATAAACGGTGTGGGTATGTGAGGTGGATGGATGGATGGATATGCTCTGGTCCGTGTTGGTCTGGATGCTTGGTGTGAGGTTTTGGTTGGGGCTCTTTCGATCCTTTTCTTCATCGTCCTCTTTTGAGTTGTGAATTTCTCACTAGGTTTCTGGGTGTTTCTTTCTTCTCGTTCCTCTTTTAGGGAATATGCATGTTACTGGCATGGATGTGCTCAGCTTCTGTGGGTTTGAGTAGGGTTCCCCTTTTTCATGCATAAGCGATTTATTGATTATCGCTGGTTAATCTAGGAGCTGGGGTGTCGACCTAGCAGGCTTTGGGCGATGCTTACTTATCTAAAATATAGTAATAACTATAGAACCAGATAGAATCATTAAGTCAAAGAGCACCAGATACTCAGTATGGTGTACGGTGTAGTAAACCAGCCTGCCTTACAGCAGTTAGGCTACCTACCTACCTACTCCGGTGTAGTCCACCCGGGAATATCTAACCTAAGCTAACATTTTGATTTTAGGTAGGACCAGTCTACGTCAAGTCGTACAGCAAGCAGTGTAAGTTTTTGGTACATAACGAGACATTTCAGATGCAATTTTCTGTATAGATTGTTGCATATATGGGCTTATCTATGTATGCACCTTAGAAGAGCGTCTGTGTGTGAAGGTGCACACAGATATACAGTAGAATGTCAGCCCAGAGATACATAAGTCTGAAACCAAATTCCCACCCATTAAAGAAGACGAGTGCATTCCTGTAGTGAAAAAGTACCTAAACGGCCACCCTAGAAACAAACAAACCATAATTAGGAAAAAAAAAAGAAAAATTCAAAATCAAAAGTACAAACGGAGTGTCCGTACCGAGAACAACCTCCCCTCCCGAAAACAGCCACCATCCCGAGTCCAAACATTCCAGCTCTCCAAAAGCGGCGAGGCGAGGCACGTAAACAACCAGAAAGATATTGTAATCATAGCAACCATCACCTAAACCATAACTCTCACGAGTCATGCAAATCCCATTCAATCCCATGTGATTCAAACAATGGCATTCACTTTGATCGAAAACAGCCATCCATCTACACTCGATACCACCTTCCTTACCCAATCCAACCCACCCACCCACAAATCGCACAAATACCCATTCAACTACTTTACCAATGGAGTACTCCGATCATCAACCTTCCAAAAACTTCCAATCCGATTCTAGACGATTACCCCTTCCAGGTCTCATCCATCTTTCATCGCTGAAACCACCACCGCCGCCGCGGCCCATTCCATCTGAAACTTCAAAAACTCAGTTCGACCCGGTCTAGGTAGTGAGTGGGGCGAGGATGACGAACCATCCACTCACTTTCTCACTACGTACCTACACCGTAGACAGTCTAGTCTAGTGCAGACAGGTTTGGGTGACGAGGACGAGGACGAGGACGAAGACGAAGACGAACGACAGGAACGGGTGTTGGCCGTGGCGCGTTTGGTCGGCCGGTTTCAGATTCGATGGCTTGGTTCTGTCGTACTCGGTACGGAGTAGGTAGTGGTTCAGTTGGTGTTCGGGGTTTACTACTAAATGATTGTCTGTCTGTTTTTTAAACTGTTATTCAGCCAGGGAATTGAGATTGACACATTCGAATGCGACAATTAGTGGAAGAGATCTTTCTCTTCGAAGGCCGTAGAGCTTACGTGTCTTGGCTGGATAGTTACACGCAAACAATAACTAATTCCTGCGCTACAATATGATCACAATCCAAGGAACCCGAAAAGCAAATAAATTGAAAATACAAGGACTAACAGAGACACTGGTACATAGGTTGTCATTGAAGGCACCTCGTTGATTATAATTGAAGATCGAGTAGTTTTTCCCTTCCAGTTGTCCCCGATCCCTTCCCATCAATTCAAACCCAGTGTCTCAAAAGCGACAAGAGACACTTGACGGAGACAAATCACATCCGAACCATCACGCCAAAGAAAAACAAAACATAGATAAGTAAGAAATCAAAGAGCAAAGAACAATAAGAGAAAAGAGATAAGAGCAAATTTCACCAAATACAAGTTCGACTCGACATGACAGAGCAGCTGATCTAGACGTTCACCGCTTAAGCCATGTAAGTGGAGGAGTCGACACCGCCCTCAGGGTATTCACTGGAATTCGTTAGTTACTGATCAACCCCGACTTTGGATAGAAAATACGTACTCAAGGGCAACAACAAATCGCTTCTCAATCTCCTTGAGAACGTTCTCGTCGTCCTCACTGCTGATGAAGGAGATCGACAGACCCTTGGTACCGAAACGACCCGCACGACCAACACGGTGCAGGTACGAGTCGGCATCGGCAGGCAGGTCGTAGTTGATGGCAAGGTTGATACGCTCAATATCGATACCACGACCGAAGACGTCAGTGGCAACGCAGATACGCTTGTTGAAGTCCTTGAACTCTTTGTAGCGTTTGATACTGCAGTTTTGTCAGCAAAAATGTCTAATAATCTAGAAAAGGAGAACCTACCGCTCCTCCTGGCTCACGCCAGAGTGGACAGCAATACTGGGGAAGTTGCACTCGCGCAGCAGCTTGTCCAACTCGTTAGCGCGAACGGTGCTCTTGACGAAGATGATGACCTGGTTGAACTCGAGGCTATCCAGCAGCTCGTTCAATTTGCGGTTCTTCTCGGCCTCGCTAAGCTTGATGTAGTATTGTTGCAAACCGTGGAGGGTAAGCTTCTCGTCGTTATCCACAAACAGTTCGAGAGGATTTCTCATGAACTTTCGGCAGATAGGGCGCATTTCTTGCGACAGAGTAGCGCTGAACATCATGACCTGCTTGTCGGCGGGGGTGGCACGGAAGATCTCCTGAACATCACGGCGCATGTCTGTATTCGAGTTAGTATAGGTGACGGAAATGGAGACTTAGAAAACCCACCAATTTGGTCAAGCATCTTGTCACACTCGTCGAGAACGAACGCCTTGACGTTGCGCAGGGAGATCTTCTTGTCGCGGACCAAAGCATTAAGACGACCGGGGGTGGCGACAACAATGTTGGGGTAGGTCTCCTTGTTCGACAAGAGTTCGACGTCCTTCTGGATAGGAGTACCTCCGTAGAAAACGGCGGTCTTCACATCGGGAAGGTACTTGCTGAAACGAGCGTATTCGTTCTTGATCTGGTAGGCCAATTCACGCGTGTGGCACATAACAAGGATAGAGCACTCTCCAGGAACGGGCTCCAGCTGGTGAAGAGTGGTCAAGACGAAGACGGCAGTCTTTCCGAGACCAGACTTGGCCTGGCACAGAACATCGACGTTGAGGATAGCCTGAGGAATGCAGCTTTGCTGGACTGTAGTGATGCGGCACGGTATGTTAGACTTGTGTTCGATGTATAAGTTTTTGTAGAAAGAAAAGCAATATCCGCGTCGCAAAGTCCGTCCATCCTCCGAGTCGTCGAAAATTTCAAGCTACTGGTGCAGTATTTTCTCATTTGGGGTGTTTTCGACACCAACAAACCCAGTAGAGAGGAAGCACACAGGTCGGCATCGGCAGGTGTGTTCAGCTGCAGCCATGATAATATCTACCACGAGCTTTCATGCAGACGGCATGAGGACATCTAGAGTCCGTGAAACAGAGTGGATGACCAGAAGAGAGTACCGTGTCTTCTTCTTCTTTTTTTTTTTTTCATAGTAGAAAAACAGTCAAGAAGACACCACGGTTTCAACCGGAATTGCTTTACGCTAATTTCCAGTATAGATTCTTTACGAATCTTAATCTCACCGTTATCTTGCGAGAAAACAGAGAGAAGAGCAAGACAAAAAAACCGGCAGGCTCGGATAGAAGCTCTTATCACCGGCGCAATGCGCGTGTTACTTTGTCTTCTTTGTGTCTTGTCTTGGAAAGGAATCCAAAGAAGATATCCTCATGCCGTCCACAAAGCTCGGAAACCGGGAAACAGGTGGCCCCATTGCGACTTGTAATAAAATATATCTCGCGGAGATGGACGGACGTAGGAACAACGGAGCTATGGAGGGAGACTTGTGGAAAAGAATTATGTGATGGAACTAACCCTCCGAAGGATGTTCGAAACCGCAATCGGTGATGGCACGTAGAAGTTCGCCCTTGAGCAGAAAGTCGCGGAAACCGGTCGAGTGAACACCGACATAGCTTCCCTTCTTGTCAGGACCAGCAGCGGCTGAGTCGCCCTTCTTGGCGGCATCTCCATTCGCAGCGGGAGCGGCGGTGGTGGCGGCGGCCGCGTCGGTGGTCTGAAGCTCCTCGTCGGAGTAGTCAATGAGATCTTCTTCGTGAGACATGTTGATTGCTGGTTGTAAGATTAAAGTTGATCGAGCGGGCGAAAGAAAAAAACTCTAGGTGTCGCGGCGCGCGCTTTTCTGAGAAGCAGCGAGAGCTTAGAGTTTACGGTAGCGGATCAAAAGGAAAGAAAAACTGGGTCTGAAGTTGAGACAGAAAAAGCAAGAGAGCCGTGAAAATCGAAAGAATGCCCTCCTTGAATTCTATGAGATGAATTGAAGGACGGGTGAAGACTGATGAGGGAGGGAGGCGATGGAGTTGGGGGGAGAAGAGCGAAGTCGAGTCGCGGGAGGGATGAAAGGCGAGCGAGTTCAAAGACGGCAGGTCACGTGCCGTCTATTAGTCATAGTAAGCAGTCTTTCTTTGTTCGGCTTAGCGCTGATATTTGCCACTCGAAGCTTCTATCCGTTTTGGTCTGTTTGCGGTCTTCTTTCTTGCGCCGCCATCGATTCTCAGCGCCTCGAGATGGCCAAAGTCAAGGGCAAAAAGGGCTCGGCGGGAGGAGTGAACAGCCACATCCGCGCCCGATTAAATTATCTGCATGCCGCTGCTACATATCTACAAACGGGAGAAATTCCCTCCAAACGACCTGCAGACCTGGGTCCCCGCGAGAGCGCCGAAGCGGAGGACAAAGAATCGGAGCCTGTTTCAGCTCGCATTGTGCCGCAAGTTGTGAACAATGATGTGGCGATGTCAGAGGAGCCTATTTGTACCAAAAGTACGCCGGTTCAAGCCCCAACTAGTCATAACTCGCGCCTTTCGCGAGTGCTCATTTCTCACATGCGCGGGGTGTCTTTGAAGTCCCAGCTTCGGCTTCCGGTCGATGTGAAACGGTCGTTCTGTAAACGCTGCGAGTCGCATCTGGTTCTTGGTGTCAATTCTACCCAGGAGGTCAGGAATGACAGCCGTGGCCGCAGCAAGCCATGGGCGGATGTTTTGGCCGTACGATGCACCACGTGCGGCACAGAAAAGCGTTTTCCTCAAACAGAAAAAAGAAGTCAAAAGTTGCCAGAGCGTCGCAAACTGCAAGAACAGACAGCGAAAACAGCGCCAGTACCTTGAGCTCCGATGTATAACGGTGTATTCGATCACAGGCGGCAAACCCTCACGGTAGTACTACCGTGCTTTGTCTGCCTAGCTTCGGAATTCACCCTCAATCAGGTGTCCTCTGGCGCTATGACCATTCACATGTTTTACCTCGGATGCTGTCCATGAGTTGACGGACTCAGTGACGGCAACTGAATCCTTGATGAAAGCGATTGTACGAGCACCTTTGTCCAAGGGGTGGTGTTACCGCCGCAATTGGCATAAGCCTTGTGAGAGTACAAGGTATCGCAATGCGGTTGGATGACCATCGTCAAGTCGCGAACACAGCATGAAACAGCCATAATTTCGACCAATCCAGCAACGTCGTTACGGAGGCTGTACGGAAGTTGATGCGCTCGTTCTGATGGAACGATATGATTCAAGTGGTACGGTCCAGAAGGGAAACAGCCGTGGGAACGACAGATAATCTCAACAAGAACCACTATCAAATGGAAAGACATTAAAAGCCCGCCAGCCACGCTGGGGCTCTCTCATTGATGGTAATAACAAAAATCCCGGTGAACAAAAACATTGTACCTAGAAGTGTGACAGCCGCTCAATAAAACACATGGATGGGAATGCAGATCGGGGAATCGCAACGTCATACAAGAGACAGCATATCCAAGTTGATCAAACAAAAATAATCGCCAAAAGGGAAATAAAAGATATGGAAAATGAAAGAATAGTGACAATCAAAAAGGAACTCCGGGGAGAACACCATGCTTATTCCTGTCGATTCTTGATTCAATATAAAATCCAAAGTTGCCGCGAGGCAGGTATCTCAGTCTTTAGACAACGATCCTCTCCAAAGCACCAAGCTAGACGAACAAAGAAAAGAAAAAGAAATCTCCTTCAGCGCAGCACTCATGCTGCATATGGGCATTAAATCGGTCATCAAACGCTTGCGACAGCGGCATAAGTCGTAATAACACAGGGTCCGTGAGGACAAGAGCGGTATATAAACACGTGGGTCTCCTTTTGCCCTACGGGGGCAATCTGTTTTCAGGCATAGTTCCTTTCGTTTTTCAGAGGTTTGATAGTGGATGTACTTAGTCGTGCTGGGAGTATCGTGTTGTAAGTCATGGTCGTTATCATCCAGGGACATAAAGGAAATAAAAAGGCGTCAAGAGATGTGTGGGTAGCGGGAACAGAGAGCGTGGGGAATTGAGCAAGTGCCTCCAGGGCAGATATATCGTTCAGGGTGGTCGAGAATGGAAGAAGCTGAATGAACGCAGGAGTGGAATGGCAGGGACATGATCCAAGAGTGGTTCGGCGAGCCAAATGGGACCGATCGGATAGGACTGAGGGCGCGCATTAACGTCTGCGACGGGCGGCCTGGTCAAGACGTTGGTCGAGTCCTTCTATTCGGCCACGGTAGGCTTTCACAATTTCTCTAATATGCCCAATCTTTGCCATCTCATTCTCCAATTCATCGATTGAGGCTAGGATCGAGCGAGTGCGGGCAATCTCGGCGTCGGCGTTGCAGATGACGTTTCCGGCGCGGTCGTAACTGTTTTGAAGCGAAAGTTGCATTTGTTCCTCGAGCTGCGATAGATTACAACGTTAGTATCCGGTTTACTGGGCAGGCAATGTGAGGATATGCAAGTGGGACAGGTGCTGTGGAACATCGATCGTCTGACATGTTCCCGCAACTTGGGAATCGCCGACATGGGTATCATCGCGTTGAGAGAGAGGCAAAAACAAAGGGAGCAAATGCATTCAAGGAACGCGCGGGGGACGCAAGAAGTGAAGTGATTGCGATCGATAGTAGAGAAAGCGGGAAAGTGGGAGGCAACGTACATAGTCGAGGCGACTCCGAATCTGTTCCTGCAAAGCGTCCAACTGATGGGAGAGCGCTCGGAGACTCATAGGATCTAACAACAAACGACCGTGGCTGCTGGCGGCGCTGGCGGCACGCGAACTGGAGTTGCTGGTTCGGCCGGTCCCTCTGCCCCTGGAAATACCATTTCCGGCATGGCCACCCTGTAGCGCAATCTGCTGTTGTTGCCGGAGGATCTGGATCTCGGAGGAAGTAAGGCCAAGCGAAGTGTCGGGGATCGAGGCTGATACGGACATTTGGTCCCGGCAGAGACATGCTCCAACCGCGACAGGTGTCTAGGAAGCGCCGGTCGATCTCGATGTGTGGAGATGGGACGGACCGAAGTTCATGATGATGACCGAAACAAGTGCAGAAAGTGGAATTCGAATCAGGGGGAGAAAAGAAAAGAGAGAGAGAAAAAAAAAATAGAAGAGAGAGGGGGACTTGAATTCGACTTGGCACGATGATTCCTTTTTCCTTATTCTTTTCCCCTTTTCTTCTTGTTTTTATTAATTTAATTTTTTTGAAAAGAATGAGAAAAAAAAAAAAAAATAAAAGTATGGCTTAAGATAATTGAATTAATAATGAGTCTCTTCCTCTGCGGTTGTCTGGATTTTCGCGTCGGATCTCCTCGTCTTCTCGCCTAAAAAGGATCAATGTCAGCACGAAAGAGGGCCTCCAAGGTGCAATATCTGGAGTGACATTGAAGGTAGAGAGGGATAATGGTGGGAGGAAACGACGGAGGAAACGGAGCAGGCGGAATTCCTCGTGAAGGAGTCGGGGTTACACTGACGAGGATGCGATTCGATGTAGAAGACGGAGCCGAAAGATCCTCAGGGATGCCTCGGACGGAGAGGATGGGAGAGGGACGAGAAGAAGGCCGGAGAGCGAATGAATGAAAGGAATGGAGGCGAGCCCTGGATCAGCCTTGCCGATTCGATATGATGATATCCCGATGCTTAGTGATGCCATAGAACATGCTCTCTAGCCATAGGATCATGTCATATCATGTTTATTCCTGATTTATTCTTATTAGACAGAGTGTATTTACAGTATGTAGATAACTATTGCATTGGTTCTATCACTGGATTCCATATCAGTTTCTCATACTTCCTATACCTAGGTAACTACAGTACTATACGCCAGCCGCGGTCACCTGCTCTCTCCTCCCCTTCAACCACTTCGGCTCTCCTCTTCCCCATCTACCTCTACATTTCTACATCTCTACAACTCTGCATCTCATCTATCCAATACCTATCTATTCTCCTTCCTCCCAAATCAATCCAATCCCGTCCAATCCGTTCCTCTCCCCACCCACCGATCGGCAATCACACCGCCCCAGATTCGCCGCATATTAGCGCTTCTGCAAACGCCCACCATCCCGTCCATCCTATCGCCGATTCCTCATTCCATCCAGTCGAAACAAGGAAACCTAGTCTTAAAATCCCGCTGCCCAACTAGTGAGGCTATAATCCCGCGGCGACATATCCTTTCGGATCATTGATTGGACCTCTTTTCTCGATCTCTGCTTTTCCTGCACCTGGAGGGAAAAGTCCGAGACGTCCGCGCTGACTCGCTGCAAAATAGCGCGCGCATCCGTCATTTTTCTTTCCCGGATTCATACCTCGGGGCTTTTGCTCTTAGCCTGTAAGTTTCTTTTCCATCTTGTTGGTTAGTTTTTCTCCTTCTCCTCTCTCCTCTTTCTTTTTCTTTTTCTCGTTCTTATTTTTTTGCGGGACGGACTGGCGGCGTTTGCGCCAGGTTTCACGCAGAGAAAGCTCCTAGTAGAGCTAGCAGCCTAGATCTGAGCTGTTTGTCGGTCGTATCACTCGGAGTGCCTATCAACAGGACGCGGGGGGAACTCCAAGGGCAGAATAGTTGAAAAGCTAATCCCTGCGTTTCTGTTGTTTCAGGTGTACTATCCAACTATTCGGCCATCGGCAACCCTTCCGCATAATCTTCACCTAAATTAATCGAACATCGACTCCCACCCATACCCCCTCCACCAGACGAACTCTTTTCACCTCAACTAAAACAACACCACCACAAACCACCCTCCAAAATGCCCAAAGACAAAGAGCGATCGATGAACCCCGCCGCGGCGCAACGCAAACTCGACAAGCAGAAGAACCTCAAAAAAAGCAAAGCCGAGGCGCTGACCCGCCGGAACGAGAAGCTAGCGCGCCGCAACCCCGAGCGCATCCAACGACAGATCAACGACCTAAAATCAATAGAGGAGACGGGCCAGCAGCTGCGGCCGCGCGACAAGGAGCTCCTGGAGGCCCTGGAGCGGGATCTACGGGCCGTGCAGAAGGCGCGCGAGGCGCTCGGCGATAAGGCGCCGAAATTCGAGAGCTCGGGGCCAAGACACAGAGGACACGAGGGACGGGGCGATGGGCCTGGAGTGTTAGGGAAGAGACGACGGGATGGACACGGCCATGGAGGGCAGCGCTTCGGACAGGACAGTGACAGCAGCGAGACGGACGAGGAGGTTCGACGGATTCCAATGCCCCGGGATACGCCGCCGCCTATACCCCGACAATACCAGAAACGAAGGGACGGGGACTCTGGTCCTGGTGGTCCCCGGGGACCGCATGCGCTGCCCGCGAGACCGCCCGTCACGGAATCCAAGACAGTCTACGAAGCCAAGCCGGAGATCAAGGATCTGCGACAGGAGGCCATCAACATGTTTGTGCCTGCGGCCGTCAGGGCAAAACAGGAGTCTATCCGAGGGCAAGGGAAACTACTAGAACCGGAGGAGATGGACCGCCTCGAGAAAGCAGGATACAACGCTGGTCCAACACAGACTGGGGAACATGACGGCACGAATCAACAAGGTGTCACGGGTGGTGATGGAGACGAAGTTGACGATGATACCCAGCGCAGACTCCTGGAAGAAGAACGACGGTTCAACCAGGAACTGAAATCTGTGCAGATCGAAGAAGTCGAAGACGAAGAGGCGTGATTGAGATTCGAACCTCGATGAATAGCCACATAGCTAGGTAGAACTAATTCCCACCGGCCAGTTCTACTGCCGCAAAAAGGTAGACTTGTACAGTACATCACATACAAAAACAAGTCAGAACATCCGTCACATCTATGTCCTCTTGTCTATCCATTACGTTTCTACACATCTCGCCCAACCATGGTCATGAAATCAATACCATCCTCAAGGATACGCAATCCAATCAATATTCCGCAATTCTATAGCAGAACCTCAAGAAAGAAAGAAAAAAAAAAAAAACAAAGATAACAAGACAAAAATCAATATGTACGTACATACGTAAGGAAGAAAAAGAGAAGACCCAGTAACGCCTAACCAAAGAAAAGAAAACCACCAATATAAGCGCCTGTCCATTGGAAGAAAACCAAGAGACAAAAGGGAGAAAGGAAAACAGTCCAGGGATAGAAACGAGTGAAAAACCACAATCCACGACAATCCCATCGGATGGCAGATTAACTTTTGAAAAGAAGAAATCAAACTCATCCAACGTGCGGTTGAGGTAGAAAGGTCAAAGAAAGGCCCGGACTGGAGAAAGAAGATAGACCACCCAAAAACAACATAACCACACACAAAAAGCCGGCTGTCATATGCAAAAGTAGCTGTACAGTATTCCAAGGAATAAGAAGGAGGAAAATAGGTAACGGGGACATCACAGCGTCAAGAACAAAGGAAATAGCGAATGTTGGGGTCTCAGTGTAGAGCGACTTCCAAAGCAGAAGTCTAGACAGAAGAAGTAGAAGAAATAAAAGCGGCACGAGATCAATGTATCGAGGATCCATGACTCGCATGGGTAATTTCGCTCTTGAAAATGCATTCCACCCAGGGCCTTTGAACGCCAGAAATGTGTAATTATTAAGACGTAGGAGATAAGAAAGAGGAGAATGCGAGTCACCCAAGAGGACGCAGTCATCTCTCTTCTATTTTTAAGAAGTGACTTCAACGGATCAACCGGAGAAATGTCGTCGACAGCGAATGAGTAAGATGGGCCCGTTATGGGATTACCTCAAGTTGCGGATAACCTTGCGGCCACGAGCCAGGAACGGACTGGGCATTTCGTCTCTTTCGGGATCCCATACAGCAGGAGGATCACGCTCGACCGAGGACTTCATACTGTTTGAAGTCCTGGTATCGCTGGCAGATCGCTTGACTTCATCCATAGGTCGTCCACCGGCCCGTGCTTGAGCAAGCTCGACCAGGGTTCTGCCGCCCATGTTGCGTTGCATGACGGCTTTGAACATCTCCTCGCCACCACCGTTGACTTTAGAAGGGGGTTGCTTCGTGCCCGTCTTACGGGTTGGCGATCCGGCATCGGCAGCAAGGTTCGCTGAAGAAGCGATCTTTGACAAGCGTCGATGGGGTGACCTGGACTTCTGTTCGCCGTGGCGGCCCTCGGACTGACCTGATGCCTGAGGCAGTCTGGAGCCATTCGTAGGGAAAAGAGGAGGCTGAGTGCTCAGTTTCTGCATAAGAGCGGCAGTATTCTGACGGAGGAGAGGCCGAGATGGAGCCTTGAAAGGATCGGGCTTGACCTTTGGCCGAGTTGGCGAGGGCAGGTCGGGCGTGTCATCTTCGTCGTCCGAGTAGGCAAGCGTGGGCTCCCACTTGGCTCGGTGTCGTTCAGCCTCGGCAAAGATGTTCTTGCCTGAGTGTGTCGCCGAAGTGCGACGGGGCGATAGCGAGAGAGAGGCAATCGAAATCGGAGATGGCTCAGCCATCTGTACATCAACAGGCGACTCGACCACCGTTTTGGAGCGGTTGAAAGGCGTCCGAGTCTCCTTCTTGGTAGGCTTACTAGCCACAGGCGATTCCATAGAAAGCTGGGTGATGTCTGTACTCGAGGGGAGATCCGTATCATCGTTATTACTGACGGATGACTGCGAGCCTCGTCGACTGGAACGGCTGGAGCGACTTGAGCGGAAGGCGGGCTCGTCCCTGAAGTTGCCATTCTTTTTGAGTTTTTCGACCTCCAAGGCAACCCGATCTTGCACCTCAGACTCGAATTTCTTGCGAAGTCTTTCCAGCTCGCTCTGCACCTGTCGGTCGATCTCTAGGCGCGCCTTCACCTCCCACTCCCGGCGCAGTGTATTTTCAAGCTCAGACTTGACCTGCTGCTTCTCCTTTTCCATTTTAGCGAAAGCCTGTTCCACCTCTCGGTTCTTTTGGAGATTGGATTCTTCTCGCTTTCGCAGGGCCCGGCTCAGATCGACGACCTCCTTTTCCTTTCGCATCAAACGGATGATGGGGAGGTTGATCAAAGCGGCGGTGTCGGGGCGGTGATCGGGGTTCACGCGCAAACAGCTGGCAATGACGCTCTTCAGCTCGGGGGAGTAGTAGTCAGGCAGAGAAGCAAATTTGCCATCGCGGATCTTTTGGATCAATTGGATATGGGTTCTGGCGTTGAAGGGAGGTTCCTTTTGGCACAGCTCGTACATGATACAACCAACAGCCCAGATATCAGAGCGCAAGGTGTATTTCTCGGCTGCACATATCTCAGGAGACATGTAGAAAGGCGTACCAACATAGGTGGAAGCAAAGTCGTGGGAAGCCATCACTTTGGAGAGACCGAAGTCGCCGAGCTTGACGGAGTTGTCGCTGCCGAGGAAGATGTTCTCTGGTTTGAGATCACGATGCAGGATGGTCATCTGTGCCTGCTTCCCCTTGAGACCTGAGGGCTTAGGTGCTGGCCCGAGGACGTTGGATCCAACATCGGCCGGATCCACACCATAATGGCAGCGGTAGAGTGCCGTCACCAACTGGGACAAGATCCGCCAGACGAACTCCTCATCTGCATATTTATTTGTCTTCTTCAGATTCTTTATGACCATGCTCAGATCACCACCTCCGCAGTATTCCATGTATAGGTACAAGTCTTGGCTTGCTTTAAGGTGCTCTCGGTGGTAGTAGGCGACGATGTTCGGGTGCCTCAATGAGCTCAGGATATTGAATTCGGCGGTCAGTTGTTCACGCTCTTTCTGGGACATCTTGATGTAGTTGATCTCTTTGCGGCAAAGTATCTATAAGAGTATATGTGGTTAGTTCAAAGCTTTCTGGAAGGAATTTCAGCAGCTCTTACAAAGCCATCCTGTTTCCGTTTGACTTTGCGAATGATTCCAAAAGAACCGCAACCTGGAGGCAAAGTCAGCTTCACAGACTCTCATCCCAAGTAGACGATATCAATGACAAGGCTGTCATACCAATCTTCTCAAGTATCTCATACTTGTCGGCCTCCGCGAGTGCAATTGCCATTGTGGCTGCTGAAGGAAATTCGAGCCACTAGCAAAGAGTCGAGAACAAAGATGAAGGTGACGAGGAGAGAGAAATCGAGGGAGCAGAGGAGTGAAGGTGTGTTCTAGCTCATTTATGGGCGGGTTGGGTGAGTTGGAGGCCTGTATAGTTAGTATTTGTCGAGTCAATGTCGAGACGTGAAGAGCGTTGTAGATTTAAAGAAGTCAGTATGCAACGGGGTTGGAAGGTCCTGGATGTTTAGTTGGTGATTGTTGCTGAGCAACCGCCGCTGCCATGACTCTATGCTTCATGCAGCAGGCGGTCACGGATGGTTAGTGCGGGCGGTGTAGGCCGGGGGTGCATCATCACTGGTCTCTTCACCCACAATAACGGAGTCCTCCCATCTTCTTTTGATCAAGATCCATGACGGTCCATGCAGTGGCAGATCCACCTGTCTAACTTTCAGATGGTCTCCAGGGACAAATTATAGAGCAATGTATTGCATCCCAAGTGTGAATCCTGGCGTGAGATGCTGCAAGGACGAGCTTGTTGCACCGATCGGCAGCCCCTTTCAACCATCCGGCGTGGCAAGAGATTGTCCACGTGACCATTGCCTTATCGATAAGGGCGGATGGCGACAGAACCGTTTGGCGGTCCCGCACCTCCGCGGCTTTCATCATAATTATTCGCCTGCCCGCTTCTCCCGGTGATCAATCACGACCCCTCAGAAGGTCTCACGATGGCTGAACCAGTGGCTGAACCGACCGTGCTTCGCAAGGATCAGTTGGAAATCAGCTTACATAATGAGAAGAAGCTGATCAAGGAGGGAACCATCAAGGACGACAACCCTCTGGATCTTAGTGAGCCGTTTCGGGAACTCTGCAATGCTTGTCGTAAGGGGGATCTGAAAGTTTGCCAGGAAAAGATCACGGAAGGTGTCAATATCAATGCTCGCGATCCTTATGACTACACCCCCTTGATTCTGGTGAGTGATTTGAAGTCGCCTGGCAAACCCCCCAGCAATGCACCTTGTCCTGCAGAGCCGTTGGTTTTGGGCCAGTTAATGACCAAGATTTGTGGATAAGGCCAGTCTCTGTGGCCATTATGAAGTTGTCCAGCTGCTTCTCGAATCGGGCGCGTTATGCGAACGAGACACTTTCCAAGGAGAAAGGTTATTTCGTTCCCTCCCGGACCATCTTTAGATTAAAAATGCGTCTTCAGCTGACATCCGACTCCGTGCGCAGATGTCTATATAATGCATTGAATGATCGCATCCGGAACCTTCTACTTGAATATGACTATTCGAAATCCACCGACCCTCTCCAGCCATTGGCCGCCCACATTTCATCCCTGCTCACGCGCGATAGCCCCGAGACCTCCGACATCGTGGTAACCGCGGCCGACGAGGATGTACATCTACATAAATTCATATTGGCAGCACGATCTCCCTATTTCCGCAGCAAATTGGAAAGCGCCCCCGAAACTGTAACCTGGAAACTTCCAAGCGCTGTTCCGCCCCAATCCTTTGGGGCGGCGATCAGGTATCTGTATTTCGGAGAGGCCCCTCGTGACCTGAGGACGGGGCCTAGCACGGGCTTTACTGAATCGGAGGTCTTTGTTGGCATTGACAAAATTGCCAAGTACCTGGAAATTAACACCCTGTTGGACAGCATTTTGGATAGCGGAGACCGCAGGCTGGCCAGACAGAGACGAACCTTGGAAATTGCGAAAGGCAGAGACCAATTGGAAGAATGGTTCCGAACGAATGTGCTTCGGAACAAAATGGAAGTTGAGACTTCCAAGGTTGATGAGATCAAATGGAATCATGATAACGCCATCTTTGCCGATGTCCTACTCCAGGCGGATGAATTGCCTGAAGATGAAGATGTTGATGATGCCTCGGAGGCAGATGAAGGTATTAATTCAAATACCATTCCAGTCGGGCCAGTCGATCCTTCTAGTGCCTCGACGAAATCGGCTCCAAAGTCTGTTATATTTCCGTGCCATCGGGCGATGCTTCTTCGCTCTGAGTTTTTCCTTACCATGTTTTCGTCTTCTTTCCGAGAGGCCCATCTGAAAGAGCACTTGAACATTATTCCCGTGGACTGCTCTCCAGAAGTTCTGGAGATTGTGCTTACTTTCATTTACACCGAAAGGGCTGATTTCCCGCTTGACATCGCAGTCGACGTCCTATTCGCGGCTGACATGCTGTTCATCGAGAAACTCAAAACCAAGGCCGCTGTTGTGATCAGCACACTTGGCAACGGTGATATGTCCCAGGCAGAAGCCGCCAAGACTCGCGGCACTCAGGAAGAAGATGACTTGGATATATACGCAATTATTCGCGCAGCATGGTTGACGCGTGTGCAGCGACTGGAAGAATTCGCGGCTCGGTATCTTGCGTACAGGCTGGAGGCTCACATCGACTCTCCCGAATTCTCCGATTTGATCCAAGAATCGGCTGCTCGTATCCAGGGAAGACAAGAAACCGACTCCATCGAACTGCTCGATGACATTCGCTTCTACCTAGGGGAGCGCTTCCGACTGCGGTTCGATGATGCCGGCCTGGAGGAAATGATGGAGGAAGAGGCCCGACAGCAGCAGGGGCAGGAGCAGGAGCAGGGGGATTACGACGACCCCGTTGACAAAGACCTGAACGGAATTGAGAGTGGAACCGCGGAGCTCGAGCTAGCGAAGTCGCATGCCAAAAAGAGCGCGGAATCCGCCGAGACTACGCCTGAACCACCAGCCCAGGATAAATCGGATCCTACACCTATCATCAAGACTTTGCACGGCGAGGTGGTGGACGACGAGTTCAGCAGGGATGCGATGGACTATGAAATCCTGATGGACAAACTCAACATGATACTAGAGGACCTGGACTTGGATGCTTAAGCAAGATGCACCTACATGCTAGCTATCCATGCACCTGGGGCTTTTGGAAATATGACGGAGTCAAACGCCAGACCGAGTCAACGATTGAACGATTCACGCAGGGGGTATATACACAAGGATCTGCATATACAGCATATACTCACATATAGAATGGTAGATACTCTCTTATAGAAATGTCATTGCCATATTTCACAAACCGAAACTTCACCGTATAGACTCATTTCTCCTCCCTAAGGTATCTGATCTGAACCATAACCCACCAAATAAAACAAAAGCACACGACCACCTACCCTCCCCAGACAAGGCAACCCAAACAAGGCAAAACAGTCGACAGAACCTTAAATCCCCAACTCAACGCAACACAACCCATGGAAGACAGACGTACATCAGCCAGAGAACCGAAGGGGCGGGAAGGGTTGTCAAGTGATCTGAATCGGAATCTGAATTCTGGAAGTCAAAAAAACCCCAAGTCTTCCAGAAGACATGAAACAGCCGCGATCCACGGAACGGTGGCCAAAGGAGACAATTTACGGACCAATCTTATTTAACAAACTCAATCCGATTTAACCCAATCTCTACAAGAGGGAGGAATCATGAAACATGGGACGAATGAACCCAACTAACTACTCGGTTCAGTCAGTTAGTTAGGTAGTTAGTTACTCATTCGCTCGCGGTTCAAGGAAAGTAAAGTTCGTCCACGTCAGTGTCAGCCAGTGTCAATTTCAGATGAACAAAATTTTTAAGATATAGGGATTCTGAAAGCTAAAAAATTAGATTTATTTTACCCTTTTTTTTGGCTTTTGGCAGTCGGGGGGAGGCGGGGTTACTGTTACTCAGGCACTGGCTCGTCTGGTTTCCTGGGAATTGAAGTTGCTTCGCTATTCTGTGGAAAGTAAGGAGCCATGGGGCTCTTAGGTTTCTTGATCTTTGGGTAGAGGATGATGTGGATGTGAGTTTAGTTTCAGAGGATGATTTTTCTATGGAGAGTGAACGTACAAGGAAGATACACTACGCTTTACCTGGGTTGAGTATGGATCTTGTATGATAGATTGTATGTAGATAGGCAGGAATAGGCAGAGGAAATGCTGTGGCTGTCTCTAGACTATTTCAAAACGAGTAGGTTAGGGACGTGTCTACTTTTTTCCAAGCATGGGAGTCCCACTGATGGAAGGTACTAACTACTAAGGCAGCTCAAACAGATACAAGGATCTACACATGCTCAAGATTGATCGTAAGAAATACAAGTTTCTTCTAATAATGCTAAATAGTCATATCACATCATCAATGTTAAGACAAAAGAAATGAGTGACACAAAGGAAATAAATAAAAAAAAATAAAAAAAAATAAAAAGCAAGCTCATATGGGACAGACCAGAGGTGACAAAAACACAGGACTCCGAAATGCATGCCCATGTCTTTCTATCCCTCTTTATAGTTCTTTCCCAGACCAGCCTCTTTTTCTTTCCAGCGACGCCTCTGCTCCTCTTTGCCATATGAGAAAAATAAAATAGAGGTTCAATCAAATGTACACACGAAGAGAAGATGAAGAAATCAATCCATGTTTAGTTCCCCGAGACACCTTATCCACCTGTGATAACAGTAGCAGGGGATATGAAACAAGAAACAAAACCAGGAAATGAAAACATGAACAAGAGGGTATCATCAAAACAAATCAAAGCAGAGCAGGAAGTCGCTGGATGGATTTGCAGGACTTTATATCAATGTGTGGGTTTTTCTGTTCTTTTCTTTCTGGGCTTTTTTGGTGTTTTTTTGTTTTGTTTTTTTGTTTGTTGCTTTGTTTGGGAAGTGCGTCCCCGCGAGGTAGGTTAGACCATGGCGGTAGCGACTGGTCGACCGGTGTGGCAGCCCCGTTCGTGACGCTTCATGTTACTCCGTACACTGAAGGCCTTGCCGCATCCTGCGTGGGTGCAACGGAAGGGTTTCTCGCCGGTGTGGCTGTGAGAGTGAATGCGGAGGCTGGAAGGACGGGAGAAGGCCTTGTGGCAGGTGCGACAGATATATCGGTCATGGTTCTGCTGGAACGCTCCGGCGGTGGAAGGGGGGAAGTAGTGATGATGTTGCCAGGCGTTGGCGACTTGAGGGATCATTTGTTGAGTCGAGGAAGGCTGCAGAGGGGCGGCTTGCGCGGGCGCGCTTTGGTAGGTACCCGACGATCCGGGTCTTTGGTAGTATACAGCGGACGAAGCAGGCGGGTCGATGGGAGACGAGAAGGAAGCCACGCTGGGAGCGGGAGAAACATAAGGAGCATGCTGAACGGAGCCCTGGCTCGAGATCGAGGACCGGTCTGTGGGACTAGGCAAGCTCATTTGCGTGGGAGGGTATTCCGTCTTGATCGCCGAAACAGAGGATGCGGACGGGGAGTGACCATTGCTGTGGAATCCCGAACCAGGTCGCATTGGCGGAGTGGGTGGCATGTTGGTCTGAGGTCCGCTGGGAGCGAAAGTCTCGCGGACTTTAGCCTGAGACCGGATTTCTGCCTCCCCGTGCAACGGTGGGGTAGTCCTTTGGCGCTCTATACAGGGATGTCGTTAGCGGGTGTTCAATGGCAGGACTTGCATTGCGCTGGTATTTGCGCATTGCTAGATTGGATATACATACTGGCTGTGTGCATTGCGGCACCGTCTGCACCTTCTAGGAGAGAGGAAATGGAAGGGAGAGAACACTTGGGAACATCGTCCACTGGCGGGGAGAGGGGCGGTTGCGGTGTGCGCGAATACGATGTCGGGACGGAAGGGAAGTATGAGCCCGCAGCAGCAGGGCTGTATGACGCCCTGGGCTTGTAGAGGGGATCGGGACCCGGAGTGATGAGGCTTGCGAGATCCATGATGTCAGATGTCGAGGTGGGAGTGGTAAGGTACAGGTGTGGTTGGAAGTTGGTTGAGTTGAGAGATTGAGGTAGTGAAAGAAAAAAAAAAGAGAAGAGGTGAGGCCAGAGATAGATATATTAAGTGGCTATGGGCGAACCATATATGAGATTAGGTAGGGCAGACGGCGAACAGGCAATTTCAAGACCCAATCCGAATCCACATTCACGTTAAGGTACAAGTGGGGGTGGGAGAATGGGAACAGGGGGGAAGGAAAGAACGGGGTTTATAGGTAGACAAAGAACGACGAGGGAGGATTTGCTGGGCCAGGTGGGGAGCAGGGAATAATGATAATTATTTTTCGAAAATAAAATATCATAAAAAAGAAAGAGGAATAAAAAAGAAAAATAAAAAAAAAGCGGATGATGATGATGCGAGGATTTTCTTTTTTCTTTTTTTTTTTTTTTGGCGAGTAGTAATAATAATCCCTATTAATTAATTTTCTTTTCTTTTTTTTTTGAAAAAAAAAAAAAGGAGGATCGATCCTAATGTTAATTATAGCCTGGCGGGTATACTCCGTCGTCGTAAACGAGGAGATGCGCGGAGGTTAACCTGATAGGTATAGAGCCGACAGCAGAACGACGGGAGTCTCCCGATCCTCCTTCCTGGTTCTCTCTTTGCCCCTTGAACCAGACTGGCAGGGGATTTTCTACCTGATTTTGGACACACTTCTCACTCCCCCTCATGATGGTTTAATGTACGGAGTATAATAAATTCTCTATATCAAAGGTAGAACAAATCCAGGAACGCTGTTCCCGGCAAAAGAATCCATGGCCGTACAATACATGTACTGAGTAATGAATAATGAATTATCCCGAGCCCGCAGTGGCCACTTTCTCGATTCGCTTCGACAAAGGGCTGATACCTCCGTCCCAAAGCTTAATTAATGACCAGCGGCCTGGGACTCCGTACGAAGTACACGCGATGTCTTTCTTTTTTTTATTCTATCACTTTTAATTTAAAAATAAATAATTTATGGTTAATTTATTATGTCTTTTCTCTGCCCTTTCGCTTCAAAAAAGAAAAAAAAAAAAAAAGATTAGCGCTTGGGTATGGTACGGTATCTCTCCGTACACCGTATGGAACGGAGCTAGGATGATTTGCCATTAGTTGAATTGTTTTGGGTAGGCTCGACGAGAGCTAAAAAAACGTGTCTCTCCGCCCGCCCCAGAAACCACGACGCTCTGGCGAATGGTTCGAATGGAGCCGGGTTAGTCAGAATCATTCCTTCTCCTTCTCCCCCCCCCCCTCCTCCCTCCCTCTGCCTCGACGTCGGCTGCTTCCTTCTCTTGAATTTGGGATGATTTTATGGTTTGGCCCACGAACAACTATGGAAGTCTCAGGAAGTCAGGATTGACTGGAACACTCCCACAGGAATACCAACCGCCCCCTCAAATCCAATCCAATCCTTCCAAATCCAAGCCAAGGACGACTATTTCCCCAAACGGGTAATTCCCCAAATTCCTCAAAACGGGCGTTCTGAGGATCAGGAATCTTCCCTGCCCATCCCTCCCTGGGAACCAAGATAGAAGGAGATAGATGATACACCACGCGGTAAGTGTACGTAACCGCGTCGTACACAGATCGGCCGGTGGACAACGGTACTTTCGGGGCTCGGCTACAGCAAGTCTGGCGCTAGTGCAGATCCACGGACACCTTTCCTCCTCCATCATGCGCCGGGAGACAGTCAATCATCGATCATCATTAATCATGGGGACATGACTGTGCCTCCCCCCTCTCTCTCGCCCTCTGTCGCCAATGATCCCATTCCATGGACGTATCCCACCTCTACGGTGTACCTATGGAGTACCGTATTTAAATGGGTCGTTAGTCGTTACGTTACCATCCTCCGAGTCCGTTTTTACTTTTTTATTTTTTCCCTGTCTTCCCATTCCCTTTTCATACTAGGGTACGGAGTATATATTAGATGATTACCGTGGAATATCGTCCTATATCATATAAATTAATTTAAAATAACTATCATCATCATGATTCCCCAATCCTGGACTCTGACCGAAATGGCCCTTTCTCACCAGCCGATCGTCTCGGGTGGATCAGACTCCATCCTTCAGGTTTTACCTGTCACAACGATCCCATGCCCCATAAACGGCTGATCGTTGCCGCACGATCACGCTGTTACTGAGAGCAGGCCTGATCTCATGTTCTACCTTTCTTACCAAGTATTTCCTTGTAGATCCCTCGGTGAGCACTGAACACTGAACACTGAACAGGAAGTGACCGAGAGAGGCCGCCAGAGAACAAAGGAGCGCGGCGTTGTAGGCGTACTGCAACTGGGATGGTGCGGTGGTACCGTTGCACTGTGCTTGCCTTGGAAGCAACCTCTTTCCATATTGTCGGGATTGATCAGATCATTTGTTTGGCTCTCCATACTGTCTTCCCTGTTCAATTCCCAGCCCATTTGCATATCCGTCACCAACCTCACCTCCTCCTCATCGTCCCCTTTCATGCCTTCCCCCTTTTCTTTGTTTGATAGTCCTACCTAACTAACTACGTAGTACTCCGTGGTCATGTTGGTTGGGGGTTATTTATTCATTGTACCTCGGTCCGGCCACAGTTACTTACTACGGCGTAGAAGAAACCCCCCAAAAAACTCTTCAGCGAAATTAAAAGCCAAGATAATCGAATATTCCTTTCGACCCTTTCGCCCTCCCGGGGATGATCACCGATCACAAACGAAGGGGGGGCCGATGAGAAAGCAGTGACGATGCTTAACAGCAACAGGCCATACAAAAAAAGAAAAATCAATAGTCGACAGCTCCCTTCTGGGATGGGAAATGACTCCGTGCATTATTTCCCATCGTCAACCCAAGCCCTTGGGGCCGGATGACGGAGGAGCGGTACGATGCGTGGAATGGCACCTCCTGCCGTGGGACAAGCGCCAACCCGAATCCGTTCTAGGCTCCGAGACCAAGAAGGGAATCTGTGAACGATTTTCCCTTCCCTTCCTTTGCATCCTTTCGCTTGGGGGCCAAGGGATTTTAGTGGCGTGAAGGAACCGGAGATTATCGTGGCGTTGACAGCCAACCAGAGAGTTAGGGAAACTTTAAAAACGACGGCGCTTAAAGGGGGGAGGACTGAGAGGGCAAGGCAGGCACTGGCAGGCTTGAATAAGCCCACATTTTTTTGGGTCCCTTGTAAGCTGCTATTCTAGCCAAGGTTATTTGTCCGTTTTGTCTTGTCCTTGCTTGGCCTTTGCGTCTATACTTTTTTTTTTTTTTTTTGGTCTTTAATTTATTTTATTTTTACGTGGTCTTTTTCTTTGTGACGCAGGCCCGGAGATTCGGACTGTGACGCTTTTCAGCGAGAGAAAGTCGATACCGCAGCTCTTCTGTTTTCGGGTGGATTACTCATCACACACAGACTCGACGATCCGCCTGGTTTGATCGGACGATGCCCGTACCTGGCGGACTTGACGGGTCATCATGATGACGTCGATCTTGTCTTTTCCTTTTTTTTTTTCTTCCAATTTTCAAACACCGCCCTCCGTATTCATAGTCCGTACTAAGCATTCCCCCTTCTCCGTCCAGATGTCTAGAACGGATCTGTGAAACTAATCCCCAAAAAAGAAAGCAATCAGGTACACGGTACATAGCCGATGACTGAAAATCCCATAACCAAGGATGTCAATCCCCACAGACAAGGTACCTCGTCCCAGTAACTAAACGGAGGATTCGCTCCCAATTTCCCTTCCATTGGGATCGCCCGTCAAAGTCCGTGTCCGAGACAGCTGCGGATTTCGACACCGCCCAACTCTTTTACAGAGGGCCCAAGACTTGGAATTTCCCTGGGTTGATTGGCTTGGCTTGTGGGCGGGTTCCTTGGTTAGCCACGAGATACCTCGGCCGGGATGGATGGGCTCGCTAAGAATCCGAAAGGGTTATGGAGACGAGGTGGACCTACTACTGGATGATCATCAGAATATCCGTACTCCGTAGGTTCTGGAAACAATTTTCATTAATTTAAACCCATGAGTCGTAAATATCAAGAGAATCGCGGTGGAGGGGGGTTGTTTTACGGAGGTTGTCTAACTAACTAACTTGTCTTAGACGTTTTAACGATCTTGTCTTGGATTTCGGACAGAACATATTCAATTAAAAGATAATTTCTTTTTCTTTTTATTTTTTACTTTTTATTTTCGCGATCCCGCATGATCATCGCGATGTTCACTAGCGACGGGCCCCTCCGCCGCAAAGCTGATTACCACATGGTCCTCAAGTCCTGTGCAACACCGCAAGTAAGCTGGCGATCAAATACGGCAATGCTCCCGGTGTGAGCAGCAGACGCCATCACATCTAGCTTGCTTCCATATATAGCGTACATCAGGCAATAGTGTAGAAACGATGGGAGGACAACCATGCGAGACAACCCCCTTACAAGGTACAGATTTTGCCGAGGTACGTCCGATCGGGTTAGCCGCCGAGCATTCCGCAATCCTTTCTCTCAGTAATCTTCGGAGTATCTCATCCTTTAGTTATTCTCGAATAAAGCACAGACCGAAGACTGAGAAAGAGAGAGAGAGACACAGGGCCAGGAATTCTATCCTTGTCCGCACGAGTCCCAGTCAAGTCAAGTTAATCAAACCAACCCGAATCCATAATCCATAGACCCAACCGTACCAAACTTTAACAAACGACGACGGCCGCGACGAGACTCCAGTGTCTCGTGGAAGCGAAGCAATCAAACGGAGCTCAGTCGGCTCGCACGGCGAAAGACGCCCGCCCCATCGGTTCATACCGAATCGGGAAGCGCATCTCCTTCCCTCACGACTCGCGTATATTAAAGTAGATTGTTCAACCACGGGATCTTTAATCTGGAATGAGATTCTGGATCTGGGCCCTCATATATTCCAGGCAACTGGATTCCGGGAAGCCGTTCTGCTTCTAGTTCTGGTTCATGGAATGGATTCATGGGAATGAATGAATGGACCAAGCCCCATAGGCCACGTTGTAACTCTCCGTCCGTCCTCTCCGTGCCCCTTCTTCCCCATTCTACTACGGAGCCATATAGTATGGAGAATTTGGACCCGTCGGTATCACTACCTATCGGGATTCGACCTTAGAACGAACTTGGCCTTGCTAGTAGTACTCCGTATACTACTCCGTGTTTTACGAGTGGGACACCGCATGGTTGGCAGACTCCAAGACCCATGGAACCGAGGTCAGTCCGCCATTGTTACAAAGAGAGGACTGAGAAGGGGACGGTCGGAAATGAAACATTCCCAGGCGTCGACTACTTCGGAG
Organism: Aspergillus ochraceus; assembly: GCA_004849945.1. Taxonomy (NCBI): domain Eukaryota; kingdom Fungi; phylum Ascomycota; class Eurotiomycetes; order Eurotiales; family Aspergillaceae; genus Aspergillus; species Aspergillus ochraceus. The sequence continues at coordinate 1,840,362 of SSOS01000007.1, read as the reverse complement.
GAGGTACGGAGGAGAGAAGGAATGACTACGGAGGATTCTCTCCGAGGAAGTGACGATGACCGGATTAGGTAAAACAGTCGAGGGAAGACAAAATTGGCGAGTATTTTTGCGCGGTTAAGCACAGAAATAGAACACAGAAAACATAAGAGAACATGAACCTCGAAAGGATGACAGGAATGATGACAACCAGGGGAGGCAAAAATAAAATCAATAGTATGTTCTCCGTAGTCCTACAACAGGTTGCCCAGTGCCTGAAGAATCCAGCCAGTGAGTGCATGATCCACGATGGTTCCGCTATCTCGGCCTTGCTGATCCTCGGATCGAAGGGTGATCACCGATCAAAAACCTTGGAATGACTGAGATTCCAGAACCGCACGGAGCCGACAGGCGACGAGCGAAACCCAGAAAGGGCAGCCCATACGGGCACTCTCCGTTCCTTACGTATCCGCCGTGGTTGCCTCCGAGGAAAATCCTAGAAACCTCGTACTCGGTCGTCGTCTATCGAATAATGGATGGGGCACGCATACGAATCCAGGTTCCATCCTATCTTGTCTTTTACGGAGTACTCTGCCGACTGTCTCTACCCTCTCGTTATTATTACTTTCGAGTCCGACTCCGTACGCCGCGACCGACCGACCGAAAATCATTCCTCCCTTCCCGGCTTTAGACTTCACGATAGCATCAACTATAATCTTGACGATGAACTTTCCCCTCGCTTAGTCGTGCAATAATAGTGTGAAAAAGTACACCATCCGTAAAACTGGCAGATGGGTCGCCCCGGTGTACCTTAACTTTCCATCCATAAAGGGGAAAAGAAGACAAACTCAATTCTGCAGCGTTGGTCTCAGGTTGTGTCCTGAAAGGGAAAGACAAGCAGATAGACGTTCTTGTCGGTCGGTGCACACGGCCACAACGCACGCGAGGCAAAGGCAATACGACACAAACTCCTGTTCTTAGCGGGAAGCATAAAAAAAAAAGGGGGTAGGTGTGTTGATCTACAGCGCATCATCTTCACTGTTACACCAAGACAAGTCCCATGCCTTGTTGTTTGACCATTGACAAAGGATTGCAGGAGGGGTTTTTTTTTTTTTTTTCTATTTTTTCTGTGTGTCTCTCGGACACGCGCCCAGCTAGGCAGTCGCGCCAAACAAGCAAATAATGTCATCTCCGTGCAACTCCGGACGTGGATGCTTACTTACTCTACTCGAGGCATACAGAAATTCTAGACTTCAATGATCCATCGAATTCGAAGAGGAGAAAGCTCCACGGATTACGTCCTAGACGGCAGTCTTTCACGGTCGCGAGGTGGGTAAGTAACCTTCGCTCATAATCCATAATTCATAAACCCACCATCAGTTTATGAACAGCCCATCCGGTTTATGACAAAGCATAAAGGGGCAAGGGCGGAAAAGGTGTATTCCGTGTTTGAGGGCTTTACGGCAAGATTCCGAGATAAACTTGATCAAGATTGACAATGATGTGCGCTGATCGTCCAACGCTTTCCAACGTCCCAGCTTTGACCGCCAAATAGTCCCGGGTGAACTACTGCAACCCGCTTAGCGCCGGGAACCATTATTCAGCTCCTTTCCCCTCCTTCCCCCCTGGCAGTAATTAAAAATAACAACAGGCGAGAAGATGAGTGGAGGAGTCGACTGAGCACTGACACGCTGAGCTGCGAATCGCCGAATATCTGCGGATGATGCTTACTAGTCTACGGGGGTATCTACCGGACTATCTAGTTCGTAGTGTCCAGCTAGGACTATCTGACTCCGTACTTTACTGTCTGAGTAGTGTGTAGTCTACGCAATGCGACGTGATATTCCTCGGCTCATGGATGATTGTCCCGACCTCCGGCCAAAGGTAGTGTCAAAAGTGAAAAGAGACAATGTTTCAAAACTATTGCCTATAAACCCTGTCAATGAATGGTTCTCCGCCTCCCCCCATAACCTACCGTAACCTTGCGCTTGCGTACTAAGCACATAACCTGCCTATTCAGGCATTTAACCCATTTTTTCGCCTGCAGATCGGAGTTAAGTCGAATTTATCCCCATTGGGAACACGTCGGCCATACTTTCTGATATCCAAGGTACTGGAGAACCGATCAGCACGGGACCCTTGACATCACATTTTGAGTTTTGAGTTTGTAAATCGTGGACTTTGCCTAAAAGTGATATTGAGCAGCGGTTCAGCCTGTATTGGCATGCTGGTTCTCCAACGACGAAAGTTATACGGAGTAGGCTCAGCCTCCAGGCCCAGGCAAAGGTTACAGTAGTTGCTAGCTTGGCTCTCTCTCTCTCTCTTTTCTCGGTCAGGTCAGCTTGACGGTCCGTCGATCAACAAATCCTCAAGTTTCAGCTCGGCGCCACTGACAGATGCCCGCCCGTGCCCTTCCCATTCATGCGAGAGGTGGATGACTGGAAGGGGGGGTCAGCCACGCGGTACGGGAATACGGACAAGGGGATGTGTGAACAAGTCAAGTCGATCATCGTAGCGCCTTTCCGCCTTCCCTAAACATTTGACTTTTCTTTTGCTTTTTCGTTCTGCCAGTGCCAACCATCATCGACTCCGTATCCGTTGGTTCAGTCGTTTGTAGCTCCCGTTTGAATTACTTCTTTCGACGCAGACTTTGGGCTTGATTTCTTTTTACTTTTTCTTTTTTATCGCTTCCTTTATCCCGTCGTCATTTGAAACTCCCTTCCCCCCCTCCTCCTGCAACCTCGTTAACAATAAACCACAAAGACAGGTTCTGTCGATCATCTACTCGTTTGCGTATCACTAACCGACGTCACACCAAGCGTGACAAACACATGGGAGCGGTTGGCTGGCGGGATCTCCAGCGTCTGCAGATTGGATGCCTTCTCAAGGCCCAAGAGGCGTCGCCGCCCATGTTACAATGTAACGCAACGTGAAGCCTCTGGGGCGAACTCTGTGCGACCGTGGACAATTACCGGAGAACTAACTACCCATCAAACACTACATATACGGGATAGGTATGCACTGTACACTACACCGTAAATCCCAAACCTAAGGTTAGAACAAAGTAATATAAAAAAGGACTTAAAAAGAGGGGGGAATGGATTGAGGTCGAGATGGCGGCAAAAAGCCGATCGGGTCAGAATTGCCTATTTGACAGGTGTCAGTCAGGACTCAGGACAGTCCGGACTTAGTTATTCGCGTGTTGTGATTGGGACAGAGTCCAGATTCTGGATCTCATCACGGCCACACTCAGTAGTCAGCATCATGTATGTAGCTTATAGTTAGGTAGTTACTTTTTTTCACCCCGTGGACGTGTATCCGGAGTAAGTAGTTCCTCCGCTATACTAATCAATAATGCATGGTTCTAAGGATTTGAGACTGAGATATATCTCCATAAGTGCCAGGAGCAAAGGCCAACCGAAGACATGAAACGACAGGCGATTTGTCTAGAGCAACGCGACCGCCACGTTGGTTAAGCGTGGGCGCAGATCATCATGAGGAACTTTGCGGTGGGTTTTGTGGGGAACGAGCATCAGTCGAGACTCGAGGCAGCCAGGCAGCCAGGGGTAAAACGCTAGTGAGGACCGGATGTGTATCATTATCACTAGTTATCAAGGACGGTGTCTTTCTACGATGGAATAAAATAATAGTAATAATAAATAATTTTTGCCGGGCTGAGATAGCCGCTCATCTGAAGTTGTCCTCTTTCTTTGACCTTCCGGGGTTTGGACTGGTTTGAAACTTGAGAGGAAAAAGGGCGGTACCGTATGCGGTTTAGACTGGGAAACCCTAGCCTAGGAAGGGGGGAGGCGGAAAAAAACAAGCCCACCCACATTTTCCATTTCATACGGTGTATTTCATTTCCCCCTTTCGTTTTAGGCGAAAGGGAACTGCTGGAGCGGGCGTCAGACAATCTAAACCGCATCGGGAGTTAGCAGTTCCTCTAGTGTCTGAACTAGAGTCTGGACCCTTGCTATTTCACGTGGCAGACGTCGGCTCCGCCTGCAGCATCGTTCGGGCCTTCCCGAGTTTGGCACCAAAGCCGATGCACTAATCCTAGCGCCTTCCTGTCAAGCCTGTTTAGTGTTTACTTGCCGGCACTAACACCAACGGAGGGAAAGGGGGGTGGATAAAATGAAGGAAAATAAATAAATCAAAAGATGGTGTGTCCGTCCGTACTGGAATACCGTACGGTCACCCATACACCTACACCCACAGGTGTGGCAGTGGTCGCAGCGCACCTTAGCGCTCCCTCCCAGCCTCCCTCTTCGAAATATGATATACGTGGTTAACATACGTATCCTCTCCCGTAACGTACCTCGAAGCGGACACGGACTCCGAATATCCACATCCACTGAACTCAGATTTGCTGATTGTCCACCCCCTTAAGGCTGCCCTGTCCATTATGGAGCCAATCAGGCATAGTCTACGGGCTAGGAAAATATTTGCCCTATCGCAGTCCCAATCACCATTCCCTGCAGAATTGCTAGGATCAGTATGATGCCATTTCTCACATGGCTAATCTGCGCCGCAGCAGAGACCTCCAACCAGTGGGTTTGCGTTGATTCAATTATTTTCCTGAATTCGTATTGCAAGGAATGAGGATCGAACGCTGCTTGGATGACTCCTGGAGGATTTGCCTCCCCTTCCGGCCGATCATTTATTGTTACCTGCATCATAATCCATATTATTGTAATTTCGCGTATCCCTGTTTTTTGTCCTGCTCTTCCGTCCGCTAAGTTACTTGACCCTCGCGGCTTATTCTTCTCTTTTTCGAAATCACTTCCGATCAGACACAAGTGACATGCTCACGTCCGAGTCAACGAAATGAAATTTCCCACATGGAGGGAGACAAGAGGGGACGCAGGCCACCACTAACAGAATGCTGGGAAAAATAGTCACTACTAGGACAAGTGTAGTACATAGATTATCCCTTGTCCCCGCAGCGCGACGAGGCTACCCCCCCTGCTAGCGTCCGAAGTTCATTTCGGAGTCACCGTTAACTCCTCATAGGACGAACGAGCGGCGGACCCATCACGAAGACCATCCAAAATAAAAAACAGAGTTAGCCCGAATGCCGAGTCATGTCATTCTGACCGTAGCCGATGTCAAGTTCCAGTTCCCAACCAAGGATCTCCGCCCTAATTCCTGGGCCCCATCAGTAGATTAAAACGCAGATTACCCACAGGCCACACAGGCTCAGGCGCAGAGTCAGTTGCTCGCTCAGTCATCTTTTGATAATCCGTTTCGGCGCGGCGTTCCTGCCCCGACGGAACGCGAGGGCCCCTTTGCCGTTGACAATCGTCCTACCGATCTGGTTGTCATGTCCGGCATTATCAAACGATAGTTTGAGATAGATGGACTAACTAGGCTGAGGGCACGTTCATCTTTCTTTCCCTGTCTCCTGGCCTACGGTGTATGAGCCTATGACGAAAGAGGCTATTTTGGATTTTGGGATTTTCTTAATCGAGTATCCGGGATCTCTATCCGTTAGTTACTTCCCTGACCTATAATCTATATCTCTACTGTACACTATACAGTACGGTCAAAAGTTGGCCGGGGCATGCTTGTTCCTTGGAATTGATGACATTGGCAGCTCATTATTGCTCAGGGACTTTCGGGCACCGGGCCAATCCAACTCTCCCCCATCCCACGTCCCGGTGGAGTTCGTAGAGTCAGTCAGACAGACCTGAGCGCATACACCGTTTACTCCTCTCAGGTTCCAATCCCGATTTTCTACCGGAGGAGGGAGTCCATCGGCCGGGTCGAACTCAACAGCCTCTCTTAGCCACATAATGTATGTAACTACTGTCTTAGTGTTTACCTACCATATGCACTCCGTATCCTCCGGGGTTGGCGCATCACACAGTGCATAGCCATAGCCATGTAGTCCACTTTCCTTGCCACTTCCCTGTCTCCAGAGTATCTGTCTGCCAGTGTCATCCCAAATTCGCCTCAGATCTTACTCCGTGCGGTACTCTTAGTAAGATAATAGATGTGAAAATGATTAAGATATTCCTGTCACGGCCCACCCCTCGTCCCATTCTCAATCTCAGTCGCTACCTTGAGTTATTTCCGAGTCAGCAGCAAGTGGATCCTGAGGATCACTCTTTGAGCGAATTATAGCCTGCGTTGATTTTTTTTTTTTGTGTCCCTCTTTTTTTTTGTTTGGCCTGATGTTGCTTTTGTAGCGTGGTATTCGATTGAGTCCCAGTCGTAGGGGTCCGTCTGTAGTGTAATCCTACAGTTACATTGGCGGCCGTCGATCACCAGGGAATACCGAAACGCGACGAAAAAAAAAAAAAGAAAAGAACGGGCCACGGCGCCTATGCGGATGACCAACCATCTTAATTCTTTCGACTTCATCATGACGGCGATAATGATATGTACATATTACATACAGATGCAGTAGATCATCCAAGTGTACACTGGGTAGGAGAAAAGATAAACCAACGAACAAAATCATTCTGTGGGGGTGGTATCCAATAGAATCATAAGGGCCTGTCGGAGGGGAGATTCGCAAGTTAATCAAACCAGAACTATCCTCCTGGGGATAGATGATACGACACGTCAATCAAAGTTAAATCTAGGTACAGTATGATATGGTTGGACGGAAAACAGGGACGGATTTTGATGGTCGTTGTCCTGTCTGGCTGGCCGAATTTCTTTTTGTCCAGACCTGACCGGGGGTCCACGATAGGTAGGATTCATTTCCCTGTTGATATCATATTATTATGTCGGTGGTGCGTAAGAGCCTTTTCCTTGCGACGATGATCATTTGGTCAATCAAGATTGGAAGACGAAGAGGCGAATACCAGTAACTAACGCAAGTTAAGTGACGAGGATCCGATGCTTTGATGCCGTCGGTGGCTAGAACTGGCGACGCTCTTTAGTCCTTACGGTGTTAAGTGGCTCACTTGCTCACGCTCCTATGGGCCAGGGACAACCACTTTCTGGCCATAGCTTCTCCCTCATTTCCCCCGTCCGCTGTCTGTCCCTGTTAGCTGGGATGTGGCGGAGTAGAACCAGTATTTGCTTTACCACCGGGTGGCTTTGGGCTTTTCATTTCCACACAAAGCTACAGGCGGTGTCTTCATCTTCTCCGTGACCCAACTAGGTACTGTCACTGGAAATCGGGACGAATCTCCGTCGAGAAGAAGAATGTCCCATAGGTCCGAGACAGCGTAAAAAGGAGGAGAAGGTTCGAATCCCAATACTACACAATATAGTTACGGAGTACCTTTTCCTTCCTACCTTCGAAAATTCAAACTCAATATCAAACACCTTAAACCTCCTAAACATTTAAACACGTTCTAGACAGCACACTAGGTACGGACTCAACGTACTCCGTACGGACAGATACAACCCCCTCCCCCCCAAAAAAAACCAAGCCCCATCCACAATCGTATCGACTACCGAAGCCGGTAAAGCGGCCAAAAGCACCGACACGAAGATCTCCGGCGTGGCAGGTGAGACCTTACTCAGAGGAGTTTAGTGATGCGCCGTGCTGGACCCAGAACTTCTCCAGAAAAAGGTTTGTGACCGAGGTTCGGTCGGATCCCAAGGAGCCAGTTAACTGGATGAAGTTTGGTCCTGGAAGTTAGGTTCCCCTCCTCCTCCTCCACCCCTGGGAAAAGGTGGAAACAGGTTAAGTGGGTATTTTTTCTTTTTTACTGCAATAAGAAGGCCAGACGACCCGAGGAGAAGAGGGTTCCACTGGTTGGAAAAGAAAACGACACAAAAAAAAAGGATCGACACGGGACTTGCGGACCATTCGCTTTTTTCTTTTCGGTGACTGGTTCAGCAGCCGTCTCATCTGGTCGATTGTCGGCAATTATTTTTTATTTTTTATTTTTTTTATTTTCATGGATTCTCTGTGATGGATGATGGACTGTCCATCAAAGTCATTTGTTTCAGTCAGCCACCGCCTAATTGAATAGAGAAATGATGAGCCATGGACGCGGTGTTTGTTGGTTTGGGTTTTTGCTTGGGGCTCTAGCCGATCGGTTAGGTATTCACTATTCAGTAGAGTTTGGTCCGGATATGAGACTTGCCTGAGACAGTTGCCTCATCGTCTAGATACTAGTAACTACACTACACGGTGTACTATTTCAAGTACCGACCTTCTATCCGTCCGTTACTCGTGTGCGCGTGTCGCCGTCCCATACGACAAAAATAGATTTATATTTCCAGACTCGATAGTTTGCGTTTGCCTTTTGCCTTTCCGACCCAAGATTATCTACAGTACGTATGATCTTCCGGGTGAGGATCCTTCCTATACGAAGTATCCGTAGGAATCACTCCTACTGGAGAGGTTTAACCGACACTACTACAATGTACTCCGTAGTATCACTGCATCATGCTTCCAAACCGAATGACTCTGCCAATCCGACTACGCTTCATGACGTGGCGTGCCTAATCACCTACAGATTTTTTCCCTTCCGGCTAAAGCAAGCAGGAACGAGAAAAGAAAAAACTTCCCAGACCAGCTCTACTGTATGGTCTATACATCACAAGACTTGCAATCCTTCATCGGACGATATGGACCAACGGAATCAACCCAGGCACTGCAACTGATCCTCCATCTTGCATGCAGCTGCATAATAATCAGCAGTATCAGCATCAGCATCAGCATCAGCATCAGCATCAGCATCAGCAATCCGTCTAGTTGGAGATCCTATTAGAAAAGCCCATTAATTTCCGTTAAATAGGACCGTACTGTAATTATCGTGGAAAAAGAAAAGAGAAGAGAACTACACCGAGTAGGTAACGACTAACGACTGTGAAAGGCTGGACGGCGAAGACGGCGCTAACTCAAACGGCGCACAAGCCTAGCCCCCAATTGCCGAGGATCCATGCATTTAGTATCCGTAAGAGTCGAGTACACCGTAATGGTAATCGGTCATACTTGCATTGGGGGAGTGCATGATGTGACGAGGTGCGCATATACTGTTTCAGCGGGGAGGAGGATCATGGTTTAGGCCTTCCATCCATGATGCGGCTGGGGTGGGTGAAGTGCGGCAATTTCTTTCAGCCTGGTGGTGGGGTGCAGGTTTTCTGACTTGTTGTGTTATATGTTGTTGTCATATTTAGGCAGGTACTGTTTGATTGCTGATGCTTGATATGTAGATTATCCTGATAATATATATAATGCTACCGATATAGGGCTGGGTGTATACGGACTTACTCGGCGTCCATAACTACTGCTAGATAACTCGAAAAACGATTACAATAAAAACAGCATTTATGATTTTCTACAACTATAGCTGCAGTAACCCTCTCGTAGCCCTTAATCAGAAGCATCGTGGTTGCCGGATATTTCGAGCAGCGATCCTATCCTGAGGCTACAAACCACGGCTAGAGACGGGTATATCAGACGTTCCCGTTGGGTATGGACCCAAACAAGAAATCGATCTCTTTACCTGCATTGATGCAGGGTCCGTGTTGTCGGTAGTACGGAGCATAGGAGTGAGTGATGTGTTCAAGCAGTCCTACATGGTATGTACCAATCTCCTGCACTCCGTAACTCCATATGATGAATTGCATACATCACCATCACCATCATCCAACCATCCCATCAGCATACTCCGTAGGAAAATGCACGCACTCCGCAGCGGACAAACGGACAGGTGGATTCAAGCCCTTTCCGACCCCAGTGAATGACCGATCTTCATCTCATACATACAGGATTCGGTATGTTTTCCTCCCCCTCCTGCCTCGCTTATGTTGTGTTGTCTGTTTGCTAGAATGAGCTTCAAACGGTGGTGTTTGTTAGAGCATCCTTCGGCGTGATGATGATGATGATCGCCCCCTCACATCCATCCTGAATAAACACTAAGCTCAGTAGACTCGAGATTAAACTCGTTGGGGTCCATCTCATATCAGAAACAAAAAACCTCCCCCAACTGGACCCATTCCGGAGCTGTCCGATTTAGCGAACCGTGACTTCTCCATACCTACCTGCTGCATACTCCGTACGGAGTAGGTACTGCATGGTCATGGTCATAGTCATACAGTAGTACCCAGTACATGTCTTCGTCCACAGGAGTAGAGAAAGTTCTCGGCCTCACTCGCCATGTCAGAAGTGAGAAGCCAGAAGCAAAGCTAGCCACGATTGATACAAGTCACCTGCCTTGGAGCCATCGCATGCGTTTCTCCTCTCCTTCTCCCTGCCCCTCCTTCCCCCCGGGCCCCAGCTAAAAAACGCAGGTTTCCCATCGCCCGCATCGAATGCATATCACCTGGTCCAGGTTCATCCTATCATAATCCCCAGATCGCACGGTCAACCGGGACGGACTACCAGTCAGTCAGTCAGACTCGGACCCAGCACTGGGATTTGGGAATGAATGAGTATGACAGGATCCGTCGTTAGGGAACCCAACCCACACGCCGTAAGCCAATTTAATACTGTAGTAATATTTGTGCGAAGAAGATTACTCCGTTGTTAGTCCGTCCTGTCATGCAAGCCTTTCTGAGTCACCCACTCCGTAGATAATCCGTACATGATGAAGGAAGGATGCATGTGCAGTATCCTACTACAGTACGGAGCAAAACACACACACACACACACACACACAGTAGACCCGTAGGCAGACAGACTATTTTCTAGCCCCCCCCCAATGGAGTGAGTTGCTCCGTCCGTCCCAAGGGCCATGAGATCCCTGGACGAAAGGGAACGGCCCCTAGTCCATCCTTAGTTCCTTACGCATGCCATGACAGATCATCCGCAGGCTGTGACTTTGTGATACGCTGCCAGGGATGGTGCAGGCGGGCGTTTGGCCACGATCCCACGCTCTCATTTTTTCCATGATTTACCATACAGAAGAGACTACTGCCCGTTTGAGTTGCCACTGGGACGATCACAAGTATTGAAAGGAGTGAATGTGGGTGTACGAGGGAGAGATCACTGAGGGCAAACTCTTTTTCTCGGGGAGGAGAGTGTGAGTGTGTGTGAGTGGAATCGTACACGACGAGGAGACTTAATCAGTCGGTCGAGAAGAAATCTCCACCGTAAGTTAGGTAGTTATGCGGCCGAGAAGAAAAACCTACGGAGTATTCAGTACCAATGACGGACCCGACAAACATGCTGTCGAAGTTTGACATTCAACCACCCCCCTTCACTAACTTCATCATGCAAGAAGAGTAGCAAAGATGAAGCTATAATGAAATCATATCACCATGAGTCATCCAAACGGACGTCGTATAGTTTTAACGGCGTCGTGGTCGCAGAATAATTGCACCAATAAAGGACATATCCCCGCACCCCCGATCGAGGCGAAGGCTCTGTCGATCTAAACTTGATTTCACGAATAAGCCCGATAGCCAAAGGAGGGGAGGAGGGGTGTGTGGGATGTCGTGGCAAGGAGAATAAATTAATGAGGATTATAAAGTTAGATTATTGGGGGAAGTTGCTGCAAGCGAAGAGTTGCGGTGGCCATCTTTGGTTGACGCCCAACATCGCTAATCGCCGGGCTGACCATTTGATTGGCAACAAAAACCCCCGAGAGAATCGGCCATGCGCTTCTCATGGATGATCCGCAACGGAAATGCCCGATAACCAGGAGGGACAATCAAAGAAAAACAAATTTCAGAAAAAGCGAACTAAGAGAGGCCAGAGACGGGGCCAGATCACCAATCACCAGGGGTGATCATCGTCCCTTTTTCATGTTGCAGCTTACGGGATTTTTTAGATTAAAAACAACATTTCTGATTTTGTGGTTTCATGTCGCCGGGGCTCACCAGGAGAACGAGTTCCTCCGTTCAGACTTCAGAGTACGTACACCGGAGTAGTCGCAGTTGGTTGAATTGCGTTGCCTATCAAGACTCGGCCGTCGTCCGACGGGGCCTCAGGCATGCATGTCTGTTTTTGCCCCTAACAAGCTAACACCGTAGCGGCAGTTCAGTGCGATCGCAGGGCCAGCCTTGCTCATCCACTGGGATGCGAAGGAACCGGATGATCTTCGAAGGAGGAGCAAAAGAGGGGAGGGTGAGAGCCTGAGAGGCGAAGAGCGAAGGCCCGTTCTTAGCCTCCACGGCGACGCATCTCGGGGACCCCCCCATAGGTCATGTCGGGTAGGTCGAGTCCGATCCTGCCATGCGGAAGGCCCTGGAGGTTGCGTCGGTAGTCCGTAGGACTAGTAAGAATCTATAGAGCAGAGCCAGTTCAGATCAGCCCCATATGCATGGGTCGCAGGTCTTGTCACACCTATTTTTTGCCCATCCATAGCGTCCGTAGTTATTTCTGACTTATTCCTATTTGCGTGTCGTCTCCGAACGTATGGATCATCGTCATCACCTACCTGCCTGGCATGTGACGGGCAAACATGGAATGGCCACGAAAAAAAGGGGACGAGAACTAGGAAACTCTGTAGGTTCGACGGCGCACAAGGGACCTGGTCCATGAGCGATAATAATGAACGATATTATTATGAGCGCGTGGGATATCAGGTCGAGCACAGACATGCAACCTTCTCCCGCACTGACAATCCTGCGGCTCGGGTCGTGTGGTGTGACTCGTTCGAATCCGTAATTTCCTCGTTCATTTCAGCCTTCCGCTTGGTAAACGGCCACCGGAGAGTCTTGAGCGTAACCTCGTATCTTTAATCTTAACGCACAGAGTTGAAATTGCTCGTCCCTCTGGCCTGGCCGGGCGGCGCAGGACATCGCATGGGCGCCTAGCTAGATTGAGTCCACCTCCCTCGCTGCTTTTGTTGAACGCTGCCACTGTTCCAAGGAGGGATACTGCATACTCCCACAACAGGCTCGCAACTTGCCATATCGACCAAATAGTGTAGGTTCTCTTGAGTTCCTTTCCTCAGTTTGATGAGGCATTTTTGCCATTGATCTATTGTCATGGGCTGTGCCACACCCCCGCCCCTCTTTGGCCGATGTGAGGCTTGTCCAGGCCTTGATGCATTGCTTGGTCGGATGCTAGGTGTATGCGGCATGGCCATGGAGTATTTTCCGACTAGGAGCAGATGTATTGATAGCCATGAGCTGCTCTAGGGGGTTCTAAGTATCCATAGACAGTGAAGCAAGCCGATGAGAGCTGAATGCGCGATCCATTTCATTGTAGTTTGGCTGATGATGCAGAAGTGCGACGTATGTATCTTAGTTGCTGCTATCACCATCGGCTTGTATGTGGTTTCGTTGGCATTGTCAATAACAATACCTTCTGTGAGAGATGGTCTTTTGCTGATGACTCTTGAGATTGCCATATACGATGAATTGATAGTTGTATGTCGACAGTGTCACTGGTAGCGAAAACAAAAACTGACAAGATCTGAGGCTTGCTGGTCTCTCTCTTTTGCAAGGAGTGCTTTGCATGAACAAGCGAAACAAAAAGCACCGATTGCCCAGTGTCCTTTGGAATCTCAGTAACTGCATGAACCATAAGGAGACACATTCGAGTGTCTGATGGTTACTATCAGCATTGAATCAAAGGGCGTTAACGGCCGAGATATTTCGATGGAAGTTCACTGTGGCCTTAGGCTCCTCATTGTCGCTGTCCTGGGCATCTCAGTCACGAGAACTCGCCATGCCAGACAGATTCTTAGTTAGACCCTTCCATATTTTGATATTCACTATCATCTTCGATTTGTGCTATGGTCCTCCGTCACTGTCACCACCAACCACCATCACTCAACCAAGCTTACACATTGACCAAAACAATGAAAACCCCAAATTTATTGAATCCAGCTCATGTGGCATATGATAATAGTGTTAAGTTTTTGCGTCTTTGTCTTGTTCCTCCAGAGCTAACATCTACATCGCCTCCAACAGAGCTTTTTCATGAGCGGCAATTCTTTCAAAATTCGCACATGGGCCTGCTTCGAGCTCAAAAAACATCCAATTATGCACGAACTTCCTGGAATAGAAGACAAGGAAGACCGCGGCATGTTTAAGGAATGATATTGTTTCGACGAATGATTTCGCCTTTCGTTGATGCTATGCTCACGAAGCCAGAGACGCTTGTTCATCTGGATCGAAAGAACCCGGTGATATTTATCAAAACCAAACCCTTTGATAACTGGTTCCTCTGGCTTAGATTAATAAGTCTTCTTCTCCTACGGCTTTGAGAGGAAGTTTGGTCAGCGAGCGTTTGCTAGCAGTAGCAACATCAATAGCCATGGGACAATGATTGCATTCTATCAAGGTCGCCAGCCAATGAGAGAATTGAATTTCTCAGAAAACAAAACAAAGTGACGATTTCATGACAAAGGGAGAGGAGGTTTGCTTCATAGCCAGTCCAACGAATGGTTGCCGTCTTTTAATTTTCTCTATGGATTAGATCTGTTTGTGTGTGAACATTGCGACGTCAAACCCTGCCCTCAAGCAACAATCATAGTCAGTGAGAGCTACAATGGGCCATCAAAAATGGAAAGAAGTCCTACTTCCCTTTATACAACTGTATGTAAATCTTCAAAAAAGTCACTGCAACTGACTGCACCAGCAGTTTGCTTCGCCTAAAACAAATGAAATGGATGTTTATCGTTCGCTATGTCTCTGACAGTCAAAGGATTGAACAAACTCTACTCATCGGAACCTTTGTTCGTTTTGTTACTTCACACTCACAGGCGGCAAGAAAGATAAAGTATACGCAAACACGACCTGAGGTCATTTTGCTCTATCAGTTTGAGAGTCAATATATAAGACTCAGGAAGCATGCTTATCAGGACCCAGTATTCATCCACCAAGCACCCTCCACAAACCCCAAAGACGGAAAACACATCTCCAAGCCTACTCTTTTATCCACCTTGCCAGCTGGATACCAGCTTAAACGATGCCCGCTCGAAATCGAGATCGTGAAAGGAATTCCATGGGCAACACCTCCCAGTCAAGGGGAAACCACAATCAGTCTAGGCCCCATAACACCCTGGACTCTGGCCCACTTCCCTCTTTCTCGAGAGAACAGGGCGATGAGCCCAGGATTCACACCATACGGCTGTTCCTACATGCATCAGGCTCTCTCCCCTGCGAAGGATCTAACCATGTAGAGCATGCCTCTCTTTGTCTTCTCACTGGAGACCGATCTTGGTTTCATGTGAGTATGACCCAGCGGAGGTCCGATAGATTCACAGGCAGACTCTGCATCCAATATCGCGATGATGAACCCCCACGTCCCCGAGACAACTTCCACGATATTCGCGTTGAACGACCACGAAGGATAAGTGAGGTTACAAGCATTATCCTAGACGAAAATCGTCTTGTCTTTCGGTTTAGGCCTGATGGTGCTGGCTCTTGGCTCTGGGTGTGAGTTGCTATATGCCCCTTCTATTTCCCCACAGCCCAGCCATCCCGACATACCTGAACGTTGAATGGAATGATGCTAACGTCTATGATTAGACTCGTGGTGGTTTGGGCTCTACAGGATATGAGAGTCGTGGCCTCTTCGTCTTTGAGGGATGCGAACATTTTCGTGCGGGCCAGGACCAACAGCGGAAGAGCCTTTGAATCGCACTTACCGGGACTATTATTTCGTCCAACATAGACCGCTCTTCTGCGAGACGAAGGCGCAGGAGGAAGAGAGATACAAGATATTCTGTGTACCGCCGTTGGTTTGTTCTGTCAATTATTGTGGATGTGACGCTCGGGACTTGTCGTATCTACGCAGTTTGTTTCCTTCTCTATTTCCCTGAACGAACTCTAATCTCATATTCTACTGTCCCTTGTCTGCATTTGTGAGCTTTTTGAAACAGAACCTGAGGTTCCAGTAACTAGTACTTTCACTTCATGGATCATACGTAGCGTGCTCAGTATGGAAAGCATGAAAACCGAGTAAAAGCAGCAAGAATAGGTAATCTAACCTCGCCCAATGGAACATAAACTACATAGCAAATAACTCCAGACAGAATCTAACCCAAAAACCCAAGGCACTCTCCTCTGTACAGTTACATCCAAAGTAAAAGCTGCTAATAGTTCTCCCCTACCCCTAACCATACTTCCAAATGCAACATTCCTTTCCAACCGACTCGGCCGTATAGATAGCTCAATCAATACCAGCTTGCGTGTCCTCTGCCTTGCTAATAATCAGTCCATAATCATGTCCATGTGACCGGTCCCTGACTCGGTGCTGACGGTCCCAGATCAGGGAGAGGGATCGTGGATCTTGGCTTACATTTATATAATTGATGTTATTAATGGCATTAATGGCATTAACATGCATGTGCTTTGACTTTGACATGGGGTTACAGCTAGCTAGTTACACTGCATTTAGCTTCTGCCTACGTACACCGTACTAGCTGACAGGGGTATTGGATAAATAGCCTATAAATGTCATCCGAGGGGGTGGTTGATTGTTGGATGTTAGATGTTAGTTAGATACTAGTGCGGATAGAAGGAATGGATGTATGGGCTGATCTGATCGGATCCGATCTCCCCATGCGTTCTCATTTTATTTATCGTCTTTCTCGATTTGGTACCGTTAGTACATGCTCCGTAGATTGATTTATTTGACTTTTTTTGACCCTGGTAGTTCTGTATGCGTCATCTCGGCGTGGGACCCCTAAACTGGTGTTTGTTCTTTCTTGGAGCTGGAGGGTTGAGGCTTGGCTGGGAGAGTACGATGGCAAAAGGTGGCGTGGTTGTCTCTTCGGAGGGTCTGTCTTGGCTTTGGGTTTGGTTGGGATTAGATGATGCTGTCTTTTCTTTTCTTTTTGCTGTATGCCAATTCACATGTGATAGATTTGCCACCGGTTAGACTCTGTACTTTTCTACGTGACTATACTTTGAAAGTAATGCTACGAAGTTTATAGTCTAGATGTAGATGTCTAATATTATCCCAGACCTCTATATTCTGTAAGATTGGGTATGGTAACTTCATCCCAAGTATCCCTAAGTATCTATGTACAAAAACCAAAAACCAAAAACCAAAAAAAGCAGACCGATCCATCCCTCCAGGCCAAGAAGCAAATGAGAACAAATTAAGCAGATATTAGGAACAAGAAACCAGATGAAGAAAACAAAGATATAGGAAAAAAGGTATCATAAGTAAATTAAAACTTCATCAGGCATACACATCAACTCGACCATTTCGATGGGAGACGGAATCCTCAATGGCTCTCCCTTTGCCCTTCCCTCGATCTGCTTGACCCTTGATAGCGCGCATTCGCTGCACGGCTTGACCAAAGTCCAAAATCCCGTAGTCCTTGGGCATGTGCTCGCCGCTGTAAATGCAGAGAACGCGCATACCGGGCTTGTAGACCAGGCCACTGAGCAGCTTGGGAGTGATCAGGAAATATTGGCTGCCTCCGCTGCTCTCAGTGCCATCTTCGTTATACCCTCCGTTGGCGCAGGCGATGTCGACAAGACGGCCGTGGACCATGCGTTCGTTCCTCGGGTCCATACCTTGGTTGATCTCGTCGACCACACGGAATGGAGATGCCGAAAGAGACTGCAGAGCCATGAGGTAGAAGATGGTGCTGACGGCTCTCTCCCCACCAGATTGTCGGTGCGAGTCGAGCAGGGAAAGATTCTCGTTTTCTCGGAATTTGACGTGGATCTGGACTGACCACTGGTCAAAGTTGCTACCACCAGATGTATTATCAGGGCCGGCCTCGTCCTCTGCCTTGTCAAGTGAGACTTGCCCGGCGCACCCAATACGGGCGAAGGAGTCGGAGAACGCGTCACTGATGCTCTTGATGAGCGCATCGAGTTGAGGCTCCCATTTGCTTCGTATCTCGTTGATGGCGTGTTCATAATCAGCGAGCTGGGTCTGAAAGTCCTCAAGTTTGCCGCGTAGCCTCTGGATCTGGCGTTCACGTTCCTCGAATTCTTTGATGATGTTGCTGCTACCACCTTGCGTGAGTTCCAAGCGAGCTTTCTCCGAGTCAATGTCCGCCTCAAGCTGGTCGACGGTATGATTGACTAAAGTAGTCATAAATTCGGCCAGGTCGGGTTGACTGTTGGAGACCTGCACCACCTTCTGTGCCTCTTTTATTAGCCTCTTCACCGTTTCAGCCACCGTCTTGACTTCATTGACAACCTCCTTCAGCTCGTCCTCCTTCGCTTTCAGCCTATCGCTATGCTCTTGGTTACGAGATTTGAGGATTTCCAGGTCAGAAACTGCCTCGGCACGGCGGACGCCTAGCTTGATAAGCTCTTCATGTGCTTCGCGAAGTTGAACGACGGATTCCTGTGTCAGAGTTAGCGAGGGCGCCTCACGATTGAATACAGCCTGGTAACATACAGCATATTTGACGGTCGCTTCAGCCTTCTGGATAGATAGTTCATCCTGCTTATGACGAATTTCTAGAACTCTGGTTCTGATAGCATCAAAGTACTTCTGATTGTCTTTGCGCTTAGTCTCTTGTTGACCTGTTGTTTGCGGTCAGTATACAGGTAGAAAACAATGTACTAGAAGGAAGGGCATACGAATTCTTTCTGGGATAGCCCTTTGCTGTGTAAGAGCCGTCTGCTTTTCAGCTTTCTCCCGTTCCAGTTCATGCTACAAGAGTGTTAGTGTGTGAGCTAGTCGCGGAGGTTTGGAATTTCTCTCACCCTTTCCTCTTCACACTTCTTATGTGTCTGGCCTAGCTCTGTAAGTTTGGCTTTTTCGGATTCCATGCGTTGTTGTAGATCCCGGAGCTCCTCCTTCAGGGCTGACATGGCCTGGACTAGGTCTTGCTTCGCCATTGTGTCGACTGGCTGAGAGGTCCATACTCTTGCCGGTCTCACTTGTCGTACACGTGTAGACGTAGCACTGGGTCCATATTCTCGTCGCCTGGTTACTTTGTAGCTCTGCTTTCCCGCTACCCAAGAGCTGATCGATCCACTTTCCATCTGACTGAATTCTTCATCCGAGATATCGCGAAGAGTGACGGGTGTTTGATGTAACCGGTTCTCACTGCACAAAACTGATAGCACAGGCTCCGGGCCCTTGAGAAAGTCCTTGGCCCACCCGTCGAACCCCATGTTTTGGATTTCATCGCCCGGAACCGGAGGTCGAAAGTTCTCCAGAGGAACTACGCTGGTCTTGATACTGATGTCATGAAGCCTCATATCGATGTTCAAACATCTTTGAAGCGTTCTGAAATCGTTCCGACTTTGCGTGGTGAAGGCAGTGAAATCCGTTTTTTGCAGAAGCGATTCGAGCGCGTCCGCGTATTTGGGGTCGGATATGGAACACTCGACTAGCGGAGGGCCAAAGACCTGTTTTTCAAACTTGCCTTGATTGTCTTGTAACCATTTATAAGCCCTGAAGGAATCAGGCGATAATTGCTTGAGTTTTGCTTCCTGCCGCCCAGATTGCGAATCCAAGCCCCGCAACTGCTGCTCTGTTTGGTACAGATCATCTTTTTTCCGACTGAATCTTTCGAAAAGAGGTCTGCGGGTTTCTTTGATTTGTTCGGCTTGTTCTTCGAGTTCTCTCGCTTGTCGTCGTTTAGCTCTCTATTAAAAGTTAGCAGGGGAACTTGTGCCAATATTAGGCAGAACCCACAATCTGCTCGTTGTACCAATCGACATCGAAATTAATAGATTCGTCGTTCAGCTGACGAGTAAGCTTATTGATTGCCTGCTGAATTTTGCTCCCCTCTTGTTTGTACTCCTGCGCTTGCTTCTTCTCAACGCTGATCTGGTTATCTAGATCTTTCATGGAATCCTCATGCTGCTCGATTGTTTTCCCAATAACTGAAGCATTGCGATCAGCTGCATCGACGCCGCGTTTCTTGAAGTCAATGTATCCGTCCAGCTGCACGCAATAGGTCTGCTTTGCGTTCACTGCCCTCAATGCGGGTTCGAGCTCGGACTTCAGAATATCAAGCTCACGGCTTACAGTGTCTTTTTTCCTCTTTAGCTCCTTGTATTCGTCATGCGTCTGCTTGTACTGCGTCACCGGGCGAACAAACTCCAGCATCTCGATCTTTCTCTTGATGTGAGCGCGCTGTCGCATTCTCTCGACATCTGCTCTTTGCATTTCCTGTCGATTCTCGAGATTTGCTAGCAAGTCTCGGTCACCTTGATTGTTCGTCTGCAGCTTCTTTTGTTCGGCTCTCAAGCTTTTGAGGTTGTCATGCCATTCAATCATTTCTGGCCCGGCAGCGGCTCTTTGCGTCGAGTGGAGCAGATCAATTGGTGTCAAGGCGGCAAACTCGCTAACTTTGTCTTGTGGAAGGAACTGACACAGGTTGTCGATTTGGATGGCAAACGACTGAGCAAGCTTCAGCACCTGCGTGCGAGATGCTTGCTTCCCATTCAGCATGAAGGTGCTCTTGTTGCCCTCTCGTTTGATCGTTCGAGATACAACCGGATTTCGACGAAATCTCGCACCCCCTGCAAGCTCTATCTCGATCGTGGCTTCTCTGCAGCCGTGCTTGACGAATTCGCCAGGATCTTTCGCTCGGCCTAGGTGCTATAGACAAGGAAATGAGATTAGCAATTGAGCAGACTCAAATATAACCCTGTAGAAGACACATAAGAACAATGTATATATCCTCATACCTGTGGTCCCCAGCCCAGTCCCAGACATATCGCACAGACGAGCGTACTTTTCCCTGTCCCGTTCGGCCCAATCACCATATTCAACTTCGGACCAGGGAAGAACTCGGCAGACGTATAGGTAACGAAGTCGGCGACCTTAATTCGCACAATAGAACCGGGCTTGTAGGCATCCTTCGCGCCTCTTCCATTGTCTGTTCGATTTTGTGCCACGGTGCTGGCACGCCGGTCGGGAGTCCTCGTAGTCTGGGTTTGCTGAGCGGAAGGGTTTTGCGCAAACGATTCATCGTCGGGGTCTTCTTGAGAAGCACCTTCATCCTGATCCTCATCTGCCCCCTCTTCGTCCCCATTGTCGTCGTTCTCCTGCGCGCGACCGCCAGACGTATTCTTTCCTTTGTCCCGCGACGCGGGGTTCAAAGAACTTTCCGCAGAGGATTTACCATCCGAACCCTCCTTGCTGGTACTATCGTCGGTATCATCATCATCGTCCTGTTCTGCCCTCGCGGCCTCTAATCGGATGCGTTTGCTGTTAGGTGAGGCCTGGGAAGCGGGCGTGGGGTCTCTCGTCGAGACCGAGGATGTCTCGTCGCTTTCGCCTTCGTCGTCATCCTCGCTGCGCGGCCGACGACGCGGTATTGAAGTTGACGAAGACATGAGTGTTTGTTCAGGCACGAGTGGCCCACTGCAGTGCGCAGGGAGTACCTTTGACAGCGAGTTATCGCCTCGTTCGGAGAAAGTGACTTCAACGCGGACAACGCGACGCGGCGCCAAACCATGTGGGCCGCCTCAATGGGAAGGCATCAATCTATCACCGAGTACGGTAGGCGGTGTAGAGGGGCAATTCAGGCAAGATCGACCAATTGGAGAGCGAAGGATTCGGATATTGACAGCGACCTTCTCCGGGGAATCAATTGAGTTGGAAATCATGGCCTCGAATCTTAAAGCTAAGCGTCTTGTTCTGACCGCTGCCGTGACGTCGATTACCATTGCGGGAACGCTCTACGGCGCCGGTCTCAAATCGGGACAAGAAGCTACCCAGGTATGTTTGCTACGAGGCTGCTTCAAGTTGGACGGCGATGACTTACTTTGTCTTTTCTCTCCACAGGCAGCTCAAAAAGCACGGGAAATATCGATCGATGAGCGCATCTCGGCACTTCGGAACACGCGGCAGGAGTTGACGGGCAAGAAGGACCACGTGGAGAAGCAAATGAGGGATCTCGAGGTCCGAATCGAGGAGAGAAAACGAAAGAACATGGATGGCTTAAAAAACGAGCCACCGCATAATCGATAAATGAATTATATGTCTACAATCCATCGAGATGATGAGGTGTCCTCGGCAGATACAATCGCCTCAGTGTTAATGCCGTGCAGCAATCAGCGCAACTCTGCAGGCGGGTGAGATTTGGTCACAAACTGCCACCCATACGGCTCGAGCGCCTTGCCATCATCGATCCTCTACGGCCACAAGATCTTAGCGGCAAGGTTTCGAACGCCAAAGATTCTTCGCCATGGAAACCCTGAGACTACACTGTCACTGGGGTGAAAAGGATCATCCGGGGTCGCCTGCGAGCTTGCGGGAGAGCAGAAATTCGAACAAATGATCTCTCACATACAACTGTCGATCCCGGTTATTTGGGAAATTGCGACCCCGAGAAATCCAGTTATGTCGACGATACTGAGAAATCATGCCCTGTCAAGGAGCTGTTGGAATAAGTACATTCAAATTTCTTTGGCTGAATCTCAATCGGATGTGGCCGACATACCGCTCACATCAGATGGCAAGAAATTCAACAACTTCACCTTGCCTTATCTGGGCACGCACTTAGGGTGGATTTGTACGTCAGACCATTGTCTTTATACTCAAATGATGTAATAATATTATAATGAAATATCAAAAAATTGTTCAAATGTTCAGATCCAAAAGAATTGTCGTTTCCCGTTTATCCAAAAGAGAGAAAATAGCTCATAACTCATTAATCATCCAAAATGCCTCGTGCGAGAGCCGCAAGGCTAGCCTCATATCTTGCCGGGTTGTGGTCACTGAACATGCCGGAACCGAATCTCAGCTCTCCAAAGAAGGACTCAACATCCCGAATGAACTTCAGCTGTACTCGCGTTGCCGGGCGTCCGAGTTGCGGGTGTCCGTCCGAACCCATATCAGTCGTGAATGCGCTTCGCTGAAGAACGCGCATCGTCTCAACTACAAAGACCTCTCCGGGAGGCATCAGTTTAGGTGCAATCATCTCTTCCCGGAGCATTTTCAGTGTCCGCCATGCCCAGACATCTTCTCCGAGACCATCGCCAGCATTCAAAATCATAGGCGGTTCATTCACATAGAACTTGTTCAAGATACTCTGTCGAATGTCATCCCAAAAGCGACCGCGCACGTGTGATCTGGCTCCGGAAGTATCGTCCTTGAATGCCACGGATACAGTATGCATGTCGTGCAAAATGCCAAGGGAAAGACTTGGGACAACATCCTGGCCATTTACTACCGTCGTGATCAATCCGCGGGTTGCACGTCGAAGGAAAGGGGACATGGTCGCAGGTGGACCGTATGCGTAAACGTGTATGGGGCGTCCTGAAGGGAGGTAGTAGGCTGCGTGGTCGGCTATCTCCCCGTTATCTGTTAGAAGCAAGCGTTTCTTGCTGGTGTGTTGAGAAGCAGTCATGAAAGAAGTCCCGGGTTCTTCGTTATTAGGTTCCGATATCATTGTCGCCAGGAGTGCAGCCACTCCTCCGCCCAATGAATGACCGCAGAATACCACGCCGTACTCGGGAAACTCTTCCAGGGCTGCCCTTATAGTGATCATGACTTTTCCACCTCCACCCATCAGAAGACGCTTCGCAGATGCATGCATGCCCTTGTGGACTGACCAGCTTTTCCCTTGCCACATAAGATCATCATAATCACAAGTCATGTCGGTAAGGACGTCTTCAAAACCCCAGGTGCCTCTTAAAGTTAGAACAACAGCCTTCGATTCATGATCCAAGAAGAGGTAATGAACTAGAGGGTAGCCACTGTCGGTCTCTCCAGCTGCATTGGTACCACCGGCCGTGTCAACAAATGATGAAAGGAGAATAGTAGAAGCTGGTAGCCCTGTGTGGTCCGAGAAATCGGCATGCTCTCGACTATCTGACTCTTGATAAGGAAGGGCGTTTGACGCTCGCGGAACTCCCATTACTTTGAGAGCATTGGTGCCGTAAGAAGCGGACGAGAAACGACAAAAGCGCCGAATATTTTGCACGAAATGTTTTTGAGGAAAAATACCGGGAACCATGCCATCTCGGTTCAATGCTTGAATGGTAGCGATATCATCATAAGTGCTCTTGCGCGAGCGATGAGCAAGTATCAATGACGTCTCCGAGCCCGCCGTGGCCAATGAATATAAACCAGGAGAGTATGAATTGGATCTTTCATGCATATAAGAAGAGCCAGGGCGACTATCTCCATTGACTGACAAAGTCATGTCGTTTTCGGACCTTGTCAGAGACATAGAGCTGCTGCTGCGAACATGAGCTCTCATCGTGGCTGGGGATTTTGATCGGGAATCCATTGAACGAAGAGAATAAGCATCTGTTTGAGTGACAAAAGACTCTTGGTTCTTCTCGTAGACGGAGTAATACCCTGTACCTGAATTTCTTCCACTCCTCGCGCCTCTTGCGTTGTCGCGGCGCGTGGCTGGAGAGGGGGAAAGACCCGGCCCAGAGTTTTGTGACGGGGGCGATCTTTGTAACCCTCTGTTGGCTATAGACGTAGGCTTAGCAGGCGATGGACCCTTGCGTGGCCTTTCACCAGAACCAAGCTTCGACTCAGTCCCTTGTGCCGAGGATTTTCTTTCAGGGATCGGGAGTCTGGGGGTCTTGCTTTGCTGACTAGAATTCGTTGAAAGAGCTTGTACGTTGAACTTGTCCGAGGGTGATTTGGGTAATGGTCGCCTAGCAGCCTCGCTCTTCTCAGTGTGAGTTGGTTTGACCTTTTGTGCAAATTTTGACAAGGAGCCTTTTCCAAATGTAGCCTTGGGACTTGTTTCCGAGCTGTTTGAGATACGAGAAGACCCGGCAGAATTCCTGTTCTCAGCATTATGTCTAGCAGTTTGCACTGTTCGATCACGAGAAGAAGATGGCGAGCTTGCACCTGATGGAAGACTGTTGCGATTGTGAGCGGGATGTTTTAACTTTCTTGTAGGAGAAAGGCTGCCGTCCGGCGGTGACCGGTTGTTTGTTATGTTGGCGTAGCTATTTTCAATGATTTCTGGTTGAATATCTGGCGGCATTTCTGTGTTGCCGTGTGCTCGAGGCGTCGTAACCGAAGAACTCGGTGGTTCCAGCTCAGTGCCATTTCCGCGTAGACTAGAGACGTCTGCGCATTGTGACTTGTTAAAAGCCGTTCTAAACACAACAGTGTGTCTAGGAAGTTGCTGTTGGCCCGTCGTCGTGCCCAGAACTTGATCATCATGAAACCTTTCTTCAATCATCATTGTCCCTGGTGGAGGCGCGATTTCGGCAGTGTCATCATCAAATACATCAACGGTAATGGTGCGTGCTGTTACCCAGTCTGTTTTAATTGAAGCTCTGCAGCCACGCGGAAGCTGACTCATTATATACAAGCGGATATCTTCATCTGACACCTCGCTCTGGTTTCCCGGAGGTAAAGTCAGGAAAGGCCGCTCCGTTGTATCAGCCACGCTCCTAGGACGCTGTACGGCATCGAAGGCCTCCTCATCTTGTCCAGGAGATAAGAATGACGAGCGTTTGGTCTCTTCACCCAAGTCATTGTGTCTATACCGTACTGGTTCAAGCTGATGAGACCCAACCACATCTGCTCGCAACCCATTATCAAGGATCACAACGTCCCATATAGTCTCGTCTCCACCGTTATCATGGATATGTCTCTCGGTGCTTTTCCTGCCCCATCGTTGTAGCATGGCGAAGCCGACACTGCCAACCAAAAGGTCACCAACGCCGACTTTTTCCGTGCCGGCGTCAATAGTCGGGCTGCGAAACTCCCGTCGGATGAGCGTTATGATTGCCGCGATGGCTCTAGAAGATTCCGTCGAGCCCAAAGTGGCATCGAGACTGGACAAGAGAGCCTGAGACATATGCGTGGCAGAAGAGAGAGTTGTAGACGACATATGAAACGTGGCAGCCGCAAAGAAAGAAGCAGACGTGACTGTCGTGTGTAGAGCAGCGAGCTAAATGCGAATTAGCAGCGGAAACTTTGGCACGTCAGTACCTACTCAATGCTTAACGTACACTTCTCTCTAGCAACGATTCGGCCTCTGCTTTGCCATGTTCGCTACTGCGAATTGCAACGTCGCGCCCGGCCCTCGTCAAGACTCCTTCGATAATTGCTCTACTGAGCTCCAACCCCGTCAAGGTCGTGACTCTGGCACCATCAAGGGCCACACCACCAAAAAACGAACCCACGCGGAGCGAGAGCGACGTGGATTGCGTCAGGAATGATACCACGGAGGCAACTGGCCGCGGAAGTAGGGTCATTCCAGAAGTCGTGGATGCATGACTAGCACCGTCATGATGGGTCACATCCACATCCCCGTCGGGTCGAGGCCCAGGATCAGCTCGCCTTAACAGGGGTATGTAGCCCCAAAGTCGAGACATTCCGAGTCGGTGAGGTACAAAGTTGAGCGGGATTTGTTTGTCGCATCGAGGGAAAAGTAAATCGCAGCCATGAGAAGGTGAAATTCTAGTGCCAGATTACTTGCGTTGGCACATTTGATTTGTCTGATAGATAAGAGAGGCCAGGGACCGAGGGGGAAAGTTCTCGACTTCAGCTAGCCAAGGGTTGCGTCAGTGGAAGGTTCCTGACTGGCAGACAAGCGGCGTGTAGATCAACTGCAGGTGAACAATTCACTAGAATCGTTAGTAGCTTTTAGGGGGAGAAACCGGCTTGACATGTGATTCCAGGTCTCGATCGGATTTCCATTGCCACTGGCGGCCTCGCTGCCTTGGTGCCTCAATGCCTAGGGTGCCTTGTTTCCCCGAGCTCCACATCGTCGTCTTCTTTCCTTCCGCTTCTCCCCCGGAATACTAATCAACGCCCAGAGTCCATAGTCCTGACACACGGCAATGGATCAGGTTAGAAGATGAATGTGATTATCTGTTTTCAACACCGAGTATTTTTATCCTTGGTTTTCATTTCTCACCCCTTTCGTCTTCTGAATTATTTGATAAATATTGATAATTTACACTGCCCATCGACCGACCGCCAAAATGATACTTTTTGTACTACTATAGCATCGCTTTGGTGTCTCCAGGATATTGAACCTTCCTGATCCTGTCCGGAGTGCACTCGGCAACCGTCCGAATTCCAGCTAATCCCATATTCTGCCACAAGTCCGCTAACAATCCCCTCAGTACGGCCTTCGCTCCGTTCTTTCCATCAACAGCAAGGCCATAGATCGCTGGTCGGCCTACAAGAACTGCCTTAGCCCCCAGACACAGCGCTTTAATGGCGTCAGAGCCAGTCCGAACCCCCGAGTCGAAGAGAACGGTCATCTTGTCGCCGACTGCCTCAACAATTTCTGGAAGGACTTCCAAAGACCCGATCGCACCATCAACTTGCCGACCTGTGCGGTTTTAGTCTGTTATTCTTGCTAACTTCTTCCAAACAAAGCAAACTTACCTCCATGGTTAGAAACAACAATGCCGTCGCATCCCGCATTCAGAGCCAACTTAGCATCCTCCACATGCTGAATTCCCTTCAGCACAATCGGACCGTCCCAATTCTTTCGGAGGAAGGAAACATGCTCCCATGTGTGCGGTCGGCCAGGGAACACATCCGAGGTCCACGCTCTAGAAGCACCAGTAATATCATCTTCGATCTTGTTTCCGGATTCCTGCTCGAATTTCTTCCGAAACACCGGATCGCTGAAGCCAATCTGGTTTCCAATTCCCTTGATAAACGGAATGTAAGCATTGTCGAGATCCGCTGGTCGCCAGGCAAGCGACCACGTGTCGAGTGTAACAACCAGGACCGAGAAGCCGTTCTCCTTTGCGCGTTTGAGTAGCGATAGTGTAACGTCGTCGCTCATCGGCCAGTAGAGCTGGAACCATCGTTTCCCGTCGCCGTTTGCCGCGGCCACTTCCTCGATCGTGCTGCTGCTGGCCGTGCTGAGGATGTAAGGCACTCCAGCTTCTGAACAGGCCTCCGCTAGCCCGGTCTCTTTGTCATCGTGGAATAGGCATTGTACGCCTACTGGTGCCTGGAGAAGTGGGTTGGGATACTCCTGTCCGAATAGGTTTACCGTGAGGTTTTGGTTATCCAGCTACAACATGTCAATAGGTGTTATTTGCGAAAATTGATCAATTAAACAAACCTGCTTCATCATCCTCGGGATCCTACCAAATATTAGCTACCATCCCATCACAATCAGAACATATACAAAGTCCCATTAGACCAAAAACTCAAGGATGACTTACAACTTCCACTGCCGAAACGCCAACCGATTACTATCCATCGTCGCCTTCTCGCCCGCACCCCCAGCAATATAATTGTACGAGCGCGCACTCAACACCTTCTTTGCCTGCTCCTCGAGCAGCCTGGGATCCGTCGTAACGGTCGGCAGAAGGCCCATCATGGCCCCACGGCCGTAGATCTCCGCTTGATAGTCGCCGTACTTCTCGCCCATGATGAAAGGAAAGGCTCTTTTAAAATTCAACTCAATACAGTCGACTGACGAGTATTATGTCCAAGGATCAGAATTAACGTATCGAATGTAGTATGTACTCAGTTCTAAGTTTGATGAGACCGAGATCACTCTCCCCTTCTTATTCTCTCGGCACGTGGAACCGATCCGACCGGATTTGCCTCGGGAGATAAGCAAGGATGCGGCAGTTGACGTCAATCGGTGAACGCATCACCAACAACATATGTCATAGAGTCCTATCGTCCTTCTAGACGGGCCACTTCTGGTGCTCCACAAGGCTTGATTGATGGATTAAGCAGAGATATCCGGGTCAAGCTTTCTCTCTTTATCTTTTCTAAATTAACTTTTCACAACTTCCTGGCCCTACGACAGCTATTTTTATCTTCCTTTTCCGGAGCAGTTCTACTCGGGCGAGAACAGCTACTATGAGGGTCACTGCATCTACAGGAGATAGTTTAAGGTCCACTGAACGGGAGTGTATGACGTTTATGTTTGTTATTAATAAATGGAGTAGGGGCTGTTGTTTACAGATTTATTGAGGTGGCTCGTCTAGTATATCTTGCCAGATGTCCTTGAATGAAATTAGAATACATATTCACAAAGAGAAGAGGAGAAAGAATAGCGAAATGATAATCGCACTTACCCAATTCACCGAATCTGCATTCAGCCAAGGTACGTTATCGATCCATTCATCAAAAACATTATTAAATTCCAAACCCGAGGTATGCGACCACTGGAATCTTTCCGGCGAAAGCATAGTCCTAAACGAATCCAATTAGGATGCGTCTTTGCAAAAGTTAAGAGGGTTAGACAAGAAATTAACTTACTGCAAATGCCGAAGTATCGGATACGCCTTCACACAGATCGGACTCCTCGCACGGAGAGCTTCTATTCTCAAAACCGCCGAATCGAAAGCCGCACGATACGATGACGAGTCGAAGTCACCCGGTTGCATGAGTAAACACGACGCCAGCGCCACTGCTCCATGGAGCGCACAGAAACTCGTCATCCCGTAGACATACCAGCGATAATGCCTTAGGCGCGGGATCTCGTAAAACTGGCGATGGATTTCAAGCAAGGCAGCGCCCGAGGATATGCACTTTAACTGAGAGTCTAAGCGACAATGTTCAGCGGAGCGAGGACGACAAAAGGCTCGATGGATGAGGAGATAGAGCTGGTGTGCGTATTGTTGCAGGATGCACCAGTGAGCGTAGCTGGCGATGTCGAGAACGCTGGGTTTCCCGTCGATTAGGAACTTGGCGTCCCATTGGGCCTGTTCATTGGCGATTTCCAAATCAAAGGAAGCCAGAGTGTGGTCCTCTAGTCTGGAATCGCTGGAGAGACGGTGGCAGATGCGGCTGGAGAGCTCGAAAAGGCGAAACTTGAACATGATGACGGACATCTGGGTGGGTTGACTGGATGGCTGGTGGATCCCATCGTCCTGGATGTCGCTGTCGTTGACATCGGCGGGTATCGTTCGTTCTTTTTCGAGGAGCGAGGATACGTCCACGTCTCGAAAAAGAATTGCCTGGTAGGTATGAAGTAGCAGGATGCCGGCCCAACAGCGACGGCGACGCTCGAACTCAATCCAACCCATGTTAGAAGGTTTCTCCTTGATATTGCATCGCAGGGCGATCCCTATATTTAGGGCCATTCCTGACAGAGACGTCAACTTTAGAAGGACCCCGTAGAATAAGGAAGCACCTACCTAAAAGTACCCAGGTCTGTTCCACACCGTCATTGTGGCTTATCCCATAGATGAGAATCAAAAGCGTCTCGAGGGTATTCAGGGAATGGCGGATAAGGAATTGATCCTGAGACAGGCACAGCATCGCCAATTTCCTGAAATGAGAGGCCACCGCGCGGAGGCCCTTATGGCGAAGTTCACGAGTCCAAAGCTCAGACAGAGTGATATCATCATCCTCCATCGTGTTAAGAATCATAGACAATATCGTAAAAAGCAACGCCAGCCATGACAAATTGGCCTCCAGCGGCCTGTCCAAAAACTGGTTGTACTGCCTTTGAAACGTCGGACCATGCAGCACATGAAACAAAGGCGACAGACGTAGAAAGTACTGGGATATCAGATAGTCGCAACATTCCTGCGGTGGAAGCTGGGCTAGGATATCCCCCTTCGCAACCGGAGGCCCAATGAAGAATGGGAAATGAGAACCCTCGAGCTGAGCTACGGCAGGCTCCCCTTGATTAGCAGGAGGGGGGCATAGCTCAGTAGTAGGCCTCTCGAAGACCTCATCCCAGCGCGCATGTCCCTCACTGGCTGCTCTATCTTCTTGTGTCTCATGTTCTCGGCGCGGGGATAGTAGTGCATGCCCAGTACTCAGTGCCGGAGATACTGTAGATGGCAACAACGATCTTGTGTCTGTTTGCGTAGAAGACACAGTAGAGCCTTTCAAAGCAGCACCAGGGTAGATACAAGAAGACACCAGATTTCGTCGTCGGCATGTGGCACACGGCTGCTGTCGATCACATCGGAGTTTGGATTCCCTGCAAGGGGTACAACTGATGGGCTTTCGCTTCCGACGAGGACGAAATTTGGGGGCTCTTTGTGCGGAGATCTCGGCTGTAGGCGATGAGGAAGACATATTTGTCTTATCTCGGAGATGGAATCATATCAGATGAAATTCAAAAGCTCACTCAAGATAATTCTGGAATTTGCATGAACGTCCGAAGGGGAGAGTCGGCAACGTCGGGAACCTCGGAGAAGAGTGAGTGGTAGGATCGGAGTTAATCGGACTTTTCTCATTCTTAGAATGTACCATTTTCAACATCAAAGCCCCCACTACCAGCTTAAATTCTTCGTCAACTTGGCAATAAAGGTGTAAATGGGTCGGCCTGGGTCCGAGAAAATGTCACTCCTCATCGACATAAACCAACAAGGGCCGCAAAAGTTTGATTAAGGATAGTGATATATTTGCCCCAAAATTGCTTCCTGCATTCTAACCTCTATCTATGCAACAGCACGAAGCATACGCCTTAATCCTTCGTCTAAAACATGTATGGGATGCGCAACAACTAATCGAAACCAACCCGGCTCTTCGCTAGCATAGGTAGCACCAGAAGTAATGTAGACCTTCTCTGCGCGAAGGCTCTTCAGAACATCCTCATCGGTCCCCTTCTTGTCTTTGACAATGGCCCCAAGATTCATCCATATAAACAGAGCCGCATTTGATGTTTGATACGGAATCTCATGGGCTTGAAGAAACTTGGCCACATGCTGGTAGCTTTGGGACAGTCGCGCTCTGTTCAGGGAGATGAATTTACCCGTATACTCGTCATCCATTAGAAGAGACGCCACTGTTTTATCCGCAAGACTGGAAGGGAAGCTGAAAAGACTGGTAGAATTGTAAGCCTTAGGGTTTGATTTCTGCGCACTCGAAGGGGAACTCACGAGATGCTTTCACATGCATCTAGAAATTGTCTGTTTGACTGGCTTATCAGGACTCCGATCCGCAAGCCTGTTGCCCCAAAGTCCTAAGTAGAGTTGAATACAAAGCCACATTAGAAAGGGGAACCGAAAGGACTCACTTTACTCATGCCCCAAACGGCATGTACCATACCAGGATTCATGAATTCCTCTGCATTCATTGACAAGATTGACTTGAAAGGAACAAGGTCCTTGTTATCTGGTGTCTCCCAGACAGAGAGCCCATAGAGCTCGTCACATATTAAATGCAGCCCGAGTCTATGGCAAAGCTTCATATAGGCCTTTAAAACGTCTTCGGCGTAACATCGGCCTGTATAAACGTTAGCGAGCAGAGATAAAGAGAGATTCGATTGGAGTGGCACACCTAACGGATTGTTTGGGGAGCATAACAAGATTGCCTTGACTTTCTTGCCTGCTTGCGTCGACTGCTCTAGCACCGCTTCACATCGGTTAACAGCTTCTAAACTGAACGGATCAACTGGTCCAAATTCCACCTCAACGATATTGACGCTGCTATCAGTTAGCCTGATCTCAGTGTTTCAGTGTCAGTCTTCCATTGACGCACGTAGCTCGGTTACCAAGCATGGTCCCGAAAGTAGTCCAGTAGGGTCTTCCAACGAGGACATGGTCGCCGGGGTCACATAGAGCCCATGCGCAATTCTCGACGGCATTGCTGGCTCCAGATGTGACGAGCATATGAGCAGGAATGAGAGGTGTATGGGGTTGAAAGTGTCTGTTCAGAAAATGACACAGCGCTTCTTTCAACTTGATTGACCCGGAGAATCCATCTCCATACGTTAATGCATGGCTGTCAGCGCGAGGCTATCATCATGTCATTAGCGGTAATTCAAAATTGTTATACTAGTTCATGATATATAGAAAGGGGAAAGCTACCTGCGAATTGATGAAATCTTTCATTTCTGATTGCATTAGGCCCTAAACCAGTCAGCCGATGAGCCTATGTGCTGTAGAACATACTTCCCCTCACATTCTCTGCAAGTCCGAGATTCACAATACCATTGGGATTCGACTCAGGGTCCCAAAGATCCTTCAAAACGTCGAAGAAAACCGGCATCTTAGCCACAAGAGCGAGGCCTCGAGAAGAAATGGTGTTCATGTTGGTATCCGAATGTATCTCTGCGCTAGACATGACCACTTTAGTAAGGAGTTATATCCGCACTTCTTGTATCCTTACTACGGGCCTTTTTTTTTTGGTCGCAGTAATAAAAGTTCAGTGTCGACGCTCGCAAGACTCAACAAGTATCGAGCAAGATAAACGTTCTGTTAAATCGACCATCAATTTCCCAGATCGAAAACAGTAAGGTTTAAAATGCGGGAGCGTCCTCAACCTTATAGCCAATCTATGAGTTTAAGGCTCTCATGAAGTGGGGCATTGACTCATCTCCGACGCCCTCTGAGAACATCTCCGGTACCACGCCGATATACTTCGCCGATTCGTCGTCAGATGATTCCACTGCCGGCTTCCGGTGAGAATCAATGGTATCAATCTTATCTGATTACTAAGGCAAGAAGGGGACAAGAACCAGATCGGATAAGTATCTAGCTTACATCTCCGACCCAAGCGAACCAGTGATGTCCATGCACATGCAATTACGCGCGTTCGACAATACAAGCTTCGGAGATGATGGGACTGCGTACAGAGTGTCCGATAATTGTTGAGTAAGTGGATGGGCCATGCACCAATTTGATAATTCAAGACGGTCCCAGCCGGCTCGAGCTGTGTTATAGTGGATGGGCCGGAAGAATCTATATAAGGACCACTAGCTCTCCGGAAAGTTTGGAAGAATTACTTTCATTCACTTCTGCCACCAGATCAGACCTTTCGATTTTCCAATTATAGCAGATTAACATCCCATACACATACCTCAGCGATGGATTCTTATGATCAATACGCGACAGCCTCTAAGGCAACTGTGTGGCACGGTGTAGGCCAACCCGTGCCCTATAACCGCCCCTCCTCCTGTTGACTCTTATCTAGGATGGCCGCGAGAAAACGCTCCAAACCCATATCCTATCCCAACCCAGCCTCCGCAACCAACCCGAAGCGATCCTCGCCGAGATCGACCGCTGGGCCACCGAGAAAAACATCTGCATGATGACCATCGGACCGGAACGAAGCACCCCAATTATGGACCTGATCAATTCAGCCAGCCCCAGCACCATGGCCGAGTTAGGCGGATATATTGGCTACTCGGCCGTCAAGTTCGGGAACGAGACGCGTCGTCTCGGCGGAACACGGTATATTAGTCTCGAGTTCAGCACCGAGTATGCAGCTGTGGCGGATGCGCTTATTGAATTCGCTGGGCTGGGTGATTTTGTTCAAGTAATTGTTGGGTCGGCCTCGGAGTCATTGGCAAAGGTCGCGGAGGAGTTGCAGAAGGGGATTGATGTGCTTTTCATCGACCATTCTGAGAGGTTCTATCTGAGTGATTTGAAAACTGCAGAAGGACTTGGGTTGCTGAAGGTGGGAGCTTTTGTTGTGGCTGACAATGTTGACGCCCCTGGAGCAAAGGATTACGTGCAGTGGGTTGATGAAGATGATGCCCCGACGGATGAAGGGAGGAGATTCAAGTATGAGTCTCGGAGATTGCCCTATGTGCTCCCTAATGGACAGCAGGTGAGTAACGTCATTTATTTGGCTTGTGATATGATACGTGTGCTAAATTTGGGTTCGTTTTTCAGGATGCGCTTTTGATTTCAAAATTGAAAAATTGATATAAGATGATGTTGCACAGAATGGCTCTGTTATCTGCTAATTCTCACCTTGTCTTCTTCTATTCTGCTTTTTCTTCTTTTTCGTAGATTCATAGCTCCCCCATGGATATGCTTGTTCTCAATCAAATGAGCCCGTAGAGTCATGGTCCAGGTTGAAACTACTTTCTATCATTGTCGACTCAAGCTCGATGCTTTGCTCAGGATCAAACGTATTCCACTCCCATGCTATGAGTTGTTGTGATCTTTCTGACTTAGGGAAGAGCGTCGAAGCGAGACATCAATTAATTCTTCGTTTTCATGGCCGATGTACATGGTGTATGTGTGTGGTAGGTAATGCCACCACAATTTCGATCATGACCATCAATGGATCAGCCATGTTTGGAACACACCAAATCGAGAGACGCTACTGCATTATGAAATCACACTGACACGCGAACTGTTTGCTACTGTACGGAGTAAGTTCGTTCTATATTCCACCAGATATCCCTTACTTCATGCATGATCAGATGATTCATAGCGCATAATGATCGCATTCCAGAAAAACTAGTACCTTCAACATTAAACCATCATCAACAATGTCGTCTCCATCTCCTATATCGGCGATCGACGGGAGACGTCCGGGCAAATAATGATCCGGGTACGCAGTATAGGCAGGGATGGGACAGTTTTCGAGGCCGTGAGATAGTCGATTGAAGCTATCTGGGAATGAATCCTTGTTTGCGGTAGATAGCAGGGTCTTGAAGTGGCGAGATAAGTGAAGGGGTGGTTGTCATCTCAGTCTGCAGAAGGTGACACGGAAGGCAAAGGAAAGGAGGATAAAGTCAAAGCCCCCGCGTACCCCCCAAATCCCCCGCCGGTCTCGAATCTTGGCGCCACTTTATCGCACAATTTTCCATTCGCTTATCGGTTCCTTCAATGATCATATCGCGCGATGACTCCGACATGATCGAATTACCAAGCATCGTCCTTCTCTAGAATTCTCTGTATCATGGGCTTTACCTGGGGAGTTGATCGATGAACCTTCTCAATCAAGGGAGAAGAGTGTTCCTCATTGTCTAGATCTTGTGGCGAATTTCTATTTTATCGGGATATTATCAATCAAATGGACATGGAGTCCGAGCGAGAGCCGAAGCACGACGTTGA
This sequence comes from Aspergillus ochraceus, assembly GCA_004849945.1. Taxonomy (NCBI): domain Eukaryota; kingdom Fungi; phylum Ascomycota; class Eurotiomycetes; order Eurotiales; family Aspergillaceae; genus Aspergillus; species Aspergillus ochraceus. Next base: position 1,804,956 of record SSOS01000007.1, on the reverse strand, counting down.
GTCACCCTCACCGACTGGCAATGCAGTTGTGTCGGCAGACGCTGGATCTGATATCTCGATGCTCGAAGAGAAGAGAGAGAAGCATTTAGTACGGAAAATCGATCTGCATATTCTGCCGTTTGTGGTGCTTCTCTACCTCTTTAGCTTTTTGGACAGAGGTATGTTATTCATCGCCTCAAATATCCTGTCGGCTTTTTTTTTTTTTTTTTGCTGACATTAATCGTTCTAGTCAACATTGGCAATGCCAGACTGTACGGTCTAGAGGAAGACCTCGGTTTGGAAGGAAACCAATACCAGGTGGCCGTGTCCATCCTGTTCGTTACATACTGTGTAGGCAAAACGTCACCTGCTCGAAGATTAGCAACGGTCTAATAATCTAGTACAGCTGTTTGAGGTGCCGTCAAATCTTGTCATCAAGAAACTCACTCCCTCGCGTTACATCGCGTCAATTTCAGTAATATGGGGTATTATCGCGACCCTTACTGGCATCACTCAGAGCTACGGTGGTTTGATCGCCTGTCGCATTCTTCTTGGTGAGCCAGACCATCATCTTATTGACCATACGCCCCCACTGACAAGCCTAGGTGTTGTGGAAGCGGGACTGTTTCCCGGGTTAATCACCTATCTAACCTTTTTCTACAGCAAGCGCGAACTTGCCCTGCGTACTGGGTACCTATTCAGTAGCGCTGCCATCGCCGGTGCATTCGGCGGTCTCCTAGCATATGGCATTGGCTTTATGGACGGGATCTGCGGACTCAAAGGTTGGCGGTGGATCATGATCATTGAAGGCATGCCGACCGTCGTGCTCGGCGTAATCACCTGGTTCTTCCTTGCCGACGACCCCGACACGGCGTATTACCTGAATGAGGAAGAAAGGGCTCTAGTCGTCCGCCGTCGGGGTCGCTACGTGGGTCAAACGGCGTCCGCTCAGAAGTTCCACTGGGCGGATGTCAAGGAGGGTGCCCTGGATTGGCGAATCTACGCATTCTGCATCGGCCAGTTCGGAGTGGATACCATGCTCTACGGCTACAGCACTTTCCTTCCCACCATCATCCAGGGCATGGGATCTTGGTCGGTGCCTGAGGTCCAGGCCCTCACCATCCCTTGTTATGCGGTAGGAGCTCTAGCCTACCTAGCTGTCGCGTGGCTCAGTGATCGAACCCAGCAGCGTGCACTCTTTACCTGCATTTTCGCTGCCATTTCCGTGGTGGGGTACGGCGTTCTAATCTCCGATTCCTCTTCGGGAGTGCATTATTTCGGTGCCCTGCTCATTGCATTGGGTCTTTATGTCGCCGTTGGCCTGCCTCTTGCGTGGTTACCCACCACTCTTCCTCGTTATGGCAAACGCACCTTCGCCACGGGTCTGCAGTTGACATTCGGCAACGTGAGTGGAGTCATGTCGCCGTTCTTGTATAAAACAAATGAGGCCCCACGTTATGTTCGAGGCAATGCGGTGACTTTGTCTCTGGTGGGATTTGCGGGCGTTGTCTATGGCCTCATGTGGGTTTATTATCGGGGCAAGAACAACCGCAGAGACCGAGGCATGGAGGATTACAAGGTCGAGGGAATGACGGAAGAGGAGATTGAGGAAATGGGTGACCGGAGCCCTCGGTTCCGATACAGTCTTTGATTCAATCTGGCTGTGGCCCCCAGCTAGAAGGATTAGATTGAGCTGGTGTAGATATACTATGCTTTTGGGGGGGGGGATTTTCGGCTGAAATTCCTCTAAATAACAAGAGCCAGCCTTCTAATGACATTTAGTGGTGTTCACAATGGAACGCAACTAGCTTGCTGACGAGATCAGAGAGGTCAAAGCACTAGGATTCCTGTCGGTGAGATCCCGACATGGATTTCCCGCAACGAGCAACCCCATGTGGCTTGAGAGAATTAACTCCACAACCAAATTGCTCTCGGTTCTCACGAGCAGAAGAACTGCAGCAAACCAGGAATCTCCTCCAATTGATCCGGTGAAAAGTAGCCAGTGCCAGACTACCTTTTAGGGCTGAGAAGATATGAGCACATTTTCTAACCGGTTCGGGGCTAGCGGATGCATGCGATGGTTCGGCTACCAGACTGAGGAGTCCCTGTACGAGCAGTAGCACCTGCTAAGAAGGTACTTGCCAAATCAATGTTCTCATGGCCCAGCGCTTGTACCACTGTAATCTCCAGAAGTCAATTCACCTGTAACATTAACTGCATTCCCATTATATAACATTATTGACTACCGAGTCGGGGCTAGTTACTCCTTCGCGCCTGTGCCGGGCGTTGCCGTACCGGTATAAACTCCCTCGTCTCACCAGCTGTATATCAAGCAGCTTGGGTCGCTCTTTTCTTGTACTTTCTTTACCCTCCTGACACCCTCTCCCGTCTTCTTTATTCTCTGTGTGTCTACAGCACAACCCCTTAAATCACAATGCAGCTCCCTCTTCTCACCCTCGCCTCCCTGGCGCCCCTCGTCGCCGCCCACTTCAAGCTCGACTACCCCGAATCCCGCGGCGTCAATGAGGACAAAATGACCCAATTCCCCTGCGGCGGGCTCTCCGCCTCCTCGGACCGCACCAAGGTCTCCCTCTCGGATGACGGTTCCGCCACTCTGCCCGTCGCCATCTCCCTGGGTCATTCGCAAACCGCCGTCGAGGTCCTCCTGGCTCTGGGCAACGACCCCGGCCAGAACTTCAACGTCACCTTGGAGCCGACTTTCCGCGTTGAGGGGCTCGGCTCGTTCTGTCTCTCGGATATCAAATTCGACCAGGACAAATTGGGCGTTAACCTTACCGATGGCATGAATGCTACTGTGCAGGTGCAGACCAATGGTGACCCTACGGGAGGGTTGTATGCTGTATGTGAAATCTTTTTCCCTTCCAGTAGACCAAGTGTGTGTTTGAGTGTGAGCGTGATGCTAACTTTATCTTCCCAACATAGTGCGCCGATATTCAATTCTCCTCGAGCACCAAGGTCGAACAGCCGTCTTCTTGCAAGAATAACACCGGTGTCAAGGCCACCCCGTTCTCTGGGGCCGCGGCGAAGCGCAATGCCAACGAGTCCACTGCCAACGGTGAGGCTCAGAGCGGCGGCTCCTCGGCGTCTGCTTCCTCGACCGGAAGCTCGCCTTCTTCGACCGGTGCTGCTGTTGCGCTGGAGACCGCTGCTTGGGGAATTCTGGGAGCTGCTGTTGTTGGAGGTATGGCTGTTTTGTAAAGGATGATTGAGATCTAGCTGTGAGTGGAGAGTGCTTGAATGATGGAAAGAGGGGGAGATAAAGAAACAAGTTTGAATGAAGAGGAAAAAAATCGAAAAGGTGAACGTGATGAGTGACGAATTAGTACTATCCTTGACGGAGCCTTGATGTATATTGACTGGTTCCTTGTATATATTACTTACTTGATATCCAATTCCATTACCTGATGTTTAGGGAGAACATTGTCGCCTTCCCAAATGCCATGTGAACATTTTACATCACGACTACTAGTGATGATAGAATTGTTGTCTTAGCAAAAACATCCTTGTCTATTTCTATTGAATGCTGATCACGTGGATTGTCTCTTTAGCGAATTAGGCTCCCGTCGTTCCAGACTTGCCGGGACCTCCTTACTTTCTTCTGTTTAGATTCTAAATCAATACTCCTCCACTGTATAGAAAATGGCCGGGACAGAAGAATTCGAGAAACTGAGGCCTGTCGGTGAGCCAATCGACTCTCCTTAGTTTCTCGCGCAACTACTAACCAGTACCTAACCAGGCGGCTTGGAGCAATACGCCACCGCCAGGCACCATCTGCGATTCTTCTACAATGCTGGTGTCACCGCCGACTACACTTTGCCAAGCACCTACGCGCTCTCCGCAAAGCAGTATATCTACAAGGCCTGCGAGACGCTAATATCCCAGCACCCAATCCTCTCTGCCATCCCGGTGGCTGAGGAAACGAAAGAGCCCTATTTTGTGCGTCTGCCGCAGATCGATCTGGACGGTCCGGTTTCGTTCCATGAGCGCGCCGTTGGGTTTCCTGGCGCCGAAGACGCCCAAGATGAGGATCTAGAAGCCTTGCTGAAGGCTCAGCATAATAGGGGGTTCGAGCCGCCGTTGCCTTATTGGCGGCTATGTGTTTTGACACATGAGAAGGATGAGCGCCGGTTTACGGCGGCGTTTATCTTCCATCATGCGCTTAGTGACGGGGAGTCTGGGAAGGCGTTCCATCGGACGTTTTTGCGCGCGTTGCAGGGTCTGGAGACGCTAGAGGTCGGAGACGAGAACAGGGGGATTGTGAAGACGCCGGAGATGCCCCTATTGCCGACTTTGGAGCAGGCGCACCCGCTGCCCCTTTCGTGGTGGTTTATCGCGACGACGCTGTTCAAGGCCAAGGTTTGGTCTCCGGCGCGGAATCCCGGGCTTTGGACGGGCGGGAGGATCGCGTCATCCTTGGAGACCGATGTGCGACATTTTGCGGTCTCAAGGGCGTCGAGCTCGGCGTTTCGAGATGTCTGTCGTAAGAATGGAACCACTGTGACTGGGGCGTTGCAAGTTATTGTCGCTCGTTCGCTGTTCAAGCATTTGCCGGATCGTTATACGCAGTTGGATTGCGCATGCAATGTTTCTACTCGGAGATGGCATCTGGGTGCTATCACCGCAGACTCCATCGGCGACTGGGTGAATGGCTTCAACGAGACGCACGACCGTGCGAACATGACCCTCCCGTCTTTCCCGTGGGAGGAGGCCCGACGGGCTCGCGAGACAATCGAGGGCGTGCTGAACCTGCAAGGCAAGGATATGGCCCCGGCGCTTTTGAAATACGTTGATGATTTCAAAGAAGAGCTCTTTCTCTCGAAGGTGGGACGTGAACGCGATTCGAGTTTTGAGATCTCGAACATCGGCGCGGTCGGGTTGAAAGAGGCCCAGGATTCCGCGATGGCGCGGATGGGCCGGATGACCTTCTCGCAGAGCGCCAACGTTACTGGCAGCGCTATCGCGGTATCATCTGTCACTGGTGCAGATGGGTGCCTGGTCCTCACGTTTGTGTGGCAGAAGGGGGTCGTGGATGAGGATTTGATGTCATCTTTGATTCCGACGGTGAAGGCGGAATTGTTAGGTCTGTGTGTTGAGCAGTGATAGAGCCGGCACACGAACCTTCTTGCTGGCGATATATTGTACAGTATAGATCTATTGCCTAGACACGATTAATGTTTAATATGTGTTCAGTGTCTTTGAAGCGTTAGGGAAATGTTGGAGCCCTCCGGTCGAATACGAGCAGCCTCCACTTCCATCATCAACACCCCAACGTTCTAATGCGTTGGAGCACATCAAATTATCGTCTGCTTAAAAGGGATTCATCGCCTGGAAAAACAAGGGCCAAGGATCATTCATTCTTCTGAACTTCCGAGTCTTGCGGTTGCCTCTTGTTGATAAACGATAAACGCCTAGGCGGTGAACATCTCAAACAGCCTCGGCGGCAGAATAATCTCCCCTCCGTCGTATTTCCCCAATCTTGCTTCTCTCTTCAACCTTCCCTTCTGCATACCACATCTTTTTCTAAGGCAAGATGGCATCCCGCGCACCTTACATTGTTCCGGCGCTCAAGAAGCACACCGCCACGGTGATCATGGCCCACGGCCTAGGCGACAGGTTGGTCATCTGAAACGGATCTCCAGAATACTGTTTTGCGCCAGCTAAAACAGCAGTCTCCTGCATACAGCGGTGCCGGATGGATGGCACTTGCTCAGAACTGGCGCCGCCGTGGCATGTTCGACGAAGTGGCTTTCATCTTTCCCAATGCCCCGATGATCCCTATCACAGTGGTATGCGCCATTTGACCTTGTCGCAAGCGGAGACGAACTAAACAACTAATCACATCTATAGAACTTTGGCCTGAGCATGCCCGGGTGGTATGACATTGCCAAACTTGGCCGTGATGTAAGTCTGAATCACCTGGAGTTCTGTCTGAAGTAGGCATCTGGTCCAAGCTAATCAAATACCGCCGTGTATAGCTGGACTTCGAAGAATCTCTCAAGCACCAAGACGAGGCCGGTGTCCTTCGCTCCCGCGACTACTTCAACACCCTGATCAAGGAACAAATCGACCAGGGCATCAGCCCTTCGCGGATCGTGCTGGGTGGTTTCTCGCAGGGCGGTGCGATCTCCCTCTTCACCGGAATCACGAACAAGGAGAAACTGGGCGGAGTGTTCGGTCTGTCGTGCTACTTGCTTCTTAGCGACCGCATCAAGAACTACACGCCGGAGGACTGGCCGAACAAGAAGACGCCGTTCTTCATGGGCCACGGCTTGGACGATGAGGTGGTGAAATACGAGTTCGGAAAGATGTCGTCCAAGGCGCTGACCGATATGGGGTTGGAGAATGTCAGCTTCAACTCTTACCCGTAAGTTATCTTCCTTGTTTTGCTCAAGGTGCGTTCGGTTTGTTGATGAATGACTACAGTGATTTGGGCCACTCGGCCGATCCCGTGGAGATCGAAGACCTTGAGAAGTTCCTGAAGAAGACAATCCCTCCCCAGGGTGAGGGTGAGGCCTCTGCCGGGTTATGACTTGACGATCGCAGTGGTGGCCAGAGTGGAGGTTTGTTCGGGACAGCTTTGAAATACAGCGTCGGGTTTGGTATTATAGTCTTGTTAGCGGCTGTTTTGCTCTCCAAGTATAGCTCTAGAGATAGAGAAGCTGTATCAAAGAAACAACGCTGAAAATCAGATGATCCATCATTCTAATATCCCGTTCCAAGTCAATTCATCAGTAAAACTCTATATATACCAGTCTTACTCGCCCTTCTCCGCCCGTTCAATCGTCCTCTCAATCGCCGCAATCATCGCCTCATTATTCTTCACATCGAACGGAATCATATGCCTCGACCCGTGATCGTAAAACTCCGCCTTGGCCGGATCACACAGACTATACAGCTGCATACTCGACTCGTACAGATAATCCTGCTTCCCCACGATATTCGCTGTCGGGATGCTCAGCGCATACTTCTCCCCAGGCTGCAAGCTTATGGCCTCCTGCCCGGAGGTCTCGAACGGCGGTGCCGCGCAGATGAACACAGCGGCCTTGAACAGCGGCGTCGAGTGCGTCTTGGCGTGTTCGACGAGCATGGAGAACGCCAACGCCGCGCCCTGCGAGAAACCCATGACCGCGTCAAAGGGTCCTTTCTTCTCGATTATCCGCAGGACGTGGTCCATTGCGGGCTTGAGTTCTGGGCCTGGCGCGGCGTCGCGTCGGTAGTGGTTGTAAAATGGCCCGTCGCATATTCCCGCCAGTTCTGGTTGGCGGATTATTAGTTAAAGTGCTTGTTGTTGGGAAGGATGTAGTGATAGTGAGGATATACCCGGCTCTACGGGCGCTTGGACCCGTCCATCAATATATTCGAATTGGTGGCCCTTGTCGCTTAGGGCGTGGCTTAGTCCTCCTATTTATAGATTGAAGATGTTTAGTGTTCATTTCCACGGGCCCTCGTTCCTTGGTAGGACGGTAGAGAGTAGAGAGTTACTCCGGTACCAGATTGGATCTCAAAGATCTTAGATCAGACGGGAAGATCAAGTTAGTGTTTGGGTGTCAAGAGAGTTGGCCGGTTTGACGTACTTCCCCGCTTGTGCCGGCGCCGTGTAAACAAAGAAACCGCATCTTGATTTTTTTTATTGGGCTCAGAGATTCAAATATTCTGTTTAAGTGCTCTGACTGCCCAGTATGAAGGAGCAGGTATGGTCTTCGAGTTTATACTGTAGAGAGAGAGAGAGAGGGAGAGAGAAGCGGTGTTGTGGTTGTCATGTGGCTGCGAAAGCACGGGATCTCGCTAACCATAAGCTGCATGCCGAACTGCATTTTTCTTCCTTCCTTCTGCAATCCATGTCTGGTCTTTGGAGATTATCGCGACTGCGCAGATCCGATGTCGCTATCGCTTCAAATGCTGACAATCTTGTTGACGACATGATGAGATAGATCACCTCGGAAGCACCCTGTACGATAGGTGGAGATGCATCTGGACCTCGGTCGCTTTGATGAAAATCGCCGTTGTTCCACTCTTGTATTCCTTTTTCAGGATGGCGGGAGAGCGGCAGCTTCATGCGCGTGGTCCATTAACTTTCACCGCGAGGGATAAACTAACCATCCATCGCAACTGACCATTCAGTTTAAGAGTTCTTTTTTTGACCGCCAGTTTGTTCCTTGATCATTGATCTAATCGGCATGTCTTACGCATACTTGGCTGGATCCCTCGTTCGCCATGCCTTGTGCCATCCCGCGGATTTCTACTCCAGTGTCGGGCCTACCGTCAATGAGCTGAGCTTCGGCCTGTTGGGTTCTTCCTTCAAGCCGCAGCGAGATATAGGCGATCTTTCTGGAAAGGTCGTCTTTATTACTGGTGGTAAGGACTATTCTCCCCCTTGGCTTATGCGTGTGCTGCGCCATCCATCGACCTACACTGCTAACTCACTCTCGGTCAATTCAGGAAATGCCGGCCTTGGAAAAGAAACCGTCCTCCAGCTTTCCCACCATCGTCCATCTCGCATCTACCTGGCTGCTCGGAGTGAGAGCAAAGCGCGCGACGCCATTGCCTCGATCCAGGAGATCCTTCCGGAGCCCGTCGACATCAGACACATACTGCTCGATCTATCCTCGTTCGAGTCCATTCGCGCAGCGGCCGAAAGATTCACCGCGGAATGCGATCGCCTGGACCTGTTGATCCTGAATGCCGGCATCATGGCCACGCCTCCAGGCGTCACGGAAGAGGGGTTTGAGATTCAATTCGGAACCAACCACATCGGACACTTCTTGCTCACCAAACTACTGCTTCCCACGTTGGAAAAGACCCGCGCCAGTGCCGTCCCTGCGCCCGACGTCCGGATCGTGACTGTCAGCTCCGTCGGACATAACGTCTCACCATCCTACGAGGTGATGACGTCTACGGAGGCCCTGCAGGCCTCGGGGCCGTTCGAGCGGTATGGCGCTTCCAAGGCTGCCAACGTCTTGTTTGCGGCTGAGCTCGCCCGCCGCTATCCGGACATTCTCTCAGTTTCCGTCCATCCGGGAGTGGTGTCAAGCGACCTGTACAACCACACGAAGGAAGCCGGTGGGTTTTCTAACATCGGTGCTCATCTTACCTTGATGATATCCCGAGGGGTACGCACGGGGGCGATGAATCAACTCTGGGCTGCCGGAGCGAAGAGAGAGTTGCTAATCAATGGGGCGTATTATGTTCCTATCGGGATTCGCGGGTCGAGCAAGTATGCAGACGACGTGGAGATGGGTCGGAAGCTATGGGAATGGACCGAAGCTCAAATCGCGGAGGTGTCCTAAACTAGTCCTGACTTGTAGACGAGTAGATTCTAATTCTTATAATGTTATGGTTGAAGAATGAGAAGTCTTCCCTCCAACGGATGCCAATAAGGGTCCAGACAGTCGGATTACCCGATTGGGATTAAAACACCGAGTGGAGGCGAGATGGGCTGGGCAAAGGCTCAGACGCTTCATCGGAGCAGGGCATCGTCGGGATAGTGTAGAAAAAGAGCCCATGTATGTGCAAGAATGATTATCTAGCTTTCAGAAATGCCTCACATCGTGACCCCGAACAAGGGTCAGACAGGCGTCGGCAGCGTCTCGTCGTTAGGGTTTAGCCGAGCAGCCTCAAGATCCCCTCCACAACGAAATCTCGTTGATCTCCCCCAAACGGCGAACTTCAGTTGAAGGAACCGTGATCAACCTACCTAGAGCGCAGAGATAGATATGTGGACAGAAATCAAATAGAATCCAATCTTCACCATCGTAACGTGTTCACCATCGTAGGCATGTAATCCTAGTCCCAAGCAGGTGAACTCCCCACAGTCATCAATTTCCCACTAACAAACGGGAACGTCGACACTTTCTCCTCTCCTCTCCCACTCCAACTTCATCACCACCAGCTCTCGGTAGGTTTGCCCAATACCCCCCCCCCCTCTCCCTTTCCCTCTCAAACACTTGCAACAACGACTCCGATCAGTTGCAACAAACGTACGTTGTTGCATTGACAGTCTTCCTCCCCCTCAAAGCTTGGCGCCCGCACACATCGAGCCAAAAGCCTTACCGAGTTTCGAGTTCCACAGATCCGGATTATTGACGTCTTGCTTCTTATCCCACCAGGTTTCCTCTCGACTTCATCCACCCCTCTCTCCCCCTTTTTTCTCTCGAAAACCGTCACAATGGATCAGGCTAAGTTGGCTCGGATGCAGGCTAGCGTGCGGATTGGTATGTTTTATTTTCTTTATTTCGTTTTTTTGCTTTGATCTTTTTGTGTCGTGAGCTTGCAATTTCGATGCGTGGGAGGATGAAGGGAACGATGTGATCGGTCGGTCTGTCGGACGACTCGGATTTTCAGTTTGGATTGAATGCGATGGTCAATATGAACTGGACTGGATTGGACGAGGAGAGGGCCGAGTCGCGATCGCAGAGACGTCAGCTCAGCTCATTCATTGAAATGGTGGAGTTCGTGAACTGAGGTTTCGCTTTCGCTTTCGCTGTCACCTTCGCCATTGAAAAATTGCATTGGATTGGAGTTCTGCGTTTCTGTCATTTCTTCGCGATCTGCAATCATCATTTACGGTATTTATGGCTAATAGCTAACTTGTTCATCTCTGAATAGGGTACGTACATCGATTTTCTTTCCTACTCTCTTTCCCTTCGATTCTTCTCGTTTGCGATATCTCCGACCGCGAAGATACTTGAATTCCCACTTGCAATGCAACCGAACCCATGTCCTATGCATTCAATCCATCAACCAACCCAATTTAATACCTTCATATCATACCCGATCTGCGTCAAATCCAACCCAACAACCACACCACAGAACAAACCAGGCGATCAGAAAAGACGATCCAGAGGCTAACGCATAGCACAGAGGCAAGGGCACTCCCCGCCGCAAGGTCAAGAAGGTCCACAAGTCGTCCGGCGCCGACGACAAGAAGCTCCAGGCCACCCTCAAGAAGATGAACGTCCAGCCCATCCAGGCCATCGAGGAGGTCAACATGTTCAAGGAGGACGGAAACGTCATCCACTTCGGTGCTCCTAAGGGTATGTCCAGCCCAGCCAAACCTGCTGGATCTGCCGCCAGCGTCCTTCCAAAATCCAATCCATTCCCACCAATTCCCGCAAACTAACACAACTGAAAAAAAAAACAGTCCACGCCTCCGTCCCCTCCAACACCTTCGCCCTCTACGGCAACGGCGAGGAGAAGGAACTCACCGAGCTGGTCCCCGGCATCCTGAACCAGCTGGGCCCCGACAGCCTGGCCTCCCTGCGCAAGCTGGCCGAGAGCTACCAGAACATGCAGAAGAACCAGGCCGGTGTCGAGGGCAAGAAGGACGACGAGGAGGATGATATCCCCGATCTGGTTGAGGGCGAGAACTTCGAGAGCAATGTCGAGTAAATGTTTTTATAAAAAAACGAAACTAAAACTAACTAAGTTCACGGTTCCGGTTTCCCCTTGAGCAAAAAATTTTTAAAGTTAAAGTTCTGTGTTGAATGAATGCATACCATACCATATCCTGTCATATCATATCATATCGTGCTGCTGGGGGCGTTTTTGTCGCGCTCTCTTCATCTCTTCCTCCCTCTTTTTCTCTCCAGTCTGTATGACTCCATATCATACCTTTGATGAATGCTGGAGTATGTCGTAGTTAGATTCACATAGTTTGTATTTGGTGATACTCAACTGGAAGTCACGAATGTAGACCAATGTAATTGAATGAATAACCATAAGTAAGTAGGTAAGTTGGTAGGACGGATTGAATTATCTTAACATCACTCCCTTCTCTCTCGCGCCCCTCTTTTTCATATCCATGCAAAAAAAAACCTAGATTGAATGCAACAATTTAAATCGATTATTTCCCGAGCGCCTTGACCATGCCATGAATCATATAGAACAAAATCAGATAGAAAAAGAAAAAAAGAACATGTCTGATGATAGGTGTTCAGGACAGGAAAGAAGATAGAAAAGCAGAGAAACGTCGAGCCTGATAGCATACAGTCCCAGTCACAGCCCCAGTCCCTGTCGAATCCAGACAAGGTTTGTAGGTTTCCAAAAGAGGAGTAAGGATTGTTGTCGGTCATGAGCAAGATTCCGATGTTTTTGTGCCTCCACGGAGGGACTGAGCCGGTTTTGCTTCTTGATAGTCAAGACCGCGTTTTCGAGAAGTTGAATTTGTCACCGTCCCCGCCGTGGCTGCTTATAGGGATGCTGTGTTTGTTTGCAGTTTTCGAGATGAGATACCATCGTTGATATCAGAGGCCATGACCCAAATCAAGATTCTTCCTTCAACCCACAAATATCCGTCCCCAGGAATCGATCAAGCATGTTCCAGAACCGCCAGTAAGAGTTCGATTTGTCGTAATCGAACGTACCGTCCTCCTTCAGCTGCGGTCCGTCGCCGACGATATCGCCCGTGAACCAGCTGAGGATGGGAATCGAGCGCAGCACCCGCTCTGTCACCGTCGGCTGAGGCGGCAGGGCCTCAGCGAGAGGTCGCAGTTTCGCCCTCCGCACGGTGGGAATGTGCGTCATGAACTCGGACTCTGGTTTCTCCTGGGGAGCTTGAACGGGGACGTCCTTGGGGATGTTACGCTGGTGAACCGGAGACGACGATGCGTTCTGGTTGTTGATCGTGTCGACGCCCGTGGCGGTAGCCGAGCTGGCGGTGGCGGTGGACGCGAACGAGGCATCTTCCTCGACGTCCGGCACGGTAGATAGATTGTTCATGGCAAACGACCTAGGGAGCGTCGAGGCGGCGCGCTCATTCCCCTTCTGCGTCTGCAGAAACGTAGTGGAATGCGAGGTCGTCAGGGTCCGCGCCGGGTTCGTCTTGAACAACGCCGACGCATCGGTCTTCCCAGCAGCAGCAGTTGCAGGAATGGGCGCATCCTCCGCGGGCCCCTGACCATGATAAATCTCACAGATAACATGATGCCCGTCGATCTCCTGCGGCGAGTAAAAGCAAGCCCGATCGGCCGCCAACGACGAGTCAAACGTCACCTTGATCCAGTGATATCCGCCCGCATAACGCTTCGACTTGCGATTCGCATCCGCCGACAAATTCGTGCGGATCACCACGTCCCCGCCGCTCAGCAGCTGCGCGTACCCAGCCGACGAGTTGGGGTCCGTCCGCGGGTAATCCTCACAGATGAAGCCGCCGGAGATGCGCTCGAACTTGTCGATCACCTTCCACTCCGAGTCCTTGCTCTTGTAGCCGTAGAGGATGCACTCGGTCGCTACCTTCTCGGTCTGCTTGCGCTGGCTGTCCAGGTTCGAGGAGGAGGACGACTTGGGCAACGTGTTGGTGCGGCTCTTCTCGTCTTCTTGCTGCTGGGCGAATAGCCGTCCGAACTCGGCGACGTTCGGGTTCTCGCGCTTCGCGGGCGTGCCGGTGCGTGTTCGAGAGCGGGCATGTTCGTAGCGAGCATTTCGTCGTCGGCCAAAGGGTCCGGATTCCTCGGGCGGTCGTCGTGGGTTGCGGGCTTCACTGTTGATGGGTTAGTTCTGTCGGATCCTCTCCCTGTTGTGAGAAAAGGGACAAGGGTAGAAAATGGGAACTCACTCTTTATAAACATATCCCCATGGTAGAAGATTTCCCTTGTCGTCTTTTGCGCGCTCCTCGGGGGGCACGAAGTGGTACTCCATGCTAGAGGAAAAGTGACTAGGTGTTTGAAAATTCGAAAAGGGTGAAAAGTAGGATGAAGAGTGTTGAAAAAGACAGCAGAAACGATCGCTAATGGTACAGACAATTGGGCGGGTTGGTCAGGAAAAGCGCTGATCGGGTTCACTGCGGACCAAAACTTTTGGCGGCCATAAACAGTCTGTTCGCCCGGATACCTGCACGTGACTTAGATCTGCAAGTTATGCGCTTACCGCTTTGGGATTTGACTTGCATTTCCACGAGTGAATGTATCAGAGGAGATATATTGAAAAGGAAGTGAAGAAATGTTCCAAATGAATCTGTTGGCTCTCTATCTCTTTTCTTGGTTGCGTACAAATTGCAAGTCTTTTGGAAGCAATCATGCCCTACGACTATACCGGAGAATATTATATATAGAGATCTTTTTCGCTCAATTCAAACACCAGGTCTTCTAATCCTGTCGCAAGAATTCTATGTGTCCAACATCCCCCTCAAGTCCACACACCTTTCCGAAATCTCCCACTTCTGATCTCCGTCGCTCGACATGCCGAGCAAAATCCTTCAACGGGCACGAATAGCCAGGCCCAGACTTGCAAGAAGGTAGCGGCACAATCCTGTCGTTGATATTGATGCGGACAAAGCTGTCCTGCCCGGGTTTGTCGCTCTGAGCTGAAGTTGAAGGGCACGTAATTCGCTCCAGAACGATTCGAGCACCCATCGGCATCACAGTCGAGGTGCGCCATTTGCGGTCTCGTGCTACATGTGTGATAGGAAGCGACGGATCATACTGAGGATCTTTCATGATATCCAAAGCAGTTAGAAACGGGGCTATATCGCCGTCATGAACACTGTTAATATGCCAGTTTATCAGCTCTGTAGACGATTGGAGAATTCCGCAAAGATACGCACAAACTAAAGAACATGGTTCCAGCTTCAGGGCCTGATTGTAAGAGTGCTGTCGTGGCACTCAACCACAGCCATCCCATCGCACCGGCATACGGATTTCCAGGACCGGCTCGATAGTAGTGGATGATATCGCGAGCATATTCGAAACTTTCCCATTCCTCCTTTGTGAAAACATCGCACCAAGGGCTCGACCCTCGGGCAATAGTCTCGTAGCCGCACATCTCTTGCATGCTGAAAATCTCCTCATTCGAAAAAAACCCCAAGGCAAGATTACCATGTTCCGAGATGAGGCGCTTCGCGATAGCCGGGGCATACACTTCTTGAAAGCGAGTCCGCATGTTCATACCATTATCATGACCCTTTTCGGGATCTTCCAGATACTTCAAGCATGTATCGCCAGGGGTTAGTGTATTTGCGCCCTGATCGAATGTTTCTGGGATAATCTCCAGCTCAGCCTTTCCGCTCTTTTCCCAGTCGAGACCAAACATCCCTGATGCGAAGTGTTGGGCCGTCTCTATGACGCGCTGGCATTCGCTTGCCCATAGGCGGGTCTTGGTGTGTTTCGACAAGAGATGTCCATACCGAGTCACAAAGCGGACTCCGGTGGTAAAAGCCTGCAGTTTACCAGCATACGGCCCAGTTGCGGTCAATTGAGCAAAGTCTTTCTCAGGCTCACTGGTGAAATAGGACCAATTGTTGACGAAGGCCAGTGAGCCGTTGAGAGGTACATTTGACTCTCTGATACGGGATAAAAGCGCAAGGTGGCCTAACTTGGAGGGTTAGACATGCGTCCTAGTTGATGATTGCAGCAAAACACCAGAAACGTACGACTTCCTGCAGCTTTGGTTGGATATCTCTCTCCGTGACGAGACATCTGCACTTTGTCAGAGATGCTCCACTGGTCCAGGAATCAGTTTATCTTCCGTACCATGTGCACTTGCTCAATCGAACAGCGTTCAGGAGGACCAATCCCTTCGGAAACATGTTCTCCATCGTTCTTCTCGATCCATGGACCGTTGCCGCCTAAATGGTGGAGGAGATTCCAGTCGTCATCGTCACATGGCGGTTTCTGCGATGACTTTGAAGGGGATCTAGAAGGGTGAAACCAAGTGCCCCAGCTAGCACGGTGAGGCGATAAGGGAGCATTATCACAGGTGCAAGTACCGAATAGGAATCCAGTCGTGGGAGCGGCCCAGTTTTGAAAGGCAATTCCAAGAATAATAGATAGAAGGGGGATAATGAGTGGCCAGAAGGTACAGAAGCTGGCCATATTCATTAGAAGTCAATTGGGTGATGCCTCATGCTGGTATGCGTCGGAAAGAAGTAAAGCCAAACACAAGGAGGCTGGCGACGATCATAGCGCCAAGACTGGTGGGCCTCGGGCCTTAGGCACATAATCAAACTTAGCATCAGAAACAATTTGGAGGGATATCTAAGATCTGGGAATCCGAATCAAGCGAACCATGCTCGACTACCAACGGCGCTTTCCATTCCTTCAGTCTATTCTCATCCCAAAGCGCGTAACACCATCCCCAGTCCTCATCAAGCTCTCGATTGAAATTAAAAGAATTCTCAAGAATGTCTTCCTGGTTATGAGGCCGTAGCCATGCTTTCTTTCAACCCACGGTAGGCTGTTCAAAAGGTGATAAAGTAGACCAAAGCTGCTCGAAGTTCGGATATCCATGCCGATCCGCTGGACCGATAAATTGGAATTGAATGTCCTGCGAGATCTCGGTCCCATACCCAATAAATGGGCCCGGCCAGAAGCTTCTGGTATTGACGCAAACAAGGTTACGTCGAGTTAGCCAGTCCATATGGAGAATGCGGTAGAGGAACTCAGGTCCTAGTCCGGCAAGTCCTTCATAATGCTGGTTGAAGTGAGCAAGGTCTCTTTCACTCTTAATTTCACAGGGAGGTGGCCGTTGCTCTTTGAGAAAGATGTCCCAAAAAAATCTGGATGATGTATTCTTGCTGAGCTGCCGTAAGTCATCTGTTATCTCCTTAGAGATCCCCTCGTACTTGGAAGCAAGATACATAAACACGCTGCCCATTTCATCGTGTTCCCAAAGGGGCATTGTGCCATATAATAACCGATATGCCTCCTCCCGAACAATCTGGAGGTCATTGCATTCTCTTAATTGCCAGAACTTGTTCCTGTCCCCGCATTTGCCACATTTTACGCGGTCAAAGCAATAAAATGGATCTCCAAAGAGGTTTTTAAGAATTTGAAAGCGACATATTGCTCTTAGGAAGCGGCGCTTTTCGGAAAGTGATAAATGCAAAGGCAGATATTCGTTTCCCCATTGAACAGGCTGGATCCATGGGGGCCTGAGTGCGTTAATTGAGAAGTCTTCGAGAAAGAAGAGTAGCATTCGATAGAATCGAAACAGCTTGATGATTTCCTCTGGGCTATCAGGCTCGTCTGGTCGTTTCGACGATTTGAGCCCGCGAATTTCATCTCTGCGTCGCCAGTTGTCCAGCAAGGCGATTATGTTCTCGTCCTGATAGGCATAATGCACACCTTGAGATCGTATAGCAGTGAGCACTTCTGCTAGATCGAGAAGTCCGCCAAGTTGGCGTCTCACCAAAAGTCCGAGCAGTTGGTGTCTCACTGTGAGATAGGCCTGGTGGTAATCGGGTGACGCATACACAAGAGATTTGAGCGTGTTGCCGTCTGGCACCTGGAATAAAATAAGAATCATCAGCTCCACGGGAAGACCGTCAAGAGTTGGTTGAGCCTGGACGAAGTATTAGCTTGGTTCAGAACTGGATGAACTAGTTCTTCGGGCTCACCATGTTTGCTAAAGCTAAAGCGGACTGCTGGGTTGAGTAGGAATGTTATTCCGTGCAAGGCTCAAAGCGCTTGCACACCCCTAGATACATAAAAGACTCAGCAATTTTATTTGGAAACAGAAGATAGAACAGATAAAGGAACAGTGTGACGGGTAGCCGCGCGGGTGGGGAGAGTCGGACGTTGCCATCCATTGTAGCCGTACTATTTTTGGACAATCCGCGCTACGGGAATAGAATCGCCGGTTTTGCATTCGAAAGGCTTCAATGACCGGATCACTTGATACTAAAAATACCTTTATTCCCATACCGGCGCTTGTTACGTTTTATTTTTGTACTCTCCTACAGGAAAGAAGAACGCTACCATCTAGGCCGTCTCCAGGGAGGCGATGCCACGGTCATCAATATACCTGATTCTGTAGATAGTGTCTTACTGGCAAAGACAGCGCGTCTCGCTCATATCTGCATGAGTAGCCGTTTCATGATCTCTACAGCCAAGAGATGTTCGGGGTTTGTATCGGCGTGTTAATTACCACGTCCACCGGCTCAGGTCCCTATTTCCGAATAAGCAACAGGGTCTAGACCGTTTCTTCGAGCTTGAGCAAGAAAGCTTCTCTCCGCTAGGTAGACGTCAATTGATAGAAACACTCGATCTTGCCGAGCCTCAAACGTAATATGCTTGCTTAGAGTGAACAGCTGCGGTAGAAGAGACATCAGACGATCTTAGAAAATACTATCCATCAGGAATGTCATTTGCCTCAAAGGAATGAATACTCTTCACTAGGTGCCATGATTGTAGAGTGAGAATGACAAAAGGTAAATAGGTCTGCATGCAAAATCCACCAGACAACAGAACAAACATGGAGCTTATCAACTCAATCAGAATGTGCCCACCTTGTGGTCTTGTTCCCATGCCGACTCACAAGTTCCTGAAAACAATTCTAGAAACTGGCTTCGCGAGAAAGTATTATGTCTCTTATTGAATGGATTCTATGGAGCTCTATATGCAAATCGAATAATTGACATCAGATCACTCATTCAACCAATCCAATGCGCGCGTCAAGTTCGCATTAAACTCCTTAACATGCCTCTTCAGCACCGGCGCCGGAAACATCCATGAATAATGAGGATACCCATCATACGCGTCATAAACTAGCGGCACCTTGACCTCTTCTAAAGCCTGCTTCATCAAGCGCGCATCATCCCGTAAAGTATCCGCTCCACACTCAACAATATACACCTTCCTCAAGTCCTTCAGGCGCGGATGAAGCAGACACGAAAAGTATGGATCGTACGGATCCGGATCATAATACGAGACGAAGGTCTGCATCGTCGTCAAGGTATTGATCGTGCGGTCACCATTCTCCCACCACGACGTATACTCCGCTTTCTTGTCCTCTGGCACCGCGTCGGGATGCACAACGGCCGGGACCAGCGCCAGCACACCTTTCACTTTCTCCCCGAGGCCCGCGACGATGAGTTTCAGCGCGACGCCAAACGCAAGATTTGCGCCGGCTGACCCGCCCATCAGCACGAACTTGGACAGCGAGAGGTGCGAGATGGCCCACAGGGTGCCTTGCACGCAGTCGTCGAGGGCTGTTGGGAACTTCCACTTCGGCGCGAGCCGATACCCAATGCTGACGATTCTCATGTGGTTGGTCCTGCACATTTCTCGACATGGCATGTCCTCTTGCTCGATGCTGCCCATGATCCAGCCGCCGCCGTGGATGAAGATGCCGACGGGTTCGGAGCCCGTCGCTGAGGGTGGCGTGTAGATGCGCAGGCGGATGTTCTCGAGCGTGATGTCCTCGGTGGTGATGGACATGTCGGGTGGCGGGTATTGGCATATGGCCATGAACTTTGGGGCGAGGTGGTTTTCCCATTTGTTTGTGAGCTCTTCGATGGTGGTGCCTGAGAAGGTCAGGGGTTCGCCTAGTTGGTCGATGAACTGTTGATGTCAATGTACAGCTTTTAAGGGCCAGGTTAATTCCGATTAGCCTACCTCTGCCCAGTCTGGCGCGAAATGGGACATGGTTGCGGTTGGCGATGGAGTTGCTTCGAATTGAAGTTGATAAACTTGCATATATTGATCGACGTTGCGAATGATGTCCTCACTACGGGGGCACAATTCAAAGCATACTTATACCTTCAAAGCAATTATCTGGGCCCGGAGGCCACACAGGGTATATCGGCTTAGCCACATGGCTCATCATCAACAGGAATGCTGTCATGTCATTGTGCAGTTCAATCGAGCTATCTACCACCAATAAGTTCCACCGAGCCGATGAAAGTCATATTAAGCTTGATGTCTCATTCTGAGATCATTCCTGCAGAGACATTGAAATGATGGAGTTGAAGATGGCAGGAACAGACTAAGACCGACTGGGATGGTCGAGTGGGGGCGTCTTATGCACGATTCATCATGGCTCATTTTGATCGTCAATTCGCCATCATGTCGATGTGATAGTTTGTGAGTTTGTCTGAGCTTATTTGCACTTACGTGGACTGGTGATTGTTAGGTGCTAGATATTGAACTAGTGTCAACTGTTGCAAGAGGACATTAATCGATCTCAATGATTATGTACCGAGCATAGTTGTAATGTCTTATAGATATAAGCCCACAGTTCCAGCTCAATGTCTATCATTTTGAAGGAGTTCAACCTACCAAAAAGCTCAATCGAAAAGCTAATCCGATCTATAACACTCGATGGAAACCGTACAAGCCTATCCCAAGTCTATCCAACCCAACCTCCCGTCCAAGCACCCTCAAATCTTCACCATTAACCTCCACCCCGACGACGAAACCCTCGCGACAACCAACACCCCAGCAGCCACCAACAACGCACCCCCCGCCCACCCCTGCGCCCCCAAATAATCCCCCTGTCCTCTCGCAATCAACGCCCCCGCTACCGACGGCCCCGTCAACGGCCCCGGACTAACAAGCGTCAACGCCATCCCCACCCGCGTCCCAATCTTACTCAAATCCCTCGTCAACGACGGGATCGTGCCGACCACCAACCCCAACACAGCCGCCGACACCAGGCCAAAGAAGACCGCGAACACATACAGTCCCGTGATGCTGACCACCCCGTGCCAGCAGAACATGAGCATGCCGCAGAGCGCGGTCAGCGGGATCAGGCTGTTTAGGGGCCCGATGTAGCGGTCGGCGATGAAACCGAGGGGTGGGCGGATCGGGATGCCAGAGGCGTGCATGATTATGATTAGATACGCGCCGTGGGATTCGGGCATGTTGAGCTTTTCGCGCGCGTAGACTTGGATCTGGTGTTCTTTGTTGGTTTTTGCTTTTCCCCCTCAAGGGTTGAGTCTAGGAGGTAGAGGGGAGGCAATGGAGGCAAGGGAGGGGCGACATACGTAGAAAAACACAAAGAAGAACGTCCAGTAGATCAAGAAGATACCAAACGTGAGCGTCACATACGGCGTCTCTTTAAACGCCGCCCACTCGACCAGCGGCCCGGACTTGCGAGATGGCATGCGCGGATGAAGCACCGAGTTAATGACAACGGCGATGAAGAGGACAACGAAGCCCATACACCGCACCGCCCATGGGAAGCCTGTTCGAGCTCAGAAAAAAGTTCCCACGTAGAAACACACCTACTGTATACACCAACGTCTCGGGCGTGTCCTGAAAAGTCTACAGCACACACCTATCTTCGGTATCAAAGTCTGTACAATAGCCGGAAAGATCATCCCAGCGGTACTTGTGCCCGACGCAGCCACCGCGACGGCAAACACCCTCTTGCGAACAAAATAAGTCGAAATCAACGTCACCCCAGGGAGCCAGATCAAGCCCATCCCAATGCCCACGCAGACGCCCTGAGCGAGGAAGATCTGCCAGTACACGGTCGCCACGCTGGTCATGAACGTGCCGAGGACTATCAGGAACGAGCCCACCAGGATAAGGGTCTTCGTGTATCCGGCATCTGTGGCTCTACCTGAGAGTGCGGATATCAGGAGCAGGATGAACACTTGCACGCCGCCGATCCAGGAGATGGTTGAGGCGCTCTCCGGAAGCGTATGCCGGTAATGGGTCTGGAAGACGCCAAAGGCTGCAGAGTAGCCCCATGTTAGGACGAAGATGAAGTGGCCGGCGAGAACCTGTACCCAGCCGCGGAGGCCGCCGTCTGGGGGTCCTGGATCTACATTGGGCTGCGCTGGGCTATTTGTGCTGACGTGTGGCTGAGTTGTGGGCTCTGGGAGCTTCATACCGGCAGTAAGGCCGCGTGAACCGGATTTTTGGCTGGAATGTAAAAGATCAAGGGGTGACCTTGGGAAGGGAATATTGCTATGTTTATTATAAGCGAGGACCTGCAGACAGACTCCCTGCTCCGGTATCTAACCTATTGTTCCCCGATACCCCTTGCTGAATTGACCACCCATCTCGTCTTTCCAGGTGTGACATGTATGAGAATCCTTCCCATCTTGACAATGCTTCAGTCAATATCATCTTCTCGAATTTCTAGAATAGCCGATTCTTTCACTAAAGCGCGTGGGTGTCAATAAGAGACACCTACTGCCATACTACCCACAAATATGAGGAGCAACTGCTGCAGCACCTATAAATCATAGCTTCGGGAAAATCTCAGCGCAGGATGATGAAGGGTCTTCTCTAAGGGGCTTTTTGAACCGTCATTGTTTCAAAATCTCGAATGCTAAGGACAATAATTTTTAGTTACAAAATTCAGAAATCAGACGAACAAAAATCTCCTCCGTCTCCCGTATACTCTGCACATCAACCCATTCTTCCTTCGCATGCAATCCCTGACCTGCCGGGCCGAGAACAATAGTCGGTGTCCCCGCCTCCGCGAGAAGAGCAGCATCGCACCAGATAGCCATGCTCTCAACAGACGGCCGTTTCCCGTACACGTCCCCAGCAATATTCGCAGTCTGCTGAACCAACGAATGCTCGACCGGTAGTTTGTAAGACGGACGAGACAGCGTCAATCGAGGCTCATTGAACCGGAAAGTAGGTTTGTTCTGGGCAATAGTCGCCAAGATGTGGGTAATGTCCGACAAGATCGACGCATCGGTTTGCACAGGAATCGTCCGGAACTCGATCGTCACGGTGCATTTCGCCGGGTATGACGACGGCTCTTCGCCGCCGTGAATCAAGCTGCAATGCAAGGATGCCGGCCCGATCATCTCGTCGACTGGCAGCCGGCTCTGGTATTCTTCAAGCGCCGTGAGGAACCATCCAGCTTGTAGGATCGCGTCAACTCCCGAGGCCGGATCGGAGCCGTGTGCTGCAGTGCCTAGGATATCGACCTCGATCCATACGAAGCCTTTGTGGGCTGTGATGAGCACGCGGTTCGTCGGCTCCGGGATCACGGCGCCGTCGGCGCGCCAGCCAGCCGCAATCAAGTCCTGAGTGCCTTGCGATGCGTCTTCCTCGTCCGACACGGCGGTGAAGATGACGTCCCCGCGAAGAGGGGTCTTTCTGGCTTTGATAGTCGCCAGGGCGGCCATTTCAGCGGCGAGTCCGGACTTCATGTCCAACGCGCCACGACCAAAGATGACAGGACGTCCCTCTTTCTCTCCAACATGGCCAGATAGTGGCTCATGCTCGTAGCTGGTCAAACTAACGGTGTCGATATGACCGTTCAGCATCAACGATTTCCCGCCGCCAGATCCGCGGATCACGCCGACGATGGACGGGCGGCCCGGAACAGTCTCAATCCGATGGGTCTCGATGCCCCGATGCTCGAGCCATGCGGTCAGGTAGTTCGCGATCTGGGTCTCTCCGGCACCCGGGGTGGCTGATAACGTCACATTTGATGAGTCAATCTTGGTCAGGGTTTGGGTGAGAGAGACAGAGTCTTCGACGGTGACGTCGAAAGAATTGGTCGGTTGGGTTGACGTGGAAGACATGTTTGGAGAGTTGGTTTGGCGAGCGACGATGGTGCAAATTCTTCAGGGTTTTATAATTCGAATGCGCCTTCTGGCAACATGCTGGAGCGCCTTTCGTGAACAATCTCGGTGGGGTGGCGGGAAGGGATCCACAGGTTCCAGTGTGGTGAAACGTCAATGAAGGGCGAGTTGCTATCATCGAACCGTGTTTTTGACAATAAAAAATGAGTTGCCCTCCAGACACCATGCCATTGCTGAATTGTGTTTGAGAAGAAGGTTGTGATCGGCGATTTGGAGTGGCTGTTGAAAAAACCAGCCGTCAACCACTTGTTGACAAAGTCGTTACCGTCATCAACTATGTGGGCGCTCTGTCGTTCAATGTAGTGAGAGATGAAAAGTCCTCGATGGGAGCTGCTGCAACTCTTAGTGTCATCATGAGTGTCAAGACTCGGTATATGAAGCTGGCCAGATGGGAATTGGAGTTGGCAGTTGACAGGCCCAGGAATGGGTAGTTAGCATGTTTAACATTGGAAATGTATCCTTGACTTGTTCCGAAGGTCAAATTTTGGAAGGCTTGACAATGTATGAAGACGACTGCTTGATGATACTAAAGGAGTCGATTGATTTTTCCTTTTTCGGGAAAAATGGCCACCGGGGGGGAGTCAACCAATACATTTCGGAATCCGCTCGGCTGACTGTATGGTCGGACGGTAAGACATTCTCCCACCACAGTATACTACTCGCGAACGAGTCTCAACGATCTGGTGAGGTGAACCTTTCGACGCCTGGAAAATAGAGGAAAGGTTTCCGTAGTTCTAGGATGGCTGCACGATGGTTCAGAAAGACAATGCAAGCCAAGCATTATTTTGAGCGATTGCGCGGAGTAGAAATGCAATTGTTGCTCGGAACAACGAGGTTGTTACTATTCTGGCTTCGATATGATCAACGTTTCCCTCGTTTACTCCAAGGTGATCAAAATAGGCTATCTCAGGCTCATAACGATATGAGTAACAAAATCGTTCAAAGCCCCGGGCAACTCTTTCCACTAACAGTAGTGATTTCCTCGCAATCAAAGAATATGAACTGGTCAATGATCTGTGCTTTAGATGGAGATCGGAATCTCTCCCGGTCGTGCGAGGCGGAGACTCGGGTTCACACCCGAGATTTGACGTCCACCATATCATTAGCATGCGAGGATCATTGAGTACTTATAGCTCCGTTATCTCTCCAGGTCTATGGGTTTTGATTTATTGTTGCATCAAAGTGAATTCAAAAACCTCTCATCTTTGGTTTGTGACAGCCTCTTACAAACGCAGCGATGGGATTGGGAACGCAACGAATCTTCGGGAACACGCTCAACCAACGTGAACGGAACAGAGGCCGACTTCTGCTAGCCTCTACTCGCGATTTGAGTTCCCGGGCAGTGTTGATCGAAATAGAGGGGAGAATATCAGCCGATTCTATCCACTGAGTGGCCATTTTTTCGGCATTTGAAGGATACCGCTTTAACAGCACCGAATGGAAGAGTATCATGTGGAGTGCGGTTCCGTTCGGGCTTTCCTGGAGCAGCTCAGGACCCAAAATTGGAATGTTCGAGACACGGGGAGTCCATAACTTTCGGAACTACATTGGCCGATGAATGGGATTTTCGATCAAACCTGAAGATACATCCGATTTCGACCGGATGACTCTCGACGGAGCGAATAGCAATATGAAAAGATACGCGATGAGAATCGTCATACGAATGGAACCATTGGTGAAAGATGCAATATAATGGGTCGAGACCCATATGGATGTACAGTCAGTGGTTGACTGAAGCTGTTGTCGGGGTGAATGATCATAATCTCTCTTGGTAAGGTAGCTTCTCCCAAGCGGCAAGTTGCAGATGAATCGTGCCCGGTGGCCATTGTTCCCGAAAAGGAAACACCGTTCGGCAATTCTATGTTCCAGTTCTGGGAGCATTGCGAAGAGCTTCAGCCATTACAGGTCTGGAGGGCCTAAAACCTCCCGGCGGAGACCTCAAAGCGCTGAGTGCGCCTATACTCACATGGCGTAGTTGACGCCATAGGCATCCACACTAGAAGCCGTGTGTCATGGTGGCATACAGCTAGAGAGAGCTTGACTCTTGTTAGAACAAATTGGTCAACCATGGATTGTTGCCCCCGAAAGTCGGTCTCATCTCCCTGAGCAACTCCATCCCCATTCTCCCTACCGGAAGGGCGAACAGCTAGCAAGCCGGGGAATGGATCTGGCACAAAGAGCAGGTTGCAATGCTTGTGACATGTGTCCGTGCTCAGCATCGCATTGTTACACAAAGACTCGAGAAGTATGGCGTCCAATTTCTCACCGATACGTGTTGGCGCTTTATAAAGAATGCCAGAAGGAAACCACATGATCTTGACAACCTCGGAAAGTTCATGCACTACACCGGTGTACGAACCCGGACTCGCCGGGAAAGGTTCCAGTCTGGTAAATTGCAGATAAATATAACCGCTGCATGTTCCTGGGTAGGCAGCGGAACGACTACCTGCATGGTTGCAAACCGCTAGAACAGTCTAGAGTTCGTATGGTGCCCCGTCGAACAGAAGGAGATGTTCCTGCGTAGTGATCCCATGATGCAAATAAGGTTTCCCGACCAAACTAGAAGACGCATTTCGACGCCGGCATGGTGAACTCTAATAGCGTGAACGATGCGACCGTTGAGCTGGAGGGTGTTCTGTATAGGACATACATGCGCGAGGCGTTGGCGAAGCTAAACCTTGAAATGACTCAAAAGACCCGAGCGACGGGAAGTACCAAGGACGTATAAACATCGATACCAAGATAGAGACAATGTGGTCGACACAAACGCCGAGGACCGGCCTTTGATATCCGTGGGGTTGGGATGCCTGCCATAATCTGCAGGAGAAGGTTTTCGGTGTAGAGCCTTACCTACTGAGTAATACTAAGTTATACTATGAGGGCTCGTCATGCGCCCGGCAGGCCGGCCCAGATGGGGAGGAGACCGGGAGCCATGGAACAAGTCCGACCAGCAGACAACTCCACGTTCACCCTCCTCGTGTGATTCGTGGCGGTTTTCAAGATGAGAGATTCGATTGAGTAATGGAATCTCCGTCCCACATTTGCGCATGTGGGGATCCCAAGGGAATCCGGAGTAAGTTCGACTTCTTTCTTTTACCCCGGATTGAATGAATTGTGGTTGTTCTTCCAAGACACGAGGATGACTTGACTGACTGACTAATGTCGGCTCTCTCATAGACCAAATCCCCCTCTTCTAAGGAACAACTCCGTTCTGCTAAACGGACTACTATCTATAGATCCCCTCTTCCAAGAAAACCGACGAATCCGACGAGGGGGATTTTCTCACGCGAGCCAACCGCCATTCTTGGTATCCCCCCGTCCCTGCGATGCGCCGTGTGGCGTTTTGCTACCCTACACCCTACGGTATCGCCTCTCCTCACGGCCCCCCGAGGGATAGACCAAAGGGTCGGTCTGGGAATCTCGCTGGAACAGGGATGAGTTGGTAGGAAATTGGGAGAGAAAAAGAACAAATTAAATAACGGAAAGAAAGAAAAAAACGATGATTCACTGAGTAGGCAAGGTGTCCTGAATCGATCAATGCCTTACCCCTCCATCCATTAACACATCGTGCATGAATCCGCCTGCCGCCGTCCCTTGTCGAAGCTCCAGTCTTGGATCGGCGAATCCCCGTCGCCCACCTCGTTCCAGCTTGACTTGTCTCCGCAGTTCCTTATCATCCTCTGATGTCGTTTCTCCTCATCCTTTGGGGTCAGCCCGAGGGCTTGTGGGTTATCTATCTCCTTCTCCTATCTATTCTCCCTCGCTTGCCCGCTGATACGGCTTAAAAGACCGCGACGCTACTATCTGCTCCTTCGTCTCCTGTCATCTCCTTCATCCCACTAGATCTGATTCCGTTCATCCGTTTTCTTGTATTCTTGTGATTGTTTACTACTTATTTTCTATTTGTTTGGGTTTACCTGACTTGCTTCCTGGTTGTTCCGTAGCTACCTACCTACCCTTGGTTTCTTTCTGTACAACACTGCCCCGACAACCCCCCCCTTGCTGTCTGTCCTCTTTTTCTTCTCGTCCCTTTCTATACGTTGAAGTGCTTGGATGGGTTTCATGTTCTCATTTCTCCCCTTGGAATGGAAGAAATCAAGATCCCTTCGCCGTCCGCGATTTTAGACATTCCGCCCGCCGTTTCGTCGGCCGGGGCTCATCCCAAAGCCCCGTCCACGTCCGCTCAAAGAACGGCCACCTTCGCTTCCAACGCGAGTCCGATCACTAACAAACCCAAGCAGTCCAAAAGCCGTAATGGTACGGTACCACCCGTTCTTTCAATTTCTTCCATCTCATGAGCGCGATACGGGGTTCATTGGAGAAGCAAGAGAGCCTCGAATGCTGCCCGAGAAAATGCGCAGTGCGCTGACCTTGTCGTGATTCTCTCACACCCCCCAGGCTGCATTACCTGCAAGACAAAGCGACTGAAATGTGACGAGTCTAAACCCACTTGCCTGCAATGCCAAAAGCGGAATGTGGACTGTGGCGGATACAAAAAGGACTTCAAGTGGCGCCCCTTCGAAGAGACCAACGTTGCCCAGAAAACCGCGGTTGCGAAGTCGAAAAAAGGTAGGCACGCTTTCTCGGAGCTGACCGCTCCGTCCAAACGACGGTCCTGACACTTTCTCTACAGTCTCTTCGTCGCCTCCCTCTCACCGGAGAACCAACTCCGGTCCTGCAGCGCCGCCCGCAGTAGCGCGCTCAAAAGCACGCGCGGTAGGCCAGACAGCCTCGCCAACCGGCTCGTTGATGGAACCTAGGAAGCTGTCGAGTCCTGATAAAATCTCTTCCATTCTCAACGCTTCGCCCAGTCACTCCACTGGGTCATTGCCGCAAACTGATATTACACAGTTCGCAGATGAGTTTCTGAGCCACCATAGTCTAGGCAGCCTGGGTGAGGATATCAATGCACCGTCACTGGCTGAGATCACCCCTTCAGACCAATCCTCTTGGCTCTCAGACATATCATTCCCAGCTCTAGACCAGGAGGCAAGCCCTGACGGGGTTACGGTCGCAACGTCAGAGGAGGACGTTCTCCAAGACCCCGATAATTTCAGTTTCGAGGCTCTTCTAGAAGGAGATAATGATGATATTGAAGAGATCGTGCGACAGTCCGACCGGGGCATGGGCCCACCCATCCCGGGACTCGGAGGACCGGATTTCATGTCGCATCTTCAGAGCTTGAACGCTCCCCCAGAGCTCCTCCAAGAGCCCCGGTTTGGCATCGCAGCCCCCGAAATGCTGGTGTTGCAATTTGACAGAGTGACCTGCGGGATACTGTCGATAAAAGACGGTGCCCACGAGAACCCGTGGCGAACTTTGATCTGGCCGTTGGCGAAGGATACCCCAGCTCTATACCACGCCGTCTTTGCTTTGGCAGCTTTTCATTCCAGCAAGCAAGTGCCCGGATTAAGGGTACTTGGAGTAGATCATATGCGCCAGAGCATCACCTCCATGGTGCAAGACATTCAGAATATGAGGACGGATGCCGCGTTGGCCACGAGTCTGGCACTCGCTTTCGCCGACACTTGGGATCAACACACTCGCACGTGCATTCAGCACCTGCGGGGTGCGAAGGCGCTGGTGTCGCAGGTCATTGGAAATGGACTGCAGAGTGGCATGAGTGGCACCGATCTAGAAAGAGTTCGGTTCCTCTATAACACCTGGTTGTACATGGACGTGATTGCGCGCTTGACGTCTCGGGAGGATAGCGGGAATTCAGAAATAGACCTCTCGGTCCTTGAGCCCCCTAGTGATGCAGTGCATGAAATTGATCCTTTGATGGGCTGTGCCACCACGCTTTTCCCACTCATAGATCGGGTTGTTCGGTTGATTCAACGAGTTCGCAAGACGGAATCCAACTCCATCTCGCTTGTCTCTCAGGCCATCGAGCTGAAGAGGCTGGTCGAGCAATGGGAGCCCCCTGACTGGTTCGAACCGCCCGAGGACCCGACCTCGGAGGTCCAGCATAGTATTCAAACCGCCCACGCCTACCGCTGGGCAACCCTTCTTTACCTTCATCAAGCTGTGCCTGAAATGCCCTCGGAGTCCGCGCCCGAATTAGCCAAACGGGTGTTACTTCTACTTGCCACTGTCCCTCCTAGTTCTCGGACGACGATCATCCAGATGTTTCCTCTGCTGGCGGCCGGCTGCGAGGCAGAGCAAGAGGAGGACCGTGAGTGGGTAATGAATCGGTGGACTGCAATCCAGACCCGCCTGATGCTTGGCTCAATCGATCGCTGCATAGAAGTTGTCCGTGAAGTCTGGACGCGTCGCGATGCGTTCGAAGCAGAGAGGCAGCGCCGGCAATCCCGGGCTGCGGGTCGTTCAAACTCCCAAGCTCTGCCTCGCGACGCCATCGGGAAAGATGGACTCTCGTTCATGGGTTCAGGATCAGGGGACCGCTCACCCAGTAACGCCGTCTACGGCAAAGACCCGTGGGGGCGGCCTTCCACCGACCAGCGGGCAGTTCCGTCCCGGATATCCTCCGTAAACGCACGGCGAGCCTCGACCGCATCGCCTCTTGAAAACATAGAATTCGAAAAGACGGTTCGGGGTAGCTTGCATTGGGTGAATGTGATGCAGGACTGGGGTTGGGAAGGTAAGCCACTTGATCCTTTTTCATCTCTCTCCCTTTCCCCCCTCTCTTTTTTTCTATTCTTGTCTCGCGCTCTTTAGAACCAGTAAAAGATAAACTGACAAATTCATTGTGGTATCAATAGTATTCCTAGGATAAAGACGATCTCGGGATAGACTCCTTACCAACCGGCCGAACTTCCATTTCACATTTCCTCTTCCTTCCCAATTCATCCCGCCTTGGCAATTGAGATTCAGGGGAATCGGAGTCTACCGCATTCTCGGCACCTCCCTCTCCTTCATCCTCCGTCCCTGGTCGAGGGGATACCGATGACGATGACGACGATGACGACGAAGCCATTTGTCCTCTGGCTAGATAAGTTCGGAGGGATTCCAAGTACGGCTCCAAATCGCTCGTGATAGCCACGGTGGCCATCTTGGCTTCTTTCACTTCTTTCGCTTCTTGGTAATGTAAATCCTGGTTGCGATGGGATTTGCGGTTGCGGTTGCGATCGGTCAAATTCTCCCTCTCATGTATAACGAATACACGATACGAGGCAGCAAGCCCAGCCCAGTTGTGTTTCTAGACTGTCTTTTTTTTTTGCGTATAGGCCTTTTTTGTTGCTTGTGGATTTGATTTGAAAATGTCTTGCTTATGTTCTTTTACGATCTGGCTTTTCCTCCGGTTAAATCAGCATGGGCGTTTTCTCTTTTTGAAAGGATTTTTCCTGCTTTCAGCGTGATGGAATGTTTGCACTTGCTATACGGACATCTTGAAGTTTTCTTCTTTGGTTTTTCTTCTTAGATGTTATTCTGGCCTGGGTTGGACAAAATCAATATCTTTTTGGGTTTTGGTGCACGGTATATGTAATGTAGGTCGGCGAGACGGGATAGTAGAGTTGCAATGGTTTTCGATGGTTCGCTTCCGTTCGTTCGATTCGGATCCGTGCCCGGACAGGTATCTCGGTAGGGGTAGACAAAGTTGCTTCGGAATGTTTTACTTTTGGTCTTCGAGTAGAGAATAATGGCGCATGGACAAGACAAGACGATTGTAATTTTGCTTTGGGGTAAAGAAATTGATAGAAAAGATGTGTTGGACCGAGGCGAGACCGGGTATGTCGCTGGGGAAGCTGCTGTGGACAGAAAAAGCTGTAAAATCGAAACAAAAAGGCCGCCGGATGAGTGCAATCGAAAGGTACGGTACGTGGTGTGTCTGCGTTGCACAATTCGAGTATAACCAGTCAGGTAGATCACCGAGACAGTTTTATGCAGATAGATACAAAATGATGTATCGAATTACTGATGTAGTAGCAGTAAGTCAGGTAGACAGATGGATAGATAGGTAGGTAGGTAAGGTAGGTAGGCAGGAAGAGTTGTATTTTCTTGTTTTCTTTTTCGTAGCAGAGTACCAGCGAGTAGAGAGGTAGGTAGGTAAATGGGAAGGCAGGAACGCGAGTTAAGCAGGTTGTATCAGTACGTCAGAGATGTATGTAAAAGGGAAAACGAAGGAGTCAGCTCATGAAGAGTGATCGGTTCCTCCTTGATAATTGATCGGTTTCTGCGCGGGAACGAGGATATCGATGATCGAGATCTGCATTGGGTTGAGGTCGATAAGGTCGAGACTGAAGACACACAGACGGCTTTGTTGCATGGGAGGTTGGACCAAATATCAAATCATTCGAAGAGATGACACTGACTAAGTGCGTGGTTTTCCTTCAAAATGAAGTGATAGACATACAGCACGATGCAACGCAGCTGAAAGATTATGGGGAAAGAAAGTGAGGGGTGGAAAGGCGCGTAGGAGCGAAGAGAACCTAGAAGGGAGGGGGGAGAAAAGAACTTAAAAAGAGAGGGAAAGAACGAGTTATTTTATTTCCTTCCTGTTGCTCGCCTTGTCTTGTCTCTCTTCCTGGGTTTAACTTATCCCGGCTGTTGGTTCCGGTTCGGAGAATGGCGTTGATCCGGATCAGACCATTCAGGACGTCTAATGGTGTAGTAGGGCGTGCGGTACCAGAAACAGACAGGATTCAGTTTTGACTAGTTTAGGTGAAAAGGTTTCCTCTTGGAGGTGATCTTTTCCCTATTTTGAGGTCCAGGGAACCTTGGATGAACCGGAGTGAAGTGGGGATGGGGAGGGAGAAAGAAGAAAGGTGGATGGAGGGAGGGAAGGGGGGGGGGAAGGATGGTGGATGATGTCGTCGACTGACAAATAGAGAGAGGGAAGAGGGAAGGCAAGGGAATGGGTTTCCCTGCGATGTAAACTGCAATATTCTGCACTCTGCAATCTGGTTTGCGGTTGTAAGTCAAGGCAGTGCACAGTAGTGAAGTTGGGTCAGTTCAGACGGGGCAAGGTTAGTGAGTGACGTTAGTTGTTGTTGGTCCTTGGATCAGAGCGAGAAAAGATGTCTATCGGCGGGAAATGATTCTGGATAGGGATTGCCAATGCAAACTTTCTGGAACTGAGTACGAGAACCAGGAGTGGGGGATAGGGAAAGAGAAAGAGAAAGCAAAAGAGGGGAAAGTAGGAAAGAGCGAGGTGGTGAGATGGAGGAGGAGAGGTGACGGCCGTCGATCGTCCGGTCGTCCGCTAATTGGGCAGTTGGCTGATAGACCGGGGAAATACTAACCCGTTCGGGCAAACGAATCCAGCAAAATGGCACTAAGCCCAAAATGTGCATCCCGGGTTATCAAAGATTCATTGAGGGATATTACGATATTAATCGTTTGATCATGACAATATTCATGAGTAATGGACTTTGCTATCGCTCCGATAGGCTTATCCGGATCCTACCTGTCTTGGAGATCTTTCTCCGCACCCATACATCATGGATTTATCAGAGGTAAAACATCAGGGCAATGGACGAGGAAGCTAAGAGCTCACACGTCTGCTCTAGTTTTTGGCTACTATGTAAATCGAGCTTATCTAGGGACGTGTTTCTGTTTTTCACCACCTTTGTTCCGCTATAAACATCTTCCTTGGCCTGCTGATGACTTATGTAACGCACTTAAAGAGAAATTGCTGCATAACACGGACTCATAGTGAAGGCAATGCCCATCGAGAGGGTTGCATCTCATCGCATTTCCCTGAGACCTGAGATATTCATCGAGATCGGCCAATGGTAAATCCCGAGAACGGCTACCGGGCACCTATGCTCCGGGGTATACTATAAGTGAGTAATTGCTGAAGACCTATAATCAGTCCGAAATAGTTACATTTGAGCCGAAGGATGCATTATAGAACAGGCCTTATATAAGTCTATCATTGAGAGAGATTTGAATACTCTGATACCCTCTATATAACCGAACTATTTATCATCGATCTCTTCATTGTCCGTAATTTACATTGGCGATTACGATTCTGACCCTTGATATAAATCTATCAATTGTAAAAACGATGCAGAATAATATCGATGTAGACCCCTGACCAACACGTACTACAACTTATTCTGCTGAATAAAAAAAGACATTGGGGTTAGATCAATTATGACTTTTTGAGGCCCTTCAAACGCCCTCTTGTGTTAGTTGTCAATGTAGTTTTGAGGTCCCGCTTTTCACCCCGTTTTAGAGTAGATACTATTAGAGACCCATACATTTCGATTCACGGTAGTCATGCTCGACCGTCTAGGGCTTAAACTTTTTAGTAAGCTTTAAAAAGTAGCAGCTCACTAGTTTGAATGGCCTGAATAACAATGTAATTGCCACTTCTTATAGACGGGAACTTTTCAAGTTTGAACTGGCATTAGGCGCAGACTGAATTCCGCCCGGATCGCAGGATGGGGACTTGGATGAACTTCTATCTCGGGGAAGTCCGCATTGGAGATCCCCAGATGGTAGGACCCCTGTGAAGTGCTGAGTACAGCTTGCACAGACTACCAGAACTTACTCGAAAAGCCTATTTGTGACAGCACAGTTATATCTATACACGGCCGGGCGGCAAGATGAGAGATCACATATTTCAGACTTCTTCTGCTTAGGAGCTGATACCATTACTTCCTACTGAATGTAGTGAGACAAGGAGGCTTTTACCTTTACCTCAATATCTCCCAAAAATATTGCACTGGTCCGATAGGGGTTTTCTCGCCATTTAACACAGCACTGAATACCCGCCCGATCATAGGAATCTTATTCTGATAGTCGCTTAGCTAGGTGGTAAACTTTATAGCTTGGAACTAGATCAAGATCAATCGATACGGTTGTGGGTAGCTAAACATTCGAGAACTCTATTTAGGCTATATCTCACTAGAACCGATCAGGTCAGCTACCTTTCCTTAGGCATAGATTTTAGGTCCTCGAATACGGGCAAGGAGCATTTGTGGCAGATATGGAAGCGTTCTAAATGTCTGACGTGCAATGTGTCAAGCATTTCGCCGTTGCCTACCCTTTCAAGATCATTTCACGTAGATGTACACCTCTATAAATGACTTCTTTCTTCCAATACAGCAATAAGAAAGCTTGACCCAAACGCGATTTATGGAACTTTTTGGTCACTGTGATGGCTGTTCTGCAAAGCTCCTCCCAAAAAATAGAGGGAATGAAGAAAATATTGACTTGTAGCGAGCCTAAGATCGATGATCACTGTTATCTTACCATATTCAATTGGTGGACGGCATACTATGTAAACAATAAACAAAACATTCTTTAATCGGTCTGGTTCAATCACTGTCGTCTTAAAAGTGACATTATGTATGCTCAATACAATGTCGGAGTCTGATAAGCTGGCAGAGAGGGATTCGCATTCAGGAACAAAGTGCTCATTTAACCTGCCGCTTCCAGGTACGGTGTAGCTATCGAGTGAAACGCATAGAAATACTATGCGGTTCAGGTAATTGCATAAGCCAGTAGAAGTAGGTTGATAACCCGTGATCAGAAAGCAACACTCAACGCGGATCCAAGAATTTGCCATAGCCACACGAATAATTAGATACTTGGAGCCTACTACTATTTGCTATTGGCCACAAACCAATCTTCCCAGGCCATCAAGGATATTCCCCTCATTTCCCCTCAAAATCAGTAATACAGCCTATCGGTGCTCGCATTCTCCCTCCTCAACTTGCCTATTCGAGCAGTTTGATGCGAGGTTGTATATCATGGCCGTTCTTGCTCGCATTTGACAACGCTTTTCAACATTCGAGCATGACAATGGCCAATTAATCATGATCGTGAGCAGAAATATAAACATGCAGACTATGCTCCTATTTCTGGGTGAGACATGACTTGTTAATGTCGTTTATCGCGCAATCCAATCGTATCCGATACCTTTACGAACCTAGCAAAATGGCCGTCGGTTTAGTTTACCACCCTAAGGCTCAGTCCACCTTTAAGCCTCCCTTGATCGCCAATGAGAACGCATTCCTGGGAGATATCGACTCGAGGTAAAAAGACTACTACTA
This sequence comes from Aspergillus ochraceus, assembly GCA_004849945.1. Lineage (NCBI taxonomy): Eukaryota > Fungi > Ascomycota > Eurotiomycetes > Eurotiales > Aspergillaceae > Aspergillus > Aspergillus ochraceus. The sequence goes on along the minus strand of SSOS01000007.1, from coordinate 1,769,718 downwards.
GATCCAGGCACATGTCAGTGAACTAATCACATGCAGTGACCGATACAATCCCGAAAAACCCATCACCGCCGGCTTCTACCGGCTCGAGAAGGGTACCCCGCTCGTTTACGAATACCCCTACGATGAAATGAAGATCATCCTCGAGGGCGAGTTTGAAATCTCCGATGAGACGGGCCAGAAGGTCACGGCGTCTCCGGGCGACGTTTTCCATTTCCCTAAGGGATCGAAGATAACGTTCTCAACCCCATCGTACGGGTTGGCATTTTTCGTGAGTTCCCTTGGTTCCGCGCGTTCGGAGAGGGGCACGAACGGGGCTAATATCGAGATTAGACCGGGCAGAAAGCCAAGGGAGTCATTTAAGCGGTTGGATTGTGGGAAGTGGATTAGGCGGAAGAGATTCCCAGTCGATCTTAGGATTCTGGCAAGGAACATGACGGGATGTTTGTTTGGATCACCGGTGTTCGAATCCATGGATCGAGTCCCCACCATCAACCATGGGTTTACTCTGCGGGACTTGGAACTATCGATCAAGTAGGATTAATGTTATGACATGGTAACCTTCAGATAAACAATGGTGCCCGGCAACCCTCTAAAAGGGTTTGATGTCGTACATGGCTCTGCAGCATAAGATTGTAGGAGCTAGGCAGGGGGCGAGACAGGGCCATTTGGATCCAAGGAGTCACCCCCGGGTGTATTTAGAACTAAGAGATCCGGTTTAATATAAGAATCGGACCGACAGAGGCTCTGAACGAGATCGGATCAGCCCAACGGATCTAGTCGATCTGGCTAATGCCGCGTCGGTCAGCATCCAGCACCCGGGCTTTGCAAGCCAGAGACCAGGCCGGGGGCTCCAGTTGTGACTTGCAGGTGGATAAAACCCAATCAGGACCCGGTTCCTTGATTTTCATAAAGCATCTGGATCTGAATCCAGCTGAAGTGAAGGGAGTTGCCCGGGGAACGACAGTAATTCAGGGCTGCCGTTGGTCCAGTGACTGTGGGGACGTCCCGTGGCTGGCTGCTGCTGCTCCGGCGGTCGCTCCTCCTCTTCCTTCATCGTCATCTTTTCTATCCCATCCCTGCCGTCGCCGCCGACTGGCTCGCTCTCTCTTTCTCTCCCTGGACTTTGCGTTTCCCTTGACTTCTTCGTCGTTCCCTCCCTCTGTTTTCATCTTTCATCGCTCTCGGAAATCATTCATCTCGTGGTTTTCCCGACGACGATCCGGACACTTTCTTCCAACCATCTTCATCCCAGAAACAAAGCCATTCTTCGGTTCCCTGATTTTGAACGGAAGTGGCTTTTGTGTGAGTCTGGCTGATCCAGAGCTCTTTGTCTTTCGTGCTCTCTGCTTATTCTCCACCGAGGTTTCAGAAAACTTCACCGCGTGCGCTGCCTGCCAGCGCGTTGCTTTCTTTTTCCGCCCCTCCTTTGCTCCCTCCACCGCTGCGGACCACCAAACTCCAGCGCTCCGTCGGCGGAGTCTCGCCCTTATTAAGGGGTCTCAGTCACCCACATTTTTTTCGACAGGCTGATTATCCTCGGTGGTGATTATAACATTGTCGCTCAGTCGTGTCCTGTCCGTGGAAATCGCGACCATGCCTCTCGACGTCGAATCAACCGATCGCCTGGGCCTAAGGCTGCCCAATCCCCCTCCGCTGCTACACACCCGCTCGGGCAACGTTCTGGATCGCCCCTCCACACCCGCCGAAAATGGTTTTACCAGCCCCGTCCAGACTCCGCAGGGCAGTCCCAGTAAAAACCGATTCCCTCCCGGCGCCCTCGATCTTCCCAATGTTTTCGACAAGGCCTTGAAGTTGAACCCCACATCGCCGACCAAGAGCCAATACAATCACTATGACCATCCTATGTTCGCGCCACCGAAGGGGTCGGTTGAGGACTTCAGTGAGAGCGTGATTCGTTCTCCCCAAGCAAGTCCGACGCGCAAATCCAATAAAGAAAACACACCCCCCAGTCCTACTCGCATAACGAAAACACTCGGTCCGAATCCCGCGGCGGCGGCGATCTCCCGCCATGAACCGTACCAACCTCGCGACATGGAAAGCATCCAGCGACGCCAGGTCCCGATGCGCGGATTGACGCCGGAGGAGATGGAGAAACTGCAAGATCCCAAAGTCAAACGACTGGTCAATGTGACTCAACTATGTAGGTAGTGGCCTCTCCATGCTAAGATGTACCCGTTTTTGCTGACAGTCAGCAAGATTTCCTGGATCATTACTTTGACCTCCTCAGTTACGTTCACAACCGCCAGAATCGCCACAACCAGTTCCGAGCGGCATACCCCGAACCTCCCTCCACGCCAATGGATGATTACGAACCGGCCCTGCTGAAATACTTGGGACGAGAGCGCGCTCACCTGCGCAAGCGTCGCACCCGATTACGCCAACATGACTTCCAAATTCTGACCCAGGTGGGTCAGGGTGGTTATGGCCAAGTATATCTAGCGCAGAAGAAGGACACCCGGGAAGTGTGCGCATTGAAGGTCATGAGCAAGAAGCTCTTGTTCAAATTGGATGAGATTCGACACATTCTCACGGAGCGTGATATCCTCACCGCCGCCAAGAGCGAGTGGCTCGTCAAGTTGCTGTACGCATTCCAGGATGATACCCAGATCTATCTAGCCATGGAATATGTGCCTGGAGGAGATTTCCGCACTCTTCTAAACAACACGGGAGTTCTGCACAATCGCCATGCGCGGTATTACATTGCCGAAATGTTCAGTTGCATCGATGCCCTGCACGCCCTTGGTTACATTCATCGCGATCTCAAACCCGAGAACTTCCTCATTGACTCGACAGGTCATGTGAAATTGACTGACTTTGGGTTGGCGGCTGGCATGCTGAACCCCGGTAAGATCGAGTCAATGCGAGTGAAGTTGGAAGAGGTCGGCAACACACCAGTGCCGTTCGGTCGTCCGATGGAGCAGCGCACGATGGCCGAGCGACGGCAGGGATACCGTACACTACGAGAGCGCCAGGTCAACTATGCCAAGTCCATCGTGGGTTCCCCCGATTACATGGCCCCCGAAGTGCTCAAGGGCGAGGAATATGATTTCACGGTAGATTATTGGAGTCTGGGATGCATGCTTTTCGAGGCGCTGGCTGGATACCCGCCCTTTGCAGGAGCCACAGTGGATGAGACATGGCAGAATCTGAAGAACTGGCAGAAGGTCTTGCGCAAACCGGTTTACGAGGATCCCAATTATTTCCTGTCACGTCGGACGTGGGACCTAATCACGAAGCTCGTGGCGTCGAAGGAACGACGATTCAAGAATATCCAGGAAATTCACGCACACGACTATTTCAGCGAGGTTGACTTTGACCGCCTGCGTGAGCAGCGCGCGCCGTTTGTACCCGAGCTGGATTCGGAGACGGATGCCGGCTACTTTGACGACTTTTCGAGCGAGGCAGACATGGCCAAGTACAAGGAGGTTCATGACAAGCAACGAGCATTGGAAGAAATGGCCGAACGTGATGATAAGATGAGCAAGGGACTGTTTGTTGGGTTTACATTCCGGTATGTCACCTCACTCAAATTTCTAGGGATATGATGCTGACGACGAACAGGCATCGGAAACCGGCCATGGATAACTCGGGCCGCAGTTCACCGCGGAAGCCGATTCCAACCGACGGATCCTTCGGCACGATGTTCTAGGCTTTCTTTTTCTTCTCCCCTTCTTGTTTTTTTATTTTTTTTTTATTTCGGGAATGTCACGAGCTGGATCTCGTATTGACTTTGACCATGAGATTGACTTCTTTTTTGAATTGACATGAGCGAAGTATGTGTTTAATGTTCATGGATTCGTCATCAGATTTGTATGCATTATCTTTCCAAGGACGGAAAGGAGGGGGTTTCATGGTCTGGAGTTGAGAATTGCTTGTAAGATAAGATACATAGATGGTATCGTAGAGATCTGATAATACAGTCAATCACTGCAGTCACCTTCACCTTGTAATCGATTTAATTTAGTCCACATCCAACTGGTGCACCATTCTTAGAATCTCCGACTCATTATCTCCCACCACCGCCTGTCCATTCGTCCAATCAACCGTCTATACCCGTTAGCTCACATCCAATCAGTCACTAATCGCCCTCAAAAACCAGGAGAATAAAGAAAGAAAGCCAAGGAGAGAGAGAGAAAGAGAGAACCTACCACAGGCCTCACAAAAGTCGTCGAATCCTCCTTAAACTTCTTCACCGCCTCCTCCGCATCCCGCGCTCCCCGAATCACATCCTCAATCGCATACTGTCTCTTGTTCTGGCCCGCGCCCGCCGGGTTCGCCGTCACGTAGTCGAGGATGTTCCGGAGCTGGTCGGTTGTCGGGGGCGCGGTCGTGATCTCTAATTGGAACTCTCCGCGCGTGGACGATGGCAGGTTTCCGGCTTCGGCGGCCGCAGAGGCTTGTTTTAGGATGTTTAGGACGCGGCCTGAGCTGGGGACCGAGGGTGTGTGGAAGAGGGTTATCGGGTCGATTGTTTTGGCCTGCGGGTTGGGGAGGAGGTTAGTTTCGTTTTGCTTGGGTTGGGTTGAGGGGGTTCAATTGCGGGGAGGGGGGAGGGTGTTGAAGGTCAGGTTGGATTGGGACTTACGAATCGGAAGACCATGTTTGCGGTGGGTATTGGTATATATCAATTGGGATGGTGTTTGGATGCAGGGGGTTGTGGTGATGTTGGAGGTTGAGGCCGGAGCAGAGCTTAGGCTTGAGGCAGGGATTCCGTTCGGGAATGGGTGATTACGTCATGCTGCTTTTTATGGGGGCGGGCTGGCTGCGTCGGGTACCTTTTTGGGAAGGTGAGTCATTGTTCTCGCCGTTTAGTCAATGATACTCGGTGTAACTATCGTCTTCATTTCCTCAATTGGAATTGATATTATTAGGGATGGTTGGAAGGAGATAGTGTGGTCGGGTTTGAATTTATTTGATGTTCTCTCTATGATTGATATGTGGAACTTGGTACAACAACCGACGAAAAAGGACAAAAGGTATCATTTTTCATTCATCCACTGATCTTCTGATCATAGAGCTGAGGTGCGAGATTCCATGCCTCATTGGTGGTCCAGTACGGCGACTCAGAAAGGAGTCATTGCATAGTGTCCCCACCAGCATCAATGAGCAATTTTGCCTTCTCGTCCGCTCCCTCATCCTCTCCTAGAAATGACCGATCTCCTGCTAAAAGATCCAGCGCGGTCTTGCCGTCCTTGGTCGTTGCTTTGGCATCGGCACCCGCTTCAAGGAGCAGTCGAATTTGGTCGACATCTCCATATGCGGCCGCTTGGTGTAGTGGCATCTCTCCATCCTCATTGACCGCCGCATGATCAGCACCAGCTCGGAGAAAGACCTGCACAAGCTCCGCCGAGCTCTGAGCTGCTCGGTGTAACGGCGTATCCCCAAATTGACCTCTTAGAGACACGTCAGCTCCATTCTGAAGTAGTAGTTGAGCTGAAGTTGGTCCATCTGCCACTGCACGGTGTAGTACCGCGTCTCCATTATTGTCGATAGCATTCGGGTCAGCCCCTGAATCGAGAAGCAACTGAACGATATCCAGGAACTCATGGGCGGCAGCTACATGCAGCGCGGTACGCCCGTAGCAATCTCTCGCTGTGACATCTGACCCAGCATCGATGAGAAACTTTGCCATTCTCGCTCCTCCGAAAAGAGCCACTACATGCAGTGGCGTCTCGTCATCAACATTACGGGCATGTACATTAGCCCCAGCCTTGAGGAGCAGCTCAACAGGCCCCAACGCGTTTCCAGCAGCAGCATTGTGTAAAGGCGTTACGCCGTCCACAGTCGGAGCCGAGACGTTGGCCCCGGCGTCAATGAGGATCTTGGTGGCGGTTTCGTCGCCTGGTTGAACGGCGAGATGAAGTGCTGTGAACTCTCGAGAGGAGAACGGTGCTGATGGAGCAGCTCCTTCGCGAAGAAGTTCTCCTAGGCGTTGGGTGTCCCCTTCGAAAACTGCTTCGTGTAGAGTGGAAGCTGAAATTTTATGTGCTTGGTCTTCGGATTCCTCGTGCTCGTTTTTACCGCAGCAAGCACATTCTCGATCGCGTGGCTCGTCGGGCATGATCTGAAGCGTACAGGCACAGTACGTAGTAAAGAAGATTGGAAAGACGTGATGATTTGATTGGTGTGAAAACATCGAAAACAGCGACTCTATTTGGACAACTGAGAAAATACTTTCAACAGGATTTGCAAAATTCCTTATATGCCTTCGATTTCGATAGACTTTGACTGCCTAGCCAGAAGTGAAGTGTCTGCCTGCCCCGCGAGAAAAAGCTCAGCCACAGCTTGAGACCGTTTTTGAGTTCGGTGGTCCACTTGGTGGAGGTGTTTCCATGGGTGCATATCTACTACCTTCGACACTGTGGAACTGCCCCCTTAGACCCTTAATACGACTAGCTGTCGTTGATTGTATGCGTGTGTGACACATTCAGGTATACTCTATTTCGGCACCTACTTTATTGAGGGGCCACGCAAGAGTTATCAGACTATAAGTACAAGCGGTACGTCCTCATAGAAATTCCAAGGAGATCATAATTTCATTCTTTATACTTTTTTTTTTCAACATAGCGATCTAAGCATATACGTAAAGGATTACATGAAAAATATCACTGTAAGACGGCATTCCGGTTGAGTTGAATAGCTCAATCTCTTTCTGCTGGGTGGCGATTATATCAAGCGTCGTTGACTTGAGGGTAGGAGTAGCCGAATTCACCTACCAGAGATTGGTATATCTACTCTTGCAGACCGCAACACAGCAGTCTACATCAACTTCATCCAACATGGTGAGCCCAAAGAGCTTCGCCCAGGCTGAACCATCCCTCGATGGCCTTCCCGTCGAGCTCAAGATTCTAATCTTATTTCAAATGCCAGATAGCGACACGCTCAAGACTCTCGTGCATGCATCGCCCGCATACCACCAGGCCTACCTCACAGTGAGACACCGAGTACTTGGGGACTTGGTGAAACATCAATATGACGGATTTCTTGACCTGGCAGAGGCCCTCACTGCGATACGGTCCAAAGGCGTGCATTTTCTCTACCGGGAGATTGCCGACCAGGACGAGAAGGTGATATTTCTGTTGGACGTCTGGCGCTGCAGAGAAGAGATCCGCAGGCTCATCCAGTCCACATCAAACCCACTAGTCGAACCTGATAGCTCAGAGGAAATTATCCAGCTACTTCATTTTCACAAAAAGCTATGCTTTTTCCTCGAGGACTTTTCAAGCATCGCACGGAGGCCTTCATGGATTCAGTCTGATCAATGGGAAAATAGGTATCTGCCTTTGCAACTATCGCTTCTCGAAAAACACCGCTTTCTAAGGGCACTGTGTCGACTCCAAATCCTTCAAAATATCTTCGGTAACATTGTTCGTTGCTTGGATCATAGAAATTGTGGCACGTGCTCGGACGATAGCAAGAATTGGCTATGGGCGTGGTTTGACCCGGGAAATGATGCGATAGACTATCACACTGTTCAAAAGCAAGCATCCGATCTATTCTATGATACAATGCCTCCTTGGTAGCACGAGGAAATGGGCAACGTGTTTTGTTACCTCCTTGCCAAGATCGACGGGATCTCCAAAGATATAGCAGACGACTTGCGACGGTTCAGCAAGAATGCATCATGCGAGTACTTCGGGGTTATCTTCCACCAACCCCACAAGAGTCCACGATTAAGGTACTACTGGGGCATTCTTCCTGAAGAACAATTGGAACCCGGCGTCTGTCGTATAGACAAAGGGGGATTGGCGGCACTAGGACCTGAGTTTCTATATCGCATTCTCCATTTGGACCGCCTATCCCGACGTAATCTCGTCCGTATCAACACCAGAGACTCCTGGCTGGAGCCATTTATTGGATGCGGGATCAGAATTCCGTCGCAGTTCCCACTTATTGACCCGGCAGATCGACTCGAGTCTCCGGGTTTTGAACAGTTCTGGTCTACTTTAGCGCCTCTTGAGCAACCTAGCGTGGGTTGGAAGAACGCATGGCTCCGGCCCCACGACCAGGGGGTCAACCTAAAGGATTCTTTGACCCGTTATCGATCAAAGACTGAGGACTGGGAATGGAGTTACGCCCTTTGGGATGAGAGAAGGCTGAAGGAATGGAGAGCACCACTAGTAGAGTAAGATGATCACTTTGATTGGCAGGCGAATGTCTTGGGTTTATCTTACTGAACTGGAGTCCAGTCCACATGCTCGGGTCGCCATAATTTATGAACAACTTCGTAACTCTTATGCGAACACTGTGCTGTAGTTGCTTTAGATGCTCGGGGTGCAATTGGCAATCCATAGTCCTTCTACGTACTTATTCAAATCTGTTGGAGATTTCTTCCTTCATACATCATTCCATCTCGACCACTAAGCACCATCATCAGAACGTTTAGTCTAGGCGTCTAGATCAATTGTCTATTTGCCTACTTTTGATCATCGTAGTGCCTCCCCACCCCTTGGCACCTTGGGCTTCTACGAGTGCACATTCTTTTAATCATTGCTTTCTTAGACATCCTTCATGCAGGTTATCTGTGCATGCAACAGGAAACTTGAAGCTGATCTTGAAAAGGCCATGAAACTGTTCAATGGGTCCTAGAGCTCGTAGACTGGTCAAAATTTGTGTATGTCGTGCTCTATAAGCCCCAGCCTAAGCTATACGAGCCTGCAGTTGCCCTCTTACAGGTTAGGCTACCATTAAATCCTTCTAATGTATTTCGCGGGTGCCTACATGGCCCTTTCTCATGTTGCTTGTTCTACATAGGCCTAAGGCCTTTTCATTCATCCTCATCTCCATATTGATTCTCTTTCCTATCCTTTTCCACTTCATTTCACTGACGTAGTCACAACGATGAACTTGCAGACCTGTCCTCCAGATTTACCCAATCTATCCTCAGTGAGTCGTCCTACGTATATTTTTCGAGAACAGCCCAGCCAAGTTAGACCCCACTTCCAGATCATTCGAAACAACGACGTCCTCCAGCCATCAAAATAGCAAGAAGAGCTCGTGCTAGAAAGAAGTCGCGCATACTGGTATCCCACCGCATTACTCGCACGCACCTATCTCAAGCAGGGGCTGCCCTCGGAATCCACAAATCCCCAACATGCCCTTCACAGAGTCCCCAGATTCCCAGCACCTTTTGGGCGCCCCTTCGGTATGACTCAGGTTCTCGCTCTTTGTGCATTAGCTCTGTCAACCTGGCGATTTGTCGGAGACGCGAGCTGCGATGGGGTCAGGGAAGAAATAACTAGACTTGCTTTGGTCCAGATCGGTACTCAGAATGCCATTCCGTTTAGTTTCTCCCGGGATGTCTTTAAGCCAGTGGATTGGGACTATGGAGGAGCTATCAACGGGGAAGAGATATCTGGGTCTCCTTGCGGCTGGTTGGTGTTATGTGCTTTCTGCGTGGCTTGTGGAAGTACAAGGAGATGGTGCTGGTATGCGTTATACCAACTCTCAAGCTGATGTTGGCTCAACCACGAAGGTCGTGAATGCCTCGGAACGAACACACTCGATCGACTTGGGAGAAATGACAAGTGCAGATGCTAAACTTGTTCGCTGGTGGTCTGTGATTCTTGCGAAAGGCGAAGAATGGATCGCTGTTGTGCAAGAAGGTCGTCTTGATGGTGATGCATTCTTTACTCCTTGGATGATAACCCGCACATGTGGGACCTCCTTTATCGTTGAAACACAACTGGACAAGGACGTGGTATCATCAGAGCAGGTACCTCTATCGTGGAGCGAAGCCTTTGATGCCCTTGCTTGGTTTGCGCGCACCCATGCCCTAGGGAGCCAGCTTTCCATTGTTCTTGCAGTAGCCATGTCTGTTCCTATGCATCGATATTATGGTACGGAAGTCAGATGTCCACCTCAGAGCCCAAGAGCCAAGAACTAACCGCTTTGACATGCGCCATCCGTCGACCAAGTATAAGCGCACTCTGGATCGGAGCCGCAATCAGCGGGATAGTACCTACGCTCCTAGAAAGAGTCAAGCGAGGTAGATCGCCCGTTGACGCCGTGGGAGCCATGCGGTGTTTCTCGGACCAGGGATTGTGCGCTGCGTGTGACTTCGCATGTGAACTGTTCTCGACATGGATATAGCTATGATCACTGGACATGGGATCAAGATAATGGTAGTACTGTGCAAGATTATGGGTTCTCTAGTTCAGGGATATCTCGGGCACTCGTTTCTGACAAACCTTCCGACATTTCGAATATCGATATTGACTCTCATTCGTTTGTGAAGAAAGATCTCGGTACTGATCGCGAAGCTTCTGAAAAAGCTTCAATGGACATATTTCGTTGGTTCATACTTGGTGGTGAAGGCGTTCCTCCTGAGAAGATATACCAGGATGAGTGGTTTCGGGGATGGTGGGATGATGAAGACGAGTCCGACGAAGAGGTCGAAGAGAGTCACCGAGTCCCTGAGTCAGGGTGTGTTGAAAGACTCGAAAGTTGACTTCAATGTGGACCTGACTTAGCTGACAAGAAAAAGTTCCTCTCTATATTCAAGCTAGGCGAGTCAATTACACTGCGGTCTTTTATCCACTATAGTTCGGTTCTCATTCGGGAGATACAAGCCTTCATAATTTTGTTCCTAATAGGAAAAGGACTTATACGAAATGTAGACCCCACAGATCCCATGTCTTAAGCCTACCAACCAATAACTGAACAACGAATCCTAATTCTCAAACCAAGAATGCATGGGTATATTTTAAATGTCTATGTACAAAAAGAAAAATATGTATGGGTATCAAATCACCATCCGAACTTTTCAACGTGCATGTAAATGCCCTGTGCTCCGGTGCCCTTGTGCACGGCCCGATCGTCACTCAAATACACGACGCTGCGACGAACGTCGTCAGAAAGACCCTCGGGTCCGCACACAACCACCGCGCTTTCGCCCTCGGCCTTCTCCAAGACCTTGCGGATGATATTGCGCGGCTGTGGACGACCAGACAGCACGTTAAGCTCATGCTGCGGGTCGTTTTGCTTCGAGTCGGATTCGATATATCTGACCTCTGTCTTGGGCTTCTCCGGGTCGCTGTCTATCTCATCGTCCTTTTCTGACGGTTGAGGTTTAGGCTCAGATGGGGCAGCGTGTCCGGAGCAGTTGCACTTGTGTTCGGTGATCTCGTCCTCGTCCTCAATGGCCGTGGTGCAGCAGCATCCGCCACCAGGGAGGCAGCCAGAGTCTGTGGACTGCGAGACGGAGTTGATCGATATTGTGTCCTTTTTCTCCGTCCTGGCTGGGAATTTCTCCTTCGTATCAGCATTGGTGATGACGGTGGTGGTGGTTGTGGGTGCAGGCGGAACCTGCGAGCATTGCGTTTGTCCAACTGCTGGCTGGGGCTCCAGTTTCTCATCACAAGTCACGTAAATGCTTAAATCAAGCTCCCGGACCAGGTCGGGCTGGGCACTTTGGCAGTTTTCGGCATCGGCGAGCAATGACTGCAGTTGTGTTTCGAACCAGCTCAGCTGAGCCCGTGATTTGATGACCCAAACAAATCGAATGCGCTTGGTCACGGCATGGCGGTTCCTCGTTGCAGAGGCAGCGCCCCTTGCTTTCCACCCAGCGATGAGATCACGTAGGAATGGCAGCGTGAACGTGATTCCCATTCCACCCGCGAGCAACACGACACTATCGAACTGGCGGAGCGGCCTAATTGCACCGTATGGACCATCCAGAAATACAGCGCGAGGTCGGTTTTCTGGCTTGGAATCTGTGGAGCCCAAGATTTGGTGGTGTTTGGAAGCGTAACGGAAGAACCGCCGGGTGCCGCCTTTCTCGGCCCGAACGAGGAATTCCATCTTGTTGTCCTCGGGAATGGAGGCGATCGTGAAGGGGTGGCTCTGCAGTGGCACCACTGAATGACAAGTCAGGAAAACATGTTGGCCAGGTTCCCATCGAATCCCGGGATTCTCAATTGTAATGCGAGTGACGTTCCCGGGCAAGGGCGTGAAGGTCGCACGGTTGGCCCAAAGCGCATGTCCATCCTCTTTCCTGGATCGATGGAAGATGGACAGGTTGGCATAGGTGGCCCACGCGTAACGGACGACTCGGTCGAACACCAATAATCCGATGGGAATCCACACCCAGACCTTGACTTCATCGGGCGCATGAAGCCAGACGGCAGCGATGAATCCGCAAAAGGTCACCAGGTGCTGAAGGACGAAGAATTCGTAACTCAAACGTCGGACTGGTGCGGCGGACGAAAGAACAATAAAAGTGAGGATAATCCAGGCGGCAAATCCTCGCTGCGATAGAGGGTCGTTCTTCAGCTGGTAGGTGATGTAGTCATAGCGTCCCCAGTTGCGAAACCAGAACCCCATGTGAATCGTGGTCGTGAGCCAGAGAGTCCGGGAAATCCATCGATGGTACCAGTTCAGACGTTCATAGCTCATGCCTACCAGATAGCCGATGATGTTTTGTCTTCCCGCCAGCAGGAAGATCAAGGGCAGTTGGGCGATAGCGACAAAGCCTGTCCGGTAGCCGACATCCTCCCACTTCCATTGGTCGAAGGTGTCGAGTTTGTAAAAGCAAAAGACCAGCACCACGACGAGGTTGGCCAGAATGATAGATAACGGACCCAGTGGCGCAAAATGAATAGTGCGGCCCCCGAGTGACCACGGAGGCAGCGTCGCGTAGCTTGCCTCGCGGGTAATTGCCGTCAAAGTGGCATACGTGTTGAAAAAGAGAGACTTTGGTTTTGACGGCGTGAGCGTCGAGTCCCGAAGTCTATATAAGATTAACATGCTGATCTCCATCAGCAAGGGACATGCAACATACCTCTGAAAAGCAAGGAAACGATTTAAACCATTCACGACGGCCCCGGCAGCAATGGCGCTTCCTACGACCGCCCAGTACATTTTCTGGAGGTAGAAAAGATCCGGGGCGCCATCGCCCATGTGCATATGGCCCATGGAGCCCATTGACATGCCACCCATCGACATGATTGCGGCCGTTGTAAGCGTGGGGGTAGATCTTATCGATTTGGGTGTTGACGAACTGTACAGAGGGGGTTTGTTGGCGGGGCTTTCAGGACATTGTCAGATTGACCAGCAGGTTGCCCTTAGGTAAAGACTGATGGAGTACAGAAGAGAGAGAAAGCATGGAAAGGAAAAGGAAAAGGAAAGAGGAAAGAGAAACTGAAGGGTATCACGGGACTGGGATTACTACACCGGAGTACGGAAGTTAACTTACACCCCGTCAACTTTAAGATAAAATGTGCTCAAGTGAAATCACGATGGTAATAATCTGCTCAAGGTTGACCGGTCGCATCGCTGGTTGGGTGGAAATATGCTCACGCCCCACTGTCCTGCACCAATAATCGCCGCAAGAAAGTGCTCACCCGCAGAAATGTGCTCAAGCGTGCCTGACAATGGGCCTTGGCTGGTCCGGCTTCATTTCGAATTGATTGTGTCAAGAAAGTCTCCGGCTCATCGTCCTTCTTATATGGCATCATGTCCACAATTGTCGCCCTCTTTCTCTTCCCACCTCTAAAATCCTCTGACACCCTCCCCCGAACCATTTGATATCCTCAATCCTGATCTCTCAATCTTCCTCTCGCTCAATTCCCCTCGAATCATCCGCATTCGTCCATTCCGCCAGACCACTCCCCCCACCACCACCATGGATATGAGCAATATGGACCATTCGGGCAGTTCAGGCTCGTCCTCGTCATCCTCCAGCATGTCTATGGCCATGGTCTTCGTCAACACCCATGATACGCCTCTCTTCGCCAACAACTGGACCCCCTCGTCTAGCGGCTCCTACGCCGGCACCTGCATCTTCCTCATCGTCTTGTCGATCATCGGCCGGCTGCTAGTGGCATTCAAGGCCGTCATGGAGACCCATTGGCTCAACACGCACCTCAACCGTCGCTATGTCACCATTGCCGGCAAGACGCCAGAAGTCGGTCGCATTGATTCCGACCCCGAAACAAAAACGGCTTCCCTCGTCACGGCGCAGGGCGTCGAGGAGTCCGTCCGAGTGGTGCGACGGGTTGCGCGTGAGCCCATCCCGTGGAGATTCAGTGTGGATCTACCGCGAGCTTTTCTGTTCCTTGTCATCACCGGTGTATCATACCTCCTGTATGTGATTTCCTGCCTTGCATTATCGCACTGTTTCATCTGGCTAATTTTGATTCTCTCCTTTAGCATGTTGGCCGTGATGACCATGAACATCGGATATTTTTGCTCCGTTCTCGCGGGCGCATTTCTCGGAGAACTCGCAGTCGGACGCTACATTCAGTTCAATGAACACGGACATTGATTTAGTCCGATTTACGAGTCTTTTTTTTTTTTATTCGAACTATAATTTTGGGGTTTTCGGAGTTTAAAAAATCCTGTACGGCGTTTTCTTGAGCGAAAAGGAATGCCATCACCTCATCGGCAGCGACAATTCCTATCAGAGCATTTACTGGCGTTTGGATAGCAACAGTCTCGATCTTTTGGTCTGGATACCATCATTACTCTTATCGGTTGAACGAGCCGATTTCCTGCACATATACTATTATGAGACGCATTCGTTCTCAAACATCCTTGTACATACTTACATAAATATACACATACCAAGACGTCGATCATCGTCATACAGAAAGCTTGTACTACAGAGAGTTCCTCCTACGTAGCAAAGACCCCGCCTCATTTAAAGCAAGGTAGTACGAGAACTTTGATAGGTAGTCTACCAACCGTCCGCATACAAGCGATTAATATAAGGTGCATCCTCAGGATCTATCCATCTGCAGACCTGCACCCACTTCTTGGTTCTGCAGGATCCCAGCCTTGGCCCACTCTGATGCCGAGCCGGTATACCTGCCATTCTGGGGATGATGTGGCCTGAGGCAACTTTTCAAATACAATTGGGAGAGGACATCGAGCGTTTTACAGACCTTATTGATTTAGAAAACTTTCATTCGAGGCCTGAGTTCTAGATTCCTCGTTAAATTGTTCGCTGGTGGTATCCCCACCCCCCTCGTGATAACATTTGCCTACGTACCTCGCCTGGAATAGACTACAAGGGACATCGTTGTCGGTTGATATGTTGTAGGCTATATACTGCCAACCCAAAGAGCAGACTCAAGTCGCCGTATCCGATTTCTCACTCTTCACAGCCTCCAGTTTCTCTAGATACAAACCCCTAATAACCTCACAAACACCCCAGATCCTCCTACGATTTACAAGTCCAGGAATGCAGTCAGTCGCATCTTTTTTATATCGCGACTTATCATCAATCTCCGACATCACTTGATAGAGTCTCTCATTCAACTTCTGAGACTTGCATATGTCGACTTCGAGATCGCGGAACTCCCACAGCCACGGCAGATCCGATGTCAGCTTCTGCCCCCAAGAGAGCGGCGTCGTCAGCATTGTCCAGGACGCAGCTTTGAGTGCAAGTGCGGATGCCGTAGGAAGCAGGCTCAGTATCTCAAGTCGCAGTTCGTTCGGAAGCTTGTCGAATATACCTACCGTTGATGGCGGTTTCTGGGACTCCGTTGATTCCTTTTCCCCGTTGACGATGGTTTGGACTTTTTCCAGATAGCCGGATAACTGGGGTATGTCGACAGGGTTCGTCACTAAGGCCTGTTTTATCTTGTGAATATAATGTGCTTTACATGGGGGACGTGGCAGGAAGAGTAAATACCTCCTCGCCCTTTCTCGACACCCAGTACTGATCCTTGGGTGGCTTGGGCTCGCCGTAGTCTAGATCCAGCCTATTCCAGCGATTGGAAGCCACGATGCCTTCGAAGAGAGTGTAAAAAACGTCGTCGTCTATTATTTCTTGCTTCGCATCCTTGATACATCTGGGGAGTATGTCTTGATAGCAGATGGCGTGGACAGGGAAGACAGGCTGCTGGTTGCCGTCAGGGTCGTTGTATCTGATTTAATTAGCGCCGTCGCATACACAATGGGAGGATCCTTACGCAACAAAGTCGGTTGGTTCTTCGGGAGATTGGACGGGAACGTTGGGATCTATGAGTCGTTAGGGAAATGCAGGGGAATAATGTTGGGCATTGTTTAGATACTGACCATCCCCTGGTTCAAGAGATAGTGTCCCCTATTCTTGTGGATCAGTACAATGTCTTGAAATAGTTTACAATAGACGAGGTATAATATTCACATAATCCGAATATCTACCTGGACCCGTCAAAAACGACCTTGCAAGTGAACATAAACATCAGCATTTACTTCCCAATTCCTACAAGCGATGATGACAAAACATACTTTCGATACCCTGACGCATCAGGATTAAATCCGAGGCCATGTACCTTACCCAGCCACGTTGTATCGCTCTCTCCAATGGTATCCGCGCGATACGTATTCTGGCTCTCCTCATCAGAGTCGGATACAATTCGTTTCTTGAAGTTCGAAGCGCATATCGCACAGTAGACATCCCAGCCTCCCATCGTGCAAGAATTACTTGAGTATGAGTTGAGATGGATTGATGACGATGTTGGAGAAAGCAGGTTGTCGATGCGGGGAGACAGCTCGTACAGCTCTATTCCTAATTTGGAGTTAGGGTCTTGGTGCTGCGTCATGCTTTCTGCAGCGGCGTCTCTCGGAGGTTTTCCGCATTGAAGTATATGAAGCCTTTAGTTTTGCATCCTCTTCACTGGAACTTTTTGGTTTCCGCTTCGGTTTTTGTCGTTGTTATTTCCATTGAATTATTTCGTTCTGCAGAGGTACCAAGAAGGTTCGGCATTCATACCTTTGGTTACCTTCTCGTAAGAATTGTTTTAAGGATATACAACTAGTGTTAGCAGAACGTGAAACAATGGCATGCCATGGGATTGTATAGTAGTGTACTATGAAAGTTTGCCCTGATGGGGAAATCCTCTATTGATACTGCCAGCCTCACAATTGTGCAGAATTATGAATTGCTAATGTCTCTCACACATGCTATGAATAACTCCTCGACATAGTCAAGCGGATACTGCTTCCAGACCTTATTGATTATGCTTCTAAAAATAATTCAGTAAATCTCATAATTGAGTACGTACGGACAACTGCTCATGGTTGTCGGTGGATCCATCTCTTTGTAAAGTGATAGCGCCGGATAAACCGCTGACATTGTTAGATGATCGGAATGTCGCAATGGCATGGATTCCCCAAATACCGAGTCGCCGATGGCTCAACTCAGGCTAGGTTGAATATACATGATTTGTTCTTGAATATGGTATCCGCAAAGAAAAACGATGTTAAGTTTAACGGTTGAAAGGTTATTATCTTTACGACATCAGACAGGGTATTACTAAACGTATACTTTCATATTGGCTCAATACGAATTATCTGCTTAATCGCTGCAACTAGAAACTGCGTTCAAAGGTTCCCTCAATTTGGGCAAAGAATGCAAACCTTAGACGGATATACAAATCCTGTAGGTAGAGGGAGTTATCGGAAAATGTCGAGCCCTAACAGGCGAACACATTAACGCAGAAGCTAGGGTCTCACTTATCCTCGAATAGTAGTATGTACGTGAAGAACAGGAGTTCTCAGTGTTCAAGACCATAAAAGAGGCACATCTGAACACAGGGCGCAAAAATTTGGCATGCTGCACCCGGGCTGTTCCTGGATCGGATCCACATCCTTCTCCGTCCTTAATGAAGATCCGCTGGTTCAGATTCGACTTAAAGCGCAACGATCGACAATAAGTTCGGCCCTAACGGATTGCCTCGGATGAACTATTGAATATTGATGTGTTGCACATGTGTCAATTTTACAAATCAGATCTTTCTCCGATTTTTTCTTTTCTTTGTGATATCCGCCATTGGTTGGTAAGAGTCAAAGAAAAGAGAGAGAAAAAGAAGAGAAAAGATCCAATGGCAGGGTCCAAGGACATCGTTGGCTAGGGTATGGGAACAAATAGGGAATTCTGCTTGTCTCATGTTAGATGTGCCCCGAAAACGAGCCGAAAGAACCAAAAGATAGCTTGACAACTCCGCTGGCGTAAACCATAGATCTGCTCTCTTTCCCTAGTCCCCTGAATTTTGGGTCTAATTGGCGATTTCTATTCAGGTACGAAAGCTTAATATTGTTGCGCTAGCTCTAGTTCCAAAGTGTTCCGCTTAAGAAAGGTATATAGAGGGGAATGTGCTCGATCCCTTCGATACAGGCCAGAGGGAATAATTCCGCGAGACCAACATGTACGGGCTCCGCTCCTTTCTGCTATTCTCCCTTGCTCTCCTACCGCGAGTTGCGCTGGCCATGCCGGCTGCTCGATCGGCAAATGATACCCGTCCTGTTGAACCCGTGCATGATCCTTTCTATCTCCCTCCTGAAGGCTTCGAATCCTCTCCCCCTGGAACCATTCTGCGGTCCCGAGAACCCCCATTCCCAATTGCAGCCTTCAGCATTGCCAAAGTAAACCTGGCTGCGGCACATCAGCTTCTTTTCAGAAGTACCGATTCTTTTGGAAATCCTATAGTTGCTGCCTCCACAATTCTCGTTCCTCATAACGCCGACTATACCAAACTACTGTCTTATCAAGTAGCTCAGGATGCGGCCAGCCCGAACTGTGCTCCATCATTTGCGCTTCAACTACATGCCGCTCACGACAATTTCCTCGGTCTCATTATGCCCCAAGCTGAAATCCTGTTCTTGAGCTCGGCTCTGGGTAAGGGATGGATCGTCACAGTCCCCGACCACCTTGGAACCAAGTCCGCTTTCCTGGCCAACAACCTCTCCGGGCATATAGTGCTCGACAATGTCCGCGCCGCACTGGAGTCTTCCGACCTCACGCACATCGCATCCAATCCTACAACCACCCTCTGGGGATACTCTGGCGGCAGTCTGGCCAGCGGTTTTGCCGCCGAACTGCAGCCCACGTATGCTCCGGAGCTGAAGATTGCCGGCGTTGCCCTCGGTGGCACTGTGCCCGAGATCTTGCCCGTCATCAAAACGGTCAACAAGGGCTTCTTTGCTGGCCTGGTCCCATCCGGCGTACAGGGTCTTGCCAATGAGTATCCCAAAATCCAGACCCTCATCGACGAGAACATTCTGCCGGAAAAGCTTGAAGACTTCCGCAAGACTAAGGACTTCTGCTTGACCGAGGATCTACTGCACTATCTCAACCACGACATCTACACCTACGTCAACAACACGGAGATCTTCGAGGGACCGGAAGCGACCAAAGTGCTTCGGGCCAATGCGATGGGCCAGCACACGCCCAAGGTGCCTGTCCTTGTTTACAAGTCCCTCAATGATGAAGTCAGTCCCGTTAATGATACGGATGCCTTGGTTACGAAGTACTGCGATGGCGGCGCCGACGTGGAGTATAAGCGCGACACGCTGTCAGAGCACGGGGCGATGGAGATCGTCGGTGCTCCTGATGCTGTTATCTGGCTTACTGATCGTATGAACGGCGTTCCTGTCAAGCAGGGCTGTCATAACTCGACTGCTCTGACTAGCTTGACTGACCCAGGTGCCATCGGTGCGCTTGGTCAAGGTATCATTAATCTTCTGTTGATTTTGCTGGGCGCCCCATTGAAGCCAATTGCTTAGTGGTGTCTTCTGGTGGCTATCGCTAAGCATCCGATATGACCTGTTTATGCAACGAAGTATGAGTCGGGTATCACGATTTTCTTGTTTTTACTTTCTTTATCTACTCCTTTTGTCTTTACTTCCTTTTCTTTCTCTCCATGTCATCTTACGATAATAATTTTTTATACTGGATAAATGGGTGTTAATCTGGTGACCTACATCAGTTAATTATATATGGATGTTTAATTTCTAGATAACGGCGACTCAGATCTAACATGATAGATATTCCATTATATTCCCTAAGATACTGACTTTAGACACTTTCTCCCAGTAACTAGATCTAGTCCTACAGCACGTTTACACTCAACGTTATCACAACGTACATGTACCCACCTGCAACCGCGGGAACACCCCGGAAACTCCCCAAGCTCTCCACAACACACAAACTTCCTCCGTCCGCACCAACCGCACAAAACATCAACTTCTCCTCCATCCCATTCCATTTCACACCTATACTCCCCCTTCCCTCTTCATTCCAACCCACCATGCCCCGTCGCAACGTCCGCTTCAACACCCGACGCCCCCACCACCCCACCCAACCCCAAACCACACCCCAGAACTACGCCAGCCTACGCAACGGCAAACACTTCCCCAACTTCACCTCCCTGCCCGCAGACGACGACCTCGACATGCGCTACTACACAGAAGGCGGGCTCGGCTACGTCCCCAAAAGGCACTGGTGTCTGCTCGTCGAGATCGTGTCCATCGAGCGGTTCACGCGCGTGCTGCTCTGCACTCGCGATAAAAAGGGCACGCCGGTCGTCGTGGCCTTTTATACTGATGATCGGGGCAAGAAGTTCGATACGCCGGTTTTGAAGGTTGGGAATACGGTGGCAATTATGTATGCGTCGATACATTGTTTTTTGGATGGGAGTTTTGGGGTGAGGCAGGAGGATGAGGATATGGTTAAGGTTTGTTTTGTTCAATGGCAGTTCTTAAAAGGCTGCACTAATTGTCATGTAGATCTTTCCTACGTCCTTGGATAATTTGCTGCGTTTGAGTGATGAGACTCAAGCGTGGCCGAGGGATTTCGCTGAACATACTCGTTGTCATGCGTGTGATGCGGAGGGGGAGTTGATGAAATGCGTCAGGTGTGGGGTGATGAAATATTGTAATAAGGTGAGAGAAGGCATTTTGTTAACAGCCTGATCGTGAGGATGAGGGTTGAACTTACTGACAATTGCTACAGGAATGTCAGGAGGTCGATTGTAAAAGACAAGAACCACAAAAAGTATTGCAAGGTCATTGCGGACACGGACTTCCGGGAAATGCTCACGATGCAATGGTCTATATTCTGGGACTTCAAAGGCTTCCCACTACACAACGTGTCAGAGACTGCATAGCTTTATGCTGTCATGGGTGCCATAAGAGCATTGGGCCAAAACATTATCGAATCATTCATCTCGAGATACCATACAGATATTGGGGTAGCAGCACAGGGCTCGGCCAGGGAATACTGATAAAACTTTTTTGTATGTTCTTATCACTTATTTGGGAAAGTTGGTGCAATTTGCCTACTAAATCTTACCATGATTCACTGATTTTGTTTGTATACTGGTGGTTCGGTTTCCTGGTACCTGCCTCTGTTTGTGTTACTTTGCAAACGAGGAATTTTCCACCATCTTCACCCAAGAAACAGCAGAAGACCACTTTCCACAAGATAAAAGAAGTTGAATCTTCCTCCTTCCAGCTTTGATCCTGCAAGCACTCATATTCCTCTACCATCTCATACCCAACTTTCTCGCTACCGCATCATTTCCCAAGCTTCTAATCTCGAAAGACCGTTTCTAACATGTCTTATTCTTCAACTTCCTCCGACGCGAGCGAGTCTGATCCTGGCACATCTGTCCCTGCCAGAGACTACGCTAACTTGCGAGATATGGCGGCTTTTCCCACGTTCTTCGATATCCCTGAATTGATGATCCAAATCGCGAACGGCAAGTTTATAAACCGCACGAACACTGGTGTCTCTTGGTGGAAATCTTCGCCATTGAAAAGTTTACCCGTCTTGTTCTGAGAGCCAAGGACAAAGCAGACAAGCTAGTGACCATTGCCTTCTACACTGAAGATAAGGGCAGAGCCTTTGACACAAGTGAGCTGCACTGTGAACAAACCGTCGCGATTATGTATCCCACGCAGCATCAGTTTCGTGACGGTTGTTGGGGAGTTCGTCAGGAGTTTTACCACTCGATCAAGGTATACCCCGGTTTTGGAAATCACGTCCATCCCCTTGAAACTGCCGAACAGAAAGAGCTTATATTTCATGTAGCTTTTTCCTACGTCCCTCGACAACCTACTTCGTCTCAGTGATGAGGTTCGATCCTGGCCGAAGGGCTTTGGCAAGCACACCGAATGCCATGGATGTGGCCAAACCAATGTATCGCTGAAGACATGCGCGAGATGTAAAGTTATGAGATACTGCAGCAGAGTAAGAAATTCATCCCCCCAGAAAGCCAATCCCACTCAATCGCATGCTGTTCAGACATGCCGGGCCGGACAGCAGTTACATCTTTATGTGCAAAGTCGACGAATACTAATCAACTGCTTCACAGGAATGTCAGAGGATCGGCTGGAAAGATAAAGGCCATAGCCAGACATGCAAAATCGTTGCGGATCGCGATTTTCAAAAGATGATGACAACGGATTGGGTGCGGTTTAAGGGCTTCAAAAATTTTCTTTTCCGCAGGCACTGAAGATTTTGAGGAGATCTGGGGCCAGGCCTTATTCTTTTTTTCATTGGTTCAAAAGGTTCATGCTTTCGTCTTTCTGGAATAATTGTTTTCATGGTTTTATGTTTATTGCACCTTTGCGATCATATCTTGCCACAGTTTGCAGGGAATCGGGTAGTCGCGGGGTTTCCTGTGATTGATACTGATCTATCATGATAAAACAATTCTATTTTTTCATCTTTCTGAATTTTTCCATCTGATAAAATCTGCGAACAACGTCATCAGAGTCCAAGACCGATGCGAAGCGCAGCGCATCCTTGTGGAGGTTAGTCAGAGCGGGTATTGCGGAGAAGGAGGAACAACGAAGACGGGGTAAAAGGAAGGGAGAGGCCAACCCCGGCCCGAGGTCGATTTAGCGGGGATCATCAACAGCCATCTTTCATCACCGCAACTTTCTCCTTCTTCTTTCTTTTTCATCATAGAATCATTCCTCTACCATACCCACAGATGATGTTTCGCTCAGTCGCTCGTCGGGCTCCTCGACGTCTCCCCTCTCTCTCCGCGACTGCAGGCAGTCCCTCCCGCAACGCCCTGCGCTCCTTCACATGCGGTTATCCTCGGATGTCGGCCTCCTCGTTACCGCCCGTCGCTCCCCCCGTGTCTTCTTCATTGCCAGGCGACTCGTTCCAGCTCCTATCCAGTTCCAACAAATCTGGCGCAGCGGAGGATGCGCTCTACGAACAACAGGTCAAAGATGTTGAAGCGTGGTGGAATTCGCCTCGTTTCGAAGGCATCAAGCGACCATACAGCGCCGCGGACGTGGTCAGCAAGCGGGGTTCGCTCCAGCAGACTTATCCCAGCTCATTGATGGCGCGGAAGTTGTTCAATCTGCTCAATGAGCGAGCAGCGGAAGGAAAACCGGTTCATACGAGTACGTGTTGGTCGATGGATGGGCAAAGTTGCCGGAACTAATGTATGTCGCAGTGGGCGCCATCGACCCGGTTCAAATGACCCAACAGGCACCGAACCAGGAAGTCCTGTATATTTCTGGCTGGGCCTGTTCCTCCCTCCTCACGAGCACCAACGAAGTATCTCCCGATTTTGGCGATTATCCTTACAACACCGTCCCCAACCAGGTGCAACGGCTCTTCAAGGCGCAGCAGCTACACGATCGCAAACAATGGGATGCGAGGCGGAAGATGACCCCGGAGCAGCGGAGCTCGAGTGAATACGTCGATTACTTGCGACCGATCGTCGCTGATGGTGATACTGGGTAGGCGTTCTTGTCGAAGACTTTGGGAACGGCTGATTGATTCGTTTGCAGACACGGCGGCTTGTCCGCTGTCTTGAAGCTTGCGAAGCTTTTTGCCGAGAACGGAGCCGCGGCCGTCCACTTCGAAGATCAGCTGCACGGCGGAAAGAAGTGCGGTCATCTGGCTGGCAAAGTTCTGGTGCCTATGGGCGAGCATATCAACCGACTTACTGCCGCTCGGTTCCAGTGGGATATGATGGGCGCAGAGAACCTGGTCATTGCGCGAACGGACTCGGAAAGCGGAAGACTGATCAGCAGCGCTATCGACGTGCGCGACCACGAGTTTATTCTGGGTGTGACGGAGGACGTCGAGCCTCTTGCCGAGACCTTGCAGGCAATGGAGAGAGAAGGGGCAGTTTCTTCGGAGATTGATGCATATGAGCTGGACTGGGTTAAGAAGCACAAGCTTGTCACTTTTGACGAAGGTAATCCCCCGTCCTCTTCCACGGTTTCACATATCCTCGATACTGACCATATCAGCCGTTGATGCGCACCTCAAGGCCGAAGGAGCCTCCCACTCCGCCAGGGACGCATACAAGAAGCGCGTGCAAGAGAACCCCGACCTATCCATCTCCCGCCGGCGCGCCTTAGCCAACGACTATACAAAGACACCGGTCATCTGGTCCTGCGACAGTCCTCGCACCCGCGAGGGATTCTACCACTACCGAGCCGGCTTCCCGGCCGCCACCAAGCGCGCCAAGGTGTTCGCTCCCTACGCCGACCTCCTATGGGTTGAAACCGGGGACCCGAACGTCGAAAAGGCCGGCAAGCTCGCTGGCGAAGTGCGCAGCGCATATCCCGGCAAGAAACTCGTCTACAACCTCAGTCCGTCATTCAACTGGATGGGCCAGGGCTTCGACGAAGCGTCCCTGAAATCGTTCATCTGGGATCTGGTTCAGCATGGGTAAAACGCCCACCCCTGATCTTACTGCTCCTATAATTCAGTGATCAAGACCAAGCTAACACAACACAGATTCGTCCTCCAATTGATTTCCTTGGCGGGTCTGCACACCAACGCGACCATCACGACGGAACTCTCCCGCGCCTTCAAGGACGAAGGGATGCTCGCATACGTGCGCCTCGTTCAATCGCGCGAGAAAGAACTCGGCGTCGACGTCCTCACTCATCAGAAGTGGAGCGGCGCACCCTACATGGATGGCATCCTGGGCGCGATCCAGAGCGGCAGCAGCAGCAGTAGGAGCATGGGCGAGGGGAATACCGAGAAGGGTAAGTTTGGCAGGAATATACGGTGATTACAGCTGTGCTGATATTCCTTTAGGGTTCTAAATGATCGGGTTGTTCAGATGTTACGTGATGCTGTAGATTGTTGAGTACTTTGAGATGATCACTGTTCGGATATCAAATAATCACGTTTTGTGTATCTTATATGTAAATTTGCGACTCGTTTTTGCGTTTTCATGATTATGAGGTGATTATAGAGCTCAAAGTAAATCAAATATCTTGAAAAGCAAAAAGGAGGAAGGGATAACTAGAAGGAACAGTCCTCCATGAACGAACAAGATCTCATATATTGTGTTGTGATGTTCATCTGACCTTACCTGACACTGTGATGTCACAACCAGTGCTAAGGCATAGGTAGTAATGGTATTGCATAGTACTAGTGTGTATGCTGTTACTTATGAGGTATGTGCCTAAGACAGTACCTACCTATGTAAGTGTATTTGTAGGTAAGAAACAAACATGAAACTAGATTATCTCATCTATAGGTTCAATCACCTAGTCTATATCTTCTTTCAGCCTATAATCAGTGCTTGACTTAAGCTTAAATAGTGTATTTACTGTTTATTACTAAAATCATGACAATGCTCCCAGTGTACGAGGCATGCTTCAAGATATTAGAGCGCGTTCTACCAACACCGGCAGACCATTTTTTTTTAACCGAGGATCTTCCAAGCAGCTATGGAATTGGTTAGAGCTTGGTCTAGAGGATCGCAACAATGATCTTGTCGATTGGGGATTCGGGGATGCATTTTATGGTAGTAGATATTGGCCGGGCAAAAGGTTCGATCCCGACGATCAGGAGTGGATACCGGAGGAAGCGTCTATGGCGGGTTCTCCTGAGACAGTATACAGGTTTAAGCGTGTTTGTAGAGAACTGTCTAACTCGAGGTTATGTCTTAGTGGACAGTACTAGATCCCGAAGGTCCTTTCAATCGCCAACCTCTACTCGAACCGTGCATCTGCCACTTAGCCAGGCTATTCCTCAACCTTCAGTGTCAAGCCCACCCAGACAAATCCGCCAACTGACCTGCATCCCGAACCCAACGTCCTCTTATTACTCCCGCGCGAACTCCGATTCAGCATTCTAGAGTTCCTCCCGAGCTCACCCATACTAAACCTCTTCCTCGCAAGCCCTGACTTTAGGCATTGTGCAGAGCACCTCCCGTCTAGCTTCTGGAAATCCCGTCTCTTCTTCGACGTACCGTGGTGTGCGTGGATATCACTCTATCGCAAATAGGAGGAACAGAGAATTGTGAAGCCCGTTATGACCGGCTTTTGCGCGTCCTAAAGGGATTCTATGCATCTCCTGGGCAGGAACCTGATAGTGAGAATCTTGAGTTCAAGAGGCTGGGGAAAAGGCGTCCGGTTTGGTTGAATTGTAAGCGGATCGAGAAGGAGGCGACAGAATCAGGGATGGCATGAAGACTTCCATCGCGAACAGGGCTCTAGCGGGGGTATGTACACGACCTGATATAATTCTTTTGTCGCGGTCCAGTGGGGAGAGCGGGTAAACGCCTCAACCTTCTATGAGCATCTCCCAACAGAATGCCAGTCCGAGATCACTGTAACTGCGGAGTCAGATCGAGGCAGAGATTTCCATATCCCAAGATAGACGAAAACGATTGCCAAACTGAGGCGCAAGACCCTGATGTGTGTCTGTATGTATAATCAGCTCTCCTAGATGGACTGCATGAATAAAGCATAACCATCAAAGCATCCGCAGGAACCGAGTTCAAATAGTCATTCTTTTCATTAACTAGTGAACACATCTAACTAGTCATCTTTCAACTGCCACGAAGGGAACTAATTAGAGGAAGTACTGTAAAACTACCGTTAAATCAACTTCACCAAACAAGAAGCCCCTGGTAGCTCTAACTGCCAAGAACAATAGCTACAAACAAGTGGCTTTTACGCGGCCCTCGAGTCAAGTCATTGGAAGTGGTTCAGGTAGGCTGAACCTTAAAAGACTCTAATCATTCCTGTTAGTTCCTGGGTATTAATTAGACTTCCTATCTATATGTAGTACTGTACAAGCTAGTCAGATACCTAGTAGATAGAAAGCTTATTTATGATCAATACAAGTAACTAACTAAAATCAACAGGGGATGGAAATGAAATGAAATGAAATCAGAACGCGGTAGTCGGTAAATACTGCCTTACCCTACCGTGGGTATATTCGGGTAACCAAGGTATGTATGTACTGTGGTAGCCAGGCAGGTCAGTGGTAGCACAGGGTGTTATTACAAGTACCTAGCTAGGTAGGTATAGGTAAGGCAGTTTAGGCAGTTAGCCGTTAAAACTTAATCTAATCTAACAGTTCTAACCGTCAACTTACTTCTTACTGTAGCTTATTTCTATTTCCGGTTACTGGAGTATACACCTACCTAGCGAACTACATACCTGCCAGTTACATTCTGGTGTAGAGATATGCATATTTATTAGAGTTCAGAACACATGTATGAGTATAGGTAGATAGGTAATGAATAGGTTTTAGCCAATCTCAGTAATTTTCGAACTAAGTAGGTAACCAAAACAATAGTTCATACCATAACGGTAACCCCAAACCCTGGAAGTAACTAAGTACTTACTAAGTAAGGACGGTGATACAGCCCGAGACCTACCTAGGCAATACCCATACCCAGTTAGTTACCAGTACATTCTAGGTATCTTCTAGATTTACAACAACAGTACTGTAATCATCATTCTAGAAATAAGGTCTTCCGTATAAGCTAGCTAACTTTATACTTAATTATATAGATCCCTTTAACCGTACCAAGATTCCGGTTACAGATTCCCTACCTGCCTGCCTGGTTGGCAATATTTCCGCAAACCAGGAGCCCATACCGTCGTCATAACTACTAATATCCAAGGTAACCAATTTATATATCGAAGCCTGACCGGACGAGCAACAGAAATGCTAACATTCTCGATTCTTGAGAAGGAATAGAGGTACAAGGTCCTGATCGCGGTTCCACTGCCATGCCAAATTAAGACAAGAGAAACCAAATGGACTAAAAAGAAAAGAGAAAATGGAAAAACTTCGAGCCAAGGCTGAAATCAGTCTTGCACCTTGGAATGAGATGAAAACTATACCATACAGAAGTAATGGAATGCAAGAGGAACAGTGCTGTCATCAGAAGGAACTGTATGAAAAGCGCTGGATGTTCCACTAGAACGGCATCCAGCGGGCCTGTGAGTAGAAAACAAAAGATGAGAAAAGAGCATCCATACCGGAGGCTTTGAAACGTAGTGAATACATCAAACATGTTCTGAAATGATGAAAAGAAACGAGGCAATGGAATGAAAATGTAAAGAAAGAAAAATTTTCCCCAATCGAAATGTGATTACTCGCTCAAAAACCGACAAAAGAGTTGCAATATCGTGGCAGATCAATTGACGCGGAAAGCATCGAAGATGACTGCTTTGGGGTTAGCATCATGCGATTATCCGGGAACTGAGCAAGGATAACCAACCTTCATGGCCTCTGCGGCAGCCACTGCCAATCCACATCAAGGTGTTCAAGAATGCATAACGTTCATCACCTGTTTCCATAGAGAGATTTACCCGGTACTTATAGGTATTAGGATTAATAGCGTCTGCCGCGTTGGGGTCATTAACCTTGTCCAGAACGTCTTTCGCACCCGTTAACCATCCGCTGGTTTTTACAATGATATACGCCGGCGGCTCGTCGGAAGTCTGAAGCATGTAGCTGGCCCGAAGACTGGTGGTGGACTCCTTGGTCACGATCTGAGAGTCCTGTCCTCCCGGCTGTTGAAATTGTTAGCAGTTGCCCGCTATGTAGACTCAAGAAATCCCTTCTTGACGCGGAAACGGAAAAAGAGGATGGGCATAGCTTACCAAGATAACGCCTTTGCCCCATCTGCCGGCCCATTGACCGCCAATGAACGTCACCCAATCCCTCTGACCCCAGATACTTTGTCCGACGGAAACGCGGGGGTTCATCTTGATGCTCATGCGGAAGTCCAATTCGAGGGAGGGAGCGGGGATCTGCAGGGAGCGGGCCACATCGCCCTCGGGGAAGGTGTGAAGGAGGTTGTTCGCGGGGATGGAGTCTTTCATCACGCTGAGGTAGGTGGGACACTCGAGAAGGTGCTGACGCTGTCGGCTGGTGTTCTTCGCGCGAACCTGTTGGCAGTATATGCATTGCACCGACAGGCACTGTTCCTCTGTCAAATTACCGTCCTCGGGGGTGTCGAGGGTGCCGGCCATTCTTACCTTATCTTCCTCCTTTGCACGGAACTCAACGAACGCCGCGTGGACGTCGTCCAATGGGGGAGCGGGCAGACTGGAGGTGGAGGTCTTGGGCTTGGATTTGGGCGTGGCGCGCGAGGCCTGTTGCGAGGCGGACGCGGACGAGGCGGCGCCTCCCGTGGGACCGGAGGTGGGCAACGAGGCGCGACCGGGCATGTTCTGCAGCGGCGTCTGCATGGGCGTCGCGTGGGGAGCCACGCCGTTCGGCATCATGGGTCCGTTGGGAGTCTGCATGGTCGCGGCACTGGGGCCGGTGCTCGGGGCGGCAGCTGCGGTGCCATTGGGAGTGGGAGGATACCCGTTGGCGGCGATACCGTTCGGAGCGGACGGGGTGGACTGAGTCTGAGGAGCCGGAGGGTTGGTATGGCCGCGAAGTCCGGGACACTCGAGTAGGTGCTGCTTCTGACGCGAGGTGTTCTTTGCGCGGATCTGCTGACAGTAGATGCACTGGACGGAGAGACACTGTAAAGCCGAAGGAACGGAGACGGGGTCAGTTCGTTCATGTTTGGTTGTGGTGAAATATTACGGGAAATACGGGTAGGCCAGCTCAGTCACGCACCTTATCGTCTTCCTTGGCGCGGAACTCGACGAACGCCGCGTGAACTTCCTGGTCGACGGTACGACCCATGTTCACGACGTAAGAATTGAATAAATCGATGGTGGATGGCGTTGAAGAAGACCCTGATTGAGAAAGGAGGTAATTTGAGATGGCCACAGGCGGATGGCGGCGGGAGGATGGGGGAGGAGGATGGAGGGACTTTGCAGGGGGGGGAGAAGAGTGAATGAGTGAGGGAGAGGGAGAAAGAGAGAGAGAGAGAGAGAGAGAGAGAGTTGGGGGGAGAAGAGAGGGAAAAAGGGAAGAAAGACGAGACGAGACGGAGACCTGACAAGACGGTGGCGGTTAACTTACGCGAGCCCGTCAGGACGGAACCGTACTGTACGGCGGAGTACACCTCAGTACTGTATATGCGTAGGTACCTGGTACACCTCCCGGGAGCGGACCACGTCAGAGGCCGTAAGACGTAAGTAATTTCGGCTGACGCGAGGCTTCCAGGTCGGTGCCTCAGTCACGAAAGTCTAATTTGGTCACGCGGGAAAATTTGGGATTCCTCATTTTTCGTCTTTCTCCCTCTCAACTCGGTCGGGGATGGAGCCTTCACTACCTTACGGAGGACTGGATATATCCTATAGCAGTCATCTTGCAATATACAAATATCCTATCGTTTTATACAATTTCTTAGTGGTAACTAACAGTAAGGTATCTCTCAATACTCTGTACCACCAGCTGTCCGGTATGCCCTAGGTAGTTAGTGATACAAATACTCTGTACAGCGTAAGAGTATCAAACCACCGCAGTTACCTACCTACAATTCATCGTATCGCGTCCGGAACTCTCGGGCTGGCCGACCCAGCAGGTTCAGCTGTCTCTGCCATTTCGGTCTGGGGCTCTGATAGAGGACTTGTTTCTGTTGATCCTAAGAGCACCGCCACGGGGATCGCGCGTGTTTTTGTGGCTGCCTGTCGGGGCTAAACCGAGGTGTCCGAAATCAAGCTTGGTATGATATTGATCAACAGAATACTCGATGCAGACTGCAGCACGGAGATAAGAGGAGATACTCAGCTTTACTGGAATTGAATTGAAACTGGATGGAATGACGGGTATTACTGGGATACCATACATTGTATGGCCCCGGGCGATGACCGGCGTTTTTACGGCCGGTTACACGCTCGATCTATAAAACGAACACTTGCATGCTATATATAGTTCTGTACGAAGGATTGCCCGACCTTCTCTGAGGCCATGACTCCATGCTGAAATGACCCTAGGGTGGAAAGAATTCTCTTCATTGCTTCCTGTACAATCTTGTGTGAATGCCTGTTGTAGAAGCTTGGATGCCTGAGGCTGATCGCTCCTTCCTTCTATGAACCACTGAGAAGCCCTCTTCCTCCAGCCATCCTCATAATCACCTCACTTCGTTGGAATGACTATCTGCAGCCGTCTCCTACATTGGAACTGTCCATGATTATATCAGGGATAATTGATTCATCTCGAGCCTCCACCCGTTCGTTTGGGCCACAAATGATTGCCAATCTTGTGTATGTAGTTACTCGCCGCTCCCCGATCATCCTACAGTAAGTACTGTCTACCCTCAATTGACTGACGAAAGGTCCCAGAAACACAGATCACCTATTCACAAGAGATGTCGAGCCCCGTGCCATCAAATCCGTGGGAAACTAATCCTGAACCAAACGTCCATGTTGGACACGCTTTCTGCACGCTGTGCAGACAAGCCGCAACTCTCGAGTCACATGTCCTTGGTCGATCTGCTCCTTTTCCCTCTTATATCCGTTTGCTCGCCTAATGTGGCAACAGACATGAAACAGAAGCTGCATGCTGTCCCTGAATTGTAGGTGTGCATGCTTATGGTGTATCGCGTCGCCATACCCCGTGGTTTGGGTCCATCCAACATGTTACAGCGTTCTACGACGAAGCTACGAGCCCGCCGAGATGCCTACCTTCGAAATCCTGAGACTGTTTTCCGATGCAACCAGGCCCATTTATAGATGTTGACCTGAAGATCATAGGGAACACAGGTCGATGACGGAAGGGCTCTTTAGTGAGTACACGAGAGGAATCTTTCAAGACGGCTTTATACAAGATTTGTGCGGAAAATTACCGACTGAACTATTGTGTGATATCACTGAGCTAGTTGCTCCATGCTGGTACTTGACCGTCCTTAGTGAGACACGACGATTGATTCAATCTTTGAGAGAGACCAGTGGAACCCAGAGTCAGAAAGTGAGGTTGAAATCGGAAATGTGGATTTCTATAATCCAACACCGCGGAACAGGTTATGTGGCACAACTCAGCGATGAACCGCTCGATTCGACAAGCGCTTCCGAGCAATACCAGATCAGGCTACCCGCTAAGATCAGCAAGATCGTTCTGTCAGTCGACTGTATTGGTATTACGTGGGATACAGTTCGTTGACCATAACTCGAATCCCACATCCGATAGGTCGCCATGGTACGAGATCCTGGACGTAAGAGATTCTCATCTAGAGGCCTATGTGAAGTCAGTTATACGTTCCCTTAGCGTCTTCAGAGGCAGGAGCTAACATAACCAGGGCCTTTTCATGAGGAGCATTCAGCTCGACTCAAGTTGCCCACCGACATATAGAGCCTGGAGTTCCCCTGTTCCGCCTGAATTTCACCCGTGGAATTTCGACCCAGACTCACTACTACTTCAATCCCGCCTGGATTATTTCAAAATCTACTCCGATACACGAGGTATCCTTGTCTGCGGTGCCCCCGGTATGAATTTCGGGATCCACGGGTTCTCGGGTCCATCGAAGGCATATAGACAATTCGTCGGTTTGATGAATCGACGGTTCAGCAAAAGAAACAAGTACTGGATATATTTCCCGCTCAACAAAGATGAACTTATCAAAGCAGCTTGGATCCGGAAGCTGAGGTTTCTTAGAGAAGCCACCAACCCTATCTTGATACTAAGTCAGTCGCTTTAGAAGATCTCTATCTTCAGTCCCGACCCATGGACCTAAAAACCTAACTCATCTCTTAAGCTCCGAACTACACTAGGAAGAACCGTTACATTCGGAACCCTCATCCCAGCCCGTACCGCCCATAAGTTCGAGTATCACCCTTTGGTCAAGGATGGCGATGGTGCTATTTCCGGTATCTTTCATAATGGGCTAGACCCAACCCTAAAGTACGTCCTTGAATTCGGAGTGACCTGCAATGACCAACGTCAGGTCGAGCCGGTGGAGCCGTCGCCACTAGAAACGGGTCCGCGCTTCGAACCCCCAGCAGACCCTCCTGGCCAGGGCGCGGTATTCTGTTGTTGGTATATGACACAGGCACCCCTCCACGGTCTCGTGAAGGTACAAGTATGCAGGGATACGGAACAGCCTCATCGTCCATGTCTGGGTCTTCTGTTATACTATCACGATGAGCACATTGAATCGATTGGACAGATGCGATGGGATCGGGATCTTAGTCAGGAGATTTTGACGCCTATCTACGTCCAGACCGGTGTCGTTGATGAATAAGAATACATAGAAGACTTCCGAAGTGGTGGACCTGACACTGAATCTGATGCGGAACGAGATGGATGGCAGAAGATACCCGAGCATGGGACGATCGTTTGGTGGTTTACCAGCCGGCTTGACAGATTAAACATGTATAATGATTAGGTGGACTCAGAATACTGACTTATGCGTGAGCAAATGGGGAATAAACGACGAACGCCTTGAATGCCATCATTCTTTCTATGTGTTTTGACCGTCAACTCTTTTATTCAAGAGTTCGCGCGTTCGAGCAGTTTTGGGGCCTGATTCTCTTCTAAGAACCTGGGAGGTACAAGATGGCGTGGTAGGATTTCAAACTGCGCTCGTTATTAATGACGTTGCTTTTATTATCTTTCTACATGGGAATAACCTTTTGAGGACATCTGTCCGGTTGTTCATTTTTCTTTAATTTATTATGTAAGAATGTAGCGTACAAAGCATTGAAAAAGAAAAGACAAAGTAACATAAGGGAAGTTGTGAACATGAAAAAGCTCGCATCAGATGTGAGAATAAAAGCGAAGAAAGGGAACATAGAGATACATCGCTAAGGTACTATGAAATAGATTGGAAAGATTGGATGAGAAGGGTATCGAGCATTAAGTGACATCGTAGATGGGCAGTATGAAAGAACAGAAAAGATGGAAAGATCGAGACGTGCGTGAAATAGAAGATCAGTAGGAGAAAATAAATTAGTGGAAAGAAAAGTTCGTGTCATTTACTCTGACAGGATTTTGTGCTTGCTTTTGCTTTTGCTTTGTGAGTTTGTGTAGGTCATCGACCGGGTTGGATAAATAGATGGATAATGGATAAATGGCGGGTATTGTAAGCATATAGAATACCGCAAATAGCGTAATAAGAACTCCCGAAAGAAAAATTAGGTTAGGTTGTACTCGCACATGCAGGGTTTCGTGTTGTATTGTCTGGGTTGGGATATCGTAATAAGAATTCAGAGACTGTCGAGAGTCGCATCTTCTATGCCAGCCGCAGGAAGATCTCTCCATATTCGTATTTAGCACCATACTTCTCCGTGGTGAGATCAGTATACGCTTCCTGTCTAACAGAAAGAATCCCCTTGGTTGCGAGAGCAAGGGTATGTGCGAGGCCGTGGGTCGCCACGGCACGAGAGGTTTTTCTGTGCGGAAGCATGGTCGAAAAGGGGAGGCCTTTCACTTGGATAGACGACTCTGTATGAGTATCTGCGAATGCAGGTGCCTGGTTGTATTCGGTTAAGTTCGTGCTCAAGTCCTCGATTTTCTTCATGACGAATTCGAGGAAGTTAAGGCTGTCTTGGTCAAGGTTTGATTGGATAATACGTTCTCGAAGAGGGAGGGGAGGGTCTCTCATTGGTTCCTTGCCTTTGATTGTGCCGGTGATATCAAGGTCCAGGTCCATTGCATTTGCGTATGTATCGCCGTGGAGCTCTGTCTGGAGGTAGTGGCTCAAGTCGAAGTCTTCGAGCTCGTCGTCTGCGAAACCAGGAAGTCCTTCTATGTCTGGTGGATAGCCGCGTCCGGCGAGGGGGCTGGCGCTGGTTAAACGGCTCCGTTGGGGTCCAAGTCCCGAGGGTTCGCCAAATCCGTGAGACGAAAAGTCACTGACGCTGCCTAGTCCGCGGAAGATGTTGGCGGTGACTGAGCCGTGCTGGGAGCTTTGGGCAGATGCGGTGATGTTCCAGGGCATGATCGAGCTGTCATCGCGGATAGCTGGGGCTTGACGGCCGATTTCAACTGCCTATAGAATAGGTCCATTAGTAATGGGTTTATGGTCCACACCATGCAGTGGTTTGCAAACCTCTTGCCAGTTAACACCGCCATCATCGTCGCCACGGCCAACCTGCTCTTCGAGTTCTTCTCGTGCGCGCACACGGCGTGTTTCCGATTCCGCATCGCCATCTTTGCCCGCTGGACGGCCCCGTTTGCGTTTCTTTGGCATGGCAAAGGGACTCAGAATATCATATAGCTCTTCTCCCGAGAAAAGCTGAAGAGGGTGGGCGAACTGAGTGACGCCCACTCCAATACCGACGGAGCCGATTCCCTTGCCAAAAACCCAGAAGGCTGCGTTTTTCTTGGCCTGGAGAGAAAGCTGGTTGTTCTGCTGCTGGTCGACAGCAGAGGCCATGTTATGCAAGTATTCATTCATGTGGCTGGCTAGCTCGGTATTCTGTAACACGGTCGCAGAATCTAGAGGTATCAGTCTAATGGGTCGTCGTCGTGACTGGCGCATTGTGGCCTCAGCTGCATCTGGGCCGATGTCCATTTCGCCTCTTGCTTCAGCTGCAGTGGGATGCTCGATAGATTGCCGTATATCTGCTGCTGGAGTATGAGCTCGGTCTTCGAGATTGAGGTCTATATCGTCGTTCATGTTCATGAGCTAGCACAGAGTCTTGTCAGAAGAATTCCAATGTAAGAGTCGGAATGCTCACTTGATCATCACCGAAGACATCATTCACTGCGTTGTCTCCCAGCGCACCGAAAATAGGTGTTTCACTGATCAACCTGTTTTCCCTCCGCTGTCTAACCTCACCTCGGAGATGAGATTCTCCCAGCTCAACTATATTTCCATTCTCATCAAACTCAAAGTCAGGCTGAAGAAGTATTCCTTGTTCTTCACCAAGGGCAGAGACCGCTCTCGCGAAGTCTGTGCTTCGTTGCACAGAGCCCACATCAGTTTCCGAACCAAACCTCACCAGGTCTCCCATCATTATATCTGCGGAGGAAAAGCTGAGCTGCAGGCTGGTATTGCGCGAGATAGTCGACTGGCTGAGGTCTGGAGTTCTGGGCCACACGAGCTCGGATTCCTGGTTTGTTTCGGCGTTGAAGGCAATTGTCCATTTGGAGAGATCGATGTCCATTCCGGGAATGTCATTTTCAGGTGCAAATGAGGGATCGTAAGGGAGGATCAGTTGGTCTGGTCTAGAGAGATTACTTTAGAATGCCATTCACCGGAAAGAGCTGCCAAAAAGATTGAAATGAAAACCACTTACCGAACCTTCCCAGCTGATGGATCCAGCCCTCCCCCCGGTACAACTCGCAACATCACTTTCATTCTATCATGCATCGTCTGGACGTCGGTTAGTGCATAGCCGCATTGCTGATTGTACACCTTTGAAACGCCATATCTGAGACACCAGAGTCAGCATCAACAACCACAAGATCCGTCCAACCTAATAAGATTGCCACCTACAGCAAATTTCCTTGAAGTCTCAACGCCATTGGCGCCGCAGGGTCCATGATGACGTTGCAGGCCTTGGGAACATCAACGTCCAGTATCGCTTTTCTGTTGAGCTTCTTCGTGATGGATCGTGGTCCTAGAGTTGCAACCAGCCTGTTCAAAAATTGACGATCGTTAGATTGCGCCTTGGTTATAATCCTAGACTGTAAATGATCACTCACCATATTGTAGCGACGCCGTGTTCGGGGGAGGTGAGTACTGTTGGAAACAGCAAGTTTAGTGGCCCATGCATCAGTGTTGTCGCTCATGTGCAACAGTAAAGTGTGCGGAAAGATGGTCAAGCCTTACTTTCGTGACTGTAAAACATTTTTGGCTGTCTTATTCTCGGTCTTCGCGCAATCGTGCACCGTCTCGTCTCATCACTCGCAACTGGAATACTCGACTAGCGTGAGAATGAGAGGGCAGGATACATCGGAGTGAGGTCAGTTGATTTAAGGAGAAGCGAGAATCAGTCTTCAAGTCTCGGATGCGAATCGATTTCTAAGTTGGATAGGTGTGCCGATTTGGGGAGAGAGATTAAGACTTCGAAAGACTGAGGGCTTGTATAGAAAATAAGTCTCAGGAGGGGGTAAGATTGATGAATATAGAAGATCTCCGAGTTTAGGGGTAAAAGACTAAATTGCAATGATGAAAAGGAAAATGTAAAGACTGGCTCGTGTTGAAGGTTTCTTCGTGGGTTAAGTGAGCTGAGAGAGGGCCAGGGGCAGTGCCTGTTTCGGAAGACCACCAAGTGCCAAACCAAAGACAAACATCTTTGACCCTCGGTGTTGGGAAGCGTCCTCTTTCCAAAATCGCTCCAGTTATACAATTCGACTTGGCAAGAAATATTTACGTTAAGTAGCCCTGAGTCAAAAAGTCTCAAACGAGCACATTGCAATGATGCACCAAAGACTAGTATATCCCAAGAACAAGAAATGTACACAGGTAAAGAAAGCTTTTCGATTCCTCCCTCTATGTTCTGCAGCTCACCAGCGCCGAAAATAACATTCGCCAACGAGATATAGAAACGACTCCCGTTTGACGCAGACCGAAAGAATAGAGAAGCAAAAGAGAATCAAACATTTGCAGACAGCAGATAGGGTTCTATAGACGGAGAATCCAAGTGAAGGTGGTAGATAGATATAGATAGGATAGAGACATGGCAAGGTTGACTATGAAAACGGATGCAAAGAGGTAAACCTCTTGGAGATCATGTCTAACCCATAGCAACTGGCTGAGATGCACACGGGGTATGAGACACGCAGAAAAGATAAAGAGAAAAGGGTACTCAGGAGAAGGGCACCTAACGATGTTTCTTCGGTTTTTGAACAAACAGGCCCCAATGCTTCATACACGTACCCTTCGACAGTCAGTTATACGAGGTGCGTTTTCTACCGAAACGCAATACTTTAATCCAGGGGGATACCCTCATACTCGTTGTATCCGAGGGCCAGGTTCATGTTTTCTAGGGAATTGTTAGCGCGGTGCATTGGAAAAGTACCAAGCAGAAGACTTACGCAGACACTGGGTGGCTGCCCCCTTCAGCAAGTTATCAATAGTGGCACAGACAACAACCCGCTTGTAGTCTTTTGTAACAGCGAAGCCGCCAACTTCGATGCCGTGACGACCGGCAATGTCCTTAACAAGAGGGGGCTCGCCCGTAATCTTGACAAGCTTCTCGCCGGCGTAACGCTCTTGGTAAATGTTGCGGATATCACGAGAGGACATTTCCTGCTTCAGGGGAATGCTGATGGTGTGCTACGGAAATAATTAGTTGAGTCGAACAAAAACAGCACGAGACAAAATGCTTACGGAAATACCCTGGAACCAGACCGCGACGTGGGGGACAAAGGCAACGCTGGTTCCGAGTTGAGCGCTGATCTCTTTTTCGTGGATGTGTCCAACCAAGCTGTAGGGGACGATGTTGTTGGTAAGGAACTCGACGTCATTCTTGGGGCTTGGCTTGGTACCAGCGCCCGAGTATCCAGAGACGCCGAAAGTAGTGGGCTGGCCACCGAGGAAAGGAACAAGAGGGGCAATTCCAATCTGGGCCGCAGTGGCGTAGCAGCCGGGGTTGGCGATGCGAGTTGCCTGGGCAATGGTGGAGCGGCTGACCAGTTCGGGAAGTCCGTAGGTCCAGTTGGGGTCGAATCGGTAGTCGGCACTCAGGTCAACAATGACGTTGCCCTTCTCAGAGCCCTGGTTAACGGCATCAACGAAAGGCGCGCAGATGCCGTTGGGCAGGGCCATCACCCAGCAGTCAACGTCACCATTTGCCGACATACGCTTGACGTCTTCGGGGCTCAGGTTTTCGTAGATGATCTCGCGCTTGTCATAATCTTGCAACTTCTTGCCGGCCAGCTCGCGAGACGAAACGTGGCGCAGATCCAGGTGAGGGTGGGCACTGATGAGTTTGATGAGATTCTGGCCGGTGTATCCACGAGCTCCAATGAGAGCAACCTTAGAGGGCTGGCTGTTGGACATGTTCTTCTCGCCCAGAGGAGGATTGGGGTTCGTCGTCGCATAAGTGCGAACGGCAGTCACGGGCACGGAAGGGCGGGCAGAGCGGGCAGCACGCAGGGCGTTACCGGTCGAGAAGGCACGGCGCTGTTCAGTCGAAGCACCGCTAGCGCCGAATCCCTTGCCAATGTTGGTGGCAGCCTGGGCGGCCCGGTGCAGTCGCGATTCGAGGTTGATGTCACCGAACATCTGGCGGCCATTCTGGTTGAATTCCTGGACCAGCTGCTTGACTTCGTCACCGCTCTCGATGCCGTACCAGAAGAGAACCTCGCCCTCACGGCTGAGGCTACCGTCGGCCTTGTCAAAGAACCAGGTCAGGTTCTCGTCGTCCTCCTTAACGGTCCACACCAGCTTGGGGAAATCCTTCTTGATGGACGCAAAGACGTTGTCGGCCACGTTGGTCAACCATCCCGACTTGGTGATGGTGAAGGTGGCCAGGTGGGCCAGAGAGGTAACGGCATCCTTCTGGGGAGGCAGGACCACGGCCAAAGCCTCCATGGGCTCGTCGTAGTAGACCTTGAAATCGCGCTCCTTGAGACCCTCGACGTAGCGGTCGACGGTAGCCCGGGCATCCAGACCCTCCCGGTCACGGACCAAGACATCCTTCAGCTTGTCCAGATCCTCGAACTCGGAGAGAGAAGTCTTGATGTGCACTTTGTTACCACGGCGGATCAGGGTACCGGCGCCGGAATCAGTGAAAAGCTCCTTCTGCAAATCGGCAGGGTGGATGATCGCAACACTAGAGGTACGAGGGAGGTCGCTGAGAAGATCCTTCATCTCCTTGATCTTCAAGCGGGTGCCATGGCGCACCCACCACTGGCTCATCAGGTGCTCATACTCCTCGTCCAAGTTAATCGCGGAGATCTTCTCGCCGGTGTCACCGTTGAACAGTCCACCCTTCTCGGCAAGGTAGACAATCTTGAGGGGCTGGAGGGAACGGGCCAGCTCACCTGCCGCCACATCCGCGTTGACGTTGAGAATCTGGCCATCCGGGGTTTCGGCCATGGAAGTCAGGATGGGGAGACAGCCAGCCTCAATTGCGGACTCAATTGGGGTCTTGTTCACTCCGTTAATCTTACCGACAAGGTTGTATCGTTCCTTGTCAAGATAGTCGGCCGAGAAAACACCAGCGGTGATCGGACGGGCGCGCACACCCATGCGCTCCAATTCCTCGATCAGCTTCAGGTTCTCCTCCAAGAACAGCTTGCGGGCAAGAGCCAGGGTCTTGCCGTCGGTCACTCGGATACCATCCTCGAATTGTGGCTCCACGCCGGCCTCCTCCAGCATGCGATTCAGCTGGGGCCCGGCACCGTGAACGACGATGGGGTAGAGTCCGACATGGTTGAGGAACGCGAGGGCGGACGAAAGAGTGTGAAGGTGTTCAGTGATGATGGCACCGCCAACCTTGATGACGGCGAACTGCTGGGAGGAAACGGAGGTAAAGTGCGAGAGGTATTGCTGAACCTCGCGCTTGGAACCGATGTTACTCAGCAACTGGACAACGGTGGACCGGGTCGACGAGAGTTGGGGATCCGCCGCACGGGAATAGTGGCGACCCTGCAACAACGGCACGGCAGAGGCCTTCAGGGATTGACGAGCAGAGGCGAGTCTCGCAGGAGAAACGGCGTGCGGTGCGGAGAGCGCTCGGAGGGGCTTGCTGGTGGAAGCTCTCCGCACTGCGGTACGAAGGGAGAACATCTTGCCAGCCAGCATGCGGCAGCTTTCGCAGCTACTCGAATGAGAAGTCTGGGAGGAGCGAAGAAGAGAGGTGAGTAGAGAGCGAGGAGAAAGAATGCCGAAGGGTTGGGAGGAGAGGAGAGGGCCAAGAGTGAGTAATAAGAGTAAAGCGAGGGAAAAAAGTGTGTGGAGGTTGCGGGTTGACCGAATTGCCGCGCGCCCCAAAGAGTTTGATCCAAAGATTGATTATCGGAGAGGCGTCGGAGTCATAAGGTGGGCGAACTGGGTGGGTGGTAGACTACTCACTAGTGGGTTTAACTAGTTCGGGTCGTTCGCAGCGTCACCGCCAACGACACTCTTGCGCGGTTTTTTGTGGTTCTTCTCGTCCCCCTCGCGTCAAATTCCGCGGATGGGATGTCCCAAAAAGAGGACTGCGTTTGATGCGTTCAGGCAGCAGCTGCGGGTGAGGGATTAACAAGAGACCAGTCTCGCGGTCGGGCAGAATTGGAGAAAGGCGTTCGGGAAGAAGGAGCAGCGAGGAAAAGCAAGAAAAGAGGCGAGGCAGGCGGAGAGCGGGGGCAAAAACGTGCACTTGCCAAATTGTGCCTGAATGGCCTTGAAGCCTTGAAGGCTTGGCTGCGACTTTCGGAGCCGGAAATGGGTCTCGCCCACGACGTGACTTGAAGTCCTACCATAAGCTGCTGCGGACTCTGATAGAAAAACCCTGCCGGTCCCCTCTTTTCCGTCGTCCGTCGACTCGCTTCACGTAACAGAAAAGACCCTCTCACCACCGCAACCAGCAGATCGTCCTCGTCAATTTCCACATTCCTGCAATCCCGGGATTATCAGATCTCGCTTCGTCCTGTTAATGGTCTGCCGTGCCCCCGCTCATTGACGAATAATCGTTCGCCCAGCCTGCTTCGGATGGATCCTGGGCCCGATATTATCCTCAGATGTCATTTCGTAGTGCATTGGGTCCTTCGTTATCTGATCTTTTAGCTAATGAGAATGTCTCCTCTTTATTTCCCCTAGGGACCTGGACGGTCCACTCCTCTTCATGCCGTAATGGTAGCTCGGCATGGACTACCTAAAAAAGATTTATAGTCCGGCCGGGTTTCCTTGTAGCGTTACCCTACTGTCTTGAGTGTGTTGCTCTATGTAACGCCATGCATCGGGAGGTTTCTACGATAATGGGAACCTCATACCATCCTCTTCTTTTCATTCCTTTCTCTCCATTTCTTTCTCTTCCAACTACGATCTACGCAAGCAAAATGATGAAGGTTATAAAAAATTCATTATAGTTCGAGGCTAAGGAAAGACATAGGAAAGAACATAAAAAAAAAGACACAAGAGCGTACTCAAACACAGGGGAGCACCGGAGTATCATTTACATCTTCACCGTCGACGAATCGTGTGACACAGCCTCATCGCAATCTCGAATCGGCTCGTAACGTCCATGGCGTATAGAGACAAGACTTTCTTTAATCGTGAAAACCAAGACGGGCTGGGACCCGAAGAAAAAAAGACGTAAGGTATTAATGGCTGAAATCAAAGCTTCGCAATCTCATCAGAGAGAATTCGGTTGCAGAATCATCCCATTCCCAAAAGGGTCGTGACTGTCAGTCGCTGTGCGCATGACTTAGGTGGTTTTGACAACTGCAAAAGAAAGAGACGATTAGCGCTTTTGATCGCGTTGATTGGGAGGGCGGAGAGGTTATCTCGGGGAGCATCAAAACATACCAACAGGAACGATAATGACCACCAGCAAGACAATGACACAGATGACCAAGCAAACGCGCATTTTCATATCTTTCCACCACATTTGCTTCCGCACGCGGTTGGCTCCTCGGCGGAATCCTTGGGCTGATACGGCCAAGTTATCGGTCTTGTCCTGCAGCGAGTCCAGACGTTCACCACGCTCCGAGACCTTGAAGATATTCGAACGCATCGTGTCGACAGTTTCTTGGATTTTCTAGTTGAGAGGGAGTCAGCCTGGCTGGGATCTAATGATCTTTCTTCGACAGAACTCCACAGCATCTGGTACCAGGAAGTCTTCCCGGGTCATTCCAAGCCAAAATGCGCGATTATATGGGCCAACGGGCAAACCGGAAGGCCTGCATAACAGCAGCATCGCTCGTAATCCACATGGGAATGCATCCTGCTCGATATTGCGGATGAAGCCATTGAGAATCATCACTTACTTTGTCGATTTCCCGGGTTCTGGGATCGCCATTCTGCGCGGCACTAGCGGTGGCCCCGTTGGAGCCGGAGGGGATATAGGGGTCGTAGGGTGGTTCGGACATGATGGATTCGTCGAAAAATTTAGGTGAAATGAAATCGTAGGGCCTCGTAGATCACCAGACGGCCTGGTTGAATGACACGGATACCGCTAACTTTTCCTCTCGCAGGGGAATGGAAAAGGGGGGAACAAGAGATCGAGACGAAAACCGGCGAGCGAAAGCGGACCAGAAGAGACGTTGGAGGAAGATTCTGGATTCTCGAAGGGTAGGTAGATGAGGAGATGCGAGAGGGAGACGGTGAGGTGCAGGCTGGGGTGAAGCTGACAAGGTGTGATGAATCGCCGCCCGCCTTTGGAGAGTACAGCCCGTCTCGGTTCGGTCGGGGAGGCAACACGTGACCCTAGCCACTCAGAATTGGGAAAGCAACGCCCAGGCAGCTATTTTCGTAGTGAAACCAATCAGGCCAGAGGCTAGAAATGAAACAAAGAAAGGCGGCCCGGTACAGTTGATTCTACAGTATAATGACTGCCTATATGAGGTCTTGTTTTCCGTTGTTGAGGTTCCAAAGAATTCTGCAACAGGGTCATCCTTCTTTCTGACCGAACGGTTCATATACGGCTACAATAAGCCCAACTAAAACACGCACACAAAACAAGTCCCCCCGGTGGCTCGGAAGAAAGCATAATAATAGTAATAACATCGGTTCTGTTAGGCACCATTCGCCGAGGCCAACTGCCAGACCACCTAGTGCGTTGGCGTGGCTCAAGGGACCACCGGATCTCAAGAGGCTGTGCAGGCAGAGGCAGGACTCCAGTCCTTTGGGATTTAGATGGACTATTATGTGGTAGTCATCGCGCCTAAAGGTCAATTGCCACGTGAAGCCTTGTGGTTCCTCTGCAGTTGGAGTCTGGACGCGACCAATCCCTGAGATCATCCCGCTCGATCGTGGATCCTACAGAACTGACAGGGTCGACTGGGTGATGCCGTTCCGGGTTTAGTGCCGTCTATTTTTATGTGTGGCTTAGTCATCTGTATTTCCCTTCTAACTATGACTGCCAGGGTCGATTGAATCGAGTGAATGAAGATTCTAGGTCTAATGAGATCTTGCAATCACCTGGACACCCTTTAGTCAAATTACTAAACCGTCTTTGATGTGAAGATACGGTGTAGGTGAATTAAATCATATGGATCAACCTGCATGCTCAAAAATATATATCATAATCGCTGCGCATTATTCCCGACGTGCTCTAGTTAATGACAGTACGCTGCCGCTAACAACTGCAAATTAATGAAATGGTCATCTTAGCAGATACAGACCGATTGAGGGT
Source organism: Aspergillus ochraceus (assembly GCA_004849945.1). Taxonomy (NCBI): domain Eukaryota; kingdom Fungi; phylum Ascomycota; class Eurotiomycetes; order Eurotiales; family Aspergillaceae; genus Aspergillus; species Aspergillus ochraceus. The sequence continues at coordinate 1,725,606 of SSOS01000007.1, read as the reverse complement.
ACAGATTAGCCATCGTAATGGAATTGTACCAAGACTTGCCAGCGTTAAGGCAGCATGGCGCTAAACCCAGAGCAGAATGCATGATCTCCGCAAAAAGAACCATATTGAAGCCCAAGACTACATGGCGTTCGCCAAGGGTAACTTCCTCTTCACTGCCTCCTTTCTGAAAACTCTGCTCTCGTAATGAGAATGTTGCTTTTGGTCGCTGGCCCCTCAAGAGGGGTCCTCCTTGTTGCACAAGGACACCTCTCATTCTTCCATTTTGAGGTCCTCAAATCCGTTGCTGCATACCAATCCAGGATGTAGCTGCAGTCTATCAAAACCCCACTTCTTGAAGCAACCCACCTTTGCTGTACGCCAGGTTTGGAAGTGAATAGCCCCTTTACCTAAGCGATCGAACAAGGGTTTCACTTCTTAAGCTTCCCCAGTTTATTCCCTCACAAACCTCCGATGGTTCCGCTGCCAATGCTAAGGCTCTTGGCCTGTATTTTCCTCGATTTCTTTGGCCGCCAAGAATTGTGAAAAAGCAGACCAGGGTGGTTTATTGGTACGGATCTCTTCAATCATGGCTCCCTTGGCGTCTCTCCAAGCGCTTGCGTTGTCTTGGAGCTTTCCGGTACTTCTTCTGTACAAAGAATAAAGGCTACTGGATTTCCTGGGGCCCCTATGTCTGCCTAACTTGATGTTTCCTTTTTCTGGTATGCACTCTCTTGCCTCACGCCCGCGACTGCGTTAATCCAGGAATCCTAATATAGACGTATATTCTTATATGCGGCTATACTGAAGATGTCTCGACCTCTCTAGATTTGATTGGTTTTTAGCTATTGTCTGATTGGTTTGCACCAACTGCCACTCGTTTTCCTTGTTGAGCTGCTCTGCTTTCTCGATATCTACCTTCAATAACATTCGAGTAAAGCCACTCTCGTTGAGGAGCCTTGGACATCCTACCAGCCAGAGGCGCCTTTATCGTATCTTTTCTACGCCTTCGTTTGGCACGTATCAACACTTTTCTTTGCATCCCATATCGACTCTCTATTTCGTCCTCTCTTTATTGATACCCCCCGCCTTTTCGATACATTCTAATTAAAGAGTACTGGAAATTGACCATTTGAAGCATCCACCACAAGAACAGCCTCTCATATGTTAACAATCCTTACCTGCTATCTACCTCGAGATTCTTCAGTCAGCATGCAGCGCATCATAGGATCGTTCCACTCATGGGGCACCCTTTTCATATCAGTCATATTACTCGGGGCTCAGATGGTGCAGGCATCTATTGACCTTGATCTAGAAAGCCAAGGTGAGATTTGCAATACCCTAGCTTCTGTTGGTAACCATATCCCGGATGAAATGCTTATGCTAGCATATAGAATCCATCAAGAAGGCAGCCAAAACAGCAGCATCAGGAATGCTACAATACTACACCGGCTACAAACCGGGCGATGTCCCCGGTAACCTCCCAGACCCTTACTACTGGTGGGAAACCGGCGCCATGTTCAACGCCATGGTCGAGTACTGGTACTACACGGGGGATTCGCAATGGAACGAAATCACCACACAGGCCCTCCTACACCAAGTCGGACCCGAGCACAACTACATGGAGCCCAATCAAACCCGGACGCTGGGAAACGACGATCAAGCATTCTGGGGCCTCGCGGCGATGGCAGCCGCAGAGGTCAAGTTCCCTAACCCGCCCAAGGACAAACCGCAGTGGCTTGCGCTGGCCCAGGGGGTTTTCAACTCGCAGTATCCTCGTTGGGATAACAAGAGCTGCAACGGAGGGCTGAAGTGGCAGGTTTTCTCGTTCAATAATGGCTACAATTATAAGAATACTGTCTCGAATGGCTGCTTCTTTAACCTCGCTGCTCGATTGGCCGTGTATACGGGGAATCGGACGTATGGGGAATGGGCGGAGAAGACGTGGGATTGGGTCTATAATGTCGGCTTGATCAGCAATACTTGGGAGTTCTTCGACGGTACAGACGATAAGTACAACTGTACGGATCTGAATCATATTCGGTGGACCTACAATGCGGGCTTGTTCCTTCTCGGTGCAGCTCACATGTATCACTTTGTAAGTCCCACGGCGTCAATGACAACACCTATCCCTATCATCTCACCTACCATATGACCGGCCAAGTACCTACAGCTAACACTACACAATACCAGACCGACCGCTCCGACGTCTGGAAAACCCGCGTCGAGAACATCATCCGCGGCCTCGACATCTTCTTCCCCATCGGCGACATCATGAGCGAAGTCGCCTGCGAACCAAACGGCAAATGCAACGTCGACCAACGATCCTTCAAAGCCTACCTCTCCCGCTGGATGTCGCACACCATCCAAATCGCCCCCTTCACCAAAGACCTACTCACGCCCAAGCTCCGCGCGTCAGCCGAAGCAGCCGCCTTGCAGTGCAGCGGACCCGATAACGCGTGCGGGTTGCGGTGGAATCGCAACGAGACCTTCGACGGCAGCACCGGCGTCGGCGAACAGATGGCCGCGCTGGAGATCATTCAGGGCCATCTGGTGAACTATGTCGATAAGAGGGTTACTGCGAATACGGGCGGTATTAGTAAAGGAGATCCGAATGCTGGGACGGGGAAGTCGGATGAGGACTCGGTGGGGATTCATGAGCGGGTTATCTCGACGGGGGATCGGGTGGGCGCGGGTATCTTGACGGCTGTTATTGTTATTGGGGCTATGTCGGCGGTGTATTTTATGGCTGTTTGATGTCATCTGGGGATGGTTTTGTTTTGTGGCTTTTGGACTGTTTACATATCGGTGTTGGGTTGTTTAGTTCAGGGTATTCTGTAAATTTCTGGACATATACCTAAATCGATAGGCAGGCTAAACCGTGCAAGCATCCAATTGAAATTCGATGCAGAGCATAAAGATTTACCGGCATATTTAGAACATTCGGTTCCTTCCATTTTACAACAAAAACATCCATGAATGTAATCATTCGCTCATCCAATCGCATTTCATAGGGAGATAATAATACAAATAGAGAATGCACCAATCCCAAACTCCAGAAAGGTCTTTTCACCCACTGTCCCTTACACAATGGATAGGTAGCACCGGAACGAGAGGGTGACGGTGCTCAGAGGTCCACTCATGCGATCGATAAAAATACAGATATAGATAGTTCATATGCGACGATAAATTTCAAGCCATATCGTATCCCGTAGAATTTGTTGCTGCTGTCAAAAGACCAGGTCATCCGGCTTATTTCTCACCCAGCAATTCCTTCCGCATTTCCTCGCGCTGTGTCTTGGCCTCCTCTTTCGCTTGGCTCTTTTGGGCCGAGACGTCGTTTCGTTTCTGTTCTTGTTGTTCTTGCGCCGCGTACCAGACTATTCATTGAGGAGATATTGTTAGTCGCGTGTAATTAAGCCGGACAAGACCACCGGATCCATTCATCCATCTCAACTCAATAGCCCCGAGGGGAGCAGGCGGGGAGAACAGGACATACTCGACTTATCCGACTTCGACCACTGCTTCAACCGATTCACGTAATCGTCGAATTCCTGCGCTCGGCGATCCCCTTCCTCCATACTCCGTTTCTGCAGCTCGGGGTTATAGCGCTTGAACAGTTCCTCGTCGGTAGGTCGGATCGATTGCACGAATGCCGGGCCGCCGACGCAAATGAGGGCTCCGCTGTACGGCGGTGGCGGTTAGCTGAGATCTCCTGTGGAATGTTTCAATTGTTTTTTTGGACAGAATGACTCACGCCCCAAGCATCTTTAACCATTTGACTGCGGACATGATGGTGGCGTGGGCTCCGGCGCGGAGGAGAAAGTGCTAGGCTAGGTTGATCGCGGATGAGATCGACTCCGAGTGGAGGAATGAGACAATGATGTCAGATAGGTCGGAAGGGAGGAAGGACCGATTGGAAGGAATTGGAATCTAGATCCACGCAGGGTAAATCGGCAGATGAGGAATGCTTTGTTGATCTGCTCAGGGCGGCAATCAAGGGTTGGTTGGGTTCAGTTAGAGCAAGATGGATAGCAAAGCAGCCGATGCAATTGGATCGCATTTTCGGCCGATGACCGATAATGGCTGTGGCTCAGTCGAGCCTGAGGCTGGGTAAGACCGGCAGAATGGAGAATGAACAGTGGCGCGGGCAAAGGCGGAGAACAGCGAAAGGCGGTCGGTCGCTTTTCTACTTGGAGACGTTCTTCCGCCCGCTGGGAATGGGCAATCGACATCATTTTCATCGGCTACCAATCCAGAAGAGTAAAACGTCCTTTCTAGTTGCTCCACTTGCCCAGACTAGAGGCACTAAACACTTTCTAAAATCCATCATGCTGCGCTAACTCTTCACTTGTGTCCTTGGGTCCTTTCTTTTGCCCTTGCGACTAAACTTCGGGAAGCCACGGCCTTAAGAATAATGGATTATGGAACCAAACTTTTGCATTTCCAGTTCCCACCCCCCTCGCATGACGCTTTCTTTTTATATCTCTCCGGGACTGTCATGTCTAAGACATTATTTTCCTGGTCGGTATATCCGATTGCTCGGCGCCAGGTTCACAGCGGCAAGCAATCTTGGGTCTGACGCCATCCCGTGAGCGCTATGGAGACTTTTTCTGTGTGCCCCGTTTTAAAGCACCTCAGTTTCTCCAGCGGAGGGGATGCGTGCGATTCATTTACTCAGAAATTTTCATACTCCATGGAGCAGCTATTGGATGATCGTCATCTTACTTACTCTTCTGCTCGATTTTCGAGGGCCGTTCAGTTTATCGCCGGTGTTCCGTGATTCGTTCAGGCTTCAGCCTTCCTCTCTCATTTTGCCCTATGGTGTCAATTCGTTTCTAAATTTATTTCGTTTCTGTTCCCTTTGTCCTTGCCCGCTCCGCCATTCGCTTGACTAATGGATTTCTGTACTTCCAATGATCCGTCATGGTGGAAGAATCCAAGAATCTCAGCGGCAAGGGGGAAGTCATCTCCGGCCCACAATTCGGATCTCAATGCGACACGGCTGATACGATGTCCAGGCAAGGAGTAACTGAATGCACCCTGTAAGAACTGGCAGATTAGAAGTTAAACAATGTGGCATGTACGGAGTACTGCATTGCCCCCCTATGTAGGTGAGAAGATGCAATCGCTAAATTCTACTTCCAGTCCTACATACTCCGTATGTTCAAGGCACCAGTCCCACCGTATCGTCATTAGGGTGCGGCATCGACGAATGAGAGGCCAGAAACGCGCCGAAGTACTGCATGCTGCGTGCTGCAGACTGTGTACTCCGTACCAGAGGTAGACAGCGATACGCCCGGCATCCCCTGCGTTTCAAACGGAGATTATAGGTTATCTTCTCGTACTCGTAATACCACAACCTGCTTCTATGTACTCGCGACTTTCGCATATAACTCCAGGCATGTATGTGGGACAAGAGTGGTTTCCCCTGATGATCAGCGCGTTTGGGATCAGTGTCATAGTCGCCAATGAATAGCGCGATGGTGAGAGATATGTTAATTATGGTAACTGGTCCGACGTCATATTTTGAACAGCGGATCCTGGTTGACTGGTTAAGAGCGAGACAATTTCTAGCACTCGTATAGCTAGAGTCGAAAGGGAAAAAAAGGGGGTCGTGGAAATGGACTATAGATCCCCAATTGGGCCTGCCAAGAGTCACTCGGGGTTTTGCCTGCAGCGTAAGTGGTAATTGTATGCGGTGCGACTGGGATAGTTTAGGAGTTAGTTAGCTACTTATGTATGGCGAGAGTGGTTTTTTAAAATTTTCTCTTTTTTTTTTCGGCGTCTTACTTGTATGAATTAGAATGATCTAGATGATGACGAGAGATGTGATGGAATTAATAGCCACAGATACAGTTCAAGTCAATGAGATTAATATAATCTAACGCTGCCAATTTCCTTACTTTCCGGTGGGACGGTGAACATTGATATTAGAGGAAAGTCCAACAAAAAAGCTAAAAAAAAGAAACAAAAAAAAAAAAAAGTAAGAAAAGAAAAGAAGGGGAAAAAAGACGTGGGTCAAGGGTCGAGCAAAGAACGGTTCCAAAAGTTGTCAGTCAAGTCAGGTCCGTAGCGTGAACAAGTCACCCGTGCATCCAGCAGAGCGAGTGGATAGGATAGAATAAGAGTAATCATAAAAACAAAACACAGAATTTTTTTTTTAAAAGAATAAGGCAGAATTAGAAATCGAGACAGATTTAAAATTGGAGATCAGGTCCTTTTTCAACCGGGAGAGTCTTCTTCTCGAATGAATTATTCTACTCCTTGACCCTACCCTGGAGTAATCCTGTCCCCTCATTTTCGGTGCCTTATTCTGCCTGCCTGGCCTGCCTTAATACTTCCTCCGCCGGCGCATCCACATTCATTAATTCTCCCACTCTTTTCTCGCTCTCCCTCCCTTATTGTCCCCCTCTAAAGTGATCACACGCTCGTTCAAAATCACAAGGGGCCCCCTTCTTTCTCTCTTTCACTCCCTCTCTTTGATCCATTTCGTTCATCTCCAACCCTTGGTTCGGTTGACCCTCTCCTTCATTCTTTTGGAGAAGCTCCGTTCCCTCGTGGTCTCGTTTTGGGTAAGTGAGGCAGGCCTTGGCGCATTCGTCGTCCGATCGCGCCCTCTGTTCTTCTGTCGCCGTTGCGCCAAAGACCGCGGGCTGACTATGTTACCTTTTGTAGATTTTATTACGAGTTATCGCGCACGATATCTCCCGCCTGGCCTCGAAGCAACACAGTACATATTTTCTATGACCTTCCCCGGAATTTTGAGTCTTAGCGCTATTCTTTCGCAGTCCTCGATTGCTCACTGAAGCGCCCGGCGTCTCGCTACTTCATCTGACTTGATAATCGTGGTGAATCGACGGATTCTGGACTCGGTAGTTTAACTGTGAACAGGAGGGGCGCAAACCCGGTCCACAGTTAATTAACAGTCGCCAGACCTCAGCCGGATAAAGAATCCCGACCAGCGCGCTCCCGCTCTGAGCCGCTCAACGACTTTTCTTTTTGAAAGTTATACACACCGGATCGCCTGGATTTAAATAATGGCGTACCCTCAACGACCTGCGCAGAGGCCACCGCCAGTGAGAAACTACGGGGGCGGCGGCCCCCCTCCTCGGGGCGGGGGCTTTCAAGGCCCCCCGCAGGATGGATACTTCGATCAAGAGGCTTACGATTATGGCTATGACCACCCAAAACAGCGATACGACAATGGAGGATATGATGACGCAGGATATGGATACCCTGGTGACCAGGCGGCGGTCCCAAGATCATATGGACCTCCGAGAGGGGCGCCGCGACCTCCTCGGGGAGGATATGGTCCTCCTATGCAGCCGCCGCCGGATCGCAGCTACGCCTATGGTGGACGATCGGCGCCAAATGGATATGACGACCGTCGCGGCTATGGTGATAGGGGACCGCCGCGGTCAGATCGAATGAGACCACGTGAGTGACAGATTTAGGGTTGAATTGCATGCATCAGTCGTTAACATATGGCAATAGCTCCACGTCAGGTTCCGCAATCCCCGGATAAGATGGGATACGATAACCCATTCCCAATGTTTCCACCAAAAGAGCCATCCCGTGGTCGCGCCGACTCTCAAGGCCGAATTGAGAGGGGTATGGCTGGAATGGATCTCAACGGTATGCCGCCGGTGAAGCCGCCAGTGCGCCCGCATACTTCTAATGGAAGACGACCGGATGTTTCCGCTCGTCCACCCATGCCCATGCCCCCGCCGCCGCCCGGTCGTGGGAGGGGAAACGCTCCTGGACCACCGATGCGATCGGCCAGCGCCGGACGCCATGTAGCGGCCCCCCTTGAGCGATCGTATACTGACGCCAGCGAGCCGCCGCCGCCGATTCCTCAAATCAATAGGAGCGCGACTATGCCGGTCACTTCAGCTCCAACCCCTCCACCAGTCTCTAAACCCTTATACCCTGGACAGACGACGTACCAGGAGCCGAGTTACGCCGCATTTCGATACACCCGCGAGTATAGCACGGAAGAACTATTGGATGTCTACTACAACTCGGCACACGCAGCTGAGCCCGACATGCCCAATTTTGATGCGATACCCGAAAACGGCAACGGCGGCTTGATCGACGAGAGTTTGCCCGGGTTGGAGCAGCCAAAGCCGAAGAAGGCTCCTATTGAATCACCACCTCCGTCGCGAGGCCAATACACTGCTTTCAACCCCCAGGCTGCGCAGCTTCATCATGCCAAGTCCCAGCCAGACATGCGATCGGGCAATGCGCCCAACCAATTTGAAAACGCGGGCTTTCATTTCGATCTTCCCGGGGAACCACCGTCATCTCCGGGCTACTCTCCCGCGTACTCCCCTGGATATCGCCACGACAGTATGGGTTTTGGAATTGGCGACAACCCCTATAACGATCCGACGCCGGCACCGTATCGTATCAGCCAAGATAGTCGCACCCAGTCTATAACATCGTACTCCGAAAGGCGGCCGAGCTTCGCTGCCCGAGAAGGGTCCATTCGCAGTAATGGGCCTCCCAAACCCTACCGGGCCAACCAACCCGGCTATGTCAACAACCCACCCCCGCCAGTGAACGAGATTGAACCAGCCATGGATCCTGAACAAAACCCTGATGCGCTGCCTCATCATCCGGCGCCTTTCCGACCGGGCCATGACTCAGGAAGCAAGCCTGCACCCGTGCGCCAGTATAATCCCAGCGTGCCAGTCTCAGGGCCAGTCCCAACTCCTCCGCCCGCACCTGCATCGGCACCTCCAGCTTTACAGGGTCCCCCGACGGAGATGACCGTCCCTCAACCAGTAACCCTCCAGGAAATTCAAAGACTGCAACAGATCGTCAAGAGCCGTCCGTCGGACCAGAGCACACAACTTTTACTGGCCAAGAAATTGGTCGAGGCCTCGACGGTTCTGGTCGAAGCCAGTCGGATGGATCCGAAAACAAAAGCCAAGGCAAGAGAGAAATACATAAACGATGCGTACAAAATCATCAAAAAGCTTGTTGCCGCCGGGAATGGGGAGGCTCAGTTCTTCTTAGCAGACGCCTACGGCCAAGGCTTGATGGGTCTCCAAGTTGATAACAAAGAGGCGTTCAATTTGTATCATTCGGCTGCGAAACAGGGTCACGGTCAGTCCGCATACAGAGTGGCCGTGTGCTGTGAGATTGGTGCGGAAGAAGGTGGCGGTACCAAGCGTGATCCTTTCAAAGCGGTCCAATGGTACAAACGGGCTGCTTCTCTTGGGGACCCCCCGGCCATGTACAAGATGGGTATGATCCTGCTTAAAGGACTCTTGGGGCAGGCGAAGAACCCTCGGGAGGGTATTTCCTGGTTGAAGCGCGCTGCCGAGCGTGCCGACGCGGAGAACCCACATGCCCTCCATGAACTGGCTTTGCTGTATGTGAACGCGGGCACGAATGATGTTGTCATTCGTGACGAGGGCTACGCCTGTCAACTTTTCCACCAGGCCGCAGAGCTGGGATACAAGTTCTCTCAGAACCGACTGGGCACTGCCTACGAGTACGGACTGATGGGATGCCCGGTCGATCCCCGACAGAGTATCATCTGGTATACGAGCGCTGCTGCTCAAGGGGAGCACCAGAGTGAGCTTGCCCTGAGTGGATGGTACCTTACCGGCTCCGAGGGTATCCTGCAGCAGAGCGACACCGAGGCGTTCCTGTGGGCGCGGAAGGCCGCCTCTGCGGGACTCGCGAAAGCCGAATATGCGATGGGTTATTTCACCGAAGTGGGTATCGGTACGACCTCCAATCTCGACGATGCCAAAAGATGGTATTGGCGGGCAGCTGGTAAGTAGTCCTGCTCTGTTCCCTAGGGAAATCATCTTGCTAACTTCATCCCCAGCCCAAGGATTCCCCAAGGCTCGCGAGCGTCTCGAGGAGCTTAAGAAAGGCGGCGCCCGAATGCAAAAAACCCGTCTTTCGCGGTCTGCCGTTAACCAACAAAAACAGAATGACGGGGACTGTGTTATTATGTGATTTGCATAGTTTCACATCCTTAGTCCTTCCATATTCCTTTGCCTTTTTTTTCTGTCTACCAGCGTTGATGAGCCGCCACCTGCGGATGCATACACCTTTATGAGGCTATCTGCCTAATGAGACCAAAAGTTGGTCAAATATTCTTCTGATGCCATAGAGCTTTGTTTAGAAGAATTTCCTTACTTTGTCTTACACCTGTACATTTCGTTGTGATTCCCCTCGATGTCATTTCCCAGAAGGTACGAAAAGCAAATCCGAGCATAGACCCGGCGTCGCATTAGATCCATAGATCAGGCCGGTTATTGGATATATTATTCACTGTATTTATTTAATATTAATGATATACTCCCTTCTACGCTTTGTTCTTTGTACGTCATGGAATTGGTCCCGTCAACCTTGGATCTACCAGAGCGGTGGAATTCCGCACCTCCACCGACCGATTGGTCACCATCCGATCGGATCGGATCGTCTGATGACATTTGCTTACAATCGCCTTTATTTATTCTTCGATCGCCACATGCCGTTCTAGCCTTGAATCATCACTGATAGAGTATAAGAACCTTGCTATTTGTTTTCTTGTCTATTGCTTTCGCTCAGGTTGTTATATATATGTCTTCCGCCAATTCCGCAGCCATACACCCGCAAACTCAATCCCAAACTCCACCTCAAAGTTATAAGAAACCACCTTCCTGGGCGTTGATATCTCTACTCACTGTCATATTGGCTGTATCAATTGCTTTGGTTTTAGGATATACAGGTCCTAGCAGTACTTCAGGGACAGGAAGCGAAACCGTCAATCTGTTCGGCCTGAAACGCTTCTTTGCTCGTTCGTCTGCGTCGGCTAGACAGACAGGGTCTTCTGTTGTGTCGCGCCAGAGCTACAGTCAGCAGAAGAAGACAGGCTCTGTGCAAGCAAATCCCGAGACTATGGCGACGAGAACTCCGGTTTATTTTCTTAGTCATGGTGGTGTACGTTTCCATTCCTTCTGTTACTTTGGGCTCGGATAGCCGATCTTCCATACATGAAGCATGTACTGACAAACGTCCAGCCAAACATCATGTTTGATCACGACCATCCGGCGTATTTGAAGCTCGGGCAGATCGGGCGAGAGATCACGGGCAAGGTCAAACCTCGCGCGGTGGTTGTGTTTTCGGCGCATTGGCAGGCAGGAAAAGATCATGTGGAGGTGAACAATGCGGAGATTACGGATTTGATATATGAGTATTCCTCCCTTTTCCTCTGGGTATTAATCCTGTAGTGGTGATATGTGGCTGGTTTCCGCTGACGTCTTTGTTCCCGTGTAGCTTCTACGGCTTCCCGGGCCATTACTATAAAGAGACTTACCCGAATGTCGGAAGCGAAGAGGTAGCTGACAAGGTGCTTGGCTTGTTGGGCAACGCGGGGATCAACGCCCGCGGCGTCAAACGGGGCCTGGATCATGGAGTGTGGGCGAGTTTTAAGTGTGGTGAGTTCCAACCCTCCTTTCTATAAGAGCACGATAGCTAAGTAACATCCCTCTAGCCTTCGAACCCGACACCAACCCCCTCAACGTCCCCATCGTCCAAGTCTCGCTCTTCAAAACCGAAGACCCAAGACAGCACTACAAATTAGGCCAAGCCGTGTCCGCCCTACGCGACGAAAACATCCTCATCATCGTATCCGGCATGGCCGTGCACAACCTCCGCGATCTGCAGTTCACATGGGGCAATCCCCAACCTCTACCCTACACGGTGAGCTTTGATGAGGCGCTCAAAGACGCCGTCACGACTGCCCCCGGCGAGAGGGAACGCGCTATGGCGGAGTTGTTGAAAAGGCCGGACGCGCGCCAGGCGCATCCGTATTTCGATCATTTGTTGCCGATTCATATCGGTGCTGGGGCGGCGGGAGAGGATGTGGCTAAGAGGTTGTGGACGCTGAAGGAGGGGAGTATGAGTTGGGCGCAGTTTCGATTTGGGGAGGTCGGGAATAGTAGTAGTTCGTTGTGATTGTGGTCAGTATCAATTTAGGGACGGCTCTGACCTGACATGAAGGCAGATCTCATTGATAGAAGGTAGTTTGTATTGGTTTCATTGTTTTTTATCAATTCATCTATAGATACAGTGCTAGACAACTGAACCGGATTCGAAACGGGACTGGACGGAAACAAGCGATAGATGCGAAAGAGTAAAATAAGATAGATATACGTAATGTCGAGATATATTCCGCTATGAAGACGCTTCTTTCACCAACTGGGTGATTTTCTCTTCGATTTGCTGGTCCGTCAGGCCTAAATTTTGCGTAAGCATACACATCCCACAACATAGCACATCTCAGGTAAAATCCGCGAGTGCTAAAAGATACTACATACCAGACAGAGCCTCCTGCTTCTCACGGCCCAGAGCTATATCCCCCAGATAACCGAATTAGCGCCATCATTCTCGATTCGAGTCGACTGTCCAACTCTCGACTGCAATTCCATCCACGGGGCTAAATCATACCGTATCTAGCATAAACCCGAGGCAGGGTACCGGCGGCCTCGCGCATCATGATGGGAGTGTGAGGATTGTGCTTCTTCATGGTGGGGTAAGCGCGCTGCAAGAACGACCTATCTCGCAGGACACAATTAGCCTCGCTGGATTCTTCAACACCGAAACTTTCTCCTCCGTAGGGACGTACCTCGTGGCGGCGCTCTGCTGCGAAGTCTGGCAGAAAAGGAAGCGCAGCTCCTTCAGACCGGTGGTGAAAGCGTACTTGGAAGACATGGTGTCGGGATATGCGGGTGAGGAGGGGAGAAAAGAAGAGGGAATGTACAGGGCTACCCCGCTAAGCAAAAGGAGCAGAGAAAGGGGAGGGTATCAATTGAATGGAGGTGATCTGAGGATGTTTCCTCCCGAGAAAGACTGGAGTTCTGTTACCGACCAATCCGGTCAAGCGTGATTACCTACGCCAACATTCCTCACCGCCTGCCATAGCGGGATGAAGAGCCGCAGGGCGTGACCTCGCCGACGTCGGCTTCAAGATGCTGTCGCTGTCAGATACCTGGACTTGATCTTTTCGGAACTCGACGCGTTTCGACATTTTTCCATTTTCCTTTCTTTTCATTTCATAGACTAGGGCTCAAGGCGACCGGTGGTTCTATCTGGCCTTTCATTCGGTTCCCGCGTTGACTGTACTTTAATACCTCTCCGGCGCAAAGTTACTTCTCGTCCGCCCTTTCTAACTCAACTCTCCACTCTTCTCCGATCTTCCCAACCACAGTCACAATGTCTTCTCGTCTTGGACTTCGTTTCTTCCAGAACGCCCGCTCGGGCTTCCGCAACTCCGGTCCCTTCCGTCGGCCTGGTGCCCAGGGATTCCGGTTCCAGAGCTCCGACGCTGCGGCGGCCGAGAAGCAGAGCACTTTCCAGCGTATGTGGAACAGCCCGATCGGTGTGAAGACGGTGCATTTCTGGTATGCTTCTCGTCCCTTGAATTCTTTCGTTTTACGATTCGAAAACTGCGATTGGAATTGGATGCTAATTGTTTTGTTGATAGGGCCCCTGTCATGAAGGTACGGACTGAATCTTTTCCCCGCTCCTTGGTTTGATCGCAATCGGAGTACAAATAGAGGATTGGGGATGCGATTAAACGAACTGAAGATGAAGACATCTCGGAATGCTGAGGAATCAATACTGATGGATTGCAGTGGGCTCTCGTCATCGCCGGTATCTCCGACTTCAGCCGTCCCGCCGAAAAGCTCTCCCTCACTCAGAACGGTGCCCTGATGGCCACCGGAGCCATCTGGACCCGTTGGTGCATGATCATCACCCCCAAGAACTACCTGTATGACCTGGCACAATCTTGATTGATGCGCAAAGAATTCCTCGGCTAACCTGCATCTAGGCTCGCTGCGGTTAACTTCTTCCTGGGCTGCGTCGGTGTCATCCAGGTCACTCGTATCGTCAACTACCGCCGTAGCCTGGACGGCTCGACGACAGAGGCTGTGAAGGAATTGGAGCACGAGGTCGCCGATTCCGCCAAGGCCGTGGCCGGTAAGGCTGAGAAGGCCGTCGAGAAGTCGACCTGATTTGTATCGTGTGTTTGATTCTAAGGGACTAAATTAGCGTCTTTTTATGCGGGATTGTTTTCTCGCCTCAATGGTAACTTAGTTTTTCCCCCGGAATTTCGTTCGCATGGATAGCATAACTTGATAGATGGGAACCTGTATGGGGCCTACGCCTTCTCGGCAAGGAACGCAGCTGGCATTTTGTATATATTGAAAGTGATGTTTAGCAGTTTCGTCTATCAACATATAAATCTGTTTTGGACATTGTATCTCAGTCGTGCATACCTACTCCGTAAGATTGTAGTCGTACAAAGCCAGCCCTGCACAAAGCAGCCCGTCACTCAGGCTAAACAGACCATCTCCAACCAACAAAAAATGACGGAGTATCGCTCCTGCATAAACTAGACCATAATCAAACACCTCATCCCAAATACCCGACTGGCATGATTTCCTAAGGTAGTTTCTCCACAGGAAGACAGACGATCTGCATAATTTTCCACCCAATCGGGCGAATTCGGCTGCCAAGTTATCCCTCCTATCAGAGTGTCTGTTCACCACTCTAGACAACCATTCCTTCAAAGTACACGCCAGAGCAACTTGCACGAGCACAAGCTACACTCGTTTCCTATCCCTCTCTCGGCCTCTCCACATATTTGCTCCACTTTTGGTTGAATTTCCCCGGATCATGGCGCCCTGCAGATTCGCGGGCAATTTCTCCGCAGGCAGCGTTGGACCGGACAGGGGGGTATGTCATTGGCATTAGCATTGTTAATTGCTGTCGAGAGGGGGAGGACATGGGGGCTAGGCTGGCTTGGTAACTGGCAGGAGATAGGTATAAAGGGTAGGATCCTGGATGATCAATTCCGTTTTGAAAGTTGGATCTTTTTCTTTCCCTCCCATCTCCCTCTTGTCCTCGTCCTTAGGATCAGACTCCTAGGCAAGATGAAACTCCAATCCCTCACCCAGACAGCAAGTCTGCTTCTCTCTCTAGGCACCGCAGTAGAGGGCTTCGCGCGCTCCAGGAACGACGCCTGCAAACCCAACAACCCATTCAAACCATTGCCCTCGAGTCACCAGCGAACCAAGACCTGCCGTGTCTCAGCCCACGGCGATGGCACTGACGACTCGCCCGCTGTTCTGAAAGCCATCAAGAAGTGCAATAATGGTGGAAAGGTCGTCTTTGATGAGGATAAGGAATATACTATCGGGACGGCGCTGGATTTGACGTTCTTGAAGAATATTGATCTTGGTAGGTCTAACTACCTAGTCTATTTTATACTAGATGTTGCGGTACTGGGGAAGAAAGGAAAAGAGCTAACGCAGGCTAGAAATCCTCGGCAAGATCCAATTCACCAACGACACCGACTACTGGCAGGAGAACTCCTTCAAACACACCTTCCAGAACTCCAGCACGTTCTTCCAGATCGGTGGCGAGGATGTCAACGTGTACGGCGGCGGCACGCTAGACGGCAACGGTCAGGTCTGGTATGACCTGTTCGCCGAAGATGCGCTGATTTTGCGTCCTATCCTGGTGGGCATTATCGGGTTGAAGGGCGGCACGATCGGGCCGTTGAAGCTGCGGTACTCGCCGCAGTGGTATCAGCTTGTTGCGAACTCATCGGATGTGCTGTTTGATGGGATTGATATCTCTGGGTATAGTAGCAGTAAGCATGAGGCAAAGAATACTGATGGATGGTTTGTAGCCCTTTTCCTTATTTGAGTGGCGGAAAAGAGGACGAGGAAAAATGGTTAACTGACTGTCTCGATATGATAGGGATACCTATCGCTCTGATAACATCGTTATCCAGAACTCGGTGATCAACAACGGCGATGGTACGTCTTTCCCTCAAACGTCCAGTCTTCACGGAAGGGAAAAGTAACATACTGATGAGAACAGACTGCGTCTCCTTCAAGCCCAACAGCACCGACATCCTCGTCCAGAACCTGCACTGCAACGGCTCTCACGGTATCTCCGTCGGCTCTCTGGGTCAATACAAGGGCGAAGTCGACATCGTGAAGAACGTCCTTGTCTACAACATCTCCATGTACAATGCATCTGTACGTTTCCTTACCATAACCCCACGTAACCCCCTCCTGGGGTCACCAAGCAAGTTAAGCTAATACTCAGGAAAATAGGACATGGCCCGCATCAAGGTCTGGCCTGGCATCGACTCCGCCATGTCCGAGGACCTTCAAGGCGGAGGCGGTCTCGGTGCTGTCTCCAACATCACCTATAACAAGATGTACATCGAGAATGTCGACTGGGCGATCGAAGTGACGCAGTGCTATGGACAGAAGAATTTGACGCTGTGTAATGAGCACCCGGTATGTTTCTCTCCTCCTAAACAGAAAGAAGTGAGAAGGAGGACGAGATGAGGCTAATGACGAAACAGAGTAACTTGACTATCTCTGATATCCACTTCAATGACTTCAAGGGCACGACGTCAGGCAAGAGAGATCCCTATGTTGGAACGATTGTGTGCTCGAGTCCGGATGTATGCTCGGATATCTACACGAATAACATCGACGTGAAGAGTCCTAAAGGCACGGATGACTTTGTCTGCACGAATGTGAGTATCCCTGACCCTCCATTTTGCTATGGTCTATTTCTCATGCATGTAAGAACCATGAGGTGCCTGAGATATGCTAACGAAAATTGTTTTTATCAGGTTGACACGGAACTACTAGACGTCAAGTGCGAAAAACCGAAAAGCGATAAACTGGACGGGTAGTCTAGCTAATGTAGCTCGACATTTGGCTCTATATCCTGCTCGCTGGTGGACTGTTCATGTGAAAGGTGGAAATCTCAAGGAGATAAAAGAAGGGCTTTATGTATATAGGATTGGCTCAAATTGGATGAATTCATTGAACGTGGAAAAAACATCGCGTTTTCTGGCACCAGCTTTCCTTCAGTCACCCATTAACCTGCTGCCAAGTGCTATCTTTCTTCACTTGCCTCAGAAGCAAGAGATCTATCATCATCTGCACCGTCACCTAGCAGTAAATGCACAATATCCTCATGACCATGACGAACAGCTGTTCGTAGAGGACTGTCAAAGGCATGGTCCCACACATTAACATCTGCGCCGTGCTTCAGCAGTAGCTGTACGGTATTCAAGTGACTTCTGAAACAGGCTGTCTGAAGAGCACTTCCATGTAATCCACCGAGCTTGTTGATATCAGCTCCATGCTCCAGCATCATCTGGACAATATCATTGTGATTCCTAGAAGAGGCCGTCTGGAGAGGGCTTCCATATAATTTATCAACCTGGTCGATATTTGCGCCATGTTTCAGCAGTTGGTGAACGATATCCATGTGGCCATGAAAGGCGGCCTCGTGAAGAGGACTGTCGAACAGGCCGCCCCCAATGTTGACATCTGCTTCGTTTTCTAGCAGAAGCTGGACCACAGATATGTGGCCACCAGAAGAGGCTTTCTGGAGAGCAGTGCCATATAAACCACTGACCATGTTGACATCCGCTCCGTGCTCCAGAAGTAGCAGAAAAATCTCCTTATCGCCTCTATCAGAAGCATGTATGAGGGCACTTCCACCTAACGGATCCTCGAGGTTGACATATGCTCCCTTCGCAAGAAGCAGCTGCACAATCTCTTGATTTCCCCTCATACAAGCTGACTGAAGAGCACTGCCATACCTGCCACACGGTAGGTTAACATCTGCCTCACTTTGTAAAAGTAGTTGAACTATGCTTTTGCGGTTGGAATAGGAGGCCTCTTAGAGAGCACTTCCACCCGGGCCCTGTGCGTTCACGTCCGCACCTCTTTCAAGGAGTAGCTTTACTGTGACTGGTAGATTTGCTGAAGATGCATGGCATAATGGAGGAGCTGGACGGTTTTTGAAATCAACTGCAAATGGGTCTCGACAAAACACGTTCATCCAGACCGCAAAGCCGTGTCCCTCCTGCAAAAGAAAGCTCAAAATAATTTCCTGCACATCTCTCTCATTTTCAGCATGTCGTGCATGATACTCCCAGTACCGCCCGACAAAGTCCCCTAATGGGAACGATCTCTTGATGTTTGGCTTCTTAAGTCTCATCGACAGAGGATTTGTGTTAATATGGCTTTCCACAGAGGACATGTACGCCAAGCAGATTTTTGTAATTGACGCGTGAGCAACGACCTTTCGAAAGTGTCGCCCAAACTCATCATAGAGACGTTCAGAGAGTAAATAGTCTTTCACAGAGGAATGTGCTAGCTGTATTAACATCACAGTGCTTTCGTCTGGTTCGCTCTTTTGAGGTACTATCACCACTAGGCCGGGACAGTATCGTGAAATCTCTGTGGGCTCGGGCATTCTGTTTCTTGGATCAAACGCTGCATCTCTTCCAAGGTCTACCGCTATTGCATCAACAGCTTCTTCTATCCGCAGAGGTCGTTCAGAAAAAACCAAGAACTGTAGAAGCCTTATGGCAGTTTCTCGGTACATACGAGGGATATCAGCGAGAGTTCGGTCGTAAGTATCGCACAATGTCCTTGGTAGAGAAGTGAGTGCGTTTGTAAGACTGCGGTAATCCAGGCAATCTCTTAGAGCGTCGATCTGGCACGCGACCCATCGAAACCTATGTGGAATGTCAGCTATTATTTGGTCATGCTGGATAAGTTAACCAATCAATAGCTCACATTCCATCAGCCTTCTCCATCAGCCTTGTCTCAATCTCCTGCTGTACGTCTGATCGCGATCGCCATCTTTTGAGGCCATCATCTTCATGGATCTGTGAGTGAATGTACCCACGGATATCATTATTGACTTCATCTCGCTGAATGGAAAGATTAGACTTTGCAGATGCCCAACTCATAAACGCTGACTCGATGTCTTCCAACTGGCGGCTCGTTACAAGAATATGGATATTGGAAGGCTTAGAGATCACTAGGTTCTTAATCCATGACAATAGCCCTTCGGTCCAGGAGCCCTTTCGTGTCTGACATTCATCAAGAGCGTCCAGTACAATCCACATCTGGTCAACTGCCTCTAACATCTGGAGAAAAGCCGCGCATAAAATTTCGGTAGTAGGCTGTCGCTTCCCATTGTCACATGAGGAGAAAAGCGAATCCAGTGGGCTGCGAGCTTTTATCTGCTTGATATAAAGCTGAGTGACTAATGAGCAAATCATACCGTGGACGGTTTGTTTATCGATGTCATTGAAGTCGAAATAGAAAAAGATGATCCGGGATTGAGTGATGTTGTTACTGAGGTCTTCGATTATTGTGGAGCTGAGAATTGTCTTGCCGCAGCCAGGGATGCCATGTAACCACAGAAATGAATTAGATCTGGTTCTCCATTCGATAAAAGCATTACCCAGGAGGAGCCAGAGTCCCGAGTCTTTATGGCGTTGTCTCAGTGCCTTTTTGTGATTTACTGAAGGGTCTGGAGAGCCCAGCCAGTGCTGAATGTATCTTTGGTTCTCGTTGTGCCTCGTATCAAAGCCTGAGAAATATCAGTAATTTAGCCAATTTAGAGACCAATCATTCGAAAAGGGACTCACTAGAGCCTGGGCCATTATTAACCTGCACAGTCTTCTTTCCTTTTGTTCCTCGTCTGACTGGAACCACACTAAGTAATTCCTTTGCATAAGCGACTGCAGTCATAGCAGCATACCTTTGCCATCTGTCATTCTTATGGGAATCGGCATAATTGCTAATACCTCGAATAACGAGGCAGGGGAAATCATTCATCACGCCAGCGGCTTCCATCTCATAGCAGATGCAGTCTCCTCCGGTCCTGTCTTTGAGCGCGAGGGCAAGTTCATCCCTGTGCTTCGCATTTTTCATGACTGTGTTTCCGGATGCAATTATCCCGTAGTGAACTTCTGGCTCGTTTGAGAGCCTTGTGCTTTGGTTCGCCATGTTCGGACTACCAGATATCTGGCATTCATCACAACCATTCCCTCCTCGATGTTCGAATGAGGCGCTGAAAAGCCAGTCATTTTCGCGGCCAGGGTATGCAAAACCGGCTGAATTTTCCAAGTTTCGCTGTAAACCTAGCAGTATCCTAGGCAACTTCGGACTCCCTGCCATGCGGTTCGCGCTGACAACTGTTAAAGCTTTAAGTAAAACATTGGGCGGCTGTGCAAGGAAACCAACGCGTTCATACGTGTTGAGTTTCTGCTTTCCCAGGTCGTACTGCGCTACACCACCACTGCTTCCTGTAGGGCTACTGACTGCGACATCGCCCAGCCGGATATCGCGAGTTCTGTGAGGACATGGAATGCCACCTCCAATGCCAACGAGAAGACCAATGTGGATTGATGGAATGGACATGACCATTGCTTTTGCGGTCGTTGCTGCCGACGTCATGCCGTACGAGCCTGACGCTAATGAGGCAAGGACAACATTGTGCTTTCCAGCTCGTCCCCACGTGTACACGTTGTCATCTGATTGTTGCTGCTCAAAGTCCGAGGGCTTCTCGTGCTCCTCATCAAGAATGGCCTTTGCTATAGCTGACTCGATATTAAGGACAGCAATGATGCCAATGGCGTATTCCCCAGATGTGAGTGACTTTTTGTGACAATTCTCAATATGTGAGTATGCATGAAAACCATCGTTTGACATGTCCGAGATAGCGGTTCCTGCTGAGGAGTTCCAAGTGGAGGTAATTGCAGGATCAAAATGCAAAAGCGAATGGTCACTCTATAGATAAAAGGCCTTGACTAGGAATATTATCACCCCGGTGATGATCGGCTAATGGCGCTCGTCACAGGCGATTGGTGTCTGGTCTTAAAAGTGCAAATTGTTGCATGATCCTTGGAAGAGAGTATCTTTAACCATATGAGACGTCCTCCGTGCTTCATTTATAGCGCGCTCCGGTAAGCAAAAGCACACTTCAACCTGATTGATTAAATGTAGCGCCCAAAGGGTAGATGGTGTCGGTAAGCTGAGGGGTAAATTAGGCGAGGTTATGGGCTACTTGCAGGGATGCGTTGGCGCGAAGGCGCGTAATAGAGCACCCTGTAGGGCACTACGTGGTGGAGTCAAACAAGCCAGAAAAATAGACCACCGTCAATTGAGCTTTCTGGAGTATCCTCTACTCTTGCGATTCATCTCAACCCATTCGCTCAAACCTGTGGCATCGTCGCATACATGCTCACTTGCGACGATAAGTGGGCCCACGACAGCCTAGGGCCTGTAAAAGCACCAGCAAGCGCTATGGTATCGCATTCGCAAAGGATTCCTGAACTTAAGGCAATGTCCATGTCGTTCATACACAGCCACTGCCGCTGACGTCCTGTATTGTCATACCTATTGTACGGCTGGGCACCAAAGGGCTGAAACAAGAGCAGCTGCTTCGCTGTCCTCAACTCGTCCGAGAAAGACCTGGCCTATCAAGGGTTCCAAGCTAGATGCCATCGGACTGCCATCCACTCGGACAGTCTTGGAGATAGGTAGTGGCTATGTGGTGTCTCCGATACTCGACTTCGCTTCACGAATGGAACAAATCGGGTACGACAGCTATCCAAAATCAGATGTAGAAAGATCAACGTGCGAACTTCGATGAAAAGGTAGATGGAAAGGAAGGAGTAGAAGTAGGAAGAAGCCGGCGCGAATGCCAAGCTCGTGCTGATATCGTTCCACCTACAACAAAGACCGAAGAATTCAAAACTGCTTTGATTTATGCCTGTCGCAGAATAATGCCCATCAGACCCTTTCGAAGGTGTTAGAGTTCGTTTATTGCTGGTTGCGAAGCAAGAGGACAAATGAAGATAAATCTAATACAGATATTGTACTGCCTTGGTCTACCAAAAGACTGGCACCAACCTGAACCAATTCGTATCTAACAAACACCCAATTTGCCTGTACATTAAAGACATGGCATAGTATAACTTATCAGAGCCAGATCCAATATGATACAGATGGTGCCCGAGGAATCAGTTACACCTGCCTGTTGCTTGGCCATGGCACGACGCTAGTACTCATTTTACGCTCCCTGATATCGGTCTAAAGGCTGGGACAAGTGCTTTCGCAAACCTGTCCAATTGACCGGAGGGGCAGTCTCATGGGACTCGGACACGGGTGATAACTTGATCTAGAAGAACCAGGCGGCGACCCGAAAGCGATGCAGAAATCTGGAGTTGAACGTACAGAAGCCTGTCTTGCAGTCAATACATGTTATGGAGCTGTGATCGCTTGCGGAAGCGATACTGGCCGCACGAGAGTTGTCAAAGCTATACGCTTCAACCTAATGCCCCATTAATTCGGACGTTGGAGTAAATTTGCTGCTCGGCAAAAACCGGCAGCGATGGAAATACTCGTAGCTTCAATCATTCTCGTCCTGCAACAAGACACTCAACTTCTGCAACTTATCCTCGCACTTGACTTCCATCCGCATGACCACATCGACGCTTTCTTTGTGGTTAATCAAGAGCCCGGCAACGAGCCAGAAATTATAGGCATTTCGATAGAAGCCCATGGATGCCCACTCTTCTTGAGAAATGGTGCTGTTAAGTGTCATCCAGTATTCATGCCACTTTTTCAACGCGATGCGGATGGCAGACAGAGTCGAGTCCTCCGGGATTGCGGATTGGCGGCGTTTGCCGGACTGAGGGTCGCGGGCTTGCTGGATTGGGACCCGGGATCTGCGTAGCAGCGTGGATAGAAGCGTCACGTGTGTGTTTATGAAGGCGTAGAGCACTGGGGATGTTAGGAAAGGTGGATTTTCTTCTATGGACTGTAAGACGAGGACTTACTATGGATGAGGATGAACATGTCGAGGAACGTTAGACCTGATAGCACATTGACACTGGACATGCTGAGGTCCGATGGCGACGAAGCCTGGCTGCCGTGCTCGTGGAACAGGTTTTGAAAGGTGTCGCTGATGTTGAACTCCCGCCTGAGCTGGAACTTGCGCTCTTGGAATGGATGTCCCGATGCGAAGACGGCCTCTGCGCTGGGAAAGTCGCTCTCCATCTCGGTGTGGGATAACCGACAGGGGAAGTTCTGGTAAAATACAAAGGCGCAGTCGAGGAGCGAGATATACGCCATGGTGCTATAGCCGTTAGTCGGGAGTTGAGCAGACTGCTCAACCAAAGGGCACCTACCGAATTCGACACTCTTTCTGGATCCACAGACCCTCGTGCGTGCGCTCATCTAACTGGTGCCGACATTTGGGAAGGCCGATCCTGCGTGCCACCTGTTTTCCATCAGCCATTGATATTTTTCAAGCCCGTCAACCGCGACATACTTTGATGACCTCGCTGAATCGATTTTCCATGGCACGATTTCGCGACACCCTGCTTCCACCCCAGTATTGCGCAATTACCATGACGAACCCGGCCTGGAAATTCTGGAACATGGACCAGTCATTTGTCTCGATTTCCGTGTTGCGACGCCCGCCGAACGCTGAGCCAATCTCGCTCTCGCATGAGTAGATATCGCTAGAAAATACCACGAGCTCTGCGAAGTCAACCAGACGCCTGGCAAAGTAGAGCTCGGTCGCATCATCCGAGTACATGGCTCCCATGAACACTACGGCAATGAGCAATGGCAGGGAAACGATTTCAGGATCAAATGACGGTTGATGGAGCATGGCGCAGCTGGGTTGCCAGTATCTAAAGTACATGGAAACGTATTTGCGGATTCGAACTGTCGTCAGGAAATAATTCAGTCCGGTCGTGATTTCTTGCTGCGCTTTGAGATCCAGTGGAACGGTGTATGCTTTGTCAAGGATGGCTTGGATCATTGCCATTGAGAACTGTCGTTCCGGTTCGGGCAGGGGCGCGTGTCCGGGCATCGCAAACCGGGGTTCCTGCGTCGGAGGCATCACCGCCTGGAGAGGGATCTCGCCGATATAGAGGTCATCGACCGACTTATTCGGATCGCCAAATGGCCCATTAAAGAATTCGAGGAAATCATTCCGGTAAAACGACAGCGTCGAGGGATCGGAATCCACGAATACCGATGGCTCGGCCTTCACGCCGGAATATCCCATCATCGAGCTTTCAGTTTCCTCTGGCTCCCTTTGCGTATGATACTCCAGGCCGCGAGCCCGGTCACCGCGCGGCGGAAGCATGAACCGCTCCGTGAAACTGTCCGTGCCGCCATTTAGGAGAAACCTGATCGAGCCCCGATCCGACGCCGGTTGGTGGTCCTTTTCCTGATGCGGTATTACGGGATTTAAAGGTATGGGCTGATGGGTCGTCGACCGGACATTGTCGTTCTGGCGGTGTGCCGCGCTCGTCCCGAATCCGCGGGGTGCTTTGTGATCTTTGCGTTCATTGTTGCATTGGTAACCGCGTTTCGTACAAGACCCGCATGGACTCATTCCATCGCATCGAAGTTTCATCGAAGTACACTAATCGAGGGTTCACGCGTTAGGAGGATTCGATTGTTGCGCCAGACGGTCGGGGGACTTGCCGATTCGCAAGCATGACGGCGTCTGCCTCTCTGGCCCGTCTCTGGGATCCTTCGGTCGCCGCGACGGCTGCAATCCGCGTAATGGTCGCGAAGGTTATCGCTGTCAATTGAGAAGGGGAAAATAGTCAGCCACCAAGTTGTTTGACCGGAGTAGGGGGGACGAGAAAAAGGTTCGGAAGCAGTGCGACCATGGACAAAGACAAAGAAGCCATTCGAACTCACCATCGAGCAAAGGATTCACCGCAGAAGATGCATGAGTAGGGCTTAACACCGGAATCTGCCGACCGAGCCAATTGATGGGGTCAGTTAGTGAGGAATCAAATAAGAAACAAAACAAAAATGTTCAATGGTCGGGAAAGGGAATCCGACGGTCAGCGCATGGCGTGAACGGGGAGAAAGGGGGGAGGAAAGGATGACCGCAGGCAATTAAACGGGCTGCCAATAAGAAAACGGCTGATTTGGGGAGGCCATACGACGCAATTGATGTCGTTTGAGATGATCGACTCGAGTAAAATTGCGGGAACAAATTTCGCAGGTGTTCTTGGGAAGGTCGGACTTCATGATGGGGAGCAGTCATATCTAGCGAACGTGACGGGGGACATTTCACCGGGGAGAATTCTGGGGCAAAGTGGACAAGGGCGAAGGGACAACAGAGGCCAGCATTAAACGATCTGGTTCTGGCACCGGTGGCAAAGCCGCCCAAACGTTGGGTGTAGGGAGTAAGGCGAGAAGGAACAATGGAGAAGCCGCGGAGACTTTGGCCAGCCGGTTTGCTCTCGCTGCGAACCGGGTTTGCCCGCCCTGCATTTGTCATCCCGGAAGTATGTCTTTTCTATCTATCACTCTCTCTATCACTCTTCCTCTCTCTCCCAAATACTCTGGAGTACACCTGATCCTCCATGTGAACAGACACCGGAGCTGGATACCGAATCGGGCCTGCGAACCACGGTCCATCAAGCCTCAGGAGGGGGAATTCCTGTCAACCCAGTACCCTCCATGTCCATGACATGTCATAACGCTACCTAACCTTCAACCACAGCTGGTGGGAAGTCAATCTGGTCATCGTCGAGATAAGCTACGTCAATGGCCTTGTGTTTCTCGTTTAGCGTGCGTCCATCCCCAAGCCATCCATTTGGATCGTCGTTGACGTATCCGTAGGCGTAATCCTCCCACCGAGGATGACCGAGCACTGTCATTGCATGGAGGGAAGAGCCTAAATTCTGTTAGCAGACTCAAAATTAACTTCAGCTACGTACTCCAACGGTGCCCTACCTGGCCATAATCCTGTCACCCTCCCCTCCTCAGTCCTCCCCTTGTACCAGCTCCTACATCCCTGGCCGAACGTTGTCCGGGAGAAATGCTGATCGCAATACCTGGTAAACCGTTCCACGGCTTCTTTCCTGGGAGTCATAGTCCGGATATTATCTCTCTGCATCTTCTCCGCGCAGGCGGTGATGTAGTCGATCAACTTTTCGATTACAACGAGCAGATTGCCTTCCCCTAATGCGGAATTAGGTCCGAAACAGATAAAGTAATTCGGAAACTCGTCAACCGCTAGGGAGAGGTATGTTTCGGGCGTCTTTTCCCAGCGTTCTGATAGCGAGAGACCGCCACGCCCCAGGACAGGGAATCGAGGCGCGAACGTGGTATCGAAGCCTGTGGCGCAGACAAGGACATCGGTAGGGCGATGGGCGCCGTCAGCGGTGACGATGCCATCTGTTTTGACTTTGACAATATCGCTGGTTATTACGTCAACTCTCTCGTCTGTCAGAGCTTCGAGGTAGCCTGGTCCCGGAGTGATACGGCGGCAAAAGGGTGGAAAAGAGGGGAGGAGTTGATTGAATAGCTCTGGCTTTGGGGACAGCCGTTTTCGCATGCTCTTCGCACATACATCTTGAGCTTCGATCTGCTCCGGAGTTCCGAGCCTGGTCATGTTGTGAACGGATTGGAGTTCGCGTTCAACACCTGGAGTATCGTTAGTGTTAGACAGCACCACACCCCTGGCAGTACATTGTCTCGGTAAGAATATACTAACCTTTCCTAAATCGCTGATAGACCTGATGATCTTGCTTGAACGTGTCTATTTCACCCCGGGTAAAAGAAACTTAAAAGCCCCCCGGAAACCTGAAAGTTAATGTGGCTGACTCCTTCCCCGACTGGAACCAAGGAGGAACTTACAGTTTCCCAGCTCAGTGCCACGCTTATCGACCTCATCACGAGCGAATGTGGGCGCAATCCATGTCCTACTTCTAATGTAATGGTCGAGGTGTGCTACTTTTGGCAACATTCCCGGCACGATCTGGATTCCACTGGATCCGTTACCTATCACCGCTACTCGCTTCCCCTGCGATGTCATGCCCATGTCGTCAACATGTAAGCACCGAGACACGATACATGGATCAAGGATGAGACACGAAGCAATATGGACCTGGGCTTGGACACGGACATGGACAACTCACTGTATAGTCATACCTCTCGTCCCACCTTGCACTATGCATCAACATCCCCTGGAAGTCAGCAAGACCCGGAATATCTGGCCACTTCCAAGCATTCAAGGCGCCGGTGGCAGATATCAGGATGTTGCATTCATCCGAGTAGACAGAGCCATTGGCTAGGTCCTTGATCTGGGCGTCAAAAGATAGGCATACGTCAGCTTTAACCTTGTAGGTATCCCACTGCTGAGCGGGACAGTCATGCTTACCTGTAAATGCCACCTGCTCTCCTCCCCATCCCACACTGCCTCGACGACCTGCTGTTCGAGTTTCACATACTTCATGCATCCGTACCTGTGCGCCACTCGCTTCCAGTACGCGTGTATCTCGGGGGCTGTGGCGTAGAACGTCGTCCATTCCTTGTTTGGCTCGAAGGTCGCTTGGTATGTGTGTGCTGGGATGTCTGATACCAACACAAAGAGGTAATATTTAGTGATGGACAGCAGAAGAAACAATGCTACTGGGACATGGAATACCACAAGCACAGCCCGGATACCGATTTTCCAACCAAGTTCCTCCGATATCGCCGTTCTTCTCGTAAACGGTCAATTCTAGGTTTGCAATACGCTGACGCAGTCGGATAGATGCGATGATGCCAGAAATACCGAAGCCGATAATCGCAATTCGCAATGGACGATACTCGTCGATTGAGCGGTCGGCTACGGTCCGGTTATCAATTGGTTGGGAGTGGGCTCCTGAGCCCGATAGGCGATACATTATGCTCGGAGCAATGAGGCAATTCCTGAAGTATAACTAGGATAGATGATGAGGTGCGTATGTGGCGGCTTAGGTGCAAGGAAAAAGAAAACGATGGTATGTTGATCTTCTGCTCGATGTTTATATGAAGCAAGGGGGAGTGGCTCTGAAGGATGCATGTCTGCATGCGGAAGTGATATGCTCTTTGAATGATTAATGCTTTGATACCTACCCAGCAACCTTTAATCATCTTCTATCGGTACGGCGTTATTCAATTGCTTGATAACCGGGGATGTCGGAAAATATCAGGTATAGTTAATTTAATACCATTTCGCCGAGCCCCTTGGATGAGCTTGATCGCAACGATCGAATCTCCACCCAGATCAAGAAAAGATTCGTCCATACTGATGGACTCTGGGCCCCGTCCTAGCACACTGGCACAGATCCGACGCAGAGTAGCCTCCCGATCACTGGCCGAAAGAGGTTTCTCGAGTTTCTTCACCGCACCAAATTGAAGTAATTCATCCCGATTGCAGGACGCTGCAGCTTCTCGGAGACGACGGCGATCAGTCTTGCCACTTGCAGTATGGGGCATAGATGAGACTGGAACGAAGGTGCTTGGGATAATACAACGGGGCAATAAGTGGGTTAGGGACTGATTGAGGGTATGTACGAGATGTGGAAATTGGTCATCCGTGACAGAAAAGAGATTTCACCATGGTCAGCGTTGAATCAGGAACTAGGGTTGACAAAACAGCGAAGGTTCCACAAGGCAATTGACTCGATGAAAGGAGCACGCTTTATCACTTTTCCCGATCAACTACGGGCCTTGTTCTGGGTAAATTCTGCCTGCGGCTTGCTAGTTCTAGCAACCGAAGTCCTCATCGGTTCTTTGCAGTTTGGCGTATCTGCGAGCTCATCTGGTCTCGTTTGTTTATATATGCTCGTCATGTCATCGATCCTGGTCATTGCCCTGCGCCAGTTTTCTGAATGCCAATTAGGGATGACTTCCGTTGAGCACCTTCACCATCATGGCAACAACCTTCAGCAGGAAGCGCCTCTTCAAATAGACGGAGTCCGTTCCAGCTGACCGGGTCAAGACCGAATCACTTTCACCAACGTGCAGATGCGCTATCGGGACGAGCCTCCCTCGTCTTGCAGGGGCTGACGATGGATATCCGCGGCGGGGAGCGGATCGGAATCATCGGGCGAACCGGGACCGGAAAGTCTAGCATTGTAGTAGCGCTGTTTCGTCTTGCTGAGCTATCCGAAGGCACTATTACGATTGATGATGTTGATATTAATACAGTGGGCCTACAGGATTTCCGTGCCCGGTTGGCAATTATTCCACAGGACCCAACCCTGTTTTAGGGTACTATTCGTTCCAATCTCGACCCATTCCACTCTCACACCGATATGGAGCTATGGTCAGCTCTGCGAAAGGCCCATCTGGTCAGCCAAGATCTTCCTGATGGTTCGTCCGACACAGCCGACGAGTCCGTCATACAAGGGCAAGAGAAGGGGAGGCAGGGAAAGGCCATGAAACTCAACAGTCTGCACCTGGATTCATCGGTAGAGGACGACGGATCAAGCCTTTCGCTGGGCCAGCGACGGGCGTTAGTGCGTGACTCCCGCATTATCATCTGTGATGAGGTCACTTCATCCGTGGACCTGGAAACAGATATCAAGGTCCAAGAGACGGTGACGCATGGTTTTCACGGTATAATCCACTTCTGGATTGCTCACCGGCTTCGGACAATCTTTCACTACGACTGTATCTGCGTGATGGATAAGGGTCAGATTGTCGAGATGGGGAAGCCCCTGACGCTGTGGGAGCGTCCCGGGGGAATATTTGGTGAATGTGCGAGCAGAGCGGTATCACTAGAAAAGACTTTTTGGTATAATATCAACTTTAGAGATAGAAATCATGCGAGAAAAGAACAAAAGTCTAGACCCGTTTTAGGAGATGCTCACCAAACAATCACCAAATGTAAAAACTACGACGATATGCTTAGCCCAGTGTCCCGTGATCCCTCAACCTTCTGAAGCCCCACAACTCGCTTGTACCAGAAGATCAAACGAGGAGTGGCATTTGCCCGTCATTAGTTTCTCTGTTTTAGCGATTCCTCTAGGTCCGTTTCACCTGCAGCAGGGAGACCTACTATGACGGCATCACGAATTTCGTAGCATCCGAGATCAGACAGTAAGGGCTAAGCGCGGGCCTATGTATGTTTCTTGTGTAAATATTGTATCAAGGGGTTGAGATGTCGTGAAGGCTATGGAGTTAGGTTAAGCCCCTGAAGCATTATGAATTGTCGGTATTTCACCTCCAGCTCTCCAAAATCTTGCCTGTTGCAAATTCCAATCCCACTCTTCCATAGTTTGGTACTTCTTTTCAAGAACATGTATCTTTCTGTTACAGTGATCTCATTTCTCTTAGCAAGGCTCGCTATAGGGAGCCCGGGTCCCCTGGACCGCGACGAGGCCATCGAACGCGATGTATGTATCAGCAGTGGCGGGTCCTCAGGGACCTACGCGCCTATTCGCCTTCAGCAATTGTGCAAGAGCGTGATAGTTGTGGCAAAGAATGATCATCTTGGGGGTCACGTTGATATCTTTACGGACCCAACCTCCAGACAGGCAATCGATTACGGCGTACAGAGCTTCGAAGAGACGAGCGTCTCAACAGCTTATTTCAAGCATCTCGGAATGGAATGAAGCTGCAAGCCCGGACATGCGACAAAAGATCGACCTTGTGGCAGGGAAGCTGATCAGCGAGGCGTCAAAAAGTACACCAAACGCCACTGCCACCAGCGACTACGTCAATCTCCTCAGCGGGGAGCACCCGTGTCTCGATGTAGAATTCTCTCTTCCTGGTCCTGTTCCCGAGGATCTTGTGCTTTCATTCCACGACTTCATCGACCGACACAACCTGACAAGCGCCGTCGACTCCATCGCAGTTTTTACCTCAATATGGGCGATTGGCTCGCCCATCCTGCTCTTTATGCGCTTAAATATATCAATAGGGCCGCGATGCAGTCGAGGCTGGTCCACCTGAGCAGCAGAAACAACTCGGCCCTCTAGGCCGCTGCCCAAGACAAGCTGGGCGATGATGTTCTCCTCTCAGCGGAGGTTATCCAGATGACCTGAGGCAGCGAGTCAACGCAATTAACCGTGAACACACCATCCGGACGCAAATCAGTCAAAGCCAAGAAAGTGCTCATGACCGTCCCACCTCTCGTGTACTCTCTCCAATTCATGGACTTAGATCAGCGTGAAACCGTCATTTTCTCCTAGTTCGAGCAGAACCACCTCTGTCCGGCACTGGTAAGAGTCCAAGCATTCTTTACTGAGGTCTCGAGGTACATGAACTGGAGATCTGAGGCAGACTATGGACAGTTGAAACTTCCTGTACTGTATGTCGTGGCTCATACAGCAGTTCCGGATCTGTTGGCAGTTCACTTTGAAAGTGACGCTTCCCTTTCGAATGAGGAGGTGCAAAGGCAAATTGTGGAACAGTTGCTCCGGTTTCGCCAAGTAGGGGTCAATATCTCGCAGCCGGAGGTTGTTGTCATGAAGAGCCACAGTCCGTACGAATTGCGCGTATCTAGGCAGTCGATCATCGATGGGTTCTACGTTAAACTGAATGGTTTGTAGGGACGGCAAGGAACGTTTTGGACAGGGGCAGCGTTGGAGACCCATAGTTCGCAGCAGATCTGGAAGTTTACGGAGCACCTCATGCAAGAGCAGATTTTGAACAGCCTGGATGGGTGATTAATTCAGCCTGGTAATTGTTTGGCTTAGCTTGGGGCGAGGGAATACTCGGAGTATTCGAGCGGTGCTAGAGAACGGGGACACAGGCATTCAATAGCGCACTAATTAGCTAGCTTCTCCACATGTCGGACATACTCCGTAAACTGTATGAATTTGCGAATGCTTGTCAATCGAAATAAAGTTGTGAAATCCTTTTCCGAACCGTGACGGTAACGCTAAGGCCCACCCCACAGTGGGGAACGCGGGTAGACCCGTAACCTGTATTTTATTCGATACTAGCCAATACATCTCATCCGATATGTCACTGTTCAAGGGGATTCTTCGCTACCCTGTGGGTCCAGCCCGCAACAGAGAAGACATGATTAGTGATCTATGGTCTTAGATCTTTAACTACTTCTATGAGGGTCAATAAAAACAACTAACGCTATATAAACGCCTTCAAACCCAAGTATAGCCCTTCTACCGGCCACAGACTAGCTGTGGTTATCACATCCATAGACATAGTTGATGGTAACCAGACAGCCGTCTTCCCTCTCGAACGATCCACACTTGGAACAACCGCCAATGTTGCGGATATTCTGGTAATCGTTCCACAGGTCGTTACCGCTAATCCTGCAGCTATCATCACCCTGGATGAAGACACCGCAGCTCCGTGTCTGATCGCCCCAGCAGTTCCCGGATTGGTTGATTCCGGTCTCGTTTCTGAAGGGGTAAAATTAGCAATGGTCCAAAGCGAACGAGAAGGGGGGTTACTCACGCAGACGCAGCAAAGTAGAAAGGGTCATCGTCTCGGTGCAGGGTATTTACAGCGTGGTCGCACCATTTCAACAAGTCCGGGGTCGTGCACATTGGCGAGCCCTTGCAGTCATACGCAATAGGGTCTGGCTCGAAGGCGTTTGTCAAGGGATTGTAGCCTTGTGCCTGCACCACGAACTTGCTTGTATCAACAGTGGAAGTTCCAAGGGGCAAGGTCCACTTGTAGGTGTAACCGGTAACATCGAGGGTGATCGTATCGACCACCTTCCACGACCAAGGGGGCGCCGTAGAGCCCTCAGGAAGTACACCGTTGTAGCTGTAGAGCGTAGTACCCTCGACCATGTAGTGAGTGCAGACGTAATTGTCGACTTTGAAGTTCACGCTCCATCCAGGATTGGTGTCAAATTCACAGCCCACTGAGTCCCAGAGATAGAGGCGGACGAAAGAGTATGGAACAAGAATATCAGCCTGGATAGTGGTCGATGTGGCACCGGGAGAGGAATGGTAGTTGATGACGGTCTTGCCACCGGGCAGAGACTTGGTGTTCACAGTAACTGTATTGGAGGAGGACCCAGGATCTCCGCCTCCGCCCACTGCTTTGACGTGGAGCTCGTGGCTAGAACCAGATGCGAGACCGCCGATAGTGATTGTCGTCATTGAGCTTGGAACGCTGGCGATGATACTATCGCCCGAGTAAACATGATAGCCAAGAGCATTCGAGGCCGAGTTCCAGGTTATCTTGGCAGAGCTATAGTCGGAGGTCGTGACCGACAGGCCAGAAACAGCTCCTGCAGCGCTTCCAGATTTCCAGGATGTCGCCTTCGTATTCAACGGCTTACCGCCATCAATTGCGTTCATCATACTATGAATGTATGAATCTGCGGGAAGGGTGTCGTATGGATTGGGCAAAGTGTCATCCGTCAGCTGAATCATGCCAGCCCCGCGCTTCTTCGCTAGTTTGGCGACCTCGTTCACCGCAGATGCGGGCACGTCGTATACGATGTGCCACAACTTCCGCGGGTCCTTGGGTGTCCAGTCGTTAGGGGTGTAAGAGTTCATGTAAGCGTCGTAGCTCAGCTCGAAAGTCAAAAGTGTGTCCATGGTATCCTCGAAGCAAGACGCCATAGGCGACCCAGGGTTCAGGACAGTGAGCGCGCCGGGATGAGCACGCTTCGTATAGGCGTTGATGTACTTGTACAAATCCACGTATTCATTGTTGTCGCCGCATTCGGGCCAACCCTCATCAAAGAAAATACCGCCAATGGTGTCGCCATAGAGCGAGTACCACATATCGACATCTTCCTCAATCTGAGCGGTCCAATCCGCGAGGTCGCCAGAGCCTAGCCGAGTTTGGAATTTCTGGACACTCACGCCCAGGTAGCCAGTTCGCACGTAGCCGAGAACCGTTTTACCCGAAGACGAAGCTCGTTGGATCACGTCTTGCCAGTTTTTGTCGACTGCCGAATCAGGACCATTCACAGCGTTCGCAACCAAGATGGGCATCTTCTCCGCAGGATACTCGATTAGTCGATCCCAAGCGGCCGGGTCACTAAGCGGATTGATGTATGATGCAACAGCAATTTGTTGCCCTTTGCCACCCGTTGAGCTCGTTGGATAAGCATCGGAGCCGGTCATCGTAGCAGTGCGAGTGGTGGTGATTGTGTCCAGTGCGTCGCAAGACGTGACGGTCGAGCAGGCAGTCGAGCAGGCGAATTGAGGGGCGAATGGCTGGATCTCGCACGCGGCGCCGCATTGTGTAGCCGTCTGCGCTTGACACACCGTGGCTGTGGGACCTCCCTGAAGCGATGCGGCAGGAATCACATTGTTGGTCGTGATAGCCCCGTGGATAAAGTAGGCAAAAGCCAAGCCAAAAGCCCCGACAGCCAAGTCATGGAGATGAGTTGCGCTGATGGTCGGGTTCAGCCGATGAGCCTGGGTGAGTGCCCACTGCACCACCGCATTGCGACCTGCCACAAGCTCCGCGTTGGTCCACGGAAACCGACCCTGGTTCATAACAAGCCAGTTGGGATACCCCTCCCGGCCGATACCATCGATAAGGATATTCTCGGCGCCACAGATGATACTAGTCATGTCCAGCGAGCGAGTCTGGAGGGAGGAGGAAGAAAAGAAGTCGTCGCCCACTTCGCAGCTGCTGGTGTCTGAGCCGGAAAGCAGCGCCTGGAGGTGCGCCGCGACTGTCGAGTCTAATACGATGCCCAAGTCTCCCTTGCTCGCGCCGTTTGTGGCACTCGCAAAGGTCGTAATCGTGGCTGGCAGTCCAGTCGCCTTGTCCTGTTCAGCAGGTTGCGTGATGGTCTGCGTTGGCTTGGGATTTTCTGTAACGAAGACGATGGCAGTAGCGGTCTCCAGGTCGAAAGAGTCCTCTATTTGAGCCGGGGGGATCTTCATTGGCTCCGGGATCACACTGTCGTTCTCATAGATCTTGGCTAATACCATGGAGGCGACTAAGACAGCACCAGACCATAGAAGAAGCGGATTGCGTGGCTCTAGTCCACGCTGGTGCAGACTGCGGGATTGGAGGACATGGCTAGGGCTCTCAAGGACGTCCAGCACCTCTTGATAGCATTTTGAGTCGATACCTCCCGTGCAGTCGCTATCCATCGTGGACTTCAGGCTGGTCTGCATATCTGGCGAAAAGAACACTAAAATCCCATTATCGGCCGGGTCACCCACTGAGGTAACATCAATCACGGACCCGGTGAGGACAGGTGTACGGATCTAGAGAGGTGTTAGATGCTTTGAGGAAGGAAATTGGCGGGGATCGATAAAGACATACTCCATCTGTGGTATACTGCCCAAGGTCGCCTACGGAAAAATAGGCATCATCTGCATGAGCAAATATAAAGAAGAAAACGAGAGATAGTAAAGAGAGTGTCGGAGGCGCCATTGCGTCCTAAGAAAAAGAGAGCAGTATATTTGCGAAGCTCGAGAAAGACTCTGAAAAAGGTGCGTTGGCTCTTCTATATATACTAATCCAACTTTTTACAGAAACCGAGCTCGGTAACAAAGTCTCGTACCTGCTTTGCTCCGGTGAAATGCTCAATCCCGACAAGCTTGCTGTACAGAGAAAAAAGTCAGAATTGTGGAGAATGAAAGCAAGACAAGTGGAGATGGAGGTAACAAGGCTTGCAACTCTTGCACATACACAACCTACACACGCATATCCTGTGTACTATACAGAGTCTCATGAGCCCTACGAAGCCCCGGGACCGACAATGAACCGGGACCATACCGAGAAGGGATCCAGTCGGGGTTTTTTCCTTGGGAAAGGCAGCCTAAATGGGTCAGTCTAGGAATAATAACTACCATGGAAATCTAAATGACTTCTCCGAATCAATACTATGGTTCATACTAGGTGGCTTTCGATAGTACGGTGGAGATGTGTGGGGATACAATGTCCTCAACTGTCCTGGGTTAAGTATATGATTAATACTTACCGCTTTGTGGCTATGGACATTTTCGACATTGATGACAGTCCAGTATACTGTCGTCAACTAATCAACTAGTTATTTGAAAAGACAGCGCTCGAATAGCCTCGACGAAGCTCCTAAAAATTCCCGTAGTTGATAGCGAGGCTTGAGTGTATCGTATCGATACCTTGGCACGAGTGGGGCAGTATACTCCGAAAAGCCAAGTTTCCCCCACTTAACGGCTAATGCACAGGCTGTATTCAATAAGAGTGGGGCGGATTGCTTAGGGGTTTATGGGAACATGTACTAAGCGTATTAGGAAAAAGAAACATTACTTTGGGGTCATTCCCGGATGGACTCGGGGTATTCGATTGGATCCTGAGGGTAATTTTTTATAAACTACTGTGACTTTTCGCGACAAGCGAGAACCACTAGTTCGCGAAAGAATTTTCCAAGTAAATTCAACTAGTAGATTGTAGTCCACAAAGGCAGACTATGAAGCTTACTTAATAGCGGTATGGATCAATGATAGACATGATTGATCATTGTCAGTACGACAAAGTTCGTATCTGTTGGGCCCAAGGAGCTTCATAGCAGAGCAACTTAATAATGGGCAGTATGTAGTTAACTTTCTCAGTTGATTAAGCGATCGGCTGTAGGCAATTTGGGGGAAACGGAGTAGATCACCGATTGGCGATCGATCACCAGGTGCAACTAGTCTCAGTAAGGCAATTCGTAAATAATGGTCCACCTGTAAGTCTAGCCGTCTTAGTACTAGTGGCTTATCACGTGGCACACAAAGGGCCGTCACTGGACACAGGTACCTCTACTTTCTCCACCGCCTGCTTTTCCATGCATAAATTTGTCTTCGCACCTCTCTGCAGTACAGACAGCCCATTCCACACAAACCTCTTCTCTTGTTTCCACAATGCCACCCAAAGCCTCACCTACCGATTATGCCGCCTATGAGAAAGAATTCTATGATGCGTGCGAAATTGCCGACGAAGTTAAAATCATTAGCTTTCTCGCCCACGCGAAACTCTCACCCGAGACTATCTGTAACGGATTCGAATCCCCTGCCATTAGGGAAAATCCGGCCATGGTGAGAGCGCTCTCCGCGGCCGGAGTGGACATGGCACCCGGTGCAATACTCTTCAGAGCCGCTTGTTCAAACGGTGACCTACGAAAAGTCAAAGAGGCCCTCGCCAGCAAGCAACTCCCCACGGAGACTCTCAAGGAGGGACTCTATGTCGCCACCTTTAACGGACATTTGGATATCGTGACCGCGCTCTTCAAAGCCCGCGTGCCCAGGACACCCGAATCAGTTGCCGTTCTCAGCGTATCTCAAGACCCGCGCATTATTCGTCTCTACTTCGATCGTGGCCTGAAACCCTCAAAATGTAAGACGACGCGCGGCGAGCCTATTCTACGGTATGTCTATGGTCGGATGAGCTTAATTCTGATAGCATGGCTAATTCCTGGTAACTTAGTTTTGTAGATGCCGCCTGTGCCCGCGAGTTCCTCAAGGGAGGCGTTGACCCGAATCTTTGTGGCCCGAAGAAGATATCCCCCCTCGCCAGCGCCATTAGCAAAGCCTATGAAGACGGTGGAGCTCTGTTCGACGTGCTTGTCGAATACGGGGCCAAGAAGGATTCAAATCTCTTCTTTTATGCCATCCCTTGGAGCAGGTCGAATACAGCTTTCAAGACTAAATTCCTTCTTAGCAGGGGTCTGGATCCGAACGTGACCTCGGCGGAATGGGGCACGCCTTTACATTGCGCCGTCCATTTCGCCATGGAGGATGTCATCCAAATACTGCTAGACGCGGGTGCCGATCCTACGATGCGAGTAGAGTGCAGCCAATTCCCTAACGAAACTCCCGCGGAGGTAGCCGAGTTTATGATGCAGTCCGATCCTGACGATGAGGACGAATTTAGGAGGGTGCTCAATCTTCTCGCAGATGCCCAGGCCGGTCAAAATACTTCTGAAACTGCTTTATCTGAGCAGCCCACCGATGGGAGTCAATTGGAACAGACGAACATGAACGCCAAGCGTGTGCATGGATTAAGCCCGGTGCAAGCTCATACTGAAAAGCGGAGTATCCAGGATGCCACAGAACCTACAGAAAGGAACCTAAAAGCCAAAAAACAGCACACTGCTTCCATGAGCTCCCCGGGCAATGTATCCTCTAAGGATAATGTCAGCAGTCGAACACGGAGTCGTACCAATTTTATCTCTTAGCCAAATCAACTACCTTCGTGGGACTTGCGCTAGTAAAGAACAGTATTCGGTTGACTTCTTCCTTCCTTTCTATACTTCAGCTTCTTGTACAATCCATGGTTACTCTATAGTCATATAAACCTGTCTAATTCTCTAGGAAGTCGTTGTATCATACTACCGTAGTTTTGCATGATTGAAACACTACATATTCTATCCCATATGAGCCTAGCATGTTGGTTCTTGAGATGGATTCACTAACGAGTTGTCTTCTAATCTATCAAGTAGCTATTGTTTTCATTGCTTACCAGTGGTGCTGGGTCACTAAAGTGGACTTTTACAGCGAAAATTGCTTGCAATTCTCTAGGTTTCTAAGATAAGATGTATTGGAAATCAAGGACCGCTGCGGAGTTGTCGATTGCCACCGGTTGCCGTACATGAAATAGAATTCTTGTCTGACCACTCTTCTTTCAATTGTTTTGGGGGCAGGGGTCGGCTACCTCGTACGCATCATATTGGTCGGTATGGGAGACTATGTGATCTAGGCCCATCGCGTTATTAGTCTGTTATTAATGGTCATTATACATTCGATGTACCCCGACCCCTCCTGGGACACCTCATCCGCGGTAGCCGACCCAGATACAGGCTCCAATCTCTCTCGCTCCTTGAGATTGGGGCTTAGCACCGCCCCCACCCGGAGACACTGGAGTCCTCCCAAGACCTTGATCTCGGCTGGTGGTTGACCCCAAACCCCCGGGGCAGCGGTTGTATTATGGCAGATTTATTTTCCCTGGCCCTGCATCACAGTGTCTGAGAAGCTTTCCTACGAAATGATTTTGACTTTCTCGCTTGGTTGGTTACTTCTTTGTTCGGTTGGAAAAGACTCCGGTGTACACCGTAGAAGAGGCGGCGCAACCAAACTAGTTTACTGGGTCGGCCCTAGATTATAGCTATTGTATAGCGGCCCATGGTGCAATCTGTCTCTGCTCGGAGCAGGGCCGAATCATGCCGTGCTCCCGATGACTGAGTAGTACGTGCTACAGTACCATGAGCACCCTATAATTATGGTCGAATTCAGTGCTTCGTAATGCCCATTGGGATATTGTTGAATATAATGATAATTTGTCTCTCGGTCTGTTACCGCTCAATACAGTTGATCTAACTGTTGGAGTAGAGATAACCAACTTAGGTTCAGCGGAATTTGAAGCCTGATTAGGAAGGACACTCATAGATGCTTTCCACACTTAACATGACCCGTAAAAACCCTATTAGAAAATGTCAATTAAGCGAGTCAATGCCCCTGACCCAACATGAGGATTATTAGAATTGTAATTCAACACAATCGGAGGGTCCAAAAAGCTCGGCCGAGCGGATAGGTGTTTTTAATTTCCATATTTATCATGACCAGATTCTCTCGTTCTGTATGGTTGACTGTCTTTGATCTCCGAGCCCATCATTGGGGGAACCAACGAAATAGTTTCAGGTACTGGAACGTATCGGTCCACTCTTAAGGCATTGTTATCCTATGGGTGGGGCGAATATCATGCGAGGCTTAGTGTCTAGGCTAGTGCTTGTTGATAACTTTTTGTGGGTACAATGGCTGTTTGGCTACAAGAATATCTTACTGAGCGTGTATTGTGCTAGGTATCTATGCTCCATGTACTATGGGGCTAATCATTCATTTTCGGCTTTTCTACAACTCGCACTAGGAAAAAGATCGGTGAGGTGGAAAGGGGGGTGGTCTGTTTTAGGAAGGGATGCCGCAGTAGTTTTTTTTTCTCTCTCTAACACCAATTTCCCCTTCGTATTGCAAAAGCGAATATAAAATCTCATCAGTCTGCTTGCGATTCACTTTTCTTGGAATCCCTACCCAGCTGACCTGAAGCCATCATAACTTCAGTTGTGTATCCAGTGCATAGGGGAAGTCAAGAATTATACGCATTCCAACGTCGAATGCAGCACAGCCTGCGCCGATTCGAAACATTCATGTCAGTGTACTAAATAGACGTTCATACTCTCTCTCCCTACCTCTTTCACACATATGTTTACTCACATACTTACTTGAACAAAGAGTGCAAGTATCCCCCACCGTCCGATAAATACGTCTCTCAACCATGAGGCTGCTGTGGCTACTACTGGCATGGGTGGCATTTGGCGAAGCTTTTGAGAGGAGCAAGTGCGGACCTCAAATAGAGGATGAAAGCAGCAGCACTAGCAGCAGCAGCAAGCGCAGTGTAGGGTACCTCCGTATTGAGCGCAATGTCACCAGGACAGCAGCAACCACGACGGCTCTGGCGAAACGGATGAAGCAGCCGGCAGGCACATCATTGCCATCACTATACGATTTTTATGAAAAGGAGCTCCCATATATTTCGAACACGATCGTGGCACGCGACAAGACCAAAAAGGATCCGACCTGGTTGAGTGCGGCATTGATGCTGGAATATGACCGGACCCGACGGAGGGAGTTTAGCACCGGCATCGAGGGCCTCAAAGGGTGCACCGCCCTGTATATCATCAGCCGCAAAGCGGTGTATGGAGCACACTATTGGGAAAGTGTCTCCTTTGCTCCGGATAAAATATGGCTGAATGGAGAAAAAAAGCTTAAAAAGCAAGAGTTGTTCGAGCTTACCGTCACTGATATGTTGAAGAAGGGAGGGAAACTCCATGTCCCACTCGTCGCCGACAAAATAGAGGATGACAATATCAAGGCCTATCTCATCCGTCCAAGCAAGGTTTTCAGGCAATTCAAGAATCCAAAAGCGTCCGACTACACTAAACAGTGGAATCAGATCAAGGCCACGGTCGGCGAACTGGTGCCCACGCTTGCAGACCCTGGCCGCTGGAAGGATATCGAGTACTATCCGGCGAAAGATAACGAGGAGCTGGATGAATATGGATCAGTCAGAGGAAAGAGTCTCTTCAAATTTGACAAAGCTGAAGAAGCCGAGGGGGGTCATACACAGAAAAGGGCCATGCTATGGTTTGAAGACAAGTTTGTGCATGAGGATATATGGTAGATGCAAACTGTCTGCTGCCCCCAAGGTGGCCAAATTACTACAAGGAATTAGAGAACCCCAAATGAATA
Organism: Aspergillus ochraceus; assembly: GCA_004849945.1. Taxonomy (NCBI): domain Eukaryota; kingdom Fungi; phylum Ascomycota; class Eurotiomycetes; order Eurotiales; family Aspergillaceae; genus Aspergillus; species Aspergillus ochraceus. Next base: position 1,684,805 of record SSOS01000007.1, on the reverse strand, counting down.
CGGAGAAGGCCAATTCTAGCATACTACTATCAGTTTTATATACCTAAAGCGAGAGAGACAACCGCAAGGGTGATTCTCGATCTAGTAAAACCTTTGGCTTAACGTGGACTGTCTTTCTAGACGTGGAGATAGCCCGGGAGCGAAGGGCGTAAGAAGATGAATAACAATATCATTATTTTCGCTCCATTCATCTTGAAAATACCCAATTAAGATGCTGGCCCCATGATTCTAGAGTCTCGTATGATTATCATCTTTGTACATCGGTCAAGCGCTTCTAAGAGAGTATTCAACTCTCTTTCGACCCCCCATGTCCTCAGTCCCCTGGCAGAAGGTTGACGATTCCGAATTGCGGGACCCGGCCTGTTCCATATGTAAATCCCGTAACCAACAGGCTTGTCTATAGTTATGTCATGACTACCCCAAAGTCCTGTATACTCCTCTACCTCCGATGGATTTGAGGCTTTCTCTTACTTCTCTATGATATGTGGTGTGAGCAAGCACTCGACCCCACGTTTTCCCAGGGAGGATTTAAACTTCTGCATGATGTACAAAACGCCGGAATGTTGCCCTGGGGTCAAGAGATACCTTCCTGTGCACCAGCGGCTTGTACTTTGTAACTCTGGTTCTGATATAAAAAATAGGAACAATGCCGCTGTCGTGGTAGGGGGTTAATTATTTTACCAGGTGGGTTTATCAGTAAAGTAAACCGGGATATTGGTGATGATTTGAGATTTGGAGGACTGGGGGTCTTCCAATTCCATGCACGGTGACAGGACTACGGAACAGACATGAGCTTAAAAGGCTGCTGCTGTGATATGCTGCTATGAAAACAAGCACCTGGTTGCTATCGGCCTTTGGTCTCGCGGAACTGGGCTGTTTGTTTCTAATTTCTTGTTTTGGTTGGAACCCAGCAACAAATCACGATGTTTGTCGTTTGCCAAGCGTGGTCCGGGCCCTTCTATTGCTTCATTGACAGTTGGGCCTGGGGATATTCTATGCCCACTTGGTATCCCCTTCTTTCCCTTCTCTTTCAGCTGCCAGTACCTGCGCGCCTGCTGATATTTATTCCACTTGATTGAAATTGGCGCTGGGTTACTTCCGAGTCTTTTGTGCTTTCCCTGATTACTCTGCAAGGGATTCTCCGCAGACCTCTCTCAGTCCGAGAACGGTTGATCGCCCACTTGCTGCTGTCACCCCACAAGATATCACGGCTCCTTTGACTTACAACCTGCTCACCGCCAAAGACCACATTGATCTGTTGGCTCCGGTGAAGTCAGGACAGGAAGGTGAGGAGGTTTCACTGGCTCCCATTGTCGCGGGCCGTGCGTTGAACTTCGCATCCAACGTGCCGAGCGGAAGCAAGAGAATGTTCCCGAAATTACAGCAGTATGGCCTGTTGGCAGGGTTGACTCTCATCATGGAATCTCGAGGTGGCGATAAGAGAAAAGATATCCGCACCGCACATGGCGATCCCCGTATCTTCTTCAACGTCACTTCGCCCTCAAGCACCTTCATCTGCGGCTCGCAGGGCTCTGGGAAGAGTCATACTTTGCCTTGCATGCTTGAAATTTGCTTGATCCCTTCGAAGGCTTGATATCTTGAGCGTCCGTTGACAGGACTTGTCTTCCATTATGATGCATTCATCAGCGATACCATGGGCTCTCCATGTGAGGCGGCTTATTTGTCGTCGAACCCTTATGTCAAAGTCAGGGTTCAATGCTCACCGACTAACATTCAGACCGTCAAGGTAAGTAGATCTGAATTCAGTTCTCCGTGATATAAAACTGACCTCATAAAAGCACGCCTACTCGCGGCTCAAGAACGTTGAAGTCGAGCCCCTTCAGATCGACGAACCAGACCCCAATACCCAGAGAATGATTGACCTTATGGCTGCTAGTCAATGTGATGGCCCCATGCCACTCTACATGCACACTGTGCTGCGCATCTTGAGGGAACTTCGCATTGAGCAGCAGGAGACTGGAATGGGCTTCAATTACCAGGAGTTCAAGAGTCGCCTGCTTGATTCCAACTTGACCACCGCACAGACTGAACCCTTGAAGCAGCGCCCTTATACACTGGAAAGCTTCCTGTCGAAGCCTCAGGTTGGGCTCAGTGGTAATAGCAAGAAGAGCAAGAAGAAGATTGAGAGGCACGGCTCGGTTTGGGATCCCGTGGTAAGAGATTATATCATCACTACTGCACACGCAAGATTTGCTAAATTCGTTAGCCTGGTCGGTTGACCATTGTTGATCTGTCTTGCCCTTGCATCACGCCGGATACTGCTTGCGCGCTATTCAACATCTGTTTGGGCATCTTTCTGGAGCAGGATCAGTCAGTTGGTCGTGTGGTTGCGTTAGATGAAGCGCACAAGGTTTGATTTACATCTCATTCTCCCCTCACCTTCATCTCAGTGTCCTCATATTTGATCTGACACATATTGGCCTCATAGTATATGAATTCATCCGCTGAAGCAAGCGCACTTACAAACACCCTCTTGTCGGTTGTCAGACTGCAGCGTCATCTCGGAGTCAGGGTCGTCATCTCGACTCAGGAACCCACCATCTCCACAGATTCACCTCCCCAGAATGGTTGCGGATTCTCCGTCACCATCTCGCCGGTGCTGTCGATAACTGCTTCGCTCTTACGCCTGGTTCCGAAAATGAGCTTGACGACCACACTGAGGAAGGCGAGGCAGAACCGCTTTTTACGAAGATCGTGCGCCTTGGTGTTGGACAAGCGCTGCTGTTTGCTCCGAGTGCTACCGTCAGAACTACTGTGGCCGATGATGGCAAGGTGACGATCCATCAGTTGGGTGGCAAGCATTTGACTATCAAAGTCCGTGCCAGATTGACTGATAATGGTGGAAAGAGTGTTCTTTCGGTGTGATGGGTTTGGGCTTCGGTCTTGCGAGATTGTTGCTTTCTCAAGAAGAGACGATCTGTCGAGATATTGGAGGAGAAAAAAAACTATGTTGTTTTGTTCGTTTTGCTTGTTTTCTTGTTTGCTTATTTTGGCTGCATGTCCCGTGATGAACGCTGGATCTCATCGAGAGTCATGTGAGGTGCAGGTGATGCTTTTGCATCCATGGCTGTTGTCGACTTCTCGCGCCTAAACTTTCCTTGATTTATGAGATTGTGCATCATTTTGTCACTAGTCAGTCTCAATTCAGGATATTTTGTCCCACTCCTGCAGTTCTCTATACTCAATCATGGATAATCATAAGCTAAGAATCAGTCAGCATCTTAAAGACTCTTAAAGACCACTACCGAAGTGGAGCAAGGGGCTCCACCAGCGCCGATCAGCGGCGATTGGTGAGGTTCAAGTAAGCGACCGGTCAGCAAAGCGGTCGCTCAATCCCCGCCATTATTGGCGCCCTTCGGTCTCCATCTGTTACCATGTGTTACCCATCCGGGCATTGGAACCAGTCAAGGGGCAGGAATGGGGAATTAAAGCCGCATCATGTCGGAAATCTCGCAGTGCAAACCCCGCATGTCAATAATTGGCGTCAGTGGGGTCAATTTTCGACTGCGTTACCTGCGCCTATATTAGTATAACGTTTTCCCCAGTTCTTTCCTTCGTCGTTCTTCAATTGCATTCCCCCTGAAGCTAAAGCGATGCCCGTTTTTACAGAACACGCCTCGTCGTCACGCGACCTCCGCGTCCTGCCATCTTTCGCGCCTCCTCTTCCCCGCCTTTCTCCAGCCTTCACTCCCAATACTGACCGCGATTCCGAATGTTATGAAGTCGTCATCGTCGGCACCGGTCCCGCAGGTCTCATATTGAACGTGCTTCTCGCGCGCTACGGCCTCTCCGACGCCTCGCTGCTCTGCATCGATGCGAAACCCGGAACTCTGGTATCCGGACAGGCAGATGGGCTGCAACCGCGCACGCTGGAAGTCCTGAAGTCACTGGGCCTCGCCGACGAGATTCTCAACGATGGCTGCCACATGGCGGAGGTGGCGTTTTGGAACCCTTGCGAGAACAAGGACGAGGTGATTGAGCGCACCTCGATCGTGCCGGACGTGGCTGTGCCCGCGCGATTCAAGCACGAAGTTACGATCCATCAAGGCCGCATAGAGCGGATCCTGGAGACGGATCTGTTGCGGTATTCGCGACGCGGCGTGCAGCGGAACACTAACCTTGTCGATGTGCGCATCGACGAGGATGGGGACGCTGTGTTTCCGGTCCTCGCGGAGATCGAGACGGAGGGTGAACGGCGGGTCATTCGATCGAAATATCTGGTCGGTGCGGATGGGGCGCATTCGATTGTTAGACGGTGCATGGGCTTGAATTTAGTGGGCGAATCGATGGATCACATTTGGGGTGTTGTCGATTTGGTGGTTGATACTGATTTTCCGGATATTCGACGACGGTGCGCAATTCATTCACCTGCGGGATCGGTCATGGTTATTCCGCGGGAGCGAATCGCGACTGGGGACTACTTGACAAGGTTGTATGTCCAGGTGCCGGAAGACGAGGTCTTGGAGGAGCAGGTCGCCGTGAACGGATCTGGAGACCAGAAGGGGCGTGCGAAGGAGCGAAGGGGAAAGGTGACATTGGAGGGTATATTTCAGCAAGCAGTCGATGCTCTGAAGCCGTATTATATCCGACCGAAATACGACGGAGCGGTGGATTGGTGGGCTGCATACCAGATCGGCCAGCGAGTGACGGATGAGTTTGCGGTGAAGGATTCGAAGGGCATCAATCGGGTCTTTATAGCGGGAGATGGTAAGGTTCTGTGCTTGAGTTTACATGAAGTTTCAGCTAACGGTTATGGTGATCGAAAGCTTGTCATACACATAGTCCCAAGGTACGTGCGACTTATCAACAAACTCAAAGTATTCATTAATATCACTTACAGGCTGGCCAAGGCATGAACGTGTCTATGATGGACTCATATAATCTGGCCTGGAAACTAGCTCACTCTATCCATGGTCTTACCCCCGAGCCGGAGGGCAAAGAAAAGCCCGACCCTATCCTTGACACCTACCATAGGGAACGCCATACGATCGCTCAGGAGCTAATTGAGTTCGATCGGGCATTTTCCTCCATGTTTTCGGGGAAAATAGGATCCGCAGATGACGGTCTCGACGGGTTGACTCATGACCAATTCTTGGAAGTGTTCAGCACCGGCAATGGATTCACATCTGGCTGCGGAATCGAATACCCCGAGAACCTGACGATTGAAAAACCACACAGTACAGATTCTAAGTATCCGGTCCAACGCACAGACTATCTCCTTGGAGTCCTTCGACCAGGGAGACGACTACTAGATGTGCAACTGAAGAGACACGCCGACGGAGTTCACATCCACTTACAAGACGGTACTGCCCCTTTCCACCCCTAGCCAGGCAATTCGCTAACATGCAATACAGATTTCCGCTCAACCGGTCGCTTCCGCATCTTGTGTCTAACCTCGTCAGATCTCCTCGAGCTCCAGGGAGCCTCAGCCAAAACGTTAACGGCCCTTGGGTCCTCCGTTATTCCACGCTTCCCGCCTTCCGTCGTTGAACAGGTAGTTGTTCATCCTCGGCTATCCAGATCCTTCACCTGGCGAGATGTGCCCGCCGAGCTGAAGAAATACTCCGAAATGAGATTCCACAACGGCTACGAGATTGATGATGCGTACAAAACGTACGGTGTGGATGCAGACCAGGGAGCTCTGGCTGTCATTCGACCCGACGGGTATGTTGGAACGGTGGCAGCATTGGACGATGTGGACCGCGTAGGAAGGTATTTAGAACGGTGTCTGCGAACTGTATAGACGGAGAGATATGTTTTGGAATAGATAGCGAAGGTGCATGAGCATCTAGAAGAGAGAAGCCGGCAGCTTAGAGTAATCATATAAAGATAGAGGTTCACGATGACGGGGATGCGTTTGTTTTCATTGCATGGCTAAGGCTTGCAGGTTTGTGCTGGAGTTTGTCATAGCTAAGTGCAGCCTGTGGGTCACGGACGGCCTTTTTTTTTTTTTTTTTTCTAGCTGGAGAAAAGCCAAACAGGATTGAAAAAATGATTTCGGGTCAATCGATAAGCTTAGGAAAGGAACAAGAGAGAATTGTACGAGAAAATAGGGTCATATCGATTCCCGGCAACGAAAACATAACGGGGATAGTCTCAAAGGCATTTATATATAAAAGTCTCTGGCAATTTCAAACAAGCAACTGTATCCAAACTCCGTAGACTATAAACTCCGTCGGCTAACCGGCATGACAACCCAAGACACCCAAGCAGAAAACGAACATGAGCATCCAGACCAGCCCAAAGCGCTCCCCAGGCAGCGATGCATTGATCGACAATCCCCGGCACAAAAGCCATCCGGGGCGTTTTATGCCTCCGCCAATCCAAATATAGCAGCATAGCCACTTATCTTATCGATAAGTGTCCTGCCACGTGACCGTCTCGTGCCGAAGACCCGAGTTGGTCCACAAATCCTCCAGATTTTCCAGATCATCGCCTCGCCTCCCCCGATGATTCAAACATGATGACTGTGGGAAATCCGGACGGGCTTAATGGAGCCAACCACCGAGCTCCGGTTCCAGCTCCATGGGGCACTTCTGCCTGTCAAGCTTTCGCAACGGGCCAATGGGCGGCTTGTAGTCCATTGGCGAGGAAATTTCTCTCTTCGCTTGTTGGCTCGTCGCAGCGTTAGTGGACACATCAGTCTGGGCGCTCCACTTGTCGGGATTAAGCGCTTCGTATCGCCGATGGGCTTTGGCATGCTGGTCAGGCAGGAAAAAAATTTGGTTGGATTGTGTCGGTTCGTTGGAGTGGTTCGATCTTATAAAGTATGTGGGTTCCCCTGGTTTAGTTTGTGGTAGCTCTCGGGATCTGTGTCGTGTTCTTGGCTTCATTTGCTGTTGGTCTATCAAGTCATATTCATATTGTATCTAATCGACTCTAGAGGTGATTGAGTATGGTAGCAAATCCGGAATCACATCATGATGGCTCAACTCGATCACGATCAACCTCGCTTTCTTCTTCGGATTCGGAGTCTCGCATCTCAAGGTCTGAATATAGACGGTCACAGCAATTGGGGTCTGTGAAAACGAGGTCCAGATCACGGTCCGTGCGGAGTAATCGGCACATCGACAGGGTCTACTCGGGACGGCACATAGACGATCAATCAGTGTACCACAGTGACGATGATGCCGCTGATTATGAGGATTCCGGGGACTTAGATGACGCGAAGAGAGTCAACTCGGCTCTCGAAGTTCGAGAAGGAATTGTGACTGAGCGAGATTATGATCTGGAACGAAACACCCAGGTTTCCGCTGGTCTCGAGAAATCGAGGACGGCGAGATCTGATCGATCACGAGATCCCACGCTGGTAGGATTCTCGCCTTGTATGACAATTACATGGACATGACTGATAAATCATTATTAGGTTACGTGGGATGGCCCTGATGACCCGGAAAATCCCAAAAATTGGCCGGCAAAGAAGAAATGGGCTGCTGTGGTTACAGTATCTTTTTTCACCTTCATTTCGCCCGTCGCGTCGTCGATGGTGGCACCGGCTCTGCAATCCATTCGATCGGATTTCAATATCCAAGATGAGGTTATTTCGCAGCTCACACTCTCGGTGTTCGTTTTGGCCTATGCCATTGGCCCACTCTTTCTCGGCCCATTTTCTGAAATCTATGGCCGGGTTATTGTTCTACAGCTTGCCAATCTGTTCTTCTTAGTCTTTAATATTGCATGCGGTTTTGCACAGACCAAAGTACAGATGATCGTATTTCGTTTCCTAGCTGGTCTAGGAGGAAGTGCCCCATTAGCTGTAAGTTCAGAGCTTCCGCACCCACCACCACCACATGCACTCTCTAATCAGTCTAGGTTGGCGGAGGCGTCCTCTCCGACTGCTTCAAGCCCGAAGAACGAGGCAAAAGCATCGCTATTTACAGTCTCGCACCCCTTCTCGGACCCGCAGTAGGCCCCATCGCTGGCGGGTTCATCGCCGAAAACACCACCTGGCGCTGGGTCTTCTATTCCACTTCCATCGCCGACGGCGTCATCCAAGTCGCCGGCCTCTTCTTCCTCCGCGAAACCTACGCCCCCAAGATCCTGCGCGATCGCGCAAAAGCTCTCCGCAAAGACACCAACGACCCATCCTTCCAGACGGACGCCGAGCGCCAGAACAAAACCCTCCCACAGGTCCTGCGCACCGCGCTCGTCCGTCCCTTCATCCTCCTCTCCACCCAACCCATCGTCCAAGTCCTGGCCCTCTACATGGCCTACATCTACGGGATCATGTACCTCGTGCTCTCGACCTTCCCGGCCCTCTGGACCAGCCCGTCCTACTATAACGAATCCACCGGCATCGGCGGCCTCAACTACATCTCCCTGGGCCTGGGCTTCTGGCTCGGTTCCCAGATCTGCGCTCCCCTTAACGATCGCATCTATCGCCACCTCAAAGCCCGCAACAACGGCATCGGTCGCCCCGAATTCCGCGTCCCCCTCCTCCCCTTGGCCGCCCTCCTCACCCCAGCAGGCCTCTTCATCTACGGCTGGACCGCCCAGGCCCGCGTACATTGGATCGCGCCCAACATTGGCGCCTGTCTCTTCGGCATGGGTAATATCGTCACGTACCAGTGTATCCAGACGTACATGGTCGACGCGTATACGCGGTTCGCGGCGAGTGCGTTGGCAGCGGCTGCGTTTCTGAGATCGCTGGCGGGCTTCGGGTTTCCGCTTTTCGCGCCGTATATGTATGATGGGTTGAAGTATGGGTGGGGGAATAGTTTGTTGGCCTTTGTGTCCCTGGCGTTGGGCATTCCGGCGCCGTTGTTTTTGTGGAGGTATGGTGAGAAACTTAGGAAGTTGAGTCCGTTTGCTGCTGGGTAGGTTTGGTTCTTTAGAGTTTGTTGTTGTTTGTTGGATTGTAAATAAAAAAGAGTTTGGGGAAGGAAGAATTCAACAGTATAGGTGTACAAATTCAATCAATATCGTTGAAATGCGTGTATGTTTCAGATAAAATATAGTCTGTGGAATATCTCGTCGTCGGTCACTTTTTCATGGCTATATATGCATGCAGCAGATAGGAAATCCTCTGCCTCCTCGAAACACTCTCATGCTGACCTAAAATGAATTGATGAATTCACCTGGGTCAAACTACAGCTTTTTTTATAGTTACTGCGCTTACTATATAGGCTATGAGAGGACAGCAGAATCAATATCAACTATGCGCACTAACAAACAATAACTAACTAACAAATTACAGGCAACATCAACTACATGACCATCCACAATTCATTGCCACTAACATTTCATCCTAACTGACCCCATAACCCACATCAAATCAAGTTCTCGACCAGAAACCAAAAAACAAGCAATATCTTCAATCAATCCCTCCCACACCACCTCAAGCCCACTCTCTTCCTCAATCAAGCAAACTCAAACCCCTACCCTACCTCTCTAAGCCGAAGAAGCAGAAGCAGAAGGCGGGCCCCCAGGCCCACCCGGACCACCAGGCCCTCCAGGTCCACCACCACCCGAGTTCGGGTTCTCGACACCACCATTCTCAGTATAGAACACCGCGGGAGAAACATCGCTCGACTTGGTCGCATCAATACCCAACGAGATCCAAGCAAACAAACCATCCTCGACGCTGTCGCCCAGGTACACGTACTGCAGGATCGGGTCAATGTATTCGGCCTCTTGGGCTAGGATACCGTCTTGCGCATTTGTGGTCAGGGGCTGGGTGTTGGCCGCATAGACGGAGGTGGCTTCGACTTCGTAGATTAGGTCTTGATCGAAGTAGGTCTGCGTGACGTAGGAGGCGTGCGCGGTGTAGAGGTCCGAGAGCGTGTTGTTGGCGTTGACGGTGGTGCCGTTGGCTGCGTGGGAGAGGACTGTCGATTGGGGATTGGGGTTAGTGGACTGGGTACTGGGTAGGAGGTATTGGGGAGGGACATACGATGAATGTGGTGCGTACGACCGGTATAGTGGCCTGGGAAGACGGTCTCGAATTGAGCGACGCCGGACCTGTCGGTCTTCTGAACACCACGGAGGAAGGTGGCGTCCAGGTTGCTATCGTCGCCCTGGTTGCCGTTTCCGCCAGCGACAACGCCGGAGTAAACGCCCTATTCTCGTGTTAAAATTCATTTTTGTGGGAAGAAGAGGTAGGAAAGGGTCAGGGAGTGGGTTGAACGGACAGTCGCATTGCAATGCCAGGCATCAAGGTAGATGTCCGGGACCGGATCACAGGTGTTGGTGTCAATGATTTGGAAGTCCAAGTACAGAGGCACACCGGCCTGGTTCTCGGAGATATCCTCGCGGATCAGCTCACCGGTAACATCTTATATGCGTTAGCTAGGGAGTGTGCTGGATAGGAACCCAGAAGGTGCATACAGTAAGGTCCCTGGGTGACATCCTCTCCGAGAATGCAGGTCGCGTTGGACGCGAAGAGCACGGCAGGGTCAACGTTCTGGTCCACGTCCAAGTCCGAGTGGTGATTAGTGTTGAGAACGTCGTCAAGAGACCGCGCCTTGAGGTAGGTGGAGCCTACACAGTGTTAGTCTTAAAGACCCAATATGCAACGTAACCAGAAAAAGGTTAACCCACGGGTCTGCAGTCCCTTGCGACGACGCAGACGTTCAACGGTCAGCTCACGACGAGCAACGTTACGCGCCTCATGGCCACGAGCACGCAATTTCGCAGCACAGTGGTTTAGGCTGCGGTGGTGAACGGGAGCCCGCTTGAGAAAAGCAGCACGTTCGGCGGCCTCAGCCTTGACGTCGTGACCCGGATGAGCCGCTGCGAGACCAGCGAGACCAACCAGGCCCGCAACGAGAGCAGGAGCAAGTTGAACCATAATGCAAAAGACCAAAGACCAGAGTAGAGAAGACCGATGTGAGAGAGCGAAGAGAAAAGGCCTGATGGATGATCAACAATTACTCGACCATCAAGGCACCTTTATACCTTGCCTTCCAACCCGGTTGACTCGGATATCCCAAGGCCAAGAATTGAGGAGATTGCCATGGATGATGGCACAGCGGACATAGATTAACCTGCACTGCTCCAGACCGTCGAATGGGGCGGCATTTGTTGTTCAGCGACTTCCGGCAGAGGTTCAAGATTGGACCCGCCTTGCGGAGAATTCTCCAACTATGAGCATAGGCAGACCAGAGTACTTCGTCTAATGTGACGGCCGCTGCAGAAGACAAGAAAGTCAAATGGCCAGGGCAGTTTAGCCACAGACTCGCGTTAGGGCTTCTCGGAAGGCCAACTCGCCAAGAGAATCAAGGACAAGAACGACCAGGATCACCACGGGCTGACGACGCGGCCCCAAAATTCCGCCGACAAAGCACAGAATTAAAACAAACGACACGGAGCTAATAAGCAACGGAGCCATAGCTAGGAAGAGATAGCGTTTTCTTGGCAAGTATGCTTGCACCGGACTCCGCTGTGGCGTGCAATCTTATCCATCACAAGAGGTTGAAATCTCCGTGGATCAAGCTTATTATGCACAAAACCATCGGCGGCTTGGCGCAGTCGCGAGTGATTAATGCGACGATTCTGATTGACGGGTGTTGTTCGGGCTTCCGTGGGCGACCAAGGTAGATTGATGCACATCGTGCAAGAGAAGGTTGTCGATCATTGCCAACTTTTTCTCCTCTCCACAATGCTTATGGACACATCGAGTGTACTCCGGTGTACGTACTGCTTCCAGAGCAGCTGTCTTGTGTATCTTGGCGCAACAGCGGAAACGTTCCGTTCCGAGGCTCCCCGGTAGATCGAGGACAATGGCAATGCCGATTTGCATTAGCGATATTTAGTGTTTCTAGCAACGACGAGACGAAAATGTATAGCAAACGATCTGCGCAGGAAGCAATTGAACCGAGAAAGACCGGGCAAAAGGCAATCATTGGACAAAGGCGTACCTGATCAACAGGGTTAAGGCTTTCTTGCATGCCTGAATAAGCGGGCAGTCTTTCCCCGACGATATTAAATTTGAGGAGCAACACGAAGCAACCTGGGAATTGATAATCTCCTCACGAGGATTGGTCCAATTCCGATTTTGGTATCAACTTTGATGCAAAGTGGCTGTCAGCCAAGGATCACATGCATCAACGTCTTCTTGCGACCTCCGGTCGTAATCCTGGTATGTGGTGGTTGCGATGGATCTTTAGTTCTTACCAACCGCATTATTGACGCCAATGCGGGAAGGGAGCACGCAAAGAGCAGAATTGGGCCATCGGTGGACTCCGCCGGAGCCGTGGCCCAATTTCAACTAGCTGGGTCATGGGGCGTGGCCCTATCTTGGGCGCCTGCGTCCTGACGCTTTCGGCATACGGAGTAATAATAATAAGCAGAGCTTGGTTGGTCAATTTCCCTGCCCTTGCACATCTCCCGAGGAATGGCTAACACCCCGCAGTCGGAATCGGCGAAATCACGCACAAGGTCGCTAGGAGTGGATGATTGAGATAGATGTCCGCGTTCCTGATGGCGCTACTAATTGGGTGCCGTTTCACGCTAAGAACGACCGTCGGCCGTCTCCTTGCCACGATAGTCAAGACTAGTTTGCATTTGTAACGGAGCTTGTATGAGAGGTGTGTTAAATTCATGCCTCGTGATCGGTAACGCGCTGTCTGCCGTCATTGCGAGCAAACGTTGTATATGTGTAACTCTACCTGGTTGATGGAAAATAGGGTAGACTGGCATTCAACGGCCTGGGAACTCAGAGCACATGGGAAATGGTATCGGACATATCATCTTTGAGTTATTATTAGCGCCTTTATTCTCAATGCAATGCCAAGACCAATAGCGCTGGATATGCAATACCTGACGAGGAAAGCTAACAACCCCGTGTAGACCAGTATGGATGTCCGTCCAGTCAGTAAGATGGGATTGGTGGGAAGTCTCTTATTGGGGCCATGAGCGTCCTGAGTTCTAAAGGAGACCGCCGTTTGAGGACTCAGCAAGGATGATGATATGGCGAAATCTGCGTCTGTTTAATTGAACTCGATATCGAACTGCATTTGCGAAGATTTTGTGGTACTCCGTAGACCACGATGCTACCCAAGAATCACGGATGTGGCACCCGGCGAGATATCCCGAATTTCTTTCATGGGAATCTAAGTGTTCTTACCAATGGCGAAGCAGCGAGATAAGCAGTGGCGCTTGTCTGTGGAGCCTGATAGTATCTCCAGGGCCCAAATCTCTTGGTGCCTAATAGCGATCGTAGTATTATCCAACCCCAAAAATGCAGAACATTCAGTAATTAAATTATCGCCCGAGGCGGGTGGAAATGCCATCCTCAGCGGCAGCTTCGGAGTAGTGACTATCTAACCAGACTTTGAGCTATTGCTGCCGTTTCGACTGTGGACTTCGACGACCGTTGTCGTCCGAATCTGCTTCCCCGAAAGGCTTTTCCTCCGGAAGCCATCGCTGGATAGGGATAGGCTAAGCGGCCAAGAAATGCTAGGCATCTTTGGCAGAAATTTGAAAAGCGGGCGCATGTTGGACAAACAAGCCGCCGTAATACCGACGGCCGGCTCAATGCATGTCCAAACACTGGGTTGCGTTTGCGCATCTAGAAGGGCTGGTCAGATGATATAGACCCAAACAGGAAAAGGGATAGGCGCATACAGGTTATGTCATTTCCCGCCTCCGAGAGCTCAACCATTGCGACCAGGCGAATGATGTCAAAAATCAAAGTTCTAGTAAAGATCAGTGAAAGGTCCAACAAACTAGGGGCAGGGCTTCGCACAAGAAACCGAGCAGAAAAATGCCCGACAACGCCACCTTCTGCGCCTTAGGCACATGCAGGTTCCACACAACCTTCATTGGCATCGCCAAAATGATGGCGTCAGTGACGATATTTGGGATCTGTAAGCCGTAATAGAATTTGGGAAGGTCGATGCAACCTCCAGGAATAGTTGGATCCCACAGCTTTTTGAAAGGAATGCATGTTAATGCGCCGACAAGACAGACACCGTAGGCCCACAAGATGACGACAGATCCGACAACGTTGACGGCAAGGACCATCGGCTTTACGGGAAATAACCGCTTGTAAAAAGCAAGAATGGATAATTTGACGAAGGCGATGCATAACGTGTATGTGAAGCTGCCTGTGGAAAGGGTCTGAATTGGTAAGCTTTCGTTTCGCTGCGTTCGGCTTTTCTCCGTACCTTCATATATACCACAAGTTCATGGGGAGGCACAAAAATTATATGCGTTCCCAGTCCGTTATAAAGTACTATTCAAAGTCAGCGTTAGACCACCGAGTGATGTATCGTATCCACTGACAGATTACCCCAGAAAACGAGACTGCGTAGAGAAACACCTAGCAAGATGAGCATGTAAAGGAACTTCGGCCGAAAGCATTACCCACCAGGGCGACCAGAATCAAATAGTCATCCAAAAACATTTTCGTCTTCGTCACCACTCTACATAATAACCGAAGTACGACCGAGACGGTCGACAAAATCAAAGCAAAGCATGTGGCTGTAATGACAACATGATGAAGATTATCATGCGAATACCCAAGATCAGGGCTTTGCTCGGTGGTAGAGCTGTCAGCCATGGTTGGACCGAATAACACCTTGTATAAGTCGCACCCCCTGAGCGGATTTACTCGGTACAAGCTCGGAAGGATTTAGAAATTCTGACACCCCCATCATTTAAAGCACTCCCTCCCAGCTCAGGGGAGGGGCTTCAGGGGTTTTCATCGGCCAATCTGAGGACAAAACGTCATAGAGCGAGACATGATATCACAATCAATCCCGTTGTGTCCAAGTTTGAACCTCCACATTTGCCAATTATCGAGCCTAGACGACGCCAAAGGTGTGGAACAAAACAAGCCACTTTGTATCTGTCATCGGTCAAGTGTACCTGTCAAATTGTCCATGACAGGAGAAAGGTCGGCGGTCTGGGCAGAATGAACGGACATGAGTCTCCTGGCGGAAAGATACCTTCGGAAAAGTTTCGCGATCAACCTGTGATTTGGTGAAGAATGAGATCGGCACTAGTGACGGACATGTCAAATTGGCGATTATCCGAGATGCTGCGCTACTAGCATTCGATCGAACGCGAGATCATTGGCTTATCTGAAAACTTTGCAGGACGTTTGATCAACTCAATGTTCCCAAGATTCTGGGAATTGTGGAACTTCCGACCTGATGTATCACAAGAGGCGAAGGCAAGCCCTGTTTGTTTCCTTTTAAATTAATAGTTAACATCATGGTCCTGTGATTGCTGAAGTTTCGGAAAAGCGCTGCTCATCTCTCAAAAGGCTCGCTATGATGTCGTAGGAACACATTTTGGGGATCTTTATTGTGAACGGCCGTTCTTGGTAGTTGGGAAGGGCACATCAACCCCTGAATGTATAATAGCGTTTTCAGATCACCAGTACCTTTCCAGGATACCCCCAATCTGTCGCTGGAGGCCAGCCTGATCTGTAGGTATTTGAGGGATGGAGCATGGCTTTCTCCCTTGCTGTTTGACTGACACCAAAGACAAACCCTTCAGGTTCTGTTGCAAGTGTCGTAAGGTTGGTAGTGAGTGGTGAATCACAGCGAATTTCCAATCGGATGGCATAACATAGAATTCTCAAAATACAATCTCATTAGATTCCTGGCCAGGAATATCTCGACTTTGGCACATGTCCTTTTGGATGTTTGACGTACCAAATTCGCGGCTTCCCGGACCACGCTCAAAAGACTATCTCCCACCACTAACGTCTTTTCAGTCGAAAATTCTCTTATTTTACTCAAATTATTCCTTGACGCGCCAAGCCGCGTATGTCATGGAATTCGCCCTGGGATGCGTCTTCGGCGCAGTCAATCAGCGTTGTCGGAATGGTATTTGCGCGAAGCGTTCGATATCACATCACTCCGACGATTAGAATCGTGTGAAGCGGCGGCAGGAACTCACTTCAGGATGGGCTCGGGTTTGACGAATCCACGATCTCGTGGGAGGCTTGGGAAGGTACACCTATGAAAACAAAAACAACATCAGTTCTCATCACAACGATAGCCAGCCCTCGATGGCATTCGTCGCAAATGACAATCTTACAATTGATTTTCGTATCGAAGCTGCGACGGTTATAATGGTTTTTCTGCTCGGGAAGGTTATATTCGATAGATTATCCGTGCCCACGGATATCGACACGATGAAGATGACGACTGGAAGGTCATTGTTGACGACGCGTGCAAGTTCACCCGCTGAGCACATGACCCACAACCACCTTCTACCTGGCTGTCTCAAGTCTCAGGAAAGCAAGATACGGAAATTACTATGTACGCTCACAATTGTACGGGAACTTTAATTCATTGCGTGACTTTGCTTAAAAAGAAATGTATCTCAGAGCCTAACCCACTGCCGATAAATAGCCATCAAATGGCTTCAGCGCGGGTTGGAAGATCTAGAGACGGAACCATGTCCCACACTTGCTCTGCGCCGTTTGTGTAACTCTCTAGCCACGTGAACAAGACTGAGAGGCCTATTGCCGGCGATGGAAGGTATATATAGAGTGAGAGTACTTTGGTTCTATTTGGTTAGCTTGCGTGTTGGGATTTTACAAGATATCGGAAGGAAAACAAAGGAGCGTGGAGACGGATAGAGCGAGAATAGGAGGGTGGAGTGAGAAGAGGAGGATAGAGGAGCGTGATTAGAGAAGAAGAGCGAGAAAATGTGGAGGATAGTCGAGTTGAGGAAATGGAGGATGGTAGAAGGAAAGAATGGGAGGAGGAATGGGGGGTGGAAGAAGAAGAAAGAAATGGGGAAGAAGAGAAGGAAATCAAGCAAAATCAGGCAGCGAAAGATCTGGCCAGGCGCAAACATTCACTTTTATAATTTCATTCACTCAGAAACTCTCACGTAAGTATACTATGTGGTTTTCAACTTTTGTGGCAAGAACAATCTTTCTCTAATACTAATTTCCCAGAGTGCTATCAAACACAAAAGCCACGCAGCTAGCCAACCAGCACGAGCCATTGTGCAAAGACTAACGAGAATGACATGTCAAGGCCAACTTGAGCCATAGGTATAGGGGGAAAAGCTCCACTCAACTGAAAGTTTAACTACTCTGGATAAACTCCCACGCATTCAAACTCGCCTCCTCCACCTCCCGTTGCATACCATACATCCTTCTCGCAATAAAGGCATCATGCGGTGCATCCGGGAGCTCATAGAGATGGACCACATTGTCAATAGCACGCATATCCTCCACAAATTGAACATTAGACTCATAGAAGCTCTCCGCAGTCCCGACCATAACCCAAAGAGGCACCGCGACATGGAAAGGAGACTGTGCAAAGCAGAGATAGTGGTGTGAGCTTGGCACAATGCTCCCATTATCAGTCACCTTGTCCACAGCCCATTCCAAGAACTTCACTTTGAGACAATCAATCGTTTTGTTCGCGCTCTGATTGATGTGATTCAAGTCAGAGAGATTGACCCAGGCAGACCAGAGAAGTGCCGCTCTAGGCAGAGGCAACAGGCCTGGATGATCGGCAAGGTAACGCAAAAGTGCCAGAACCAGGTTGCCGCCTGCCGAGTCTCCAGAGAGTATAATTCGCGATCGGTCGATGCCGAGGTCTTGATTGAGGTAGCGATAGGCTGTGACTGCATCTTGGATGGCGGCGGGGAAGCGGCCGTTTGGTATATTTGCCAAACGATAGTCCAGACAGAGGACCAGGGCGTCGTCGAAGTTTTGGCTCAGGGAGCGGGCACTGAAGCCACATGTGTCTTCACGAGCATTGCCCAACATGTATGCGCCTCCGTGAAAGTGAAGGACAACGTTCATGGAAGTTTCTGTCGGGTTGTATGGTCTTGGATACCAGACTGCGCCTATCCTGGCGGGTTTAACTTCAGCATTGTCAAGAATATCAGTATAAATATCGTCCAAGCCGGGCTCGATGATGACGAATCGGTCGGCTTCTTTCCCAGGATTGAGGAACAGTTTGGCTCTGTGTTCTATCCCGTAAACCAGCTCAGCAGAGAGATTGATTATCGCGATTGAGATGCAGCGTCTGTAGGGCCAGCGACGGGGACGCGAACGCGGAAAGGCATAGTAAGCGAAGTAGAACAGAAGGCGGAAAAACGCGACCGGGAGGAAGTAAAGAATGAAAAGTACTTTGAAAGGCCAACAGGTCGTCAGGCAAGCTTTGCGTGCCATTTCGAGAAGCCTATCCGGCACTACTGTGAAAGTTCTTCCAGCGCAGATATACGATGAAGGGAGGATAATTCTGGGGGGCCTGGAATGGATGAGGAAAGTCAGGTAGCATGGGAATGTCAATGTTGTGCTCCAAGAAAGGAAGGTTCCATGGACTCATCACTAGACAGAGCCCATGTTCATTATTGGCCGCATAAACAGGATCAATCAACGTGACCTGAATATTCACTCTTATCCCCCCAGCTAATGCTTCCATCCAGTTCAAATTCAAAGCCTCCATCTAAATCCGGGATGCCACCAATCCAGATCTTCAACCTCCTTCTGGCTCAACCCGTCTAATTCACCTCTAACATCACGTTTCTCCCTTCGGCGATTATCCCAGGTCATGTACAGCAACAACGCAATAGCAACCAGCAGTGTGGCTGAAGCAGCTGCGAGATTCAACCCATTCCCTACACGGTACAAAGGGGCATCCTTGGCCATATACGACCATGTCGATATCAAGCCGCCAATATTTCCAATCAATCCTGTCGTGCCGATGGCGGAAGACCGAGCAGAATCGGAGACAACATTAGCAGACGCGATCGCGTTGACGAGCGCGCCGAAAGTGAAAGACCCACTTGCAATTAGAAATGTGGCCCCGTATTGTGTCTTTTTGTCAGTTGTTGCAAGGAACATGATATATCCGATCATCATGAGCGGGGCACAAACAAGCGCAATGACCAATCGACGATCGATCCTCCATGAGATGAATGGAAAGAGAAGAGTGAAAAAGGCCCCTACAGCGTACGGCGGAACTGTATGAAGCTGCTGCGATATGACGCTTGAATCGGGATATATCGTTTTGACGATCGTGGGCGCAAAGAAGCCTAATCCCTGGACTGTGATCTGGTTCAAGCAGAACATTAAAGCTGCTCCGAGCGTTGCAGGATTGACTATTCCTCGGAGAGTTTTAGTGCGATCCAGACGATCGAGTACTTCCGAGGTTGCGACACGTTCGGATTTCACCCTTGCAATTGCTAGATGTTTCTCCTCGGGTGAAAGCCATCGCGCAGTTTCCGGGCGGTCGGTCAGGGTGAAAAACGAGATAACAGCAAGACCGATGGTGATGATTCCTTCAATTGCGAAGATCATGCGCCATTCTCGCAGATTTCCGAAGTGGTCGAGTTTTAGAATTGCCGATGCAAGGAGCCCCCCGAATGCCCCCGCTAACGGAGACATGACAATATAGCATGATATGCGGAAGATAAGCTCACTGCGTCGATACCAACGGGAGAGATAGTACGCGATTCCAGGTAGCATTCCGGCTTCAAAGAAACCAAGAAGGAAACGGACCCCGGAGGCACTATGAATTGTGTGCACGAACGCGGTGCCTAGGGAGCATATTCCAAAACCGAGGGTGATCGCCGGAATGAACCAGCCGGGTCCGACACATTTACATGCGATCGTACAAGGAATTTCGAATATGATATAAGCAATGAAGAAAATCGAGAGAACGGTATTGAAGTCATTGCCCGTAAGATTGAGATCTGCTTCGAAGCCGGCAAGCTTGGCGTTTCCTAGACAGGGTGAGCTGCTGAAACAAGTCAAAATAGATCGGTTACATGTTACTGACCAATATTGGCGCGATCAATAAAACAGAATAGGTATAGTACGGCCACGGTGGGGACAACATATAAGTCTATCTTGGTCCGCAACCGAGACTCGGCTTTGGCATCGAGTTCCACAAGAGAATGGCCATATCTGATCGAATAAGCAAAAAGTATCCATGGGGGGGACGAGTTGCGCATACTCATCGGTTGCAACTTGACCATTTCCAGCCGCATTACTGGCCGAGAACTCTTCACAACCAGCAAAACCTTTCTCAGATACAGATTGCTCGTTGTCAGAAGCCATAGTTCACTGTGGTGAATGCATAGGATGATGTGGATGAAACGAACTTATTCTCCGCCAGGTCGGAGCAATGCATTGCCCCATTTTATATCCGCACGACCTTGATCGAGGATAGTGACCTCTAGAAATGCGGGGAAGCTGTCAGGTCCCTTCCGATGAAAACCAAGACCACGCCGAAGTCAAACCATGGTCCGCCCAACTCGGTATCGTATATGTAGAGCTATGACTGGCCAGTAAGATCCAGAACACTCCGAGTAGGTTTTTCTCTACTTAGCGGGATATCCGACTTCTTTGTCCAACTATCCGATAGCAATCGGAAGTGAGTTCTAGATATCGGCTGCGCAGCCGAAGAGCCATCCTCGCGACTGAAATCTCCACATTACCCCGGATTTCCCGCGTTGTGGGGGTGTCTGCTCCTTCGGCTTTTGCGATCTTCCGATGGAAAAGGCCTGGATTGGGTTATCCTTTGAATGTTTTCAAGTATCTGTCTGGTCCCTCAAAATCGAAAGGGCAAATACGAGGGTCTAGAGCTGTGGTCGCCAACTAGGAATCTGGTACAGCTATATCGTCCTGCTCGGACGGCTTTATTTCGACGCAATATTCAAAACAAACATCGGAAGGCCCGAAGTTCTTCGGATAAAGGTTATGAAGCTCGTCACGCAGGAAATCAAAGCCCATCCAATCAGGCGGAGATCCTACTAACAGGTCTGATCTTCATCTGAACTTGAAAGAGAGGTACTACGGTGACCGTTGAATGGTTGCGAAGAGTTTGGGGAATCCTTTCCTCCATGTGTGGAAAGATAAAAGTAATCATGCGAAGGTCAATATAGAGTCATCTGCCTCATGCAAATCATCCAGGAAGCTCGTGAAGCTAGACCACGAGGTTTGGCCCAGATCTTCCGTCCAGTCGTCAAAGTTTAATATCTCCCAGATATCCTTGGGGGTATCGGGCTCTGAAGTGTTCTGCTCGCTTGTCTTCATGGCCGGCAAAGCTTCTCCGACAGCACTCTGTTCATTAGAAGTCGAGCTCAGTGTGGAGCCTTGTGTTTTGTTCCGGGCAAGCTGGTTATCAGGAACGGGTTGTTGTGGCTCCCGCGGGATAGTTGTTGTTATGAGAGCCGCTCTCTTTGACTCTGCCTGTCTCATCAATTTATCAATAGGTTTCCACAGCATCCCGTCTTTAGAGTCGGCCACAGCATGTCCAACGACGCGGAAGGAGTGTTCCACAGTTGACCAATAAGCCTCCATGACAGAGAAATCGTCGCAAGCACAAAGCTCAGCAAGGGCCACGGAGAGCGGATGCCAAGGAGCCCATAGTTGCTGGAACCAGCCCCACGAACCGACCACAGGGTTCTCGGAGAGGTCCTGTGACCTCTGCAGGATATCTACGGAGAGTTTCAGAAGGCCATGATTTTTAACTTGCGGAGGTGTGAAACTGGAGTCCCGTTGCAGAGGCCTCAGTGCGGCCAGCTGTAGAGAAGCAGTGAGGCATTCCGCTGACTTGACAGTAAGCCACTGAAGGGGGTCATTGTCCGGACTGCACCCAGAAACCAATTTTATTGCTTCTTTTTGAAACTCGATCACGATTGACTGTCGATCTTCCATGTCCATGATCCCATGCTGCGTCCAACGCGAGAAATTAAGCGATCGCATAACTTTATGGGCTTTCGCCACGAGCAATGTAAATGTCATATCGGTGTATTTAGTTGTTTCTTGTGGGATTGCATTGCTGAAGAAGCCGATGTCATTGTCGTTAATATTCGATGGAGTGTTTTGTTCGAGCCATGCGGGTATGACCATCGGCTCGGTTGCTCGATCCAAGGATGACTGGGCGTCAAGGATGCCGATAGCATGCCAGACACGCCTGCGTAGTTCCATCTCGAGCGGCCTGATTGAGAAGGGGGGATTCACAATGTGGAGCGATAACGCTTGGCCTACTCGCAATGCCATGCTCAACATTGTCCACACACGTCGACCTTGGTCCAAAAGACGGTATGAAAGCTATTAAGTAAGCTGGAATTAGAACTCTGCTTGAAAGATACAAGTAGCTTACCAACGATATCATGAAAGCCTGAAGGACGGTTAAATCGTTTGTTGTCGGGAAATCAGCATGGTATAGAGCGGCGTCGCAAACTCTCCGATACTTCGCGACCACTGAAGATTTATGCTCCTTGAAAACGCGGTCACATTCTTCCTCGCTCAAAATGCAAACGGCAGCATAGTAGATAGCAGATGCGAGTGTATTTGGCGCATGGTGTCCATCGTCATAATCGAGATACTGCTTGCCTTCCAACAAATACGCCCTTAGGGAAGGTTGATGGATAACCTTGAATACAGGGTCGATTCGTGACAAAAATATTTCTACCAAACTCCTATGGAGCTCAGGGTCGTGGGCGCCACTGGAGGTCGCCTCATTAAAGTCAGCAAGACAGAGCAATCCCAAAGAGAGAATATTTGAGGGGATTCACAAAAACACATTCCGACTAAAGATCCATTAGCATGCTGAAGATAAATGTAGGAGTACAACGTGCTAACCTGTCCCTTCACGTCACTCCAGGGCGAGCCACCAAGAAATTGAACGTCTCCATCGTCATCATTCTTCCTGGCGCACGGGACATTGCTTGTATCCCAAGATGTCGCAGAAGGGACGAATGAGCTTTCTATTGACTCTGGTATATCTCGATGTGAGCTGCCCCCTCCCCTTTCCTGCTCTCGTTGCTGAAGAAGGTGTTCGAGCCTTGCTACGCGAGATCTCAAATCGCCATCATTGTTTGTCGGAGGTCCACCTTTACCCACCCGGTGCTTTCCCCGTGGCAAACGCTGGCGCACTACTGGCTTGCAGACCGCTCCTTGGCGCTGACAATACGAGCAAGGATTCAATTTATCACAACGTTTTTTCCTTTGAGTGCATAGTTCGCAACTGAGTCGGGCTTCGGGCGCCAAATGACCGGCGGCTGAGAGGCCAATGCCTACAGTCTCGGACATAGTCTTAGGGCCGCCTCATCACAGGATCAATGGAGATTGGAAGAAAAATAGAGATGGAAAGATATCGTTCGGTCGTCTCAACCAAGAATTGAAGCCCAAATCTGGACGTGGTGGGTGATCAGGAGACGTTCGCTTAGTCACGAATGACTCAGCCGATCATCAACGGTTCCGCTGGTCGCGCCCGGATAAACAACAATTCTTTACCCACAGAACTCGATATGAGCGATCTCAGATCACACATCTCATCGATCGAATGGAGGTGATTTGGATTTGGAATCATATTAGCACGCCAAGACGATGGAAGTATTGCTAGCTGCGCGATGTCTACAGTTACAGGGTACCTCTGACAATGTCGCATTTCGTTGCCTGCTGCCAACATTCTCACAAACTTGGAGCTTGGGACATGCGACATCAACGCCCCTGACAGTTTGAAGCCTCTCCTTAACTCTGGAGTAACGTCCTGGCTCCGTTGAAACCACTAGAACAATTTGATCTCCTTTCTGAAATTCCCCGATAGATGTCAAACTAACTTGTGGGCCTAGTCATCCACTAATACTACGGTCGCTCCTTCTGGTTGAAACGACCGGTGCTCTAGATTATGATTAACGTTGCAAAGATCTTGAATTTGATGAGCACTCGGATTCCTGTCGTCCGCGATCTACGAATTAATATAGCGACTGCGTCACTCACAGCTAGCCATGCGTTTTTGCCATCCATTCGTCCGGGATGCCTCACTAACATGCTCTTGGCCTGGTCCTACTTCATCTCCACCATTTGAAAATATCCCGAGGCAATCTGAAAAGTGCGATCAGGCACTGTTCATGAAGATGCGCGCAAGCGTCAAACTACCTTCACATCGCAACAAGTCCACCACTGGCCGAGGAAGAAAACTAGACAGATTCACCCCTATCTCCCATGACCCATAGGTGTGAACAGAGGACCCATTCAGGATCCAAACTAGTAAGTTGGAGTTTTATATAGTTTAATCTACCGCAGGCGCCCACCCAGATTGTGGGCACCCGCTTGCTAGCAAGGGCTTGGTACTGGTGATATGTGGTTCGTTTCCCGAATTTAATTTACTGCATACCACTAGACTTGGTTCTTTGGGCTGACTTTGATGAAAAGTTCTTGTTCAGTTTGTCTCATTCTCAACATTACCTTCAAGGTATGTCTCGACCAGGGCAATTGACGTACATTACGCATACAAGCTACAGCTTCGTGGCGGAACATATCTTCGGGCCGATCATTGTGCGCTGAACAAATGTGTGGTCTCGTCTTTTCGCAGGATGCTTTCTACATCCTGCTTCAAGGTACATTCTTGGCTTGTGAACTCTTCGTGCCACTTTGTTCGGCATAGAGAACATGGTCCTTACTGCAGACCCTATTGATTAGGACAATTGTACGGCCAGCATCGTTGGGCAGCATCTGAGCTTTCGACGGTTTGCTGCTGTCCTTGCGGGACTTGCTCATTCCGCAATTGCCGCGTTTTAGATGATGATCTTTCATCTAAATTCTGGAGACCGTGCACTCACCGTGCTGCCAAATGGAGTCGAGAAACCTTTCTCGTGCGAAAGAGCCAAATGTTACATTTGGCTCAAGTCTTCTATTGGTGTCCAAGTCACCATGCTCGCCTTTCGGCAACCTTACCCTTGTTACCAAAGCGTGTTAAACACAGGCATTGATCTCGATCACAGAGTGTAAATCGAATGCCATAATCAGAGCTTGGATTCCAGTCAATATTCGGGAGTATATATCTCTACCGGTGGGCCGCGGTGGCAAGCAGTGAGAGTGGCTTCGAGCAACAACGGATAACCTTTCCATCACGTACGACACAGGTCATCTTGGAAGCCTTTGGCTCGTACCTCGGAGAGGAATTGATGATTGTTTTCAAATACAGCCGTGGTCTGGCGCTCTCTTTTTGATGACAGTCGTCCTAGCGTGGCAGAACAACAGAGTACGCCAATTTGCTATTTTAAGATAGATTGCCTCATCAAGTCGGAAATTGCCGTCAATCAGGGGAAGTTGCGGCTGCACGATCTTATATTGCGTTTATTGTTCAGTTCACGCCAGGCGACCCGAAAGATCCATTACTGCATACGTGCGCCTCGGTGATCTTCGCGGCTGTACAGGGTGCACGACTATATTAACCTGTGGGTAAGAGAATCTCGAACACGGCGAACGACGCGTCGGCATTTGAGACCATAACAATAAAAAATATATATTCCAAAGGGGCGATTACGTCAGTTATCTTAATTAGTCAGGCTCCAAGTCAAGAATCGGTACTTCCACACTGCCGACATCGCTCGAAGGATTAATTTACTTGGCACGGTAGGTCAAACTCAATTTGGCCGTTGCTAAATGCTCCTGCCAAATCCTGTCTAGACCTGTCAGTGGTTGACCATGGGGGTAAAGTTGCGAATAGACCATATGTGGTTACTACTGCTACACGAGATCTGTTTCGGCCCAACACCGTGCAGTGGCTGCCGCTGCATAACATCTTGTGGGAAATGAATAATGGCTCGGGAGTTCGCCGCCCCGGAGGCCCGGAGCAAGAAATGCGCCCGCCACCGTGGATTTGGTACGGAACACTGACTTTGCCCGAGGCCAGAGCATTCTATATCAGCGGGAGGCTCAATAATGCAAGCCACGTGCGCGCCACTCCGTGATCAGTCCGTGTCCGAGAGGATCTTTTCCCGTAATCGAACCTCTTCCGGTCACCAAAAAATAGGTTAAGCCCTATCCCCTGAGTCATGGAAATTGGTTCCAGGCGGCATTTCAGGGACCCAGCGACAACAAGTCCCACGCCCACACTAACTGGAGATAAAAAAGGTGCAAAAAAAAAAAGTGCAAAACGCAGTACCCACGGCACACTGTCCACCTGGGACTGAAATTCCGTCACTCATTCCAACCACATCTCATTGGGCAATCTAGAAGATCTCCAGAACACAGACGAGTGCTTCGATTGCGGATCTGCTCGACTCGCGAGTGGGCGCCAAGACAGCAGGACTGCGTGCTGATTGCCTCGGTTTCACTTGACCCAAACTCTATGATGGGCTGGCGTGGAATTTATCTAGATTCTTCTCAGCAGAGGTTTAACCGACCACGAGCCTCGGACAACGGTTAACGGCTGGCTATTCGCTGTCGCCTCGTTCCGCCCAGTCCATGGATCTTCATTGGGAAGTCACCGGACCAATTCCCTGGTTGAGATCCTCGCCTCGCAGAGACCATCCAGAGGCACCATCGTGATAGATAAGCTTATCCTGTCTAGTGTAGTTTCAGATTGCTCGTTTGGGATAAATCTCCATGGTGGATAGCCCAGCCGGACAACTTCTGGGTCTCCTAAAAATGGGTACATAATGGCGAGCGAGAGGAAGAAAAACCCTCTAGACCCCCTCGGTCCCGTTCCCTCGTGGTTCTTCTGACAGTTCAATCCTGGGGTGCATCATCGGCGGTGTTGAGTTCCGTTCTCATTGCCAAAATGAAGCCTCTCCATTACTTGCTGTGCATCTTGTCTCTTGTCGTGGGGTTACATGCGGCGGATCCCGATTTTAACAAGTTTCCCTCGTGTGCTGTATGTACTGGCTCGTGTTCTTGCTATTTCCTGCGCAGTGACTGACCGACCTTGCGCCAGCTTGACTGTGGGAATCAACTTTTTGACACTTGGGGGATTCCCAACTGCGATCTAACAAATTCGACATGCTTTTGCGCCAAGAGCTCGTACCGGGACGATCTCTTGAACTCTGTCACCCTCAACTGCACAACTAAAGAGGAGTTCAGTAGGTCTTGCTTCTCGTTGAGTAATGTAGGCGACGCTAATCCACTCTAGTCACAAAGCGACTGTCTGCGCAAGTATGCGGTATCGAGAAACGTAAAGGTCCTGCTGAGATCGACGGTTCGACCCTGGCGCCATTGATCTTGGGTGCAATTTTCTTCTTCATCAGGATAGGAGCGAAAGGCCTTGGTCTTGCTGGTGGTTGGGGATGGGATGATTATACCATCATTGTTTCATTCGTGAGTGTACCTCCTGGCATTCGAATTGCGCAATTACTAAACCTTCCCGCTCACAGGTGTTGGCCGTGGCTATTTACGTCCTCAATATTTACAGTAAGTTCAATGAAACTTTTATTAGGCGAATGCAAACTCACGTATCAGTGATCCGTTTTGGATTCGGCAGGGATATCTGGGACATTCCTTTTGACACGATTACCAAATTTTACAAGGTTGGTTGGACATCTCCTGGTCTATAATGCGTACCATATTAACTTCTCCAAGTATTTCGAAGCGCTTGCCGTGATGTATAAAATCCAAATCTCGCTCGCCAAAATCTCCGTCTGCCTGTTCCTTTTGCGCATCTTTCAGTCCCGATCGTTCCGCTATTCCGCGTACACCCTTATCGGTCTCAACGCTTCCATCGGTATAACATGGGCTCTTGTGGACTCACTACGATGTATCCCACCGCATCTTGATTGGACGGGGTGGATGAACGAAGAAGAAGGCCAATGTATCAACTTTATCGACTCGATTCTGGTCAACTGTCTCGTCAACATCGTTGTCGACACTGCCTTGATCATCATGCCCGTTTACGAAGTCAGCAAGCTCCAATTACCGCTCCGGAAGAAGCTCACCGTGGGGTTGATGTTTGTGATGGGATCAGTGTAAGTGATTGGATATAACCACCAACCCCCGTTGAACACCAGCTGATCTTATCTTCCCTGCAGGTTAACCATCATCGCAATTATCCGTGTGGTCGTGTTCTGGAATAATCGATGGGGGGAGAACCAGACGTACGGACTGTATCCCCTGATCCACTGGTCTGTCATCGAATGCCAAATCTCCGTGATGTGCGCCTGTCTCCCCGCCTCTCGCGCCTTGATCAGTCATTTCTTCCCTGGAATCTTGGGTAATTCTACGCGACGAACCTACGGCACTGGCCCTTCCAACTGGTATAATAAGGAGCCGTCGCAGGGAAACAGCAAGATCGCCAAGTCGGTTAGCTACTCGGTCAACTATGCGCCCCGGTCGCAACAGGATGATACGACTAGTATGGTGGAGTTGATGGACGTTGAGGGAGCGGCGAGGTATGCCCGATAACAATAGTCGAGGTTGCGGAAATGATGAAGCAGAATATAATTCCGCCGTGTCTACGTTCTATCTATATTTCAATTATGATGACAAGATTTACATTTAATGAAGTTTTTCGAATAAGCAACATAAAGTGATTTGGGTATCGGTGAAACAACGCTCGCTATTTAAGCATGGTGTAATGATACATTCTAAGTACAGGATATCGCAGACGCCATGAGGTAAGGGTAAGAATCAGGAACAGAAAGCACAAAAAGCAAACTCCTATATGACCGGAAATAAGAACAATCCCTACAAGCAAAGAAACAGGTTCAGGGGAAGAAGAAAGCCGTCAAATGGCCTCCCAATCCATCGCGTCGACAATGAAGGCCCAATCCCCGTCCATCTCCATCTCATTTGCTTTGTCACCATCCACGGACGCGACATGCGCCTGCGCAAGGAGATACCCCTCTTCCAACCCACCAAAGATCTCCGTCAGGATTTGATTGAAATCATAACTCTCCAAGGGCGGCATCTGTCTCCGCCACCTCTCCCCTTCCAGTTCCTCCTCCGACATATCCGCCGTCTTCCATCGATTCCGCAATTCCTTGGCTTTCCGCAGCTGCTCGCGCACATCGCCTCGGCCCAGAACCTCATGCAGCGGACACGACGGGTCCTCAAGCGTCTCCAGCACATTGGCGTGGTAGGAGTGTCCTCCCCCACCGGGTCGAGCTCCTGCTCCGCCGGGACCCATCGCCGTGGTATTCCACTGCACGCCCTGGCCTATTTTATTGCCGCGCCATTTCCGTGACGGGGTCGATGTGACTTGGACCCCGAAGACGCCGAGGAGATGCACGATGGCCCGCTCCAGCAGCGCGTAGTATTCATAGAAATCGATCTTGAACATCGTCTCCGCGTAGAGGTCGATGTCTGTGTCTGCATCTGGCATCCCGGACTGCGTGGCGAGCCGATACGCCTCCCCCAGAGAGCGGAGTTTCCATTTCAACCGCGCGACGAGCTTCGTGAACCGTGAGAGCTCTTGCGCTGGGTTCGCGTGGCCCGGTGCGTTGCCGCTGCCGCTGCCGCTCGTGCCGGTGCCGATGAAGCGGGTACTGCTACCAGTACTAGCGCTGGTGAAGGTATTGCGGGTATTCCGAGCCTGAGGGTTCGACGGGGAAGATTTGAAGGAGGACAAGGAGGACAAGGAGGAGGAAGAGGAGGAGGTCGGAGCTCGAGACGAGGAGGGAGTGGGTTTTCCGGAATCTTCGGTTGTTGGCCCCGGCGCCCATCGGGATTTCAAAAGGTCGGACATCTCGGTACTTCACTCTAGTCGATCGGTTAGGCGGATCAGCTAACTAGTGAGTAGTAGTGAGCCGGGAGGGGAAAATTGACACTTACCCCCGCAGATGGGGCGGTTCGATCGTTGATATATCGAGGAGGGAAGGTAAGCGCGATTTGCCGAAGCAGGATGATTTGCGATGCGACGCGATCGAAAGCTCGGGTAGAGAAGAGAAATTGGTTCGGTTGCGTTGGTGGAGCCGTGGTTCCGTTCGAATTTAGAACTAGACACCTTTAGTCTGGTTTAGTGGCACCTTGGCGGGTTCTAGGAAATCAATCAAGATGAAGAAAGAAATGAGAAGAGCTCGCTTGGGGTTGGGGATTTGACGCTGGTTGAGGATCGTTATGGATGTGTCAAAAGTGTAGACTGTATATCGCTAGAAGATTTGCCACAAGCAAGTTGAACCTCAACTATTTGTACCAGAAGGTGAACTGCCAGTAGATACAAATATCGTAAATGCCTTAATTCAGTAGTCCTCTCAGAGTGTACGAAATTTTGATTCTGATTGTGCAACCCGAGCCTTTATATATTCGCAACAATGAAATACATATCAGGGATGTCACCTACAAAATCTCAACAGGTGAGAAAAGCAAAGATGGTTAGAGGAGATTCCCATTTGCATCGCGATTGACTGACGTAACTATAATGACAGCTGACCAATGAATTTAGCAAGGCATGGTAGTTAGGGCTAGATATGTATAAACCCCGGACTATCACGGCTTTGCTAGTATGATTCTACCCATGCTGCTTACAGCTCTAAAGTCGTGCATCAATTCCACTAATTTATATACAGAGACAATTGACCGCAATTTGAGTTTGCTCAAGCTTTGTATACTAAGGGATCTGATTTATTCGAACAAATAGAATTCTCATTGAGCCAACCTGTCCAAAGAATTAAAAGGCTATTCCCTTGAACATATCAGTTCCTATAATTAATTCTGAATGACTGTATGAGAGAAACTTCCAAGTAGCCCCCTTCCTACAATACTATATAAATGCACCGCTCTCTGCAAACTTCCTTTCATCTATCAATCAACGCCACTCGATGGAAGAACTAACATGCCATTGTCTTTTCTACTAACCAAGATCTCCAAACATCCCACAATGTCCTCAGATAGCCCTGAGTTCGAGCCCATCCGCGAGATTCTCACGGCCCTTCTCCGCTACCTTGACAAGGGCACTCCCGAATATCTGGATAATGTGCTCACCTCTGACGCTGTCTTGATCCCCCCATTTCCTCTCCCCAGTGTCAAGGGGCTTCCTGCCATCAAACAAAAGTTGCAGAAACAGTACGTGGAAAATGAGTGGTGGAATGAAGCCGCCATTCGCTCCATTGAGATGATGTCGTCCGACACAGCCTTCGCAGTGTCGTGCTGCCAGATGCCTTCTATATTCCAAACGCTGGTTTTCAATGATGACTTGGTGAAGGGCAAAACAGGTTGGAGAGTTCGACGGAGGAAGATTACCCTGGAGTGCGGAAAGAGTGCTGGAAAGAAGGAATCGTCCTAAGTAAAGGCTTGTCTTTAGTTCTTTCTTCGTTGAGTTCCTTTTTATATATAAAACGATCAAGTGAGCGGAACCTAACTTGTGTTTTCTATACCATGGTCTCTGGGTAAAAGGTTTGAATCAAAAGTTTTCAAGAGCGATCTACACAATTCGCATATCGTATGATGCACCAACCCAACCTTCGTAGCCCACTAAATAGCCTAAAAGCAAGCTAACCAACCGCCCGACCAATAACCTCACCCGCACCCACTGGTATCGCGGGGTTACCACAAAAGCCCGAATGGTTCGTGGAGATTCCCCGACATTCCTCCGCCTTGGACAGCGCTGAATGATGCGGGGAATGTTCACCGGTCCACATTTCTGGCCTCCAAACGTCCATAGTCCGGGTTACCGCGCATCTTGGCTGCTTCGCTCGGGGTAATATATATGCCCATCCCCATTTCCTCGCTCCACTGTCTTTTCACCGGCTTTGCGTCAATTATTATAAAAGGTATGGTCGGTCCACTGGCCCTGCGGGGGAGGAATTCTGTCCCTCGTCAAGGAATTCAGGCAAGATGATGCGTTTTTCGAGGGCTGCGGTGTCCTTTCTGACTGTCTTCGGTCGTTGGCAGGGAGTTATGGCCAAGACCGATTCTGCTTCGGCGTCAGATGGTGAGTGTTAAGTTGTGATACAGTCCTTGCTTGGAATTGAGGCTAAGAATTGCAGCCATCGTTGTCCAGGACAAGACGTTCACGTTGAATGGCGACAATGTGTCCTATCGCTTCCATGTTGATAATACCACTGGGGACCTGTTGTCCGACCATTTCGGCGGCAGCATCTCCGGTGCAATCCCCACGGACCCAGAACCAGAGGTCAATGGCTGGGTTGGCATGATCGGTCGTGTCCGACGTGAGTTCCCCGACCAAGGACGAGGTGACTTCCGCGTCCCTGCAATCCGCATCCGACAGTCTGCTGGTTATGCCGTGAGCGAACTGCAGTACCAGTCCCATTCGGTGATCAAGGGAAAACCGGAATTACCAGGACTACCGGCCACATTTGGTAGCGAGGACGAAGTTACTACGCTGGTGGTTCACTTGTACGATAACTATAGCTCTGTCGCGGCCGACTTGTCGTACTCGATCTTTCCTAAGTACGATGCCATTGTGCGTAGTGCGAATGTCACGAACAAGGGAAAGGGAGACATTACGGTCGAGGCATTGGCTAGTTTGAGTGTTGATCTGCCTCTCGAGGACCTGGATATGATCGGCCTTCGCGGTGATTGGGCCAGAGAGGCTCGTCGCGAGAGACGGAGGGTTGAGTATGGCACTCAGGGGTAAGTCGCTGATCCTCGATGATGCATCAGAATGATATTAACAGCAGTGCCAGATTCGGAAGTACAACGGGATTTTCGTCTCACCTGCACAACCCTTTCCTCGCGTTGGTCCACCCCTCAACTACTGAGTCTCAAGGTGAAGCATGGGGTTTCTCTCTCGTCTACACGGGCTCCTTTGCCGTAGATGTCGAAAAAGGCTCACAGGGGCTCACTCGTGCTCTTCTCGGGTTCAACCGCAACCAGCTATCATGGTCCCTTGGGCCCGGAGAGTCTCTGACATCCCCCGAGTGTGTCTCTGTATACTCTAACAATGGCATCGGGGGCATGTCTCGCTCCCTGCACCGGCTTTACCGCAACCATCTCATCAAAAGCCAATTCGCAACTTCAAACCGCCCCGTGCTACTCAACAGCTGGGAAGGTGTATACTTCGACTACAACCAGACCAGCATGTATACCCTGGCCGAGAAGTCTGCCGCCCTCGGCACCAAACTATTCGTCATGGACGACGGTTGGTTTGGCAAAGAATACCCTCGACTCTCCGACAACGCAGGTTTGGGCGACTGGACCCCCAATCCAGACCGGTTCCCCAACGGGCTCGATCCCCTCGTGTCGAACGTCACCGAGCTCAAAGCCGGGAATACGTCCACCAACCTTCGCTTCGGCATCTGGATCGAACCCGAAATGGTAAACCCGAACTCAACTCTCTACAAAAAGCACCCTGACTGGGTCATGCACGCCGGACCGTACCCCCGCACCGAGCGTCGCCAGCAGTTACTCCTGAACCTGGCCCTCCCCGAAGTCCAGAACTTCGTCATCGACACGGTCTCCAATATCCTCAACAGCGCCGACATCTCCTACGTCAAATGGGACCATAACCGCGGCATGCACGAGTCTGCCTCTCCCTCCGCCAACCATGCCTACATGCTCGGGATCTACCACGTCTTCGACGTCCTGACCACCCGCTTCCCCAACGTGCTTTGGGAAGGATGCGCCTCGGGCGGCGGCCGCTTCGACCCTGGTGTCTTACAATACTTCCCCCAGATCTGGACGTCGGATGACACGGACGCCGTGGAGCGCATCTCCATCCAACTGGGGACGTCGCTTGTATATCCTCCCAGCGCCATGGGCGCACACATCTCCGCCGTCCCGAACCATCAGACAGGACGGTCCATCCCCGTCGTGTTCCGTGCTCATGTGGCCATGATGGGCGGGTCGTTTGGCTTGGAACTGAACCCCGAAGAGTTGACGGAGGACGAGAGCGCCGCTGTCCCTGGCCTGATCAAGCAAGCCGAGGAAATCGCACCGATTATCCTGAAGGGCGACATGTTTCGGTTGAAGTTGCCAGAGGAGTCGAACTGGCCGGCGGTGCTGTTTGTGAGCGAGGAGGGCGATAAGGCGGTGTTGTTTGCGTTCCAGATTAATCCGACTGTTAACCATGCGTTCCCGAGGATTCGGTTGCAGGGGTTGGATGAGGAGGCTACGTATAAGGTTGAAGGGGAGGGAGAGTTCAGTGGCAAGACGTTGATGAACATGGGGTTGTTGGTTGCGTTTGAGGGAGATTATAGTAGCAAGGTTTTGAGCTTGGAGAGGGTTTAACAGAGTGGATTGGGATAAAGGGTTTATTTTCAGAGTTGAACGTGATAGCTCGCTTGATGAATGATAATTTATTGCGTCATCGTTGATGCTTTGGTCCTTTTGCGATTTCTAGGAAATATGATGCAAGGGGCTCAGTCCCGGCCGGCAGTCTGCTACCGGCTCGGTTCATCGCCCGAATTTCGGCCTGCCGAAACTAAAGTTTATCGGCTGCGGATTCCCGGGTTTGACGGAGTGCTTCATGTTAGGCTATATCTATCCTGCTGTTTAGTTTAGCTTTTGGTAGAAAAGAACTTTGTTATGTTGACTTCATGCAATTCCATGCCAATGTGATATGATGCATTCAACCTGGACAATGCGTGTCCTCGGGTCACTTTCCTAGCTGTAATGCCCAACCCACCCCCTCTGTCCACGGGCAGTATCTGCAGAACAGGTATCAGAAGGAGAATCGAGGTCATTCAGAGACAGAAGATTGCGGCCTGTAATGGAGGAGTCCCAGCACAAGAATTCTAGAGATCCGTCTCCGGTAAAGTAGTTGCAATGTTCAGCCTCATAGCTGATAAATACCGTGGAGAGTCAACTCACAGGGGTTGGCAGCATCCACCTTCGCCGTTCTTCACGGAACCTCTCCACGAAGCATTGATTGGATTTGCCAGAGATGCCCTCTCAGCATCTTTGTCCTCACATAAAGAGGCCTCCAACGTTGGAGTTGAGTTTGTCTGAAAAACATCCTCATCCTCTGAATCATCATCACATTTATCCGTCAGAAAAGAAAAGAAAAACTTCAAAACTCCAAAATAAACAGTATCAAGCGGTCTCTAGACCATTTAAACAACGTGTCTTTCCCACCAAAGTTCCAATTCCACCATACAGCATCAATAATCTTCCAACCTACCCTTCGTCCAACCTATTGCCACAATGAGAAGATATCCGCCTGTTTTCCACCCCTACGAGAACGGCCAATTCGAAGCAACTCGAGGAACCTCATCCTCTCACGCAATCGAAGCCCTATTCTAATTCTCCATCCGCGAATCCAACTACCGCAACGCCCGAGACTACTGGCAAGCATGCATGGGCCTCGTCCGCGCCGGACGCTATCGCCTCTACTGGCCACCAGACTCCCACCCCGGCCACACCACGAACGAGATCATCTCCGTCAGAATCAGCGACAGAACCCCATCCGGAGCACTCACCCAAGTCGCGACTAACACCGTGATGGAGAAACTGCGGTACTATGTCCTGGGTGAAGATGCCCTTCGGACATCGCGACGTGATCGAGCGGAGGAGGGCAGGGAGCAGAGACGTCGCCGGGGCCTTATGAGTCGCCGAGAGGGTCGTATCAGGGTTCGCCGCATGCGCATCTGGGGCTGCCGAGGTGGCAAAGAGGATCTCATCGATCGGGGGGATCTGGGGTTCTCGTAGGTCTTCTCAGTGGTGACTGGTTTCGTATGTAAGACGAGAGGCTCTTGCTACTTGCAGATCCGGTCTTATCTATCAAGTTTTGTTTCTAAATTTGTGGAGTTAGGTTGCTTGAATTGGTTTGATACCCGTTCTGTGTTTGCTACGATGTATCTTGAATTCATGGAAAGTTATGCGTGTCGATTGCTTTTCTTCTGAATTAACGTAAAAGATTGCGTCGTAAGTTTGAATCAGCAGCCAAGTCGCTGTGTCAACCATGGCCTATGCTATACTCAGTGTGACCATTCTTGCTCTCCATGTATCTTCGACTGAGACATCTATTATCGTAGCTTAGCAAATTGGATTAGTCGAAGAGGTGATTACTTTGCTACGTATTCCGATGTACCATTTAGCTAGACTTTCAAACCTTTGACATATTGTAATCCAA
Organism: Aspergillus ochraceus; assembly: GCA_004849945.1. NCBI lineage: Eukaryota > Fungi > Ascomycota > Eurotiomycetes > Eurotiales > Aspergillaceae > Aspergillus > Aspergillus ochraceus. Next base: position 1,649,154 of record SSOS01000007.1, on the reverse strand, counting down.
ATAACAAAACTGATCCAAGGACATACGCCTGGGATTCTGTTCCACCGAACAATACTCAATCTCCCCGATCTGTCAATAGGGATAACGTTAGAAGAGCCAAGTGAGGTTCCCTATTCGTCTCTGCAACCTCTTACACAAGCATGTGAGCGCCTACATCTCCTGCGGTCCCCGAAAAGGGAGTCTACATAAGAATGATGCCTATTAACCTATTACTGAATTGTAGGAGTTGTCAACCTCCCCCACCGAAAGCCAACCAGTCTTCCCCCTTCGTTCCAACTCCTATGGGCCATAAAAATTCTCGAAGACTTCCGTCAAGTGCCCTCAGCACCGTAGTTGAACTGTCCGGGAAGAACATAGCATTAGGAAAATGTCCACATACAGACTGACCAAGACTGCTCACTAACCGGCAACTCTCATCATGGGTCCTAAATCCCGTGCCATGATCCGGCGATACTCGCCATATATACCACGGAACCATACTTCCACCCAGGGACATAACCTCCGAATCCTCGTTCAGCGTGATGGAAGATCCAGCTATTCTAGAAATTCTAGACCAGGATATCCCACATAAGTATACCCTTAAACCCCCCTACCAATCATCTCTTCTCTCTCCCCATCCACCACCATCCTCAAAGCATCCCTAACCTCCTCCAGAGAGATCTTCATCCTCTCCAATCCTCTCGTCTCCCAAACAAACACCACCAACTTTCATCATGTATCGATACGGCCCTAGCGGCGGAAGCGGCGGTAGACGTAGTGGCAGCGGTAGCGGACGCTCCAGCAGCGCCGGGGGACCCAAGCGCCCCGCCGACAGCCGTGGCTACGAGACCGCCTACGCCTACTTTGCCATCGACTCCCGAGACTGGAATGGCCAGGGAACTCTCTCCCGGGGCGAGCTATACGATCGAATCCACACCGCAGCCGTGTATGGAAGCTACTCCCTGTACTATCCCAACGATCCGAATCTTCCGCAGGGCCGGTATGATGGGCAGTTGATCCAGACTGGTTGTATTCGTGGCCTGCCTCTTGATAATGGTGAGCAGCAGAGATTTATTCAGAATGAGCTGACCCGAAAGACTAGGCAGTTGATGCTGCGGTATACGGGACGGGATCGGTGGAGGTGAGGGAAGAAAAGGGGGTCATGGCATTCTGCGTCTACTGCAAATTATGACAGGAAGGTTGGTTGGAGGTTCTTCTGTCAGGATATTCACGATTGTGGTATGCTTTTTGCAGGATGGGACCTCTTTCTTTCTACCTGGTTTCACTTGGTGATTCCGATAAAAGTGTTTATTGATACCCACGACCCGCGGTGTGTTGATTTCGTGTGGACAGATCTTTGTCATACTTGTGCTTTATGCTGGACTTGAGTCCTCGAGTGGTTCTAACCCAGTACGCAAGTTGACTTGAGATGTCCTGTTGTTTGTTTGTCGATTTATACAAAAAAGGAGTTTGGGGACCGACAAGTTGTTTTCACAGTTACCAGAAATTGATCAAGTTCCCCATTCCCCAAATGACTTCATCTTGTAGGTTTACTCCTACCTATCTTCAACTGTAACCATTAATCTTCCGTACGCTAGGGTATCAGAAGAAATGACGCTGTTGTTAGGATATTCAGATTTAAGTATGATATAATCCTTGGACTTAGGGCTGTTCGCATTGGTAGCACTGGTTGGGTTTGGTAATGTTAGCACGTACGTCACCAGGGGATCGTGCATATCTCCGAATACAAGTCCATTTGATCATGTTTTACGGCTTATTGAGACGAGTTTTTGACAATGGCAAATTCTTCTCAAATTCCCTGCTAATAAGATGAGAATCCACACAGAGACCTGTTTGCTTATTAACAATACTATACCAATGCAATTCTATGAACAGCGACAAAATGAAACACTAATAGAACCAAATATCGAAAACAATCTATATCAACAAATCAACCCCTGGCTGCCAGACTATAACTTAATTCCTCTGGCTAAATAGTAATATTCGCATTCGCAAGCTGCTCCTCCAATTCCTTTTGCGCAGTCTCCCAAAGCTTATATGCCGGTTGGATAGGATCACAAACAGTCCCTTGCTCGGGCAGTGTGCCATTAGCAAAGTAATTCCCGATAGCTTTGATCGTGCATTCCGACGGATGGTTCATAACACCATGCTATAGAGATTCCATTAGCGTCCTCGCCTTTATTAAAAATAAGGGTCGGGGAACGAGGAAGTATACTTACTCCATGTCCCTTGTGAACCAACAGCCGACTATCCTTAAACGCAGACGCCGCTCTCCAAGCCCCGCTCAGCGGCGTGATGGGATCATATGCCCCATTAACAAACATAACCGGGTAACTTGTATTGATGTTCCTGAAGTCTCCCTGGAACCGCTCGACGGCGTCTATCTTCCATTGATAGCACGGCCAGAGCTGAGGCATGAACGCGTCGGAGAAGTCGCCGGCTTCCAACTCCGCCTGGACAAGCGAGTATAAGTCATTGGGGGACTTCGCGCGGATCGTCATCTCTGAGCACGCGATGCCGTGGAACGCCTGCGCTCCTCCGTTGTATTTCGATGGAGTGGGGATCTCGGGCGTCGGTGATGTCCAACTCGTCCAGTTGCGGGCGAGGGCGGCGGATGCGGTGTAAGCGAGTAATGGGAAGGAGGCGGGTTGGTAGAGATAGTTGAAGAAGTAGTATTTGAGTTCGGGTAGAAGAGGACGCGGGCCCGGCCTCCACCAGGGTTGTGGGAACGGGGAGTGGTAGTCTTCGTGGAGATAGACGGGGTTGTCGACGAGTTCTTGGAAGACTTTGCTGATTTCGGCCATCAGGTCCTCTGGGGTTGTTTTCGGGCCGGAGAAGTTGGCAAACGGGCAGAGTGACGGTCCACCTTCGATGCACTCCGTGAAGAAGTTAAGCAAGGGTATGTGCGTTCCCCGCGTAGCGTCTAGCCATTGACCGCTGTGGTAGTCTCGAGCGTCCTGCACGCTGTCGAGAAGCATGCGGCCGATACGATCTGGAAACATGGCTGCGAACGTCTGTCCAAGGGTGGTGCTGTAAGAACGGCCCCAGAATCGCAGTTTGCCGTCTTCGTTGAGAGCATCGACGATACGGAGCAAGTCTCGTGCTGTGAAGGTTGTGCTCAGGTATTGTCCGGTTTCTTTTTGACTCTCGTAGCAGGCGTCGGCGAACCAGCCGCCGTCACCCCATGCTTTGTAGTTCAGCAGACCCCAGAGGTCGGCTTGTGGTAGGGTTGTATTAATGAACCCACGGGGCTGCTTCGTGTTGTTTGCCTTTGCAGTGTCGAAGTCACAGGCAAATGGGAGTGTCTTTCCGGTACCACTGTCCTTGGTCAGCGACTGTCCCGATATAACCGACGTGGAACTCACCGAGGATCAAATCCTATCACGTTGTAATGTCCACCAAAGACCCTATAGTCCCATTAGCCGTGTCGTAAAGAAAAGATATCAGACTTACTCCCTATACAGAGGGCCCTTGGTTGCAACTTCCTCCACACCCGAGCTTCCAGGCCCACCCGGATTGAAAATGATGCTGCCCTTAGTCGGTTGTTTTGTCGCATTGACTTTCACCAGTTGAAGCTCAATTGTCTTCCCAGAATCGGGATTCGTATAGTCCAACGGCACCTCGAGCTTTGCGCAGTCAATCGGCGTTGTTATCAACTCCTTTGTTGCTTTCGGGAAGTCGAGATCACAAGGCGCCCAGTTCAAAGAGGTCTTTTTATGGTCGGATCGCTCATTGTGAGGTAAAGCGCCCACGAAGCTGTGGGACAGTAGTAATAGAGCGGTGCTAATGTATAACATGTTGAGTTAACGAGTGTAGTCTGAGGACATTGGGACATTCCTTATCTGCACCACGGAGGATGCGAATCTTTATATCTCTGTCCAAACCCATTCAAGTGTATCGACTCAGCCTCGTCGAATTGCTGATGATGCCCATCGATACGTCAGATCCAATGCTGTCATTTCCACCCAAACGGCAAAACCCCAACAGGGACCAACCGCGCTAAACCCGATGCGGATGCACGCGGCGCTCAGGCTGCCCTGTCCAGAGTTTCGACTTTGCATCATCTCCGCGTTCAATACGAGCTGCACAATCCTTTCAATCTCAAATCTGACAAGTCAATGGTCTCGCGAGGTGGCAAGGCTTGGCCATGACGTCGATCACTCAGATGTAACGAACTTACTGGGACTTTATTTTTGGCTTTGAGCGGCACATGTGGCCTAATCGGGTTTAGTGGCTGATGCGCGCGGCAGCCTCAGGCCGATCAGGACCACATGGCATGTCCTGGGATGAGATATTTTATGCTGTCTAACATTGGCATCTATTATGTCTTTTGGGCCTCTTATATCCAAAGGAACTACTTGCTGGGGCTCGTGGCGTTGCATGAAATTGCAAGGATTCTCAGGCGAGAATGATATATTCTCGAACCAGCGCCAGGTTCTAGTGCGCGTACAACCACCCAAGTGCACTCTATACAAGACAGAACCTTCAGCCTCAATCTTCAATTCTAAGATGAGCTTCCCCCCGACAGCCTTCTCCACTAAATGGAGATCTAACCAGGTTTCCGTAATTTCCACATGTGACAGAACGCCAACCCAACCCCGGTGACATGGATCCGAAAAATCAACCTCACCCAGCAACCCGAAAACCAACCTTCTGCGGCAAGTCCCTTGAGCTAAATCCAATATGAACGGTAAAATCCCCTCTCGGCACCCTCCATTCCTGAGCGACCACATCCCAATAACTAAGGTCGCGACGAGTAAGTGGGAAGCGAACCTTCTTGCTCTCTCCCGCACGCAAGGACACTTTCTCGAACCCTCGCAAGACCCGCTTAGGTGTTCCCGCCGGAACCGAATCTTGTGGGAAGACAAGATACAGTTGGACGACCGTCGCTCCGGAGACAGATCCCGTATTTTTGACCGACGTGGTTGCGCTGATCACCTCCTTCCATAATGCGGGGTTCCCACCGGGGGCATTGGTCGACTTTGGTGGAAGTTGGGGAATGTTGAGCTTTTTCTTGGATAATGAGGCTTTCTTTGGCAAATCAAAGGTTGTGTAGCTCAGACCGTATCCGAATTCATAAAGCGGTTCGATATTCTTCTCGTCGAAGTATCGGTAGTCGATGAACAGTCCCTCTTCGAAGTCCACCTTCCAAGCAGAAGAATCCGTCCGCGAAGGCCCGGTAAGATTCAGCAGACCAGTGTTATAATCCTCTTCTTTCTTGGCGATTGTATAAGGAAGTCTTCCTGATGGATGCACGTCGCCGAATATGACATCGGCGATGCTATTACCTGTCTCTTGCCCCGGGTAATGCGCTGCCAGGATAGCAGTGACGTTCGGGTTATCAGCCCAAGGCATAGTGTTGATCCCGCCTGAATGCGTGATAACAACTGTCTGATTGCATTGAGCTGCGACGTTGTTCACCACTTTAGTGGAGTTGTAATCCGCTTCAAATGAGAGACGATCAACACCCTCTCTAGCCCACGTCTTCAAGAACACGAGACAGACGTCTGGGTTAGGGTAGATACCAGAAAAATCGTTTCTCGCGAGCACGGCATTATCGGTGATATATTGCACGCGCGCTTTATTTTCTCTGGCGCGAGCCTTGATCGCTTCCAAAGGGCTGACGATGTAACTGTTTCGACCGCCGCCTGAACCGCCGCCAATAACCAGCGTGCCGATGTCATATCCGAAGTCGGGGTGTTCACTTTGGGGCCCGTCGTATACAAGACCTTGAGTGAGGTCTGCTGCATCGTTTCCGAAGACCCCGATCACGGATGGGACGGGCGCTTTGAGCGGCAGTATCGAGTTGGTGTTCTTCAGGAGGACGGTAGCCTCGGCGGCCTTTTGACGGATGAATTTCGCATGATCACCTCGCACATCTCTTCCTTGCGGGTCTATTGGCCAATATGCGTTATATGTCTTGGCCATCACTGCCGAAGTGGATGGATCTACAGACGGGTATCCCTTATCCTGCCCGAGGTAGAAGTACGGTGTCAAAATCCGACGGACCATGTCGTTCAGGCGTGACTCCGAGACACTGCCATTTCTAACAGCAGCAGTGACATTGTTCCCAAAGTAGGATCGACTAAAGTCTGTCTGGTCAATTGGTCCGGGCATGTTCATATCCAATCCGGCCGTAATCGCTTTGGCCCCAGAGTGAGTCGCGAACCAGTCCGAGACAACGTAGCCTTCGAAGCCCAGTTCCTGTTTCAAAATTTCATTCAGGGCTCGTGGGTTCTCACATGCATATGTGAAGTTCAACCGGTTGTAGCTACACATGACAGATGCTGCCCCGGCTCGGACGGCATGAGCAAATGGCCAGACATACAGTTCATGCATGGTCCTGTCGTCGATGTTGGATGATATTCCCTCCACTGGGGTCCCGTCAATCACGGAATTGGAACGCTGGGTTTCCTGCTCATTGCCGACATAGTGTTTCGCAGATACCTGCACGCCTGCATCTTGATTTCCGCGGATGGTGAGATCCATGGCGATTCCAGTGAGGTACGGGTCAGGCGAAAAGCCTTCCCAGTTCCGTCCGCCCAGAGGAGTGCGTCCCAGGGGACCAGCTACGGGTCTATCACGTAACCTCAGTCAGACCAATCCTAACCTGGTGAAAAATTGGGTGACATACCCCAAAAACACATTCGCACCCTTCCCGCGAAATTCTGTACCGAGTGCGAATCCCCGCTGATAGAAGAAATCCTTATCCCATGACGCTGCGGTCGTTATGCCAGCGGGAAACACACTTGCTAGATCGCCCGTGTGCACTGCAGTCGGACCATCGAGTAGACACATTCCAGTGAAACCAATTCGCTCAATGGGTCTCACATTGCCGATGCAGCCAACCCCTAGATTCCCCGTGACGATGATGGATTTCTCGGTCAAGTTCATTCGCTCTATGAGGGCGTTCGCTTGCTCGGTTGCAGCATTCCATCTTGCTGTGTCAATCGCTGGAGCTGTGCTGGTCGTGAGTAAAAGGCGCTTGCCCAGGTGAATTGGACTTACTTAAGTAAGAAGGCGTTGAGGGGATATCTGGTACGCTGGATACCTGTTGGGCAGGGCTAGCACAAACTGTGGAGAGTAGAGTGAATAGAGCAATTGCCTGTTTGATGACCCTCATTTTGGAATTCACCTGGGAAGCTAGGTCATGACCGTTGTATCTGAGGAGTAGGCAATGATGCCTTTTATAGCCATGCGGTCGATCGCATTCTCATCTCCTCACCCCACTGTAGCTGTGACGAAAGTCGGGGAAACGGTTGTCGCATAGGACAAATTCAGTGATACTTGGAAGGTGCATCATGTTGACCATCCTTCACCCCTCTCTCCGCCGAGATACTCATCAAACAGCGCCCACCAATGAAAGTATCGACAGACTTGTATAGCCTAGAAGACCTAGTCGGATAGCAGGAATTTAATACGAATACGACTTCAACGCAATCCCTGCAAGTCAACGGTTGCGGGGATCTTCATGCTTGAGTCCGAGTTTGACCATATAACCCTTGACATAAGAAGCACAGAATGTTGAACGTTCGGTCTAAGCTGCCCCGGACGGTCTGTTTTGTCTCTCCAGGAAGCTCATGCCATAAGTCAAGACAGGGTAGATGGGCTGATTGAACCCGACTTGGCTAGTACTCAGCACATCAGCTTGACCGACTTGGGAAGATAATACGAGTACGAAACAGATCAGCAATAGTCTCTCAGGGTCGTCAAAATGCCTTTGAAAGATCATCGATCAATGGTGCAATTGTATATCAATTTCCCCAAAGGTCTCGTTCGCTTCAGTAGGATTAGTTTCTTGTCCGAATTTCTGCCGAGTGTATTCTGTGTCTCCGTCATTTGAAAGGATTGTTTTGGCAATGCAACGGGGGTATCTGAGTCGAGCCACCACCGACTCGTTGATGCTGGATGCTTTGGATGAGTCACAGTAAGGCCGTGCGATGTGATACCATCCCCACACGCCTTCAACGTGCAACCACTTGATTCCTGCCGCCTCCACATTTTACCCCGCATTTTGGGTGCCCTACACGTCCACTGAGGCCATATGACTCGCTCGCATCTGGTCTACCGGCTAGACATAAATGACAACTGTAGCAGACTCCTTGTGTATCGTTGCATAGTGGAAATTCCATGTTTCTCGGCATTTGGCCCTTTCAACAGGCGGAGATGTAGTCCCCGCACCCGACTTTTGCTCGAAGGGCGCGTGGAAGCAGAACTCCGTTGTGCGAACAGCTTTCTTGATTCTTCATATCAAGGCAGCCAATATACTATTCATAGAAAATCATCAGCTTGAACAATGTTGTGTACGCTGGGCACAGACTGCCGGCTTTAGACTCGGGCCCTGAACGGGCCCTGTGACTGCGCACGTGGCTTCCCACTGATGGCTACGGGGGTCATCCACTATCTTTGCCATGTGGCATATCACTGGTGACATATACTGCAAGCTGCTCGATACTAGGAACGCGCCATTTAGGAAGAAGTCATCAAGCCACAAGATGTCAAGACAGCGGTTTGTTCGCGTCGAACGCTTGCGCCTATTCCAAGACATCATGATGCTTATGTGCATAGGCAAAAGAGCAGACTTCCCGAGTCAAGGTCGCGCAATTCCAACCAATCAAGCTCGGAAGGTCGGTAAATCCGCGACTAGGAATGCAGCCCAATCGCGTAGAGCCGAGAAGCCGTGCAGGGAGGTCAGACGCAGCATTCAACTCGATACGGGGAGCGGAGATTACTGGAATGCTGAATCACTAGGCACGGACAAGTGAGCGAATAGAACCCGCGCCTTATTCTCCGACGTGGCACGAGCCTCCATCGCATCCCGAGCGGCGGCGTCGATGCCCGACAGAACCTCGAGCCAGTGGTTTGACTGAACGCTAAGTGACTAGTACTGGTACTAGTTCAAGAGCACCTTCGGACAAGGAATAGGACATGTTACTGTGGCCACCCCGCAAACAGACCTCGGCCAACCCGTTCACGAGTGATGGCGAGCGGCAAATTATTGTCGTCTATTGCTCGTTCACTCCGCTATCCGACCGCAATCCCGAGTTCTGCTAACGCAAAACGTCTCACCGGGTCGGAACCGTAGCGTGATTCTGGGGATCCCCGCGTCCAGTCCTGCCCTCCGTGACACCTTCGTACTCTGACCCCGGAGTAGACTAAGTATGGGTAAGCGAGGTGCAAACCTTGTATTGTGGGACTGGACCGACCACAGGATTGGAGAGGACCGGGGATGGTTCAAGGAGATGTCAACCCATCCAACGCCGCCATCCCCGCGACCCAATAAGTGACCAGAAATGGATAATGGTGCTCGGGTCCAGGAGAGTATGCCATGCCCTCATCCCGGTCAGAGTTCCCCGAGGGTAGTATCAGCAACCAGCCGAGTCAGTATCGATACCACCACCGTACGGGCCATGTGCGCCGGCGTATGCCAAGGGACTTGGCGTATTTCAGCCCGCATCACCTTCTTGGCTAGATTTGTCGAAAGGTTGGACGGCGGTGGCACTGAGGGGATGTGCGACAACATGTTTCAATTGAGTTTGTTGTGTAATGGAAGCTGAGATCGATCGGCATCGTGACTGATGGGGTGTGCCTCGGAGAGATCCGACTCTTGCCTCCCTCCAGAAATAACAACATCCGAGATGGAAAAATAGAGATACCAATTAATAAGATAAAAAAAAAAAAATCAAACATGGGCCACCGAGCGAATAGAATAATGTCTCGGACACACAGGCGTCGAGAAGAGCGCCGAGTTGGTCCTAGACTGAGGGCGCAGGATTCGGTGCAACCGTCAACGCTTATTGTTGTAGTGGCGTCTGGATGGGCGTACTTGGCTCTGGGAGGGAAGAAGCTGAGATGAGGGTTACATTCTGCTGACTGACTGAGGCCTGTCATCTTTCTGTGTCCCGGACTGTTTAGAACATGCAACATGCAAACGAATTGCCTATTCGCTCCTGCTTCAACAAAGGATGGGGTGTTTTGCCCCAGACTTTGGCCAACTTGAAGACCAGGAATCTCTCCAGGTCGCACTTTCTAGAGCCGTCCATGGGAAAAGGGGTGGCCTAACAGGGAAAGCGACTGGAGGTCATCACAAAGACTGCCTGGAGGTGTGGCACGCCATGCTGGATCGGGTTAGACTGGACCATGCAGATTACACGGGGAAAAGGCACGTGGTAGGCTGGAATTTCCGACCCCTGCTGGCACGGACCAATGACACCCCCCGTCCCTCGGCCATTGTCCCATTCGGGGTTAGCCTGACTGGGTTATTTCCAGCTTTCCAGCAAAGCCGATGGCTCGCCCGGCCTAGACCCGAGCGTCTGTTTGGCCAGATGCCCGGTTCTTCCCCTCTGGGTATAGCGTGGCCCGAGAGCACATGGCCGGCCCGTCTGCGTTAGACCTAAAGAGGGAGAGAAATTTTCGACGAGCAGCTGGTTGTACAACCCCAGGCCGTATCGGGATGTCCCACCATCCCCGGACCCAGTGACTTCTTTGACGTCTTCCCCCATGCTACCTAGACCGTCGTCTCATTCGCTCCAGCCCCGGTGCGACCCCTTCTGGCTATCCCTGATCGGGTCTAGCGGGTACTTCTTCCGACTCTAGTCAGTTTCCCCCCAGATGCCTCGAGTATGACAACTAAATTTTCTCAGGCCGTTTTGCCATGAAAATGTCAACCCATATGGGGCCAATTCTCTTTGGGTGCCGGGTCAGATGCAGCTGGTCAATCCCCGTGGGCAAACTTCCCCGGCCCCGGTCCTGAGCCGACAGACTGGGTTGTCCGTCTCAGCTCTCTCCAGATTATAAAACCACCTGCATCCCCTCCCAGATCTCCGAGATCCCTATTACTTTTCTCGTCTCCATTTATCCTGCATACAAGCCGACAGCGGTTCGTCCGTGAATCTATTCTTGACTTCTTGGCGGAGGACCTTTTTTCTTCTATTTTCTCCGACAGGAAATAGCGTTCACCATGGCCGACGCGCTCGATGTCTCGCGTGTCGAGGCACCCGTCACCTTTAAGACCTACCTCATGTGTGCCTTTGCCGCATTCGGTGGTATCTTCTTCGGTTATGACTCGGGTTATATTAACGGTGTCATGGGTATGAGGTACTTCATCGAAGAGTTTGAGGGGCTGGTAAGCACTTTCGACGCGCGATCTTGTCGCAAGTCACCGGTTAACCTGTCTCATTTCATAGGACTACAACAGCACGCCCGAGGACTCCTTCGTGATCCCCTCCTGGAAAAAGTCCCTCATCACATCTATCCTCTCGGCCGGTACATTCTTCGGTGCTCTCATTGCTGGTGATCTTGCCGATTGGTTTGGTCGACGGACAACCATCATCACTGGGTGTGGTATCTTCATCGTCGGTGTCATCCTGCAGACTGCCTCGACCTCCCTCGCACTGCTGGTCGTTGGTCGTCTCGTTGCCGGATTTGGGGTCGGTTTCGTCTCCGCCATCATCATTCTTTACATGTCCGAGATTGCTCCCCGCAAGGTCCGTGGTGCCATCGTCTCGGGCTACCAGTTCTGTATCACCATCGGTCTGATGCTGGCCTCCTGTGTCGACTACGGTACCCAGGACCGCACGGACTCCGGATCCTACCGCATTCCCATTGGTCTCCAGATGCTTTGGGCGTTGATCCTTGCCATCGGGTTGTTTGTCCTCCCGGAATCTCCGCGTTACTATGTTCGCAAGAACCAACTCGAGAAGGCCGCGCATGTGCTTGCCCGCGTGCGAGACCAGCCGCAGGACTCGGATTACATCAAACATGAGCTCGCTGAGATTGTTGCCAACAACGAATACGAGATGCAGGCCATGCCTCAAGGTGGATACTTCACTACCTGGATGAGCTGCTTCAAGGGCAGCCTCTTCTCGCCGAACAGCAACCTCCGTCGTACTGTGCTGGGTACCTCGCTTCAGATGATGCAGCAGTGGACCGGTGTAAACTTCGTCTTCTACTTTGGAACTACCTTCTTCCAATCGGTATGACCTTCAGTTTCTGTCTCTCGTCATCGCACAAACTGACAATTCTATAGCTCGGCACCATCAGTGACCCCTTCCTGATCAGCATGATCACCACCATCGTCAACGTCTTCTCCACCCCTATCTCGTTCTACACCATGGAGAAGCTCGGTCGCCGCACCTTGCTCCTCTGGGGTGCTCTTGGCATGGTTATCTGCCAGTTCATCGTCGCCATCATCGGTACCGTGGACGGAGGCAACAAGCACGCCGTCAGTGCCGAGATCTCCTTCATTTGTATCTACATCTTCTTCTTCGCCTCGACCTGGGGTCCCGGAGCGTGGGTTGTCATCGGAGAGATCTACCCCCTGCCGATCCGTTCTCGTGGTGTTGCTCTCTCGACCGCCTCTAACTGGCTGTGGAACTGTGTAAGCTTTCCCTTCCATCCCTTCCAATACCATCTTTCTTCTCCCATGCTAACGTGAAAGCGAATAGATCATCGCAGTCATCACCCCCTACATGGTCGACAAGGACAAGGGTGACCTCAAGGCCAAGGTCTTCTTCATCTGGGGTTCGCTCTGTGCTTGCGCCTTCGTGTACACTTACTTCCTCATCCCCGAGACCAAGGGTCTTACCCTGGAGCAGGTCGACAAGATGATGGAGGAGACCACCCCGCGGACGTCGGCCAAGTGGAAGCCCCACGGCACTTTCGCCGCGGAGATGGGTCTCACCGACAAGGACGTCGCTGCTAAGGCGGGCATTGTCCAGCACAGCGAGGTGGCTGGTCTTGACTCCAACGTTTAGATCGATTTCATCATATGAAGCCTTTCAGCGTTTCAGATACTTCTGTTCTTCTGGATCGGTTGGGTGTGTGGGTTTTATTTGTTGCTTTTTATTTGCTTCAAGCATTGCTGGTTGGATGGATGGATACCCGCGGGCGATGGAATGGGATGGATTTAAACTGCTAGGAACGGAACGCTTTATGTTCATGCCTGATGTCATAATAATTTAATGTTAACTACTATTTTTTGCTAAGCCTCAACATATTGTATGGTGAATTATCAAATTAATATGTGCTATATCACAGAGGTGTCTTGATGTCATAAAACGAATGTGGGAAAAAGGCGTCGGGGTCATAGAGAAGCAAAAAGAACGCTGCAATGACACGATCAGAACGCAACAAGCCAATGCCATAAATCCATGCAAAATATCAGAAAAAAAAACGGGCGATCATAAACAAGCCATGAGAAACGCATGAGTGGAGCTATGGAATCAGACATACCATAAACGAAACGACAGCCTTATCGAGAAGAGAAGAAACCACGCCTCTTGCTCCGGTCCTTCGCCGGTACTGTCTTCGGCCCGCTGTATTAAACAAAACATTCGACCAGACGTCGCCGTTTTTCAAAGTTATGCTATCGTTTTCACCGTCTATTGATCTAGTTACTGGCTGCCCCCTTTCGACTGTTATATGTGGCCTCGCGTCGGTCTAGCTTAGCGAGTGTCACCTTGTATGTGTCCCGCAAGCGCTTTGTAGTGGTTTTCGAGCTCGATGTAGGTGCTGGGCTCTGTTCTACATTGTCTCGCAGGATTTTCATCTCTTTTTGATCGTTCACATCTCGTTCTCTTTTTTTCATGAAGAACAGTTATCCTCTCTCACAGGCTCAATAATTCGCTTAAAATCAGCTTGGGTTCGATCATGCGCGTCGTTTCGGACAGTTGTGCTGTGGGAGGGCTAGTAGTGGCAGGGATTGTTTATAGTCCGCAGTTTTCTCACGTCTTGAAGCTGCTCCATGGAATACTGGTATAATCCTCTGGCTTCCTGATCGCAGCAAGGAACGCGTCGAAATGGAATGCCCAAATCGATGAAAAAACAACAGGAAACGATGCTGAAACTGACGAGAGTCAAGTATTCAGCTCAGGGGAGTTCTGACCGATGGATGAACCAGGGACATGCTACCAATCTGAAGTAATGCGATTGAGCTACCAACGGCTGTTGGCTCTTAGCTCATTGAGTCTTTTACTGTAGCCGACTTCAACAACTATGTTGGGTCACTTAGAATCGCGACCTGGGATCTTTCGCACGGGGAAGTATGATTCATCGGGTTCTTTTGAGTAGGGGCCGTCCTTCTGATTCAGCTTGAAATTAACACCTAAGTAGCAGGTGGAAACATCAGCTCAGAAGGGCCGGTGCTAAACTTGTGATCGAAATCGATGGGTTTATATCAGTTCTCGGACTAGAAATAAATTCAACTGTTCCGTAGTGACGGTTGACAGGGCCGTTTACGTAGACAGCCCGACGTTACCATAAATCCAAAAGCGCGGCAAACTATTCGTGTAGCGCATTGCTGTGCTGTTGAAATATGTTTCTATGCGGCTAAGCAACGCGTGCCATTGATGTCTGAGTTCGGGAGTTGGTCGTAACCCAGAAACACATGGTGACTTCGGTTTTCATGAACGACTGTCTCGCTTCGTTCCTTTATTTGGGGAAGTCCAGCTATGCCGTAGAACCAGGTTACGCTTGCTTTGAAAAGCCCTTGGCACGAGCCATTGGCCTTTGGGTCTTCGCCATAATAAAATGTGAACGAATACCCCGGTCAACTCCTTGGAAAAATCCATAACCCACGGGCTCAGTCAGGTCCGTTCATTCATTTTTGGCCTTGGCTCAAACCCATGACTATGGCCCCACTTGCTCGCCTGACAGAGCATTACGCCTCATCATTTTGTTCTTTCGGGTGAACTTGCACTGCTCTCAGGAAATCGAAGCAAGCGTCTAGGAACAGAGCTATTTGCGGTTCGCGCGTAGTCATTGTCGATTTCAACATCCCAGTCCATAGAAAGGAGTTTCGAGCTGCAGCGAACAAAACCGGGTTATTGCCTCCGATTTGATGACCTAGAGTACTCACGTCGCTTTTTTCCTTTTGTCCTTGATCGACACCTTCTTTTATGCATCGACAGGGATGTTCTATGCGTCACCCAAGAGCTATCTGCTTGATTCCGACGCATGTCCAAGGATCATTCTGGTTATTTTGGGTTTTGACAGTTGCCTTTAGGCGTCATGGTCTTTCTTCGGGTAGTCCAATCTGAATTAACTCTATTTCCTCGTTTGTTTCCTCCAGTGCGAGGGCACGATGAATCACAAGGGCACGATGGCAGAACACAGTCACGGCCACGGCCCAATCGATAGCAGAACCAGTCAGCCGGCAGCAAAAGAAAATTCACTCGATCGATGGCCTCATCTAAGACCGTGGAAAGATAGTAAACGATGACCTAATTGGTCTTATACCCAGGGTTGAGATCGGTTAGACCACGCAAATCACGAAGACGCAAGCAGACACGAGAAAGACGTATTTGCTTGTCGGTTTGCTTTTATCCCAATAATGACGAGCTTGTCATCTCCCTTTTGGGGTAAAGGGTATAATTTTGCCATTGGTGTACACCCCGATGTGTTGCCATATTTGATATGATTGATCATCAATCCTCGTATAATCAGTTCTTTCAACTGCCCTCTCCATATAGTCTGTATTTTTCCATTTGCGTTTATGTTGTCTTTTGCAATTCCAGATAACAATTGGCCTTCTGACAGCACGGGAAATTGTGGGAGAGTCTTCTAAACTGGCTGATTTGAAGGGCGAGATAAGCCGTCTTGTGAAACACTTGATTCCTGAGTTGTTTGGGCCAAAATCCCCCTGTAGGCGGCTCCCTCAATAAGACCACCGGATTTGGCACTGAAGAATATCCATGTATTGTTGATCAGCTACCTTGTGTAATTTGATCGGCCGTTTATTTCCTCGCTGTCTGACAGGATGCACGAGACATTCACTGAATGTTAAAATCCCAGAATCACTTCCTGCGGATGCAGTCATCCGCGCTGTTTTGCTCGAAACGATGTAAATGGTCCTTGACTCATGCAAGTTAAGCTTGGTGCGCCACTGCGTGCGCACTCTTGAGCCTCTTTGACTATGAGCGTACTGACCGCCCCATATCGGGGCCATGGACCTGTGCTGCCTAGTTTGTCTCGGTTGGTATCAATGTGTTAAAAAACTTTTCTGCGCAGCTCAATGCCCAGGTCAATCCACTGAGTAAACTCGTCTACAGCGACCAGGTTCCGGTCAGCATCATCATCTAAGGTTTTGGTTCTCGATATCCTCAGGTAGGCAGTTGCCGTTTTGTTCTTTGGCAATTTGTGGGCCACCACTTCGCACTTTTTTTGAAAAAGCGGAATGCTCTCACAGACTCCACAATTGATTATCTGTTCAATCAATACATAATTGACGTTCGTGGACTGGTATATTTCTAGGAAGAAAAGGTTAGATTCAATCAGACATGTGGCAGCGGGTCGATATGCTTACTATAAAAGCAGACCCTACGAGTTCGAGGCTTTGGAATGGCTGAGATAGACTCGTTTATCCCGTGATATACTCTACCTCCGCTGTTAAGTTTCTGCTAGCCTGCCCGTATGCATAGTCCGGAAGACTATCTGGGCAACCCTCGGTGTTGCAGCACTCGTTGTAGTAGCTCTTGACACATCAATTCCGAGCCTCTAGGTACTAGGTACAGTCTTCCAACGTATTTAACAAGGTTTTGATTAGGCTCAGGGTTATATTTTACGTAGTGCAGGCGATAGTGCAGGCGACCAGTTGCATTTTGAAAGACGACCACATTACGTGTGATCCAATGATTGATTGAGTCTGACATATGTCTGGCTCAAGGATAAACGGTCTTCAAGTTACAGTATAGGAACCAGTATCTTGCGCTCGAACGTCGTTCAAATCAATATGTCATCGTTTTTGTCTGTTTTTGAAGTTCCGCTAATGAAGCTTTCGGGTCTCCTCAAGCATTGAATGTGGAGGTAGAGCTTTTTCAATTCTCACGGCTCCATCACTCCCTTGCAGAATTAACGGACCGACCCAGTGTTGCCGCTCCTTGAGGGGACATCTTGATGTCTTTGTATCGTGCCAAAGCTAGCAGAAACAGGCACGACCACATTAACTGTGCTGCCATTGTGGAAAGCTAGGCAGTGTGATCGAACTGCCTGATTCAACGAAGCTCTTTGCGTCGATTTCCCTTGGCTTGCAGACTTTTGCCGGAGCCTTCTCCCCCCTCGAGGTATTGATTCCTTTGAATTTTTAGTAAGACTCTAGCAAAAGGGAGTACTTGACACACACGCCCTTTTACGGACCTCTCCGAGTGGGATCCTTCTGCTTCGAAAATATCCGGCTGTCCCTAAACCATCTTTTGAGGTTTACTTTTTTGGTTCAGGATTCGTGGACCGGCTTTGACAATACTCTGTAGCGGTATGATGCTAATGTTGCTTATCGCAATAATGTGGGATATTTTGTTTTTCGATCATGCGTAGAGTTTCGGAAGAATACAACAGCCCACAGCATTCTTCTTCTGTCCGTTATGCTTTTCAAATTGAATGCAGCTTTTCAAGGAAAAGGTATAGAGCTTCAAGCTTTCAGTGCTGTTCTCGAGATGAAGAGGTAGAGATGGATGCACATGATGAGAAGGAGACGGGGGAGGTAGGAAGCAGCGAATACCCCATCCCTCTGGTTGGGCCGAATGTTCATGGTGAATAGGTAGAAGTTGGTGAATCATTGCAGTGAAAAGTGGTTTACTGGGGATACTTGGCTCTTCTAACTTTTTAAAATTCCCTTGTGTGAGGCAGTTAATCTAGCTTCATAGAGACAAATCTAGACCCCTCGAGTCAAGAGTAGAAGGCATTCTGAAACAGATCCGCATCCGACCCCCCCGTGAATACCTCATTAACCTCATCGCAATAACTCGGCCAAGCATCGAGATCAATCAGATCGACCCAAGACCACAGCGCATCACCACTACCCTCCTGTCCCGGGTCCGACCCAGGACCCAAGCCCCCATCAGTCGTAGTATCCCTATCCAAACCACCACCCAGACCAGCATTAACATCATCCAGACCAACATTCCCCGTCTTTCCCAACGCCTCAGTCGCTTTCCGATGATCAATATTCAATATCATCGTCAACTTATCCACCTTCGCACGGAGATGCTTCGTCAAACAAGCCGCCCTCACAGCAACATCATTCTTCGGGCCCGCAAACTCAAACGTCTCCAGTGCCATATCAATATACCCTCTTGCCATCGGACAACGATGACAGAACGGATACGCAAGCATGAAGCCCATTAATGTAAGGACGGCGTTCCATTGGTACTGATAGAGTTCGCAAGACCCGAAGAACAGGTCTGTTTGCGACATACAGCGATGAACGGTTTCGATTGTCGCCAGGCCGTGTTTGAGAGCCGTCGCGGCATGGTCTTCCGCTTGGGGACTACTTCTGGGGACGAGGGGTTGGGTGGGAAATTGGATGAAGACGCGGTGAAGGCTGATGATGATGTCGCGGTATTGGAGTTCCAAGAGGGTGGAGAGTTGGTGCTGTAGTGGGGGGAGGTTCATGTAGTTGCTGCTGCTGGTTTCTGGGTTGAAAGAGGGCTCTGGGCCAGATGACTGGGGCATTTCAGGGACGTCTAGTCGAAGATGCTGGAACCAGTCATGCTGTCGGAGGGCGTTTCTCCATTTGTCGAGTCGCCAGAGATTCCGGGTCAGGGCTTGCGCTTGGGACTCTGCGTCGTGGGGTTGGTTCGGGAGTTTGTCTCGAGCGATCGATTCAATGACTCCGAGAGCCAGGTACGTTAGTTGGATGGACTGAGTGTGGTATGGAAAGTAGTCCGATCCCGGAGCACTGTCTGATAGACGGCAGGGTGGTGTGGATCTTATTATAGGGAGCTGGGCACTAAACGGCTTGCCGAGGTGCCTTGAGCAGCGAAAGTCCAAATGAACCAGTGTCCACCAGATGCGGGATGTGAGGTCCATTTCCTCGGGAGAGACACCGACAGGAGCATCGCTGTCGAAGTTCAGTGATCGAGCCATTCTAACCGCCAGACCGATCATGTTATATGCTGCTTGGTGCTGGCCGGCGTCGAGGAGGTAGAGAGTCATGATGCAGTAGCATTGGAGAATAGGGAGGGATGGTTCCGCGAAGATCGAGTATTGCGTCGTACTGGCTAGACAACGCTGTAGGTACGACATGCCAATTACCCTGGAGCATCGATTGTCCTTCGAAAACTGCTTCCATTGAAGCCCTAGCAGCCGGGAATGAAGTCCCGAGTAAAATGCATACTGCATTGCGTACGCCGTCACTGCGTCCCGGAGTGGCGGGTGGGATTTCAGGTCTCCGGGGGTGAGGATAGGAATCAACGGGTGCAAACGGGCCCAGAATATTTCTAGAAGACGGTCCACCTGGACAGGGGTGAGGTCGCACTCTGTCGGATGAGCCCCGTCTAGAAGATGCGGGCCGAACGGCGATGTGTAGGCCGGAGGGGGATCATCGGTAGATGTCTGCGACAGCTGCGACATTCCAGAGCAGAACGCGTTTAGGCGGGAAATAAATCCCATCATTGACTCCAGTCGACTGATTATCGACGCAGATTCATCTCGCTGGGCACTTTTGCCGTTGTCATAGCCCGAGGGCGTCTCTTGCGGCGTAATCAAGTCTTGGGCTCCATCGTCCTCGGCACTGTCAGGAGCAGAAGCAATTCGAGATATATTTGGACCCGCTCGACGGAAAGGGGTATTATATCTAGCCAAAGGTCTTTTACTATTGTTATGGTCCACGGAGGGTGTCTGTTGCGACGTAGTCAAGGCCTCGGTTGCATGGTCCTTAGGTCTATCAGTAGCAGGAGCAATTTGACGTAGGGCTGGCCCCGCTTGCCGCGGAAGAGGATCATGTCTCTCCATAGATCTCTCCGGAGCCTGGAGTCGACTGCAGCGGACTTTGTTTGCCTCGCATTGGGAACAAGGAGTAGTCGAGTCACATCGCACTCGCTGGGCTCGACAGAAGTCGCAAGCCCGGCTGACCTTGCGACGTTTTGATAGTGGACGCTGGGTTTCGAAATTGTGGAACATTTTCTGATGTAATATGAGGATTTAAGACCAAGCGATCCTGGCTCGTTCTACTGTACACCCATGCTCAGGCTGAGAAATGTGATATGTTGTCGGTCCCTGACCAGCAAAGGAAAGTCCCGGTTCAGTTTTCGGCCAATCGGAACGACAGGAGCAGGCTGAATATAATCCGGTCGGGGACTTTCCGGTTACCTGCCTACCTGTCTGTAGCCTGGTGCGAAGGGAGTACTTTGAGCAGTGAATCATAGCATATCAAAGAGGATGTTCCGATCATCAAGAAGTCTCCAGGATTCCAACTTGTCTCCTGGACGTCATGTGTTTGGAATATCTAAGCAAAATGTGTTCGGCTTTTCAACAACAAGGCCGGCTGGCCCAATGGCAAGGCGCTTGACTACGAATCAAGAGATTGCAGGTTCGACCCCTGCGTCGGTCAATATTTTTGCTTTCTCCCTTTTGCATCTCTTCCCCTCCCTCTTTCAGATGATCAATCAATCAATGATATTTACTTCTCTCTCCCCAGTTTCCCTGTGTTTTATTCGCAACTATTATTCCTACTGCTCGCTCGTTAATTTTTTAAACAACAATGAACTTATTTCCATGTCGCCAAGAAAACCCATCTCCCACGCCGTGTATGCGTCTATCAGAAAATAACTAGATGATTGAGATCTCATGCTCGATTATAGCTTTGGTCACGGCGTTGTGGTCGGCTACATTGAGAATAGGCGGTCTGGCGCCGTATTTATGCACTTGGGTGCCTTGGTCTTCGTTGCGGACGAGCGCGTGGAGGGTTCCCTGTTACGGGAAGGTTGTGGTCTTCCAATGCGCGAGGATCGTGCCGCCTAGGTAGCCTGAGGCGCCGGTTAGGGGGATGTTGTGGGACATTGTCTTTAGGGTTTGTAGGTTTTTTTGGTTTTAGGCTTGGGCTCTAAATAGATGATGTCGTGATGCAACGTCATAGATTGGGCTATGAGACTATGTTCATAGATATCATCTCTTGCTGATTGGTAATGATCCAGAATTTTGGGTGTAATTCTCTTGGAGAGTGCTTTCTCCGAAAATGTAGAGTGAAGAGTTGGAAAAATTCCCAGGGCGTGGATTTCTATAACACCCTCTACGATATATATTTCCCGAACCAAGATAAATCTATTTCTATGATTGCCTTAGCCCCATGAATACCTAGAAACTCAATTTTACATGAGAATCTTTGGGCTCTAAGCCACAGCGAGTGTCCCCAGTCCCTGAATTAGAAATTTTTGGCGTTTCGGAGACATTATTGATCTTTGAAGTGCACTCCCTCCGAGCTGATGCCATCCGAACGGAACGGGTCACTGAGCAGACCCACCTACCAGACGGAGCCAATAGGAAAACCTGGAGCGCACCGAAAAGAGCCAGCTCCGGGCGGTTAATCAGCAGTATCTATCTAGGTAGGCGATTTGTAAGGATTTTTCAAGCAGTCGGATATGATCTCCAATGGTTCCTAAAAGAGATTTGTCCGGAAGTTCCAATTGGTAGCTGCTAGATCTATAGAGATGGTGAGATAATTTTCGTAGGATAGTGCATCCAAGAGGAACCCCAACCTATGTCCAACTCCAGAATATTTAAACCCGTCATTCCCCCTACCAAGAGACACTATCAAAACTATCCATCCAACCAATACACCTCCCGGAAAAGAAAAGACAATCTCAACCATTAAAATGACCACCCATACCGTCTATCGCCTCCCCCAACTCGGCGCCATCACCAACCTCACCCCCCAAACCGAACCCATCCCCACCATCTCCAAGCACGAAGTCCTGATCCGCATCCGCTCCGTAGCCCTCAACTCCCGGGACCTCCAAGTCGCTACAAACACCTACCCCGCGGACACCAAGAACGACCTGATCCCATGCTCCGACGGCGCAGGGGACATCGTCGCCGTGGGATCCGACGTCAAGGATCTGAAAGAGGGCGACCGCGTCATCATCTCATTCGACCCGACGCATCTGTACGGTGTGCAAAAGGACTTCCTGACGTGCCAGGGTGGCGCGGTGGATGGGACGTTGGCGCAGTATGTCGCTAGGCCTGCGTCGGGGGTCGTGAAGATCCCGGACTCGGCACCGCAAGGGTATGCGGAGTTGGCCAGTTTGGTGTGTACGGGCGTCACGGCGTGGAATGCCTTGTATGGCAATGTGCCGTTGAGGGCGGGACAGGTGGTTTTGGTTCAGGGTTTGTGTTTCCTTCCCTTTCTTCGACTTGACATGGTTGTTCGGAGCTAATATGAGGACCAGGAACCGGAGGCGTGGCCATCACAGGCCTCATCCTCGCGAAAGCGGCCGGCGCAACAACCATCGTCACATCCTCTAGCGACGAGAAGCTAGCCATGGTGAAATCGAAATTCCAGCCCGACTATTGCATCAACTACCGCACGACGCCTGACTGGGCCGCTGAAGCGCTCAAGATCACAGACGGAAAGGGCGTCGACTACATCCTCGAAATCGGCGGGCTGGGGACCATCGAGCAGAGCATCAAGGCCAGCACGCCCGGTGGTGTTATCAGCGTTATTGGGTACTTGGCAGGAAGCGACAAGGTGGTCGATGTGCCGCTTCAGGCGTTGTTGAAGACGTGTGTGGTGCGAGGTGTATTGGTCGGTCCGAAGTGTCTGCTGGAGGAACTCGTTAGGTTTGTGCATCGGGCGGAGTTGAGGATGCCGGTGGAGAAGGAGTTTGGGTTTAGCAGGGAGGAGGTTATTGCTGCGTATGAATATCTGCAGTCAGGGCAGCATGTTGGTAAGGTCTGCATTCGGGTGGGTTAGAGTATAGATTAGATTAGATGAGATTGTTTGCGAGTCTTCTACAAAATGAAAATTGATGCACAATTGGTAGAGCGAAAAAATATTATTGAAGCATGAAAATATTCATGACCTGAAATCACTAAAGTATGCGCAACTAGAAAGTTCCAAAGGCATCGAGAGCTCACAAGACATGGAGCTTAGTCCTGGAGCCTGAGGCAGAAACATCCAGCACGACAACTACAGTACCTACCAAAATAGTGAAAAAGAACAGCGTAAACCATCAATATCATTCGTTGCTCAATAGCCTTTCAATTATTCAACAAAACAAACGCCCCATATCATGTTACATCAACCGCTCAAGGTCCCTATAGAGAACCAAACCAGTCAGCCATAGCCACCAAACATGTTCACCGAGGAAGAAAACTTACCAAGAACTTGAAGTGACCGTCGTTGTTGGCGATCTTATCAGCCAGCATCAGACCCTGGCGACCTCGCGATCCACCATCGTGCGTGCGAAGATCGGCACAGAGCTTCGGGCCCCACTCGGTGTGCTCCAGGGTAACGTTGGATGCGCTGCGCGTGAAGTTGCTGCCGCCCCAGATGAACCAGCCTGTGGATGTTAGACCTGAAGTCTGAAAGAGAGATAACGAAGGGAGAGAGCAATAGGGAAAGGAAAGGAAAGGAAAGGAAAGAAAGGACATACCGTCAGTGTTTCCGATGTGGTCGTCAAGACGGATCTTGCGGTGGATGTGGTGGCCGGACTTGTCGCGCACGTCGGCCGAAAGGACAGTGCAGCCGTCTTCGTGGCCGAGCTTGATGTTTTGGCAGGTGGTGTGGAAAGACATGATGGAAGGTGTTGGTTAAGCAGGATAGAGTGATAGAAGGAATCAGAATGAAGCTAGTTGAAGCTGAAGATGGAGAGAAACAAGGATGAGGGGCACGTATTTATGTTGACCGTTTCCTACCCTGCGGCATTGCTGCCCTACAGACTAACGCTGCATGGTGACACATTTAGTGGAGAGTGGCGGCAATAATTGGAGGGCAACGCCACGCCTAGTGGGTCGGACTGGAACAAAGTGGAGAGCACTAGTGGGGGATGGTGGCGGTGTGTATTTACTATTTGCCAAATAGGTCTAGCTAGTATTTATTTCGGGTGACGGAGGGTCTACAAGTGGGCTGGTCTCGCTGGAGAGACGGGATGTTGCGGTGATGTCAATGGTGGAGGGGGGAGAGGCTGCGAGATGATGCCCGGATCGACGCGTGGGCTGGTGGGTTCTGGAGAGCTTGTGGCTAGGGCGGTCGGTAGCTTGCCTCAGGGTGCTATTTTCAGCGGTAGCTCCCTGTAGCTGAGGTTGTACAGCATGAGGTTGACTATATGTGGCGATTTCCGCAAGATGATCTCAGTGTCCTGCAATGAAGTTGCAATATTGAGCACAGGTGGGATGGCTGGAAAGGGTGGCATGCAGTCGGAACATTATATCGTCATATCTAAATAAGAGGGGCAAGGGCGTTTCATATCTATGGAGCCCCCGCTGTGATGGAAGATCCTGGAAGATCCGGCCTTTCGCAGTCCATTCCATCCACCACCGTGGAACTGGACCCATCTCTAGGAAAACACGGGAGAGCAAAGTCACAGTCTGTGCTTCGAAGTTCGAACCACGCTATGAGGTCGATGAAAATGCGCTAGTTTCTACTGTCGCCTCAGATACGATAATAGGATATAGTTATCTTCGGCTTGGCTGGATTCGGGCCCGCAATTTTCAGAGGAAGTAAGTCCAAATTGCGAATGTAGGCTTCAGATCCGTTCGTTGCCTCTAGGTCCTCCCATCTCATACAAGGCATATGCAGTGAAGTCATCTATCGAGATAACATTTTTTTTTACGCCTGCTGAAAGATGTTTCCATGTAGGAAACACAAACTTTAGATTTCCGAATATATGCTTGAGCATAATGCACAGTTTGTGGGCTGGCCAAGGTTATGTACAAACAGTCCAAAGTTAGTTGTGACGAAAGAGAGAGAGAGAGAGAGAGAGAGAGAGAGAGAGAGAGATTCAACTTGAAGGAAAATGCATTTCTTAATGACATATCACATTAAACCTGCACGGGTGATGGACCTCTCCTTAATAAACCTTGAGGTCAGCTAGAGACTGCGAGTTGCTGGGCAAAGAGATGCACACTAGGCAAAAGCCTAGTACATTGATGACTTTGCCGCCGGCACCCCTTCTGGGACTGGTGGGAAGCATTAGGAAAGGGATAACATCAGCGCCAATGATGGCCTCCTTTCGCAAATTCCGGTTCTACTAACATCCTGCTCACACTGGCCGGCCGAATATATGATCAGCACAGGACTACTTGGGCAATGTAGAGCAGTCCAAGGCAAACATACATACCTACTATCGGGGGATGAATCCTCCGATGAGGGGCAATATTTATTGAGATGGAAGATAGTTTAATATGCGGTACAAGCAGACGGCGGGACAACCGGCCGGTATGGCAAAGATTGACGATCTGCCAGCTGGGCTTTTTAGTTTAGTCGGGAGACGTGCCTGATACCTGGAATCACTACATTATGTAATGAATAGGTATCCTCTAGTAGTTTTGATTCGCCACGTTTAGCGACGAAGAGAAGAAGGAGGCTCCGGAATCTGATATCCTAGAGAGTCGATATAAGCGAGGAAGGTGATAATTTTGCCTTTATTGTGAATTCTGCATCTGCGAGTCTCGTGTATGTACTGGAGTTATAGAGATTTGGAAAGCCTCCGTGCCGAGCGCACCATGAGCATTCTAGTAAGGATACAACCCCCCCTCAGAACCTGTCCTATCCCGCAAGCTGCACAGCCTTGCAAGAATCCTATCGCAGCACTCATGATACCCCAGAGTCCCGAAGTAAGCCACATAGCCATTTCCTACTCGAGCCCCGGCAACCGGCGCTATGTCCTGGCCATCATCTCCGCGACATCCCAGAGGCGACTCCAAAATCCGCTCATGTGGCTGCACATTGGTCAAGTACCTGAACTGTGCCAGCCACCAGTCTGGAAATTCGAATTCGTTCAGAAACGCTCCATTCGGCCAGGTGCATTCAACATTGATCTCCACACACAGTTGAGTCGCACCGCCGAAGCTCCAAGGTAAACACAGCATATGGCGGAACATTTGTTCTGTGAAGTATGCGTCGCAGAAATCAGCAAAATAGACGCCGAAGATCACGATACCGCCTTGTTGAAGGTAAGTCTGGAAGTAGCCGACTGCGCCGGTCCACTTGCTGGGGTCTGTTATCCCTTCGTCTGTGAATATCACGGCTCGGGGAGTTCTGAAAACGAGGTAGTGGGCGGCATCGGCAAGCACACTGATTTGCACCACGCGAGATATGTTCCAGAGAGACGCCATCAGGTATTGGTATCGTTCTTCGTGCCTGGATGCTAGGCTGATGACGAGGACCTCTGGGAGGATTTGATTCATTGCAAAGTTGGTGATTCTGAAATAGAACAGCGTAATGTGATAATCGATGTAATGATTGTAATATGATGATGTTGATGTAGTAGTCCTGATATGATGGCGATGTGGTCCCGGGCCGAACGAGGATGAGGAATCGAGTTGTAAGGAAGCTTGTTGTCGCGACATCGCTCCTGCCTCATCGGCTTCTTTCCCCAAAGCTCCTTTTTGCCTAGCTCTGCTAGATTGTTAGTTATATACATGTTATAATTAGTGATAGCAATGGCTTGTGAAAGTGTGTCTTTCAGAGGGCTTGGATTTCGACGTGACCACTCTAGGTCGGATTGTGTTGCGCTCTTATGGCCACCGACAAGCATTCGAAAATATATCCACTCTGTACATAGACAATGACACAATCCTATTTAGACACCAAGATTACGCACAGAACGTGGACTAATTGGGATCGAGCTGCGCCCGTCACAGATAAGGCTTTGATTAAGGCCGAATTAAAGTGATCCGGTGGCTGTCATTTGCTTTCATTTCAACATGCTTAGAGTTGACAGGATTTGTCTTTCATGTTGCAATCCCTAGCTTACCTGTGACTCAACCTTCATTCCACGCGCTGTAAACAGCAATGAGCTCAACCATCCCTTGCATTCCAGACCTAAACAAATATAAAAGCCCGGATTTCCGGCTCCCTGGACCTATAACAAACATTCTCTAGTTATCACGCAAGTCTTCAATACCTATACAAGTCCTCATCTAGGTACTTCCCTACCATAGCAGTGCCATGTGAAATGACCAGATCACTAACTATATCAGAACAATGCATTTCCACCACGTCCTCTCGATCCTCGGTTTGACTGCCGTTGTCTTGGCGCAGTCTGACTCTACCCCTTGTACGTGGCCCTTTCAAGTTTCTTTCCGGGTAGTTGAGAATTGATACTTATGCGCGACAGATGATGCCCCTTGCGGAAGCTACAAGACTTGCCTTGCCAACTGCCCTAACGAGGACTTCTTTCCCCTGGCGGATGAGTGCGATACAGATGATGATGGAAAGCCGTACTGCTATGTCAACTTCTGGTGTGCTTAATGCCATGGATGAAGCGAGGCTGATTGGATACTGGAGGGTGGATGATGGTTCGAAGGGATCACTTGTAAGTTCGTGGGTTGGAGGAAGGACGGTTCCTGTTCGGTGTTATGATATACCGAGGCTTGTTCAACGGCCCTCCCGGCTAGAATCTACATAGATAGACTTTTCTAGGGTAGAAAACACAGGTCTTAATGCCTCGGAGCTTCCTCCGCTTTATGCATGTCTATTTCGATCAAAATAGTCTGTCCGGGGAGAAGGGGGGAGGTGCTGCGCTAGGGCATGTTTCCCGACAAGATTCTTAGATCTACTGGATGAAAAGCTCGCACAGCGTACGGAGTAACCACTAGACGATGAATATAAGCTGAGTGGAGTTTCGACATGTTCCATTTCAATTTCTGATGCTTTATCCGTACCCCGTGCCCGTTCCGAGGCATGTCTGGGTTGTCGTATAGGCCCGTCGATCGTCGACCGAACGGGTAATGAAAACGCGCGCTAACCTGATCTAGCAAAGGATACGGATACGTTCTTCGCTGGTTCGCCGTCCTGGTTCTCTATGGCCCGGGGGTTCCGCGGTGGACCCTGAAGAACGATGATCGTTATGACGAGGAGGATCTGATCTCCGTGGACGTATTCGTTTAGCTTGTCTGGCGAAATTGAATCCTGGGTATAAATATGGTTGGGTTTTCATGGAAGACCTCGTCTTTCAAGTCCCCTGCTGAGATTTTCGTCAGTATGCATTTCCTGGTTGGAACAACCTTAACGCTACTCGCCTCTGTGCAGGCCGTTTCTGGACTCTCGGCCCAAAATAATCATAAACGTTTTGCTGCTCCTCCTTCCTCCGAACCGATTGTGGTGACGGAACTTCCACTGCCACCTGTTACCCCGAATGACAAGAATGGCTCCTGTACGCCAGCGATCAATCCTCGTCGGACAGGGTGTATGTTACAGTCCTCTCGGATTGAGGGCGGTAATTTCCTGCCGGATAATAATCATGTCACCATCAGTGTGACCTTTGCCGGAGCTCCGACAAGTATCTATAACGGCACTCAACTGGTCATAGTGAAGGCAGACAACACGACTTTCCCCAATGGTGACCCCTGGAAGTGCATTACCTGCGGTGTCCCGGAGAAGAGCAAGGTCGGCAGCACCGAGCTCAGCCCGTATGCTCAGGCTTTCCATGATGGAAAGCGAGTGCTGGTCGGGAATAACATCGTGGATTGTGGCTCTGCCACACTATCTAGCAAAGACTGCACCCCGGACAAGGTCCATATCTATCCAGTTCGTTTTAACGGTGGCGAACTGCGAGAGCTGCGGATTCATCCCGACAATGTGCACCTTGGATTCAACTCGTTTACGATCAGCAATGGGAACCTGGGCCAATTCGCCTACTTTGGTCGTCTGCAGTTCAACGATTCCTCCGCGGAGCCAGGGTACGATGTTGTGAAGGTCACTAGATTGTTCGACCCTAGCTCTTCGCAGCCGATGGAGGCGAACGCCAATCAGTTGGTTTTCAACGAATCTGCCATCGCGGTGGGTGAGCTTCGTGGTTTCACTGGCCGTGGCACGGAGGTTATTTACGTCGGAAACCCCGTGGAATCATGCAACATCGACGTTTTTGCCGCCGATCTGACCACCGGCAAGGTGCGTCGTTTGACTAGCCATCCGGAATACGTCGACCCCATTGATATATCGCCCGACGATCGCTCTCAGGTCATCTTGGATACTCGCGGCACGGGCCGCCAGATGTTCATGGCCGGTATGCGCGGTATTCCACCGATCATTGATATGATTGTTACTACGGCGGCCTCGTCCACTCGCAACAATGGAGCCCGACGATTCTTCCTCCCTTGGTTGCTGGACCATGATGGAGACCGTGGCAATTACTTCGGTCAGCAGATTAACGCCGGCGGAGACGGAAGTCCAGGAAGCATCAACGATCCGAACTGGAATGCCGCCGCCGACCCGAGATGGTCGTTTGACGGGACTCGTATTGCGTATGCCGAGAACCTCGTCGTGTCTCCGGCTTGCGGTGGAAAGAACCCTCTTCCTTGTCCCAAGTCGACTGCGCCCGGCGGTCGCGTTACCCGGCTGATGTTGGCACATCTGACGAGCCGGCAGCCGTTGAAGCTCGATCGTGTCGAACCTGTCGCTGACGAGGTTCCCTGGGGCGTGCCGGTAACAGAGAGCAGCGAGCTCCCCGAGCGTCCGTTTCCGGCTCAGGGCAACTACACACTGAAGGGTAAGGCGTCGGGAACTGCCTCTGTGTCGGTAGTCTACGAGGGGGACCTGGTGAAGACCGTGGCGGTTGCTTATCGACATTATTCTGACGATGGGAAAATTACCATCGAGGGATCAGAGAAGGTCACCAGAACGCTTGAGCAGGTCACGCTTAACAAGATTGACTGGTATTCCAACCTAACCTCGACCGGAGAGCAGAAAGCGACCAAGAAGACCAGCCCTGGGGGATTCCATTTGGAGGTTGACTCGCTCACCAATATCTTCAAGGCGAATGGCACGTTGACTACTACGGTGGATGGAAAGGAGTGGAGGCAGCCTGCCAACGGGACTTGAATGATTGCTTTGTTTTCATGCTTTTTTGTGTATATAATCATGTAGCGTGGCCGCAGATGCCAACGTGTTTATACCTGAGTCTCCGGCATATCTTAATAACATGCAGCCTCGTCTTAGCTCGATCCTTCGCCCCACTCCACCTGCTCATCATTCAATCTTTCAACTCTTCCTCTCTTCGTCTTCCCACATCACGTCTATGAGTCATCATGTCTCTATCATCCTTACCTATTGAAATACTCGGCGACATCATCGATCGCATAGTCATTAGCCCTATCGGGATCTATGGTTCAGCCCATCTGCGTCTCGTCAACCGTAAGCCCCACCCCCTTGTGTCTCACAGTGATCACCACTGACCGGACAAGGCACGTTTGATCTGGAGATCCGCCGCTCTTACGCGCGCACTTCTCAATTCGCATTCGATAGACGGTTTGCGGTAGCTCCTCTGAGCCTCACTAAATGCGAGTTCTTCGCCAAATACCTACTCCTCCGACCCAAGGGGAAGGAGAAGGGTAAGGCAGAGGATAAGGACATCTCGTATCATCTAAACGACCTCGTCGACCAGCTACTCAGCCATGAAACAAATGCGAAAGGGATCCCCGCTGAGAATGAACATGAGGACGCGAAACGCTACCAGCTGCTGTCTATCCTCTGCGCGAAAATGAGCCCGGTGCAGCTGTCGATCTACCCATCGCCCATCAAGCTGCCCAACGGCAAAACCACCACGATGGACCTCCTGATCGCAGCCATCTACACCGGCCATCTGTCTCTAGTCGACCACATCCTCAGCACCGACCAGACCAATCTTCAATCCGACATCAGTACTCTTTTCGAGACTGCCCTCCTCGCCGCCGTCGACACGCAAAACCCCGACACCGTGCGCACCCTCCTCGCACACAACGCCCCATTCAAGCCCCCAAACATACGTCCGAGCCGGCCATTCCGCGGAAATCCTCTCCTCAAGGCCGTTGAAAACAAGGACCTCCCCATTCTTGCCATGCTGCTCGAGTCATCCAATCTCTGCAAATCAGATCTCACCTACCAGCACGCCCTCGTCTCCTCCATCACATCCTCCCCGGACTCCCGCCCTATCACCACTCTCCTCCTCTCCCACTATGAGTCCACCTTCCCGAAGTCCCCATACATCCTCTCCGAGGGCCTCCGCGCCGCCTGTCGCGCCGGCCACACAGAACTGATCACGCACCTCCTCGCCTCCGGCGCAGACGTCAACTGCACTCTGAACTACCGCGAAACGCACTCCATGGCCGCTCCAATCGCTCAAGCCGCATGGACCGGGCAGGTCTCCACCATCGACCTCCTGCTCTCCCACGGCGCATCGCTCCGCCCGAACCCAGACGGCAACACCGGCGTACGAGCCCAACATCCTGGCGCCGATGCCCTTCGTGCCGCGACGTGGGGGAACCATTGGCCTGCGGCGCGGGCGCTCCTGGATGCCGGGGTCGCGGAGTATATATCCCAGACTGACTGGTGTTCTGTGTTTAAGATCGCAGCGCTCCATGCGGAGTGTGTGGATGTTGCAGCACACTTACTTGACTGTGGCGTTGTCACGTTGACCGGGTTAGCGGATGATGAGGTCGAGGCCGAAGATGCGGTGGCGGAGTTAGTGGCGATTGTCTGCCAGAGGGGGAATGTGGGTTTCATGGAAGCGCTGGTGAGGCATGGGCTGCCGGTGACGGGGCATGCGATGTATGAGAGGGCGGAATATCCGATTCCGGTTGTTCAGGCGTTGGCGTGGCAGCAGCAGGGGGTGGTAAGGTTGTTGGAGGAGGTGATGGGACAGAAGGTGGATGAGGAGATGAGGCAGTTGGCTGATAGAATTAGGGAGAAGGAGATGTCGAGAGGTTGGGGTCGGGTTGCGGCGCCGGAGTGTGGGATGCCGGCGTATACAATTTTGAGGTGATTGATCTATCTTTTCTCCGGGGAGAGCTTGTGAAAGACAGGGTTAGAACTTATAGAAACTCTCGTTTGAATCCAACTAAACGCAATAAATGACTAAAGCCGAAAACCCAATGACC
The DNA here is from genome assembly GCA_004849945.1 of Aspergillus ochraceus. NCBI lineage: Eukaryota > Fungi > Ascomycota > Eurotiomycetes > Eurotiales > Aspergillaceae > Aspergillus > Aspergillus ochraceus. The sequence goes on along the minus strand of SSOS01000007.1, from coordinate 1,617,363 downwards.
ATCCCAAGCCCTAGTATCAAATCCCAAGCCAGATGAAACATCTCAGTCCGTCCCATATCGCCAACCAAATCACAACCAAATTCAACTCCATCCATATCCTCATCACAAATCCTGCCTCTCCCCATTCCAATTATCCTTTCCCCTATTGCTAACATCCAACCCCCCAGGCCACCCATTCAAACCCGAATACGCCTCCGCCGGGGTCGTACCATGCAAAATCTCATAATGCGTCCTCTGACCGCATCCCTTCTCCTCACCCTCACCCCCATCCTTACCCCCATTCCCCTTCCTCTTCCTCATCCCCTTCTCCTTCTCACATTTCTCCCTCCCCAACAATAAATCCGCAACCTCCAATCCAGCATCCCTCCCCTCAAACCACGCCCCATGCAAAAACCCAAAATACGGCGCACTCGTCGCCTCCCCGGCAAACCACAACCGCCCCACATTCGCCCTCAGATTCTGATGCATCTCCAACGTCGTGCCGGCGGGCCAATTCGAATAACTCCCGTACGCCCACGGCTCGGTCGACCACCGCGGGTACGCGAACGCAGTCGGCTCCGGGATATCCTTATCGGGGAACATCTCTCTCAGGACGGATAGGATCTCAGCTTTCGTTTGGGACAGGGGTTGGCGTTCTACGCGATACGCCTGCTCGTCGACGACGGTGACGAAGAGGATATTCGAATTCGGGAGGAATGAGGAGCCAGAGAGGGATTGGAAGACGGGGTAGTAGCCTCTTGTATTTGGGGATGCGTAGAGCAGGAACTCGCTGTCGGGGGGCCAGAAGGCGGAGGGGAATTGCATGAAGATTTTCGTGTAGGTGTTCATGTTGAATTTGTAGATCGAGGTTTGTTTCCAGTCCGGGAGCGGGGGGCGGAATTCCACGGCGGAGTTTTGGAGGACACCCAGAGAGAACGTGCATATTGCGTAGGCGGCTGTGTGGCAGGTTTGGTTTGCGGTGTGGACTGTTACGCCTGCTGGGGAGTGTGTAATGTTAGTGATGGGTGTGCTGAGGTGGAGACGTGGGTCTTGGGTTTGGGGGGTGGTGATGCTGCTGCTGAGGAAGGTGGACGCTTCGAGGGCGATGAGGCTGTTGTAGCCGCGGGGGTCGAGGACGAGGTGGTTGGAGGGACCGAATTGATTGAATGTGAGGTTTTCGCCGGCGATGCCGAAGACGAAAGAGCTGGTTTCGGGGGAGGAGGCGGCTTCCCAGTCTGAGTTCTTGTGAGCTGGATGTAGTAATTGCGGGTGGATGGGATGTCCATGAGAGATGGAGGGGGATAATGTAGGGTTAGGGCTACATACCCCAGTTCCACCACTCCACGGCCTGCGCTTTCATATCGTCTTTGCGAGGTCGCCATCCAGCTAGAGCTAGACCACTGCGCGCAGTTTGGTCTTGTAGGTTCTCGAACAGAATCCGACCGGCTTCTTTAGATGCGATCTCGCTGGCTTGCGTATACTCTGCCAATATGTCCCGGTAGTCTGTATATCCGGTTTCGTCATACGTGCGAATATTGTCGTAGTTCGAATACGTATTTTTTAGTTTATGTTTTTGGGCCTAGCGATCGGTAAGCCCTATTATCCCGCTGCGCATAAAGCTAGATGCACCGACCAGCGTCCAGACGGGATTCTCTGCATGATAGTATTAGCCGTCGCCCAATATAGATCCGGATATACATACCCGTATCATTAGACCCCACACCTTGCAGCTTGTCGCTGTTAGTCCTTTTTTCTACCACCAGGTAAGAAGTCCTACCCAGTTTGCTCCAAATTCAACAACATAGGGCTTCCCTTGCTCGTCGGCCCCGAAATCCGTATGCCAGACCCTCCCGCCGAGCGTATCTCGGTACTCGAGGATGACGAAATCGGTTATGGAGGCGTTATGTAACGCTTGCTGTATTCCATTTTCAGTTGATGGAGAAGGTCAAGTTTGATCATGAAGGTGACTCACTGCGGCTGCAACACCCGCCATCCCACCTCCCCTGTATTAGATGGTTAAATAAGTTGCTACGCAGGTTTCAGAAAGTCGGTGACTGACAAGATTGCCACGGTCGAGTGGGTACATTTCTCTGTGCCTTGTTTAGGTTGAGCGACGTAGGCACTCGAGAACTGGATAGTGAAAGTGAAAGTTGTTAAAAGCGCACATATTGAGCGACGAATATGCATATCGGATGAATATATCTGCTCTACGAGGGGCGATAACGACAGTAATCGATCATGAACAATCAAGGATCCACTCAAGCAGGGTCAATATAAGCATAATCCTAAAACCACCAAAAAGGGTTAGATAAAACCCAAGGCAGAAAAAAAAAAAAAAAACAGGCAGTCTAACAAAAACCAAAAAGTTGCTAAGTTGCCAAATCCCCCCGGGTCAGCCGCCGGTAGATAAACAAAGAAAGGCCTCCTCCGTCCCGAACCAAGATACCCAGCCAGTCAGTTCATCCGCAAGTCAAGGGAGAAAACGAAATCCGCCGACATGCGCAGCCAACAGAAAAACAGGAGATAAAACAACCCCGACACGACAGCTCGCAGAAGTGGAAAACACCGGACATCCGGTCGAACAGCTCTTCCTTCCTATCATAGTCAGGGATCCGGATCATGCAGGACTGAGGCGTTCCACCAGACCAAGTGAGGCGGGCTTGTGATCGGTGGAGCTCGCTTGGCATGCGCGCGACTAATCACCGGATCGGTAGGTCCTGGCGGTCAGTCTGTCAGCAAGGGGCTGATAAGGTGTTCGAATGGGAATTTGACTGTGTTTTCTGGAGAAGAGGCGCTGCTTTAACAGACCCTCAAAAGGCTGGGGGCACTCACGGGCGCTTATGGGACACGCAGTTCCTGGTATCGTCAAGTACTCCTGCCAAGTTTCATAGACCAGCGGCTGAATATGGCATCGGCATTATCAGCTACATGCACAATTTAAATTGCTTCATACTGTAGAGCTTTGATCATTCATGACTTAGCAGGGGCACCCGTTGGAAATTTGAAGATAGAAGGGGTTGATAGATTGGTGTATCAGATCCTGAATTTGGAACATCTACCATCCAGAACACACGATGAGAAGAAGTTAGATTGTCAAAGTCGCTTTCATTTCCACAGAGGACCTCGAGTGTTCACAAGTAGGACAATGAGTAAGCGGCGTCTCCTGCATGAAAACGTGTATTTGTGAAACCCATTCCCTTGTTAGGTGACAGAATCTAGACTCACATGTACTTCCCTGCGACTACGTAGTCTGAACGAGAAGCATAATCGTCGACATAAGCCGAAGCCACTGTGCACTATCATCCCCTCGTATTCTTCAGAGCTGTTCATGTCTCTTCAGCTAAGCTCTGTGGAAATGATTGGTTTTATATAACTGGAGCATGCTGCAATATGTACTTTCTACCTCTCAAATTCAAATATGCTCCGGCTTGGTGTTTGTTCGCTTCTGAATATACTTCCTTCTTCAATTCCTTAGCCAGTAATGTCGAAGAACAAGGCATAAAGAACAGCAATACGATGTACTGCCATGTTCTGAAAAGGTTGATCAACCACCGCCACTCCTGACACGCACACGCACCGATCACTCTCTCCACGACAGGACACAACCACCCCACAAAAAGCGGCACCCTACCTTTTAAATGATCTAGTTAATCAAAAGTAATCCCAGCATTTGCTTAATCCCAGCATTTGCTGTAGATAAGCTAGCGGAGACTACTGTCGACTATCTCAGTGAAGAAGATAGGGCTAGTGCTAGTAGTTTAGTAGTAGTGCTTCCCCCGCATGGACATTCCGCATGCATCTTGGCGGCTTTGCCTTCTCCGCATCGCCCATCAAGGGATCGCCTTCATGTCGACTTATAAGTAATTCTGATTGAATCTTGTCCGCGACACGATCCGTACTCTTCGTTTCGCCTGATATTTTACATGAAAATTCTCATCCGACATGATCGATTTCGAAAAACATCACGATGTCCCCGAAGACGACGCCCAGCTGGCTCGTATGGGCCACAAGGCCGAACTGCAACGGAACTTTTCCACTCTGTAAGTTGCCTTCATTCCCCGCTGTGTGCTATCGAGGGAGATGGGGGGAAGAATGCTTTGCCTAATGCCATGCGATGCGCTGCAGCTCGATGCTGGGCTTGGCTTTCGCCGTGTTGAATGTGAGTGAGATCATCTAGAACATTGATTCTGGGGTTCGGCAAGTTCCGTGGCGCCTCGTGGTCTGGGAATTGGACTAATAGGTGGATTCTGTGAAGTCGTGGACTGCCCTTTCGGCAAGTCTTTCGATTAGTTTGACATCTGGGGGGAGTACTAGTGTTATTTGGGGTGAGGTTACTCTCGTTACTGGTTGGCTGGGACTTTACTGATGTTCTTCCAGGCCTGGTCACAGCCGGAACATGCAATCTCTGCATTGCGGCTTCACTGGCTGAGTTCCTATCCGCTTATCCAACGTGAGTTCGTCTTCTCCTGTGCCGAGCCCCCAGAAAAAGCAAAAACGATCTATTGGCGCCATCCGTATCACATTACGATCTGTCTTTCTGGGAGACGGTTCTGATCTCGCACATTCCATTCCAGGGCGGGTGGTCAGTATCATTGGGTGGCTGGTAAGTTTTCTCCCCAGTCGCGCCCCTTACATGTGGTGTCTCTAAGTGAGCGGAGCGAACTAACTGAATGCCCTGCAGTTGGTATGTGGCATGACGTTCGCCTTATTCTATCATTCTATCATATCCTATCCTGTCGAATCGGCCAAGACTAACCGCATAGCAAAGTATCCTGGTCCCAGTGGGTGCCGATTCTCTCCTGGGTAACGGGATGGATTAATGTGGCCGGATGGGTATGTGGAACGGGACAGAGCCTTCTATGATCCTGGCCAATCTGCAGGATGACATATGGACAGACAGAAAAAACTGACCGATGCGACATGGATGTCTGCAGATTGCCCTGGTGGCCACCAATGCGCTGCTGTCGAGTCAATTGATTGCCGGGATCGTGTCGGCGGTTTATCCGGTGGGTTTGCCGGGTGTGCCTGCGCGTTGCGACGGAGGATGTCATGCTGTGTGCAGGTTCTACGTGGTTTCTGTGTTAGCTGACTTCTTGATTGGGGTAATAACTAGGGCTTCGTGTGGCAGCGCTGGCAGCAGTTTTTGATCTATGTCGGATACACGATCCTTGCGTTTGTGATCAATGCGTTTATGAATTCGGTCTTGCCGGTGATTTATCGCGGAGCTTGTATGTTCTTGTCCTAGGGCCGTGAGGCGACCGATGGCTAATTGATTCGATTAGTTACTTGGTCAATTGGTGGGTTTGTGTTGGTTTCGATCACCGTGCTGGCGTGTGCTTCGCCGGACTATAGTTCTGCTTAGTGAGTTGATTTCGGAATGACTGGCTGAGGATTAACTGACGGAGTAGCTTCGTTTTCTGTGACTTTGTCAATCAGACGGGATGTAAGTTCTTCCCGCCATTGATGAGGGATATCGCTAATGAGATAGGGCCTGACGGTGTCGCTTGGTTATTGGGGGTATTTCATCCATCGCATCAGAAGCATACTATTCCAGACATGCTGACGATGACAGCTTCTCCAAGGAGGACTAGGAGTAACTGCCTTTGTATGCTCTACACTCAAACCCTTCGAATAATCCAACTAATGAATAACAGGACGCCGTCGCACATATGATCGAAGGTACTCTACACTTACCCTCAGCCCATCAGCCATGCACAAACTAACAACCCAACAGAAGTCCCCCAACCCTCTATCCGAGGCCCCAAGATCATGGTCTCCTGCGTCGGCATCGGCACCTTCACCGGCGCCGTCTTTCTCATTGTTCTACTCTTCGTGGCAGGCGATATCGACGAGGTGATCAATTCCAGCGCCGGCCCGTTACTGCAGATATTTCTGCACGCGACGAAGAACACGGCCGGTGCTATTTGTCTTCTTATGTACGGCCCTGGATGGAAACCTAACCGTTGGATTGAGAATCAAGAGGGACTTGGCTGATGGATGCGCACAGGCTCCCGCTCGTTTGTCTCGCCTTTGCAACTCTCAGCGTCATGACGACTAGTAGTCGTATGATATTCGCATTCGCTCGGTGTGTTGACCCCATTCCCTGCGCAGTCATTCATGCCCTTCATTGATGATCCTAACCGAGATGATACTGATGCAAAAACAGCGACGGCGGCCTTCCCGCATCGCGATTCTTCGCGCACGTCCATCCTAAACTCGGACTCCCGGTCAACGCGCTCGGATTGACAGCCATCGTGGTTGTGATATTTGGATGTATCTATTTAGGATCGACGAGGTAGGTGTCGATTCTCTTTCTTGCTTTGTTTCCGTGCCCATTAGTTGTGGATATAATGTCGACAACAAGCTAATTATATCGAACAGCGCATTCAATGCCATCATCTCCTCCTCAGTAGTCGCTCTGGACTTATCCTACGCAATGCCAATTGCCGTGAACTGTCTTCGCGGACGCAACATTCTGCCCGATCGGTATTGGAAAGTGCCAAGTGTGCTGGGATGGGTTATTGATATGGTATGTCCCCTTCTACTCCTGATCCACAATCAGTTGGAGAACAGCAGTTACTGAAGATGGAATGACAGATCTCATTATCATACATCGCACTGACTACGGTGCTGTTTCTTTTTCCGCCAGAGAGGCCTGTGACGGGGAGTAGTATGAGTGAGTCCTAGCTTAACTTGCCTTTCATTTAGTTCGGTCGCGTTCGGCAGTCTTTGACTTACGTCTTCGTGGGAGGGAAGTGTCGAGAAAGGGAGCAAGTGGCTAATGAGATTGATAGATTATTGTATTGTCGCGTTCGCCATCATTGTGATCGTCTCGGTCGTGCAGTGGATTGTTGACGGGAGGAAGAATTTCAAGGGACCGAGGGTGGAGGTTTAACTTCTTTGCTTGGGTACATTCATTTGTCTATGTTTTACTTGGACAGGAAAGTACATATTTGGATAGGCAGATATATTGCATAAATCGACAAAAGCCTTGGGCGATTTGGACTGGTGAATAATATACAATAACCATAGCCAATGGCTACCAAGTAAAGCTCGTCCTTCCCCTTCACCATATCCACTCCCTAAATCAAACAAATTAACCATCGCGTCAACAATTCACAAAATGATATCACTGTCTTGCTCTGACGATATCATTATTCCATGTCCAGGTCAGTCAGGGAATTCGGAAACCAAAAACCGGTCCAACAACCGACCCACCAAATCTCATGATTGCGACAAGCACCAACGAAAGCCAAGACACCGTTCTGAAGGGAATACGGAGTAGCGAGGGAGGCAGTGCAGTTGTCTGTGGGGTGATCGGTGCGATCGGCGCCTAGTGATCATGTTATCATAATTAACCCCTTGGAGGACAGTGGGTGGAGACTTGGTGAACTGCACCGATGCCGAAGTGCTACCCGACCGAGGATGCCACCTATCCTGTAGCATGATCTGTTGAATGATTTATCCAGACAGATCCTACAAGAACAGTGTCTAATAAGAGTGCAAATACTTGGAGAATTTTCGTGAAGTAAAAATGAAGTATGCATTCGCTGAACCTAAATATGTACCCAAAAACCAACCCCATTCATTCATCCCATTCCCAAACTCCGTAGCCGAAATCAATCAATCATCAATTCCCCGATCAAAATGCGGATCCGGTCCAGCAAGTCGAATCGAACCGAACCATCGTCCAAAGATATGTGCAAATAAAGACCCAGTCGTAAATGACCCTTTCAATCACGATCAAAATGACGATGAAGATAGTTGATCATAACCCCGTAAGCAGCACCATCCTAATAACAAACCGCGCACGAACTCCACCAGTTAAACTCCGTTGCAAAAATCCGTTCACAAAAGAAAAGACATCCACCCAGCCGACAGGGACAACCCGTCACCGTCACCGGAGGACCGACAGACCGACAGACAGGCTGACTCACTGGATCTCGTAGACGGCCAGCGCCCGCTCGATATCATGCAGGTTGTCCTTGTCGCCGTAGGCGTCCATCAGTTGGCGGTTGCGTTGGAGGCGCTCGAATTCTTCTTGGGCTTGTTCGTGGCGTTGCTGTTGGTTGGTGTAGAGGTTTGCTGCGCCGAAGCCTATTGTTCTCAATTGTTAGTATGCGATGCTTGTTTGATGGTGAATTGATGATGATGGTGGTGGTGGTGGTCGGACAAAATGATGATGTCATCAAGTTGGGGAAGGAGATCCGGGGAAAAGGAGAAAGAAAGGGGGAATTACCGAGTGCGATCACGGCCATGGCAGGGAGGTACCTGGTTCAGGGTCAGTATGATTGGATTTCTCTTGAGATTTCTCCAATAAATCAGGAACAAAATGAGGGAAAAAAAAGAAACTACATACCATTTGGATGGCTTCGCAGGAATGAAGAAAGGACGTTTGTTGAAGGCGGCCGGGCGCGGAGGAGTCGATGGCGGAGTTGCAGACAGTTGCATTCTTTCGGAAGGGATTATGTGGTGGGATAATTTGTAGGATAGTGTAGTGTAGTGTAGTGTAGTGTAGTGTAGTGCAGTTTGAATAATTTAGCTAGTCGATGAGAAGTCGCTCCCGTCCAGACTGAATGGGGAGGATATTTATAATTGTGGACAGGGGAGAGGAGAGAAAGAGGAGAGAAAGAGGAGAAGACAACGCGATGAGGTCAAGGCGGGCGTGGCGTGGTCCATCGTATGATGATCGTCTCCCCCGCCGTACAATCAGCCAACTGCCCCTGCCCTAATTCTTAAGTCTTAACCTTCGTCAGGCATTCTGTCGCTGCTCCGTCGGGTCTCCACAGGGAATTCCACTTCCATTTTTCCGGGGTTATTCACGGCTGCGAGCAGTGACTGCGACGTTGCATTCTTGGGGTGAATCATGAAGATAGAACAGTGAACAAATGGAGATTCCTTGGATTCTACCATCCTCCTAGTGATAGACCATGTGTATTTAACAGGCTTCAGCTGAGGATTCTCTCTTTCTGTATTCTCCCAGAGATCTGACCTGGTCGACCCGACCGGCCTTTTAATACATTGATTCTGCTTCATGACTTCCTTTATCCCTGTATATCCCTGCATAGCCCTCGCCGAGCAGAGAATACAAGACTTTCTCGCTGTACTTCTCGTCTATATTCTGATCTACATCTTCTCTTTCTGATCCTAGTAATCCTACTTGATGCGCATACTCCGCTACTTTGCTCAACTGAAAGATCGGCCCAAGCACGCTTGGACTAGAAAGTTTGCCCATTGCAACTCTGCTATAGTTGTTTCATCAGATGTTTCAGCAGATGCCTGATCACTGTCATGGGATCAAGCCAAGACCTCAAAAGATTCGATCGATGCCCGTTGCCGATCGCAAAGCTATGCCCAGAAATTACACGGTGTCCCAATTCGGAGCGTTGGACACGGAGACCTATTCGCTCATTTCCACTAGCATGTAGGGTTTACCGGCTGCAGCCCTCCATACCCCGGCAGAGAGACATCGTTGACTGGACCATACACCGGAAGCATGAGAGAAATACATTCCACTGTAGCCAGAGATTGCGGATGCCTTTGCTCGTTCTAGTCTCGTTCCGCCCTTTGGCCAGCGGATGCATAGACCACACACAAAGTCACAGCCAGACTGCATGCCAGCGAGACTGACTCGAGCCCTTCAGAAGGGTCAGAGGTGTCAGAATAGATACTTCTATTAGAACAAGCCAACCGTAACTTACTGCTGGCAACTAACGGATATCATCCCTTGCTCAGTGAACGTATTCTTGCGCCAGGCTACGGCTCGGTTCTTGTAACCGCCGGCCGGCGCGTAGGGTCAAGGGGGTGTTTTCCAACTAGACCGAAGATCACACAAGTATCTACATGAATCAATTGACTTTTGCTTTTGCTTTGGAAGCATAAAACTGTTCACTTCATTGTGTACACAGTATCTAGCAGGTGATACCAACAAATTTGATGCGTCGTATTAAACTGTCAATATTTAAGATAAATTGCTATCCTTCGGCCAAATAGCTGTTATCTACCCCGCTCTACCACATTCTCTAACCCTTCTTACCATTATTAACAGAAGATTTTTTTGAACCACCAACACGATCTCTCAGAAAATATTCTGGCTATATCTCAGCGAAAACTACTAAAACCGCAATCACCCTCAATACGCGGCCAATGGGCGTTAGACATTCTAATAAAGTAAGTAAATTTTAGAACTAGTACGATCACTTTTTCCTGACTCTCTGGAGGATACGGGGTCTTGCTCGGTTCTCTGGTTTTACTTTTATCTATAAAAGAATCAGATTTAAACTACACAAGGCAGTCATCTGCTCACAATCCTCGATTCTATTTGCTGCAATTACTGGAAAATTCTAGGTAAGCAAAACGACTACAAGCTATATTCAATTCTGATTTATCTCCAGAAAGCGGAAACAGCAACATTAACATAAATACTGAATCTATTTCTATTGTTGAGAAACTTGTGCAATTCTTCTACACGGGTGAACATACAACTCTACTAGCAGAAGATTAAGATTTACTCGACACTACAATCCTATAACTACATGTAAGAATCTTTGTACTAGTAGATATGTATAATGTAAAAGGCTTTAATAATCCAATAGTCGAGATACATCACTTAAAACTAAACAGTAATTTTAATATGGTCGGATTTTGAAAATCTATCCTAGATATTTATAAATCAATATCATAGCATACTCGTATAATAAGGGATTTCGCGATTTATTATACAGGGAAAAGATTCCTAAAATCTTTACATAACAACTCTAGTTAATAACTCTACGACTGAACCCTTATAGAGGTTTCCAGATTTATATTTGATTTTTTAGATTTGTATATCGCTAACCCGATATTAGCTAGCTATAAAAGATACACGGGCCTTATTGGCCTATGTAGGTATTAGAACTTAAGTGTCGAAAGTGTTGTCGAAGAAGAATAGGTGGCTAAATAAAGACTTTGAGTTAGACTATAACTTCAATTTTGTATGTATTTCGCTCTGCTTAGAAATTTTTATATAATTCGGGACATATGGCTGTATGGCTTCAATTTATACTCAAGTTGCAAAACGCTGGTTAGATAGAATTATCTGTTCAATTATCAGATACAGCATTAGCTATATAATATAGCTACTACGTAAGAATCGTTTGTTAGTTTATAATCTAGATATACATACTATAAATGGCCTGAAAACTGACGATACAAGAATTATTCTATATAGCCTATCTTTTTATATATAACTATAATTAATATTTAGATTTGTAGTGTAAGTGGTGAAACCAGTTTCCGTCCATACTATGTGCAGTATACAGTAGAGTCTCTAAAGATCAAAACAGATATTATAGAGGCGAGCCAATATAATCTTATTATTTGATTTTATTCTCTCTATAAATGAATTTCAAGTAGCATAATAAATCTCAAAATTACTCCGAATATTATATCTATGCATCTAATCATGTTCGGAGCTATTCAATTAGTAAACACAAAATACCGCATCGGAACACGCAGATATAAGAGAATATCAGATAACAGGCAAAGTCTCTTTATAACATTTGCAACTCATTAAAACCCTCCCTATTAAGCAAGATGATTCAAGTCAAGCATGAGCGACAGACAGACACCTGAAGTTGAGTTTCAAAGACTTATCGACTATAATTTCAGAACACAGAGACTGGTAGAGGAGACTTTAAGGCCAACTGGATCAGCGGCCTCGAGCTATTCAAGTGAATGACTCGGCCTGGCTTGGTTTGTTGGTTCTCAAATCCAGGGAATTCCCGACCACTTCAGGGGCCCCTCTTGGTGGCCAAACTGTAATACAGGGCGGAGTATTTGAGTTGGCTGAAGGATCTACACGAAGAGGACTAAATTGTGGTTCATCCCCGCCGTACACGTAGAGGTGAAACTCCGCATGGTAACAAAAACATAAGGAGAAATAACTAGAGTACGAGGGCGAATACTGTATTCACACACAATAGAGCAAATGCTTGACCAATATCTAACTAATACTTACACTTTCGCACCACATCCTGGGCTAATCTTACATTTTGCAATAAAACTTGATCTTTCAGGTAATTTTATAATTAGCTTTATCAGTAGTACCCCTTAGTATTCGTAAACAGCGTCCAAAGAAGATTGGAAACTGTGTAGGGCATAGACCCACAGTAATAAAGGGCTCTACAAGGCCCGTTATGCACAAAGCGTAATTATTAAAAAAAAGGCCATGGAGGGAAATATTCAAGGGCGATATGTTTTCAAAACTTAAAATATTGAAACCTGTATCTGACATCTGATCTTCACAAAATATCATCCACAATCGATCCGTTATCATCCTCAACCTGGAACTCATCCATAGAAATGGCCTTTCCGTCCAGGATCTTACCCACGTGGGTCTTATCGATCTTCTGGCCCTCCTTCCTGAATTGCGACATCAGCATTCCCAGGAACTTAAGAGGGCTTTGAGTGAATGTTGTTCCTGACAGTCCCTCGCTCGCCACGATAAACCCATCCGCAGCAATAGCCTGACCCTCGGGTGCTCCAGCGGCTGCCACACCCAGAAAGGCGCAGATTGCGACGTACTCGTCGTAAGACGAAATATAAAGCTGTCCAGCAAATAGGTTCAACTGGATCTTACAGCTCATGGACAGCTCCACATTAGTAACTGGAGTATTATACAAGTCCAGTTTGTCTAGCGCCGGGAAGGTTCGATTCTGGCGCGGTGAGTACAGATGCAGGATGACAGCCCTCGAGGTCTGGATATCTGAGAATAGCTCGTTGGCTTCAAAAGGGCTTATAATTATGACATGTTTCGCAACTTTTTTGTTGGATGGACCATCGATGGAACTGGTTAAAACCCACTGGACTGGCCGAAGATAATGATCGGAAACAGACGACCGCTGCGATGTCTGAATAGTCTTCGCAAAGTCAGTAGTGACGAGAAGCTCTGGGGGGAACTGAGACACATTAAGGTATATTGCCGCTGATGTATTCCTCAATGTCTCAAACGCAGAGACAAAAGCCCCGGAGGGTTTCTTCAGACTCCCCGTCAACACAAATTGACGCAGGTCTGGATGAAGATGATGTGATTCTGGCTTTGTCGGAGGCGGCCGTTGAATTTGTCTTTCTTGTTCTATTTCCGGTGCAAGTTCGCGTTCTTGCTCCTCTTCGAGTTGTGTGGAAGAGATATCTATACTGCCAACCTCTCGACATCTGTCTAATATGCGGCGCATGTTGACATTATCTTCATCCACTGGATATGGAGTAAGAGCCGAAGCATGTTCGCATCGGGGTTGATACCGTTGTTTCAAAGACTGAGATTCGGATTCGAGGAAGCCCTCTGCCTCACTTTTGGATACGGAAGTTTGATTCCTATGCCGGATGTTCTGCCATAGCTTACTATGGCGCTCGAATCGCTCCCCTTGAGTTGCCCATAGAGGTATAGTGTGTTTCATTTCGGCCCAAGTCTCAGAGATAGCCCAGTGAAGGACAGATGAGACGTTAATATCGCAGGATCCAGCCTGGCCAGGAAGGGCTAGGATCTTTGTCTTGATTTCTTCCGGAATACAGAACGCAACCGACTGCCCGTGGCCGAGCTTTCTCATTCTCATACATGCTTAGGAAACTGTATTAGCAAACTTCGCTATTCCAATTATAATTACAGTTTTCCTTCTTACCTTGGACTAATTTGTCTTTCGTTATTCCGGCCCCGAGTGTCACAGCAGCTCGGTAGTCCTTAGGCAACCTCAAATCAATGCCTCTCGTGTGAGCTTCGTCCAGAAAGACTAGGCAGGATTCGAGATGATTCGCGAAAGGTGAGACCTGGAGGGGTTCGACAAGTCCGGTCCGGTCAACCACACATATCTCATCACCTTCGTTGACAAAAACGACTGCTTGATTTTGGCCATTTTTTGGAGTCATATCCAACCAATCTTGAGCCACTTCCAAATTGTTTCGCTCTATAATTTGTGCACCGACGTCGAGAATAACCTTTATAGGCGGGTCGAGGCCCACTACCATAGCTAGCAGAATCTGCGCGTCTGACCGAGGATATTGATCGCGTACTGGGTAATAAGCGACAGAGTTCCTTGGTCCGAGAAGGAGATTAAGTACTAGTGCATTAGTATGGCTTTGCTCTGGAAGATCCAGCTGGTTAACCTCGAGAGGAAGAGTAACGCGCGAGTCATTCGTTCCGCTAAAGCCAACCGTCGGATGCCCTTTGGTTTCTCCGATATCCCATCCTGAAGCAGAGAGTTTAAGTGGAAACTCCTTTAACTCCTTTGGAAAAGCAATATAAGCAAGGAAATAATCGATCGCACCCTTTGAAAATCTGAGGGCAGGGAATACATGCTCCGTACAATGATGCTGATCTTGAAGGTTGACTCCGCTCAGCTGATGGTATGCGTGTGGAAGATTCGGTGCATCGTCTACCCACATCTGGTACTCTGAATCTGCCTGGTCCGAATCTTCCAAGTGAGAAAAGGCTAGAAAAAGGTCCTCGTTGCTCAGACCGGCATGGTAATGGCTGAGGAGTGTGAGTATTATGACAACATCCGGGTGGCTAAATTCAGCGCGTGGTGCAGGACTATCCTTAGCACGGAAAGGCACAGAAAGCCTTGTCGGTGGCCTCCTAGAGAGATCAGAGCCGTAGTTTACTCTCCATCTCTTGTGACCGAAACAAAACGCCATCACATTGCCGGCAAGAAGACCTCTCAGCAGGAGAAGAGCGTCGTGAGTGGTGGGGGACCAGAAGTTCGGGGACCTCTCAATTGCTTGAATCTCTTGAGCCGAAAGGTCCGAGTGGAGCACATATTTCAAAATTGCCTCTCTAATGGCTGCTGGCTGCCTCGATAATGGCAGCATATCAATACCCTTGGTGCAAATCTCTTCGGCGACCAAATTCACTAGCTCCCGCCCTGCATCTGGACCCAGCAGGCGTACGCGAGGGAAGCTCCCGGGCTGATTTTCGATAACTTCAATGGATTGGGGCAGTCGTCCTTTGACCACTGTAACATATTTTCTCACCACGGTGAGCACCTGTTGAATGAATAGCCACCTCTGGGGGCTAAACTCCAGTGGGCGTTGAGTCCCCATCGTGTATATCAATTCAAACCGTACACTAAAGTTTTCATCACTTTCGTCGACGATATCACAGGACGACGTCTTTAGAAACTCTAGGATACGGAGAAGACAACGCCCGACTTTATCCTCTCCATTGTTGAGGTATTCGAGACACATAAGCTTCAGTGATAAAACATGTTCAGGCTGAACAAGCAGGACGCCACCTTCATTCATGCATTCCATACATGTGCGCTCAATTTCTAATGCTTCAGGCTCAGAAACTCGGACTGACCGCGATATAGGCAGGTGATATACTCGTCGTCCTAATAAGCCACCGAGCTTAGCTACCAGCATGTGAAACATTTGCCGTGATTGTGGCTTTGCAACGATAACGCGAATAAGGCATGAGCCATCTGCACGCGCTACCACCACAATTGGGACAATCACAGAGGACTTCCCTTCGCCCATGTTTAGTTGCATGACAACGTTTTTAGCCGCTGACACATTTCGCATCTGGGCCGCGATTCGCTCTTGAACCTCCCGGATCAGCAAATTGTTCTCAATTTCTATTAACAGCGATTCGGGGAAGTCATATGGATTCCAATTGGTATGACCTGGGTTTTGAGTTTCGCGAACCAAGTCCTCGTGCTGATGGACAAGACAAATGAGCCTCTTAGCTCTTTGAAGTGTTGTTATTGACAAGCCGTAGGCAATTAGACAACGCTTCCAGCCTTCAGACAGCCTTCGCCATCTTTTTCGCGTCAGTTGCCGAAGAAGAAGGTCTGGGGAAAATCTGGGCCACAGCTTGACGCTTGCCAGAATTTGAAGCACTGCACGGCATGACTGGACTTTTGGATTTGATATATCAAAGTCCAAATCTGAAAATGTCATCCTGGACCTGATGGAGTCATATACGGTCTCATAATGCTTTTCGCAGCACAGCAGGTGCTCTGACAGTACCCTCTCCAGTTCGCTATCATCAAGGCTGATATAGCTCGGTTGCTTTAGACCTTTTAATGACACCAAGCTGTCCCTCAATTGTTCGAGATATTCTCTTTCGTATGACGACTTAGCTTGTGAGCCCAGAGCATTGATTAGCGCAGAGAGAGCCGATGTAGAGACTCTGATCTCGGAGGTGTTGCGTAGAAAATCGCTGAGACGAGGCATGTCCATCAGATCAGGTGGCGGCCCGAGAGAGCTATCCAGTATGTCGTCCACATCAACATATCCAGGCTTACTAGCTGAACGCTCTGCAGGCAAGGGCATGGAACATGAAGGTATGGCAAGACTTTGCAGTGGCAGACTAGCAAAAACAGACGCAACTTGGCTGATATAGCGTTCCAGTTCCCAATTTTTATACCAGTCCAGAAACAAACTCCGTATTTCGACCATGGCTGCGCCTTCCTCATAGTAATCGTTAAACCGCGGGCTATGCGTGGACGTGGGAGTAGATGGGTTTCGAACTGGCCATTGGCTGCACAAATCAGAAATGAAATCAGTAAGTGCTTGATCTCTTCTGACTTTCTTTAATTGCTTTATGCGGGACCGGAAGTGCTCGGGAGTCTCCTCAGGCCTTGCTGAGATTGAGAATTCAGGAGTCACTGTCCGCATGTGGGTCTGAACATGGTTTCGTAAGACCACTTCCTTAGCCTCATGCCCTGCAGAGAGGTGAAAGAAGAGGTGGGGCGGTGGCATTTCGGAGAACTTAGTTGGCGCAACGTATATCGCAGCTAGGACTTCCAAGACAGCCTCGTGTATCCTCTTCGAAAACGCCAGAGCGGACAGCCAGATCATCAGCTGGAATTTATTCGGTCTGTCCCCCACCATGCGCAATAGCTGGTGGATGCTGCACCAATGGGTGGAGATGAACTCGCCTGATTCCAGGAGCCAAGTTGCATCATAACCAATCGGCCTATTAATCGGAGTATTGGGCCCATTGACATCGCCATGAGTGGATAGGAATTTCCAAAGATGCTTTCTCAGCATATCATGTGTGGTCGTCAAAGTCGGTGGAAGTTCGTCATAGACAATTTTACATAGTGTAAAGACCGCGGAGGACCTATCGGATTTGTAATTGCGACTCAGGTCCACATAGGCACAGTCGTGCGCAGCTGTGTGATCCTCTGCGCCGAAATTCGAGACACGAAATGTTGCAGATCGTATTCGAGAGCGATGCAACAATTCTTGATCAACCGCCGGAAATGTGGGTTGTTTCCATTGGTACTCCGGATAAAACATGTTCTGTCGCTGGTTCTGGCTGAATATCGCATTCACTTGTTCCCGAAAATCCTCATGTTGGGCTAAGCAGCTGAGGCTTTTCTCCCAGTACACACTTTGCATTACACGCTCGTTAGCGGGATAATATCTTCGCACGGGTGTGAGTGCTGCAAGCTTTAAAAGAATCGCTGTGTCTTCAGGCTGTAGTTGTCGAAAGGAGCGCAGGGATGCAGAGTGAAGAATGATCAGAGCCTGCTCAGTCCCCGTCCTCTGTGTGAGTGGATCAGGGGCACAAAAGGACGTGACAGCGTGCAGATAGCATAAAAATAGCTTACTCTGTAAGCTACCATTGTCTATCAAACAGCCAAGTTGCGTGTTGACAGAAAAAACATGTTTGTTGGCAGCAGCCTGCCAGACTATGTCGATGGCGAGGTGTGTCCCAGCCCTCTCCCAGACCACATCACCTTCTGGAATGATAACCTTTCGTTCACAGTTATCAGGATTGACCAGGAGAAGCCTGTTGCGCAGCCCGAGTAACGTGCCTAGTGACTGTTCCGCATCGATCACCATGCCGGGATATTGACGGGACTGGATTGCTGAATGCCCTGACGGAAGTGTGAAGCTGAGTCTGAGACGTGGTACCTCGATATCTAATAGGGAGGACTGCAGGTTCAGTCTAAGGTGTATCTTCGAGAGCAATTCAATGGGTTGTAATATATCACCCAATACCTTGGCTGTTCTGCTTTCCAGGTTTACCAGGGATATATCACCTTCCACCAGGCACCATCTACCGCCACGCCCAATGTGTTGCAGTCGCCAGAGATGACTTGACGAACGCCACGGAGCTTCCTTAGGGCGGAATTCCACAAATCCACCACTAAAATCATACCAATGTGCGTAATCCTCGACAAAGCTGTCCGGAAGCTTGAAGCCTCTCAGAATTCTTGGTGGAACAAAATCCCAGGTTCGCTCGTCTTTCACGGCCCGAACATTTAGATCAAACTTGTCTGATTCAGGGAGTGGCTCCTTTGCTAAATGAATCGTATGCCCAAAGTGTTCCCTCTGGCCTGAGAATTGCATGCCCGGTAGATTACTGGGCATCACCTCGACCAGAGACTGTTCAAAAAGGGTTCGGTACGATGGGTGACGTTCAAAGTCAGACGGTAGGCGCGCCAACGGTAGACCATTTATGAGAAGGCTACCGGTCAGGATATTATAGTGCAGAGTCATCCCACTGTCGGTGGCCTTTTCAAGGCTCATTTGGCTTACTAGCCAGCCCTGGTTTCCTCCCGGGGCAACTGACCAGAGAGATCTTGTTCGATACGCCGCCCAATTCCGTTGGATAGCCTGATCTAACATCAAGCGCTTTCGCCGCACGATGCTGTCGATCAGAATGCGCTGACATCGGTAAGTGAGCATCTGCCAGCGGTAGTAGAGACTTGGGACCAGGTCATCAGCCATCCCGTGCAGTAGCTGCTTTTTATCGTGGATCACCATGCAGCACTGTATGAAAATAGACGCATCCATCTCAGGTTCCAGCATTTGCTCCAGATGGGTACCCTCGCAGTCGAAGCTGGTTATACATATCAATGCAAAAAAGGCACCTCGTCCAAGAAGTTCATTGCAATGCTTGTCAGTCTCTGCCTTGCTAGCTCTCTGCCCAACAATCAGAACCCATTCGAAAGCGATACCACGGAGATATTTTATATGGCTCAGGCACAGGTTCTGAACTTCAGCCGAGCCGGATAAGGACAACACCCTTAGGGATAGCAAAAGCAAGATGTTCAGCTCAACAGCACATTCCCAGTTTTCTTTGATTACATCTGCGGACTTCTTAATCTGGACGAGAAGCGCGTTCGTAAACGCGGTTTTTTCCAGAATAACATGGCCCGCTCTTAGGATTGTGCCCTGCACCGATGGACCGGCCTGGTGAATGATCTGCAGGACGAAAATACAAGTTTCCACTTTTTTGAACACGACAACCGGGACAACTAACTGCCGCAGAATATTCTGCCACTGGATATTGACTCCGAACGTCATTGAGCAGAGCGCTTTGTATTCACCCAGCGACATACCTTCTGGGCAGATATCCTGTGATGCAATGACTGTGTTTGGAGGCGGTCCGTTGCTTTGGTCAGCCGGCCGGAAAAGAAATTTCTGCAGCAATCGGCTTGTCTGTGGCAGATTGTACATGCATGCAGTGGGGATATAATGCGTGGCCTCGAAGTTGCTGGTGAAACATCGACAAGTGTTATCAAAATATCGGAAGTTCATCCCATTAGCGAGACAGACATCTTTTTCGGTGACATCAATAACGTGCTTCTTCTTTCTATGGGTTCCGGTGTGCGGTTTGTCCTCGGAGAGAAGACATATTTTTTGACCAGCGACCGGGGTCGAGAGGAAGCCTGAGAGACCAGAATACGTCTCTAGACGATATTCAGCTCGCGGTTTACGTTCAACATCGTATTTGGCTTTCAGCACGTTGGACAAGACAAAGACCGACGTATCACGCCAGAAGACAAATGGACGAGGTGGCCGGAGCTCAAATACTGCGGACTTTGCCTCCAGATCTCCGCCAGGCAGTGGCCACTCGTGAACATGAATGTGGATTGAATCTGCTTGGCGTTTATACTTGCACCTTTGACATGAGTTACTGTGCTGTCTCTCTCGAATGTCGAACATCCGGTCGACAACCACCTCATTGTATGTGCAGACCGCTCTCGAATAAAGCGCATATAGATCCCTATATTTTTGCTGCTTTTGGGCAAGCTCCACTTTCTTAGCTTCCCTATCCTTCCTCGCACGCTCATTAATGCTTGCCATCAGATGTCGATGTTCATCCGACCGGTCGAAAAATCTGACAGAAAAGGATTGCAAGGTACCGTAATCTCGAAAGATGCCACATCCAGGATATCGTACCCGCAGATGACGTAGACGCAGATACTCCTCTGCCTCCATGAGCCTTTTCATTTGCGAGTAACGAGGCATCAAGAGGCTCTGCCAGAGCTGTATCGGAATGCATGGGTCATAGTCGCGGAGTGCCGGACATATGTGAACGGCAGATCTATCGCAGGCGATCCATAGCTCGAGTATAGTCAGGAGCATCATGGATATGGCTTCTGGGTTTTTGGAGCACAATCGAGTGACGGCGTCATGGTACGTTTTGATAAGCTTGCCTATATCCTGACAGACATTTTCGCCATCCAAGTGCTGCTGGATCCAATTGTCAAGGTTAAACTCTACCCAACCCTCGAAGGCTGCAAGGTTGTAATAGCCAGTGTCGGGATCGCTGACGTCCAACTGTAAAGGAAGTTTCAGGGCATCAAATCTTTGGAGTTGCAGCTGGAGCAGAGCATTTGTTTCTACCCGACAGTGTTTGCGTTTCTCAATGCCTTCGAGCCACTGATCAAGTTGAGGGAAAGAAAATTCAATATCATTGTTGAAATCCAGATCCCTGACATGCAGGTGATTCTGACCATGGCCATCCCAGGTGATCCGATCCCAAGCCCCTTGTTTTGCGGCGTGTGTCTTGTGGAGCACGTTTTGAACGAAGGGCAACCAGGAGGGAGAGTAAGACAGCTCAAGCTTCCGTAATCGGCGTCCAATTTTGGCAGTCATGATGTGGCCCTGTTCATGACTTATTACCTTAGAACAGCAACTGAGAATAGTACTGAGAAAGTATATCATGAAATGCTTAAAAAGGTCTTCAGATTGGCCTTCGCCGGCGTACGTCTTCCGAAGAACGAGTTGAATGGTAGCCCGAACGAACAACCAGAGGGCAGACCGGCGCCAAGGGGACCTACTATTCAGCCACAACACTTCTTCACGAGTATTTTTGTTGATTTGTTGACCATGTATGACTTCACAGCGAGGGCGCAGAAACGCAGTAAAGAACTCCGTGATCAGAACCGGATCGGTAGTGTCCCGGTCCTCATCATGTTGGTGACGGGCTTTCCGTACTTTGGCTTTAGTTCCCGCGACGTTCTGATGGCTCATTTTGGCAAGGGTTTGTGCAACAGTCTCTCGAAACCCAGGTGCTTGAAAGGTCGCTTTGTCAATTGCAAAGGTTGGTCCAGGGAATTGACGACGCAGGCGTCCTGGAGTCATATAAACGGCCTGGTTCCTGGGAGATAACTCGAACGCCTCGACCTCTATTGCAGCGTCCCTTCTAGTCATCAGGACTGCAGCATTCTGGCGGCGAATGTAGATTGGCAGGACGGTTCCTATAGCGGCAAAAATTAGCTAAATTCCTACTTTTCTAATCAACCTACTTACCGTCTTCATCTAAATCCGCCAAGACACTTTCCAGCGCGTCCGCACTCACATTGCCGTTCAAATCGCACACATCTCTCAATCTCTCAATCAATTCGCCAACGGAAGCGAAAGCCTCACACTTCTTGGGTGGTTCCATAGCGCATAATCCGCGCAGAGCCTTGATGATTTCGTCCAGAAGGATGAGCTCGTATTCTGGATTGTAATCATCCTCCTGTGGAAGTTTCGGGGGGAGAAAGATATGGTGAAAGAGATACAATGCAGATTCGGTTAACATGTTCATATCGATCGGTATGGACGATATTGTAATCCGTGGATATTCTTCTCCAAGCAAGTTGAGCCAGAGCAAATGCTTAGCTCACGAGAAATGAAATATAGGAGTGGGAACAGGTTACAGGTGCAACGAAAAAGGACAAAAAAGAATTAAAATGTAAGGGTATGGAGAGCTATTTATTGTCCTTCAAAGTTCACGATGATGGGCATTATTATTATACATTGGCGGAGGCCCGGAAAATTTTGGTTGCATGTATGTTTTTCGCATAACCCAGGTACGTAAACTAAACCGAAGCCTTCCATCCACTATCTAGCAATCTTAGATTATTTCCAATCAAATTTCAAGGTAACGTAGATCATAGCCGTACAGCATTCTCAGCAGTTCTGATAATGACAGGTGCATTCCACAATGCTCAGTAGTAGGAAGTATGGCTGCATACTTGCTTAATCTTGGACCAGCAGCTCTCCCTTGTAGGGGTAGGCTTCCTGAATAGTGACTGTAGGGGGGAAAGGCCTGCGCAGGAATAAGCTGGCCCAACAGACAAGTAAAACTAACATTATTTTTGTTCGTATTGGAATACCTATGATAAGGATTTCACGGGTCCGAAAGGCAAAGAAGTTAGACACTGTTTATCTGGATCATTATCTGGTTGATAGCTCCAGCTATCGCCGGTTCATGACGAGCCCAAGGATATGTTGTGTCGTTCTGTATTTACTTAGGATATGTGCATTTTGAGGAAGCATTTGTGTGGACTCGTCATTCTAGGTAAACAGGAGAAGTAACTCCTCGGATAATTTGGAAAGGAATCTACTGGGCGAAATATCCTGACCCCATTAAACTCTGTCCTCTCAGACCAATGGATTAAGGATTTGCAAAAGACGATCGGACCCCTTTGGATATCGCAGCAGTTCGTCGATATCAACATTCATCAATGCGGTTATTTTCAGTGTCTCCAATCTACCACCAACCAACTGCTCCACAAAAGGGGACAGCGCAGAAGAAATTTTCCTGATCATCGGTCCCTGGTAATTATCAAGGAGTGATACCAACTCTTTGAATAACTTATCCGATATTTTGGGATTCCTATATTAAAACATGGTGTGAGAAGCATACAAGCACGTTGGGGAAATAAAGCGTACAATAGAGCTGACAGGCTAGGAGTAGAGCAATTGCGAATCGGATGACAGTGCATCAAGCCGAGTATCCCAACGTAAAAACGGTCGATAAGCAGTTGCAGTTTTTTTCCCTTCCTTCGCAGCTCTGTCATTTTAAGATAGACCGAGTCATAAGGCATTGAGCTTTGCTCTTCTTTCGAGAATACGGCGTCTATCATTCGTTTTGTTGTTTCGGATTTCTGGAAGTGTATTGGATTCCCGGGTCGCCTGGTCTGCTCGTTGTATTGGTATGAAGCTATGCGTAACCCGCTGTGCTCTTGCTGCTCCGCACAGAGCTCATATAGCTGCCAGATATGATAGTTCTGTAATGTGTCAAGATGGTTTTTGATTTTATCCAGAGACAAGATTCTAAGGAAATGTTCTTTTGCTGAGGCCCGGGTACAGTATAACTCGGCTCCCAGACAACCAGCTTCCTCAGCGCCTTTCATGTTTGCCTGGAACCCAGCTACTGACTGAGGGCCTCCGGCGACAAGAAAGAGCATGCAAAGGTCTATTGTAAGAGTCTCATGTTGGGTCTGAAGTGTCTGTAGCTGATGTTGCAACCTTCCCTCGAAGTACGTCTCCTGAGGAGGAGGCATGCCGTGGAATGCACATTTTTGAGCTTCTAAGACCAAAAATAATCGCCAAGGTGTATTACCTCCATGGCACGCTTGGTCTAAAGACCTTGCTGGCTTTGCGGCAGCCTCATTTTTCTGAGAAGCTAATGCGAACTGTTCTGCTTCATGGCTCGAGGCGTGAGTCTCCGGACGCTCGGAACTCAACTCGCTTGTTTCGTTTGGAGAAAACCAACCCATGGTCTGGAGAGCCTTAATTGTAACTTCATCGTCATTTGAATCAGCATAGATAGCTCCAACTAAAGCGTTGGCAGCTATGTTGAGGATCCTCGTCGATGCGCCCCCACTCCGCTCACAATAGGTGATAAGTTGGTCAATTCCATTCTTTTTAGCAAGGAGTGCACATCGTTTATTATTGGTATAAATGTTTTTTAGCATTGTGTTCGTCGCTTGGACTGTCAATTATCAAGCCTGGACCTTCCAACAGGAGGATAACATACAGCGCTCTGCGCGGGAAAAGTAACCAAACTTC
Organism: Aspergillus ochraceus; assembly: GCA_004849945.1. Lineage (NCBI taxonomy): Eukaryota > Fungi > Ascomycota > Eurotiomycetes > Eurotiales > Aspergillaceae > Aspergillus > Aspergillus ochraceus. The sequence continues at coordinate 1,593,318 of SSOS01000007.1, read as the reverse complement.
ACCGAGCATAACTCAACGAAGGCTTTACCCATCAGGGCAAGACCTCTATTTCCGTCGTGGTTGTTCTCATCCGACCCTGCCGCTGTCAAAGCTTCACGTAGGAACCTTTCATCCCGAAACTGATACCCGGTGATTGACAAAATCTCATCCGAGAGGTAATTGTTGACCGACATCTTTGGAATGACGACGAGTTCTTGTATGGAGGATAGCAATTGACTGGGATTAAAAGCGCGAAAAGGACGTTTAATGGGCTTTTTAGGAGGATTCCTGTCTCTGAGATGTTGCGGATCTTCGCCAAATCTGGGGGTTTTGTATCCAAGTCGACGTTACTTCCTCTTTGGGAATAGACCAGCCAGGTAAGCGGTAAGCAAGGGCTCAAGAATGTCCCCCAAGCAACTAAATATTCGCTGTTCACGTCCATACCAGGACGTACGGAAGAGAGGACCTACCGCCCGATCCATTAACATAACTACCAGTCACTGTCTTAAGGCAGGCAACCAAAGGTACCATGATGCCGGGGAAATACGGGAAGGAAACCTGAGAAGACCCTCAGGCGTTACGCCATCATTCTGTAAAGAAATTGTCCTGCCCTACTAGCAGCTCCTAATTTAATGTTAAGAACGACATTTACTATTACCTGGTACAGTTATAGCCTCTAAGGATAGGAAGTCTTACCGTCCGAAATAGAAACTAACGGACAAATGTATATCCTGCCGGTGTGATATGCTATCTAACGATCCTTTACGTAGAACATAATACTGGCTCCTAAATGATTATGGTGGTTCCTTGTATTTTGTTAAAGACAACTATGATCCATAGTCTTCTGTAATTAGTCTCTCTTCTTTGTAGCCATAATTTTAAGAGATATCCTTTCTTTTGTCGATATACATTCAGGAGTAATTTTACAATACTTGCGGTAATCATGTCAACACACGTCCTGCGAGGAATATTATATACACAGGGCTTTTGTATAATTAGTACTCTGCTAACAATTAAGTTATATAGCATGGTTATTCATCTCGTAGACCTATATCACTCGTGTCTCAGAGTAGTGCTACATACGCCCTAACAAAGGGATGCGATAATGAGAAATAACACGATAACTGGTAGATTATCTTTTATGTATCGGAGGTAGGAACGGGCCAATGACGCAAGGAGCCTGAAACGCATACCTGCCATGTTCAGTTTCGTAACATCATGAGACACGCATATCGCTCAACTGGCGGTGTGATCCCATTGAGTCCGCACTGGCCTTGCTGGGCTAGAGTGCGCATATCTAAAATGAGGAGCAAGAGACCAAGCAAACTTGGCTAATTCTCCCAACTTCCATCGCAGCATTGGCAACATGGCGTCGAGTGCAAAGTCCAAGGAAAAAGGGTTTCAAACATCTCTCCGGGCACTTGATGCTGCTACCAAAGACATTTTATCATACACCAAGGCATTGGCTTCGGCGGACGATTTATTGACCCAGAACAAACACTTGCAGCAGAAGCTAGATGCCGCAAATGTCACCATTCAGGAGCAACAGTCAAAACTTTGTGCAGAGGAAAGAAAAAATAAAGAAAGAAAGGAGGACTTTAACCAGATTGCTAAGGGGTGGGCGAATGAGAATAATGACCTTCACGCACAGATCAAAAATGCCAGCATTGACAGCACCAATGCAGTGAAGAAGAAGGAGAACGAATTGAACAAGCATTTAGAGGCCGCTGAACAAGCCACACGTCAAGCTCAAAAGGATATCGAAAAGCAAAAACTTAAAGTTTTACGACTTGACGCTAGCCTTGAAGAAACTAGGCTTCAGTTGAGAGGGCTACAGGCCGATGCTGGGGTAGAAGAACTTGAGGGGAAGGCGTAAGGCATTCAACCAGATGACATTTCACAAGCTTACGAGACACAGAATTCTTGACAAATTCCACGCAATTGAAACGCATCTCAAATATTTGGTTGAGGAATTTTTTGGCGACAATATCATAACGTCAGAACTAGTAAGTACCTTCTTTATGGATTCAAGCAAGATCTTTTAGCCTAACGACTCGAAGACCGCCTCCAAGGAATCACCACCAATGCAGCTTATGAGTACCAATCAAGTATTTTCGCTGATGAATCATATGTCCTATACGTACCCTTGTCACCTGTTTGCTCAAGCAAAAATTGCAACCAAGCTCTCGCGAGATGTTTTCATACAGACTTATTTAAATGCACCCTCAGGGCGCAGAACCATGGGAGAATTCCTGACCTATTCCAGGAGACTTCGACCGGGCCAAAAAGCTATACTGCGGTCCCTCTTATCTACCGCTTTCGAAGCAGATGAGAAGAGGATGCAAAGCGAGGCCCTGGAAACAGCCGTTGCAGACCTATGCAAAGATCTAACGCCGTTATGTCGTTCAGAGATGAAACACAACTTCAAGAAGAGTCTCCATGATTTTTTACAGTTTGCTGCGGACGCGTGGCACTCTATGCGAAGAAACTCCCGTCTATTCTACGCAACTTCAGCACCGGGAGAATATCCACAAAGCTGGCGTTACGCGAATAAAGATACTCTTCCCTCAAGGGAAAACCAAGCGTTCCAGTCACCATACATCCTGATCCTTTTCCCCCACATACATTGTGACGAAGAGACTTCTCCATTCTATTGCGGGCAACTTTGGATCGGAGATTCTGATATCAAGTCGCCAGCAATTGGCTATCGGGAACAGCATTCCCTCGGACCGGAAGAGCCTGGGTCTGGCACGAAAAGGTCAACGGGGCCTTTATCACCTAAAAGTCGGGTGGGGAGTCCACCAAAGGTTCTCGAAACCAGGAAGAAGACCCGAAACCAATCAAAGCATAGGTCATGCACAGGTGGTTCTGAACAAAAGGAAAACAGTTTGCGACAAAATAAACTCAGTAGCTCGCAGCTTGAACCTGACGATGTGGAAAGGTTATCGGTTGATGCAATTCTTAGACCATGAAATTCAATTCTAAAACTCAGCGGAAGTTCGCTCTTTCAAAGGGTGTAAAGTTCCTCCGAAACCTATGTCATATAACCGAGTAGGACTACGGCAGAAGGCCGTTTACTATCCATAGGCGGATTGCTCGGTGATGGGAAAGTCGCACTAGGAGTATACCGGTGTATGCTATGTTATGATGCGACTGAATCATTGGGTCACATGTAATATGGTCGGTCGTCTTTCAAACGCAACTGGTCGCCTGCACTACGCAGAATTCAACCCTGAGCCTTGATCAAACCTTTGTTTACTACGCTCGAAGACTGTACCTTGTGCCCGGAGGCTCGGACTAGATATGCCGAGGGCTGCGCCTGGGAAATGACGGCATTCAGGAAATTGATTTCCATGACCAGCGAGGCACCTGGCACAAGATACGGACAATTACCTTTGCGAGATTGACTTAGTAAGGAATTAATGTAAGAGGTACGGTGTGATGCTCCACTCGTAAGAATCATCTCTTACCGTGGTTTGTGACTCCACGTATTGATGCCTTGTATAGAAGCACTTTTGGCATTGATTTTTCCAGCGATGGAAGCAAAGCAAAGTTGGTTCGATGGGTTCAACCAGAGTATGGTCTTATCCGATGGTGCCCCAACCCCAGCCTGAGATTTGCGTTTATGCGTGATTCCTAGGTCGAGAAATTATTCCATCCATTACTCGTTACCATTGTCATAAACGGCAACATTATGACAACAGAAACACCTTTCATGCCCTTTGTCGAAATCCTTCATACCACTAGCGCAGCTTCGCAAGTTTCCAGTTCGCAAATTCGCTCACTATGACGACTATACCTTCCTCGCCGGCCTACAGGTTAATCACGACCTGCCCGATTCGACGCGCCCCGGGAGCCGAAACCCACGAGGACGATGTGCTCAGCCCAAGTGTGCAGAAAGAGAAATCATATCAAACGCGGCATTGTATCACACCAATAATAAGAGGTATCAGCCAGACCGGCCGACCGATCCACGTTCGATCAGTCTCTCAAAGACCCTCTTGGTTTCATCGAATACGATATACCGTGCCTGTCTAAATGCCCTCCGCTGCATGAGGTTCCGCAAGAAAGGTCAGGCATTTGAAGATACGCCTCAAACCGTTGGCGCATAGACTCTCGCCGAAGAATCCGACCAAAAGGATACCAAAACGCCACCGCATCGAGACACCCGAAAAAGTCCAAACAAGTGAGAGTATCTGCTTTAGGCATCTCAAAGAACTACTATGAATAGAAGTTCATTCTTTTGGAGCAATTTTAGCCCAATGGTAAGGGGCCCAAAAAAACACTCATTCATGTATTTAGCGCCAGTAAACTAACAAAGGAAGCTGTGAAAATGTACCGTGCGAGTTTCTTCAAACCCAAGGCTTGATGAACTTTCATATTCTACGAGCCAGAATGGCATCGCTTTATTTCCAAATTGCTATGGATATTACAACACTTCTATGGACCCAGGCCTTGCCTTTTGGCCACAAGACCTAAAGTCTTTTGTCCTCTTTGAGCTGCGAGATAGAGTGCGTACAGGACGCCTCCCGTCAGGCGAGCAGCGACAGCGGAGAGTACTTACTACCAAGAGATATGGGATACACCAGAGAGGGACAGAAGAAGATGGCTAGGACACTTGCTATCGTGCCCACCTCGTAGAGGGTAATGCACAGCATGTGATGAGGCAACCCCACCTAAGGTATAGGGCGGTTCCCCCATTGCCGTCCTGCGAAGAGCCATTGAGGTTATCAGATACCCCCAAAGCTTCATGGTCCCTCCCGATGCCATCAAAAAGTTCCAGATCCTACGGAATCTCTACTACGGCCCGGAGGACAAGGAGACTGAGGTTGAGAAAAGAAAATACGGGCTAGACCCGTTCGAAGAGCCCGATGATGACATCGATCTTATAGACCCATCAGGCCAAGAAGAGGAGGAGGAGGAGGAGGAGGAAGTCGAAGAAGACGAGGATGATGAGGAAGAAGAATGGGTCCCGCCAGCAAAGCGGAGAAAGACCGCAACCCCGCGGCGTCAAGCAGACGCCATTTTCAACTATCGCAAATGGGGATGGGACTTCGGTCCCGAGTCATCATCTGATGACAAAAGAAAACGCTCTGGCTTTGTTCAGGCAATCCGCCGAACCTTTGCTAAAGGCAGGTTCTGCAGCCATATCTCTACAAGAGGGGATTCTATGAATAAACCGAGATACTCTATGAAATTAACTATATAAAATATAAAAGATCAAAGATAGAAGGCCTTTTCTTCTATTCCCAGATGGTTGATTATCTTAACTAATATATTCCTATCTTAGTTTACTTCGGCAGGCCACCCCTGGCGCCTTAATTTCCTGCAATAGCTGTCGACGTATTTATTATTCATTTTCAGGTAAGTTATAGGGAGTCAAGAAGGCGGCTAAGGCTAGAACCATATGGATGTATAGTACCATGAAGCGGAGAGAACGAGAATTACTGGGAACTGTCCGTCGTTTTGCGAACATCATTCTCTCTTCAACCAGGGTATATAGCTAATTTCAAAGTACACAAAACGTCAAAAGAGGCAAAGGTCAAAGAAACAGTCCATAGCAATCTTACACCAGACCCGGCGTCCAAGGTGACGATAAATATTACAATCTGTTGTTTTCAGACAAGGATTCAGGACCGTATTTCTTCCAGTTCCAGCTTGTATAATCAAAGCTAACTTCGCTGGATATCTCTGTCCACCTCTTTAAAGGGGTTTTCTTTCTTCTCTTCTTTGGCGGAGTCCAGTTGTCCTCCTCGTCATCACTGCTGTCGCCTTCATCGTTACCAGATTCATCTAAGTTATCAATATCATCATCCGGCTCAGCAAACGGATCCAGCCCATATTTCTTCTCCACTTCCATTTGCGCCTCCATATCCTCCTCGCCATAGTACAAATCCCGTAGGATCTAAAGCTTTTCAAGCACATCATTCGGAATCTTTGCGCTTCTTGGGCATCCAATTATCCTAATTGTCCTCTTAATGGCTGCGAACGGAGCACCGCGCCATTCTTTGATTGGTGACTCTTTGAAGACGCCTGGTGCCCCTCTGTTTACTAGGTGGACCCAATAGTAGGTGCCCCAGCCCTCTCTTTCTACCTCGATTGCTCTCTTCCGTTGCATGTGCACCTTGTACTGGTTTGCTGTGGGTACCCTGCGTTTGCTCTCCTCGATTTGGGGCTGTGGTGATGGTGGGGGTAGACGTCTTCTGCGCGCCCTATCGCGTAGCTCGAACCGGATGAAGAAATCTAGATCCTCTGGCCAAAAGGCAAAATGTGGGTCTGTTGGGTCATTGAAGCGTCGGTGGCAGGTGGGACATAATGCCACGGAATTACTCCTCCATGAGAACGTGTCGAAATTGATCAGGCCTTTGCGTTCGAGGAACGAGATCTGGATGGAACAAGAAAACAGGACAAAGAGAATTTAGCAGTGGTTGGATGGACTTTACTTGGATAGAGGTTGGCGTTGAACACACATACAGCGTTGTCTCCATTTGAGATGACACGGACTTTATTCACTCCATGCACCCCACAGGCCCAGCATTCACGGCTTCGTCGCTCCATTTTTTCCTTGCCGTAGTTTATAGGACACGAAGAGGATAACAGGCTCTGCATTTGCTTGGTTGGGGGCTCAGGTTCCATGACACAGTCTGGTTGAAAATAGAGTTCGATGTCTGCCTGTCCCGTCTGTTGACTGCATCGTCTCGTCACCACCTGCAGTCCGGGATGACGGATACACTATGTAGGATAATTCGTCTCCAGCCTGTTTATATTTAATCAGATTCTAAGAAAGTGGCAGGTTGCTGTGAATAAGCCTATAGAAAGCAACTCAAGGGAATTGATTTATCGGCCTTAGGATTTCAACTTATCAGTCAAGACTGCAACATCAAAATCCTCCCGTTTGACAAGTAGCGGCTTGACGAAGTGCTTGACGCAATTTCTCAACCCTTTGATGAGCGGGATAGAGGTAGGTAGGCAGTGAGCTCGCGAGTAGCTTCAAAACTGCTCTAAAGGGAGAACGACCACGGCAGTGCTTTAAGACTCCGGGCTTATAGCCTGTTGGTGTTCTGCAGGGACCGGCTGCACCGCAGTGGTCAAAGATGATGAAATGAATGGAGGGATGCTCTCATCGATGCTAAATTGATTGATTGAAAAATTGATTTCGGAAGAAACGAGGTCTTCCAGGGTGCTGTCTATCTTAAAGATGCCTTGGCGGGGCATTCAAACGGCGAAATGCTTGGCAACTTGCCTCGTGCATTCGGACGTAAACAAAATAAGAAAGAAAAGAGTGGGAATAAGAGAGATAGGGTAAGATGGCAAATTACCTGGAAGTGGCAATGTAGAATGATTTCATAAGCAGGCAAAAGGTGAGCAGCTTTCACTACAAAAGCCGAGCTCGATATATCATGAATGAATCAATTTAATACTCCATAAGTCAAAGGCTTGACAAAAATAAATACATGCCATAAGAAACCCATGTTCATAAACCTTTCGTTCCATCCTCCCCCTGCACGAATATGTGTAATAAGTAAGGTTAAGGTATATATTATCAACACTCATCCATCCACAACAAACCCGCAACACGGCAAAGAACAGATTTTACAACTTCGAAGCCTGCCCCGCGGTCGAAATCTCATTATACAGCAAACTGGTCAAGAAATCGGCATACTCCTCGCCCGTGACCTGGCCGGCAAAGTACCGCCCGGCGAGCTGGAACTTGTTACCCTTGGGTCCCTTGGCGGCGAGCTCGTCGACCTGCTCCTTCAGCAGACGCAGGGCATAGGCCTTGTCGACCTTCTTGCCGTCGTTGGTCGAGATGCCGTGGTGGGTCCATTGCCAGAGTTGAGAGCGGGAGACTTCGGCGGTGGCGGCGTCCTCCTGTTTTTTTGTTAGGATTCGTTCTTGGTTTTCTTGCTTGGGTAGAGGAAGCATACCATGAGGAAGTTAATCGGAATACAACCAACACCGCGCAACCAACCCTCCATATACGACAGACCAATGTTCAGGTTCTTCCGGATACCGTCCTCGGTGATCTTGCCCGGGACGTTCGTGTTCAGGAGATCGTTGGCGGTGATTTGGACGTCCTCGCGGCGGCGGAACAGTTGGTTGGGCGTGGGCATGTGCTGGTTGAACACGTCGGACGCAATGGCTGCCAGAGCCGGATGCGCCACCCAGGTGCCGTCGTGGCCGGCCCGCACCTCGCGCAGCTTGTCGGCACGCACGCTCTCCATGGCCTTGTCGTTGGCGGCCTGGTCGGTCTTGATGGGGATTTGAGCGGCCATACCACCCTGTTCATATGAATTAGCGTCTATTCGGGAGGGGCATGGAGAGAGAAGATGAAAAGGAGAGGACATACCATGGCATGCACGCCTCTCCGGTGGCACGTCTTAATCAGCAACTTAACATAGGCATCCATGAACGGCACCGTCATGGTAACGTCCGACCGATCGGGCAGGACAAAGTTGGGGTGCTTCCGGAACTTCTTAATAAACGAGAAAATGTAATCCCATCGACCACAGTTCAACCCGGAGCTGTGGTCCCGCAACTCGTAGATGATCTCGTCCATCTCAAACGCCGCCGTGATAGTCTCGATCAGAACGGTACCACGGATGGTGCCGCGGGGAATTCCAATGTAGTCCTGCGAGAGGTTGAAGACGTCGTTCCACAGACGCGCCTCCAGATGCGACTCCATCTTGGGCAGGTAGAAGTAAGGCCCAAACCCGCGGGCCACCAGCTCCTTGGCGTTGTGGAAGAAGTAGAGACCGAAGTCGAAGAGACCGCCGGAGATGGGCTCGCCGTCGACAGTGAAGTGCTTCTCGTCGAGGTGCCAGCCTCGAGCGCGTGCAATCAGCGTCGGCAGCACCCGGTCCGTTCGCAGCTTGTACTCCTTGCCGCCCTGCTTGAAGTCCACTTGTCGGCGGATGGCATCGTACAGGTTCACCTGGCCGCCGATCATGTTCTCCCAGGTGGGTGCGCTCGAATCTACACTTTAGTTAGCTCAATCTTCCCTACCCATCAGGCAATGACAGCAAACGTACCCTCAAAATCAGCCATATAAGTCCACACGTCCGAGTTCAACGCATTCACCACCATCTTCCGATCCGTGGGACCGGTGATCTCAACACGTCGATCCACCAGACCCGGAGCCGGGGGCGCACCCTTCCAGGCATCGTTCTCGCGGATGTGCTTCGTCTCGGGCAGGAAGTCGAGCAGATTGCCCTTGTCGATCTCGGCTTGACGGTCAATGCGACGCTGCAGGAGGGCTTTCCGGGTGGGGTTGAAGGTGCGGTGCAGGATGGCCAGGAAGGCAGAGGCCTCCTTGGTCAGGATCTTGCGGGCCTCGTTGGGGATGGCACCGAGGATGGCGACATCCTTGAGCTGAGCGTCGATTTGGCTCATGGTGGAGGATGTTGTTTCTTATCTTATCGTTATCTTATCCTGAGGTTATCGGGAGTATAGGATAGTGCAGTACTAGTTCGATTGATGTAGGGAAGGTTGAGGCAAAACCACAACGAAGTCAGACAGTGACGAGAGGAGTAAGAAAAGAAGAAGGTACTGCAAATGCAGCAGCGACACCCTCGGCAGTAGATATAAGTAGGTTTGAGAGCAGCGACGACTACGTCAGAAGGAGGGCGACAACCGCGGCCCATGGGAACTTTGTTCGTCCCGATAGGCGGTATTGCTGTGACGGGGTATCGTTACGCGCTGGGCAGCACTCGGCAGCCTCGGGCCAATCACATGCCCCAATTGGACTGCGATCCCGGCGAGGAGGAACGGAACTTGCCTCATTGGGAACACCCGTGACTTGTCCGCGGGAAAGTGATACGCAGAGTGGTAAGATTACCCTATCGGCCGATTACTCGACCGGAATTACTCACAGTCCCCCAGGGAGCGCGAAAGGGAAGCTCCCTTCCTCCGGCATGCGGCGCCCACCGATTGCTTGATAAGAGTGACTATGCGGAATCGAGTAACAACAATGTATATAATGAAGAGCGGCATCTATCTCTATGTGTGAAATGCTGATGTTTGCTGCGTCTCTTCCTGTCCCGCATCTCTGTCCTCTGATCTCCCGCAGTCAACCGAGGACGAACAAGCCAGCCCCAGGGTCCCGGACTGACCCAAAGCTCCCCACACCCGAGAGAAGCTCGCATTGCCGCGGTTCGACGTCATGTTTGCCTCAGGTGTCGACTGCAGCGGGCAATGAGTATATCCTGCTCCATCTGCAATTGCCAACACCGTCCATACTGTTCGCATCCAGTGTAGGGATTATCACCGGATATACAAACAGCCCTTCGTCCTGTCTGGCACGGATGTCTCCTCACCCAACAAATACAACAATCAAGGATAACCACCAAACATGTGAAAGCCTCAGGCTCGCATGTGATCAACTCTTATCCGCAGTTCGGGAGGCAACGGAGGCGTCGTGCAGCGCATCCCCGGGCGGTCCTCGTCCAAGTCTCTGCGCATGTGGCTTCCGGTTCTAGACCGTTTCGATGTACCGTCTCACTTCCCTGTAGATCATTTGTCAGTCAATCAAACACCTCTCTCCTCTCCTCCGCATGATACAGCCCAATATACATACCAGTCGGTAACCGCTTCCTCCCACAACCGCACTTCATGCTCGCGCGTGCCACCGAAATGATCCACAAAAGCATCGCCAAACACCTCTCGTGCGACGCTGTCCGGGCGCGTAAACGCCGTCGTGGCGTCTCGCAGTGACTTGGCCAACCGTACCCCCTGGTCGCTAGCTCCGCCCATGTCTTCGCCCTTGGACAGCGGGGGCACGGGGATTGGCAGCTTCTTTTCTACCCCGCGCCACCCCAACGCAACGACGGCCGCCAGCACGAAGTGCGGATTGGCGTCGGCGCCCGGCACGCGCACCTCCAGTCGCGTAGCTTTCGGGCTAGCGGTCGGCGGCGCGATCAGTCGGACGGAGGCAGCGCGGTGCTCCAGGCCCCAGGAGACGGTCACCGGAGCCCAGAAGTTTTCGACCAAGCGTTTGTAGGAGTTGATCGTTGGCGCAAACAGAGGCATAATATCCGGCAACCCGGTCAACACGCCCGCCAAAAAGTAGCGACCGAGGTCAGACAGATGCGCGACGTCGGGATACGGAGGCGAGGGATCGGGGGTGTCGCGGAGGAAAGCGTTCTGCCCGTCGCTGCCCACCAAGGAAATGTGCATATGTCCACTATTCCCGGGTAGACCTTCGCGCGGCTTCGCCATGAACGACGGCGTAATCCCATGCTTCGTACCGATAGATTTGACGACGAACCTAGCGGGCGGTCAGTATGTCCCCCGGGCGCATCATGACCTCTGCCAACATACTTGAACAGCCCCGCTTTATCGGCCATCTCCTTGGCTTCCCCGAATTGTAGTGCCTGTCCCCTCGTCAGCGCGATCCTCCCCATCTCCCGTATAATCACCCACAGCTTCGAACACGCCCGGTCCGCTCTCGGTGTGCCACCCCTCGATCTCGCAATTGAACTGCTCGCAGGCATCATACACTCCGTAGTAGTAATCCTGATTATGAATCGGTCGCGTCAAACTGTATGCGAACATCCCCTCGGTCAGGGACGGTAACGACTCGACGGGGTTTTGTTTCAGGAAGGAAGCGGTGGCCGACGCATTTCGCTCGGGGGTCGCGTGCTCTCCGGGGACACGAAATTGATAGAACTCGTATTCGGCTGATTCGTCAGCATTACAATCTGCAATAAACAGGGGGCGCAGGGGAAACGGCACTCACCTCCAGCCATCGCACGATAGCCCGCCTTCTCCGCCTTGCCGAGCGCCGTCTTCAACAGACCCCGCGGGCACGCGCACACGGGTTCCCTAGTCTCCGGATCGTGAAAACTGACGAGGAAGAAAGGCACGTTGTTCTCCCAGGGAATGCGGCGGAAACTACTGAGATCCGGCACGGCGACGATGTCGCGATATCCGTTCTCTTTATTGCTGATCGATAGCTCCTTGAAGTATGTCTGGTCGTGCATATCCCAGCCGAACACCACGGAGCAGAACCCGAAGCCGTCAGCGACGATGGAGAGGAACTTCTTCTTGGAAACTAGTTTACCGCGCAGCTGGCCGTCGACGTCAACGCCGGCCAATTTGACGCGGGTGTCGTTTTGGAGGATGTCTGCGACATTTTCGAGGGTGACGGAGGAGGAGGACATGTTGCTAGATAATTAGTGTGTGGCTTTGGAGGTGAAGGTGTGATCACCCACGGCAATGGGAGCAAGTTAAGTAGAAAGGGAGGGAGGAAGGGGAGAGGAGGAGATGACGAGGGTCAAGGAACGAAGTGGGCCTGAGGCGGCTTATCGGAGGCGGTGATCCCGCATCATCTACAAGGTACTGTTGGACTACAGAATAACCCTGTCGCACTATGTCAGCCACAAAATTATTAGACTATTCCCGCTGATAATGATGATTTGATTTGACTCGATACTATCCACTGCATTATCTTCCTTATCACGTCTCAGGATGTGAAGATGTACAACATTCCAATCTACGCAGTCTGCCCTGTCAGGTTATCGAAGCTTAGCTAATGGGCTCCACTGCCCCGCGTGTGTTGTTCTGTTCTCTTCGCTTCTCGTCGGACTATCTGTCCTCCTCCTTCTTCCTCCTTCAATCAATTTGATACCTCCTTCCTGCTTCTTCTTCTTCTTTCTCCTCTTCCTCGCCTATCTACTCCTTACCAACTAGTAAGCTCCCCAGACCACTCCTCCCCTCGCACCATGACAATCCCATCAGTGACATCATCACCATACCCCGCGATACGTTATCCCTTGAAACCAGACCGCCAGGACTAACCAGCTCCGACAACAGCTCAAAATGTCCGCTCCCCGAGGCCGTCTCCAAGGCAAGAATGCCATCATCACCGGTGCTGCCGGGTGAGTCCCCCCACCTCACCCCCGACAGCAATCAATATCACCCCCTAACCCAACCGCAGAGGCATCGGTCTCGAAACCACGATCCTCTTCGCCCGCGAAGGCGCCTCCGTCCTCATGGCCGACATCTCGGCCCCCGCACTTGAAAAAGCCCTCGCCAAGGTGAAAGAAGTTGTCCCCTCCGCACCCCGCGTCGAGACCATCAAATGCGACGTCTCGAAGGAGACCGACGTGCAGGCCATGATCGACGCCCAGGACAGCTGGGGCGGCGTGGACGTGATCTTCAACAATGCGGGAATCATGCACGCCGACGACGCCGACGCCGTCGACACCCCCGAGAAGATCTGGGATATGACGCAGAACATCAACGTCAAGGGGGTGTGGTTTGGATGCAAACATGCGGTGCTGAGCATGCGGCGGAATAAGAAGGCCAGGGGCAGTATTATCAACACCGCGAGTGTGGTGGCGTTGGTGGGAAGCGCGACGCCTCAGTTGGCGTATACGGCGAGTAAGGGGGCGGTGTTGGCGTTGACGAGGGAGTTGGCCATCGTGCATGCTAGGGAGGGGATTCGGTTTAATGCGTTGTGTCCGGCGCCGTTGAAGTACGTCTCTCCTTGTCTCATTCTGGTTTCTAGGTCGTATGAACTGTTGGGATGGTTGCTAACAGGTGTCTGCAGCACTCCCCTCCTGCAAGACTGGCTCGGCGACGACCAGCCCAAGCGATTCCGTCGCGAGGTGCACTTCCCTACGGGCCGTTTCGGCGAGGCCATCGAGCAGGCCCACGCGGTTGTTTTCCTAGCCAGCGACGAGAGCAGCTTCGTCAACGGCAGCGACTTTGTGGTCGACGGTGGAATGTCCAAGGTATGTCCCCTCTTCTGTTCATTTTCCTGTTAAATGTGGATTGACAATTTTAGGCCTACGTTACTCCCGAAGGACCCGCTACCACCGCGCCACAGAATCTGGGCCATTAGATTGGTTGAATTATTTCCATGGTATGATATACTGGATGCGATGTTAGTCCAAAGAATAGAACACGAATTTCATGAATAAAACTCAACATTTGAGACTCAGAAGGCTTTACTTGAAAGAATGTGACAGGATATGTGGCCTGGGGTTGACTGGGGTGGCTTTTCTAGAGTTTTCTAGTTCTCTATTCCATTCTGTCATCTGTTTCATGGAAACGATATGGTATGTTTCTATTAGAATCGTCATTTCAGTATTCTTACAGCGTAGGATCGGAGGGGAGAGGAAATTGCTTGAGGTTTCACCTCTCAACAGTAGAGCCAACAGCCATCCTCCCCTCATCACCTAGCATCAAATGGCCATAACCTATCCGCCTTCGCAACCGTCATGCCCTCACCACGAGCCTCTGATTGCCTCGCCGTCTGGATCCACTCATCATATGCCGCGCGATGAGCTTCCTTCGACGCATCCCATACCTCATTAGGGACCCGTCCATCTGAATTCGTATGCAAAAAATCCCTAAGCCACAGCTTAAGCCGTTGAACAGTCTCAAAGTCTTCATGGTTTCGCACATGCTTCTCCAGTTCCTCTTTGGTTGGGTCCTCGGCTGAGACGTATATATTCCGTTTGTGAAAATCAGGGTGAAGTAGGACGGGAGTCGCGGCGTCTTGGATGCGCTTATCCTCTATCAGTCTTTGCAGTACCTCTTGACTGATCTTTAAAAGACGTATGTGATCTTGAACGGATCCCTAATGAGGGAGGAGCTCGTAATAACTGGCCAGACTATCCCCTGATTTCGAACCATTGTTAGAACTACCATTACGGAGGTAGATAAAGCTTTCTTTTTCGAGGAAGACTTACAAGGCCCGCAATTAGTACTCGATCCACCGTACAACTCCAACTCCCCTGGATTCCGGTTCCAAAAGATCGGACTACAATTCGGACCCACACAGAAGCCCTCATCGAGCGGAGTTGTCCTGTACGAGTCCAAAGGTCCCGGTCCATCAGCATCTGAAAAGTAGATACTTCCATAAACGGGGTAATCCAAAGCGGCCATCTTCTGCAACGCCAGTGAAAGCGCCTTCGTGCATAGCATATATTGCTCTGAGGTCATTCTCGGCCAAGCCTAGATGGAAATGGACAGTGGTAAGCTCGGGGACCGCATTATCACAAAGACAGATAGATAGAGAGCAGATGCAGATCAATCCTACGGTATGTCATCGTCGCGACTTCGGAGTTCGTAACCTTGCCACGACACGAGACTCCGAGGCTATAGTTAGAATAAAGACGCGATTGAATCCTCCTTCCTTCATTTCATAGTTGACAATCTTGCCTGCTCCGGGACATGATCGGATAGCTCTGTCACATAGCGCGGAGAAATCGAACGCAATGTGTCGAGATTTTCGTTCGAGCTCGTCCCTGTTCAGCCATAGTGTTGCCCACCTACACACAAGGTACCTTGGAAACAAACGGCGGAATGCTTGGTATTTTGCCTCAGGCATCCAAACGCCCACACAATATATCCATGTTACAAGATACAAATCATCTATACACCTGATCTATCTAACTATATACATAATCCACAAATACATACAGCCACAAATTAGTAACCTACATATTAAAACCGTCCACCAACCGGGAAATCCCTCGAACTAAATCCCACAAACACCTCATGTTCTCCCTCCGGCATGACCCAATTCTGCTGCCTCGCACTCCAGTAGCTCAGATCCTTGCGGGTGAGAGTCAACTCAACGGGACGGACCTCACCGGGCTGGAGCTCGATTTTGGTGAAGTTGCGGAGGACGCGGTCGGGGAAATCAATTCGTTCGTGTTGGAGTTCCATCTTGGTTTCATCACGTTGTTGAGTGGAGTCTTGATTGGGTTGAGATGGATCGGAGCTGTCAGAGGGCTCCTCCTCAACCGGGACGAGGTCGCCTTCTTCAGTGACATCATCGGGATAGCCCACGTAGACTTGGATGACAGTTTGGCCGGGACGCGTGCCTGTATTTTTCACCATAACTTGGACCTGGGCAATTTCGTCGTACAGAGTTGGGTTGCCGCCGAGACCTCCACCGGCCGGAGAAGGAGGGTAAGGAAGACCGTAACCCTCTGGGTAGTGGGTGTAGTTCTTGGGCGTGGTGCCATCCAGGTCGCGGAGGTATGGGTAGACGAATCGTGGAAGCTGCACGATGTTGTCAGGGAAGTAGAAGCTCTCGTTGGACGGGATGGTCGTGTTGTATTCGGGCGGGGGCAGTAGGGCGACGGAGGAGGCCGATGGCAGAGACGACTTGGATTGCAGGACGTTGATGTTCAGGTCAGACATCTCGAAGCTCGTGTAAGACAGACCGAACCCGAATTCGAACCGCGGCGTGATATTGTAGCGGTCGAAATGCCGGTGGTCAATGTAGAGCGAGTCGGAAAAGTTCACCTGCGGCACAACGCCGTTCGCCTCGTATAGCACCTGCGCGCCGGGGCCGTAATCCTCCAGACTCTTGCCGACCGTGTAGGGAAGTCGGCCGCTGGCGTCGAGGTCGCCGAATATCACATCGATCAGCGCACTGCCGCTCTCCTGCCCAGGCAGGTGGGCAAAAAGCACCGCGTGCACGCCAGGTAGATCAATCCACGGCTCCACAACAACTGGGCCCACGGCGTGCACCACGACGACCGTGCGGCCGTTGCCATTACCGCAATTGTTTGCGACCGTCTGGATGAGCGTGTCGCTACCTCGTTGCAGGAACAGATTGGGCCGGTCGCCGTGGATGCCGCCGACAGACTTGTAACCCTCGCCGGAATTGGCGTTGGCAAACACCAGACACAGATCCTTGTCGGCCGCGTCGGCCGGCATCACGGCGTTGCGCAGGTACGAGGTCGTCTCCACGTGGTGGTCCCAGGCGTCCTCGATAGCCTGCTGGGGAGCCACCAGGTACGGGAATTCCACGGTGCCGCTGCCCCAGCCCGTGGCCAGAGTTCCCGAGCTGCAGGCCCGGTCAGGACACATGTTGGGTCCCAGGGCGGGCCCGGCATCGTCGCCGTAGATTCCCACCTTATACCCCTCAACCGGGTTGCGCGACAGTGGCAAGGTGTTGTCTTTATTTTTCACTAGGACCGTTCCCTCGGCGCCGATCTTGCGAATGAGAATCATGTGCGCGTCGTCACCCTGACCCTGGACATCCACGTAGCGATTAACGTAATCATAATCCCGCGCGTTGCCCTGCTGGAGCCAGCCCACCTCGTCGTTCGTCCAAGAAGAGAAGTTGGGGCCTCCGTCACCGTCCGGGCGCGGCAGCGGCCATTCGTCCTGGCCCAGGTGGTACCACGCGGCCACAATCCGGGTGACCATGTCGTTCAAACGCTCCATCGGGACTGAACTGTTGAGAACCGCGCGGGTAAGCTCGCTGCCCCACAGCGACTTACCATCTGCCCAGTGCAGTCCGTCGCCGGGCATGCTCATATCCAAGCCACCGAGGGCGCTGTTGATGCCCGAGCGCTGGGCCAACCAGTCGGACTGTACGAACCCCTGGAAGCCTAATTCGTCCTTGAGGATGCCGTTCAATAGCTTGCTGTTCTCACAGGAGTGGCTGTTGTTCACCATCTGGTAGGCACACATGACACTGGCCACGTCGGCGCGAATGCTCTCCGCAAAGGGCCACACGAAGACCTCGTGCAGCGCGCGATCTCCGATGTTGGATGACAAGGCGGTTGGCATGCCCCATTCGTGGGGCTGACGGAAGTGTTCCTGCTCGTTCATTACGTAGTGTTTGGCCGTCGCCATCACTCCATTGCTCTGGATGCCACGGATGGTCTCCGCGGCGGCCACGCCCTGCAGCACGGGATCCGAACCGAACGATTCCCAATTCCGTCCACCGGCAGGCATCATACCTAAAGGACCCATGGACGGACCCAGCAACACATTGATACCCTTGCCTCGCGCCTCCTGACCCAAAGCAACGCCTCTCTTATGCATCAAGTCACGATTCCACGTGGCTCCGGTGGTCAAACCGGCCGGAAATGCGGAGACGTGATCGGCGTACCGAATACCCATAGGGCCGTCTTGCAGACAGAGAGAGGGGAATTTGACATTGTTCGCCGCGCCTACACAGAAAACCATCAGCAAAGAGCCACTGGAAGCTCTTGTCAACGGACATACCCGTATTTCCCACGCAGAGACCCATCTGCCAGCCCGTGCCCGTCGTGATATTGATCTTCTCCACCAGAGTCATCCTCTCTACCAGCAGCTGAGCTTTGCGGTAATCCTCTGCCCACTCTTCGTAGGCTCCTCCACGCGGCGTGGGAAACCAAGATTCGGCCGGAAGATACGACTAAACAAATCTCAACCATTAGCATCGTCATAACCAACCCCCAGCGAACAGAAAGGCCCTCACGCACATAATCCGGTCTGTCCTTGTCCCTTTTAGACCAGGTAAAGCTCAAGAAGCCCCACACCAACAAAGCCAATGCAATGATGACGCCGACCAGCGTCCGCCACCAAAACTTAGAGTAGTAGACCGCGCGCCAGCCTTGCTGCCGACTCTGTCGCCGACCATGCATAAACCGCGCCTTCTTCAATGGATGTCCGTACCCGTCCGTGTCCTCGCCATCACTGAGCTCGTACTGTCGGCTGGCGGAGAGCAATTCCTGCTCCGCCTCAGTGATGGTATCTAGGTAGGCTTCGACGTCCGTGGAATTGCGCGTGGCGTAGGCGGTCGCATCTTTGCCGGCGCGGGAGGAGCGGGTGGAGCGATCGAGGCGACGCAATTTCACGTCGGTGTCCTCGCCGTCGGAAGGATCGGAGAGAGGAAGCGAGTCGCCATCGTCGGAGTAGCGATCCTCCTGAACAGGGGTGTATCGTTGAGAGGACGAGCCCTGGTTGTTGTCCCGGAAGAGGGCAGGAGGCATGGTGTGCGGTTTAGACTAAGGAGGGCATGGAGAAAGGAGGGAGAGGAAGGGAGGTGCAATGCGAGATCGGGGAGGCCCAAAACGGAAGACCAAAAAGGAGATGTCGTTTATGCCACGGAGCGACCGGGATGATGAACAGACGAAAGAGCTGAAGTGTCCATCGGGCGAAAAGCGACACACCGAAAGAGTAATGATTGTTGATGCTGGAGTTGAAACGTGCCGGCGGCCAATCAGCGCGGCGGTGGGCGGGCGATTACGCGGACCTGTCGTCTTCGGGTCGTTTGGGGTGGAGAGGCAGATTTGAGGTTGATTGCGCCGGAGGGGAATGATCAAGATGAGGATGCATGGTGTCGCTGGAGAGGAAGAATATGCGACAGAAAGGAAGAGAGAGGAGATGGATAAGAATGAAGTAAGAATGAAGGAAGGAAGGTCGAATGTGACCAAAGAAACCCTAAATGTCGTTGCCTTAGGCCATGTCACGTCACTTCCTGCCAATCAGCCCCTTACTGGGACATGTTCTACGCTCTACGGAGTCCTCAGCCACGGAATGTTATATCGGATTCAGTTACACTGTACTCCTCATCTCTACAGCCCCACGACCTGCTCTTCAATCTCGCGATGTCGCGCCGCCTGTCCTCGGAACGAATGTCGTCCATGGGGTGCAGACCCCTACTAGAAACAGACTAGCGCGGTCCGACGGGTAGAAACGGGGAAAACAAGAAAAATAATTTCACGACTACCATGCAAGATCCCTGCTACGACAAAAACCTGAAATACTGTCTAATCCAGTCTATTCTCTAAACATCTATGTTGTCTATCTCGAGATAACTGGGTACAAGAAAGTAAACAAAGGTATGTTCAAGGTTCAAGGTTCAATCAGATTCAACCGATCATAACGACATAAATCAATCGGGTCAGGTCAATCAAGGGAAAAATAGCAGACAAACATGCTAAACGGCATCAGAAACAAACTACAAGGTCTTATTCACATCAAGTCAACTCGGGCTGTCAATCACTTCTTCAATCCGAGCAGGTTAATGCTCTTGGGTCGCTCGATGGGAAGTCCCAATGCGCGGTCCCAGATGAGCTGCACCAGAGGTCCCAGGGCGCGACTGACACCGAAAGTGACAGTGTAGTAGAGCGGCTGCTGGAAGCCGTAATGGTAGAAGAGCACACCCGACGCGGCGTCGACGTTAGGGTGAGGGTTCTTGGTCTAGGTTTTCATTTCGTTAGTTAAGGTTTACTTCACAGGGTGATGGGCAACATGAACATACCTTCCCATGCTCGGTCAAAACCCCGGGGGCGATTTCCGAGTTCTTCTTCACCAATTGGAAGACCGGGTTGGCCAGAACGTCCGGACGAGTGGCGGCAAAGTCCATCAGCGCCTGGAACCGTGGGTCTGGCTTCCGGAGGACGCCATGGCCGTACCCCGGAACCACGCGACCGGACTTCAAGGTGTCCCAGAGGTAAGTGCGCACATCTTCGTCCGTGAACTTGGTGCCGATCTTATCCTGCATGGCGAGGATCCATCGGAGCACCTCTTGGGCGGCGAGACCGTGCAGAGGGCCTGCGAGACCCAACAGTCCGGCGCTGTAGCTGAGGTAGGGATCGCTGAGAGCGCTGCCGACCAGGTGGGTGGCGTGGGCAGAGACGTTGCCTCCCTCGTGGTCTCCGTGCAGTGCCAGGTACAGGCGCAGCAGGTCGTGGAAGTCCTGGTTCTGCGCGCCGCCCTTGCCCAGGAGCTCGGCGAAGTTGTGCGACCAATCCTGGGCGGCGTCCAGGGCCTGAGTGCCGACGGTGTCGATCTCGTCGGGACGGAAGACGAGCGCTGCGACACGGGGAATCTTGGCGAGCAGCGAGATGCTGTCGTCGAAGGTGGGTTCCCAGTACTCGGCCTTGTTCAGGCCCTTCTCGTAGGCCTGGGCGAACTGGGATTCGGTGTTGAGGGCAGCGACCGCAATGGATAGCTGGGTCATGGGGTGCATTGAGCGGGGGAACGACTTGATGAGGTCAAGGATGTGCTGGGGCAGATGGGACTTCTCGGCCAATTCACGTGAGAAGGCGCGGACTTGGCCGGTGGAGGGGACCTGGCCGGTCAGGAGCAGCCAGAACATGGCCTCGGGCAGCATCTCGGTACCAGTGGTGCCCTTGGGGAGCTCCTTTTGGCAGTCCTTGATGGTCTTGCCGTGGAATCGGATGCCCTCGTCGGGGTCGAGTACGGAACCCTCCCAGAGCATGGACTTGAGACCACGCATGCCACCGATGACATTGCCAACCTTGACCTCCCCGATGACCTCGTCGCTCTGCTGTTTCACTTGCTGCAGGAGTTCGCGTTTGGCGGGGATGACCGATTTCAGGGAGGTTTTCAGGTCGGGTTCCGCCGTTGCATAGGATCTGCGAGAGGTGTGGACAGCCAATTGGCGGGAAGACTGAGAACGAGGTCAATTAGTGTCTGCATTAGGGTGAGGCACCGAAGCGATCGGAATGTTTAACGAACCTGGGCCAGCTTAGACGCATGGCGAGTGGCTCGCGTTGACATAGCCATCATGTGAAGTCGTGATGAAGAGAGGGGGAGAGATGCGAGGAGAATGAGCCAGGAGAGGGAGTGTTGAGGATATTCAAGAAGAAGGTGAGGATCGAAGAACGAGGAGCGAGAAAATAAACGAAGGAGAGAAGGGGATTATCCGACAGGACAGGCACCCTTTTCCCTTGAGCCGGCTGGCCTCGGACAGTCACGCCTGACCGAGGTTGGGCGGTTGCACGCGGCGATCAGCTGTTATGTAAGGTGGTTCAGTGGAGGAGTACCTGCGGTGTGATTCGGGAGAACAGGATGCCAGGGATACGGAGTAGAGAGCTTAAGGATCTGACTACGCTGGCCTGGTAGGATTATGATATAAGAAATATTTCTTCAATCTAGAATGTTGCTCTGGGACTTGAGTCTTTCTTTCCGTGGTGCGCCTGAGATTTCTGGCTGCCGATGATAACGGTCGGCTTCACATGGGTCGGCACATCCCCAGTCACCGGCAAGAATGTTACGAGGCTTGAGTCGGGAGATATTGGAATAATTGTGCGAGTAGATTGACTCTACCTGAGTTTCTACCCATTGATCATCTCACCATGTCAATTGACGCTCCTCCATCTGTCCGGTTGACCGAGTGTGAACTGTGAGTAAAGGACAAGAGTGTCATACTCCCGTAGACGGATAGCGATGGAGCCGATGGATCCTCGACTTCCGCGGGTGGCGGATCCCGTGCGGGGTAATCCCAATGTGGTCTAGTCTCGTCCCCCGGGAGATGTATGCCTCAGGCACTCAGGTGTCCACGGGGCAGCAAGCGCACCGCCACAGCCTGGCCAGCCCCTGCACCAGCCACAGATAAGCTTGCGGTGCGCCACATCCAATGGCGGTGCCCCATGCGAAAGCGGTGAGCCCTCATTGGCTTATCGGCGGGGCCCACGCCTCAGGCAGAGATTTTCGCCCAAAAAAGGCAGAAAAAAGAATTGTCAGCCCCGCCGCAGGTCAACTTTTCTTCCTGGATTTGTTCGTGAAGGCTGATTTTTCCTTCCTTCTCCCTCTTTCTTTGATCATCTCCGCTCCTGTTTTCCTTTCTTTTCCTGTTCTTCAGTTGTATACCCTGTTTCTTGTTTGCATTCTAGAAGGCTGATCCGTATTCGGAGGCCACCGGTTGTCATTTGACACAGAAAAGTTTTTGGAAATTTCTTTAATCTTCTTTTTTATCGATTCTTTGTCCGTCAGTACCGATTTTCGACGGCCCCGCCATCGCCGCTGAAGCGAAGGATTTGTGTGTTTGGATAGAAGCCAACGCACGAAATTACGACCTAGTCTCCGCCGATCCTATCGATTGGGTTATATACTGAAGAATGCCGCATTCTGAAACCCCCGCGATGCCGACCGCTGTCTCCAAGACCCCTTCGTCCGTCCCTCCGACCGCAGAGGAAGTGTCCTCGCTCCTCAACACTATTTTTACCGCTCAGACTTCCCAGCAGTCTCTCGATGCCTCTTATGCCTTGACGAACCTCCTCATTCAAAGCGTCGGATGCCGCGCGTTCTCGACGTACAACCTCTTGCCGGAAATCAAGAAGGCCGCCACCGATAAGAAAAATGGCGCCAGACGTGAGAGTGCCATGCTGATCCTCGGCGCTCTGCTCGAGCGTTTCCCTCGCGAACACCCTCTCAGCGAGGTCGTCTTCCTGCTCCAGGACGGCGGTGTCCTGCACCTGGCTCTCGATGCGCTTGCCGATAAGGGTGCGATCGTGCGCGAGTCCGCCCAGTATGCTATCGACGCTTTGTTCTCGTGTCTCAAGCCCGAGGCCATGGTCAACTCCCTCCTGCCTGCCCTCTCCGCCTATCTCGGCAAGGGAACCGGAAAGTGGCAGGGCTTTGTCGGCGCTTACTCGCTCATTGAGAAGATGGCCGTCAAGGCTCAGATCGGAACCGGATCCTACGACGAGGAGCTGGCGAAGGATGTGCTGCGCGAGGCCATGGGCAAGACTCTGAAGGACTTGATTCCCTTGGTTGAGGGCGGCATGCACGACCTGAAGAACGAGGTGGCCAAGCAGTCCATCAAGGCTATGAACGCCCTCACGACTCTGCTGTCCAACGACGACGTCGCCCCTCGTATCCCCCTGCTTATCAAGACCATGGAGCAGCCTTCCGAGCAGACCCTGCAGGCGGCTATCCACGCTCTGTCTCAGACCACCTTCGTGGCCGTTGTCACTTCTCCCGTGCTCGCTCTGCTGACCCCTCTGCTGGAGCGTTCGCTGAACGCCCCCACTACCCCCCAGGAAACCTTGCGCCGCACTGTGGTCGTCGTCGAGAACTTGACTAAGCTCGTGCACGATCCCGCCGAGGCGCGTACCTTCTTGCCCAAGTTGAAGCCTGGTGTCCAGGGTGTCAAGGACCGCGCTTCCCTGCCCGAGGTCCGTGAGCTCGCGACCCGTGCTTTGGGCGTTATCGAAAACGCCATGCGTGACAGTGACGTCGCTGCCGGTGCCATCGTTAAGGTCACCCCCGAGGAGGTTCTTACCGTCTTGGACGCCCAGATCCAGGCCAACGGCGGTCTCGTCGTTCCGGAGCAGCGCACCCTTTTCGAACTTGGTAAAAACTACGTTGCCGAGATGGTGCGCGAGGATGTCAACGTTCGCATGCATGACCGCATCCCCGCTTGCATTGCCCCCTACCTGCGTGGACTGCTTGAGGAGGGCAAGGAGGACGCCGTTGCCTCGGCGGTGCAGATGCACTTCGTCGAGGAGGACCACCGCAAGTTCGGGAAGCCCGAGCCCGATGACCCGAACGAGGTCGAGATTGTCAACGCCAACTTCTCTCTTGCCTACGGTGGTATGCTTTTGCTCTCTCACACCAACCTCCGTCTCCTGAAGGGTCACCGTTACGGTCTGTGCGGTCGCAACGGTGCTGGAAAGTCCACTCTGATGCGCAGTATCGCCAACGACAAGTTGGAGGGTTTCCCGCCCCAGGATGTCGTGCGCACTTGCTTCGTCGAGCACAACCAGGGCGAAGATGCGGATCTTACCATCGCCGAATACGTGTCCAAGGACCCCGCCATTGCCGCCACGGGCAAGGAGCACATCAGCAACGTCCTTCTCGAGTTTGGCTTCACCGATGGTCCCGACGGTCGCCAATCGCAGCCCGTTGGATCTCTGTCTGGTGGTTGGAAGATGAAGCTGGCGCTGGCCCGCGCCATGTTGATGAAGGCCGACGTCCTCCTGCTGGACGAACCTACTAACCATTTGGATGTCGCCAACGTCAAGTGGTTGCAGGAATACCTCAAGAAGCACACCGACATCACCAGCTTGATCGTCAGTCACGACTCCGGCTTCCTCGACGAGGTGTGCACGGACATCTACCACTACGAAAGCAAGAAGCTCGTCTGCTACAAGGGTAACCTGGCCGACTTCGTCAAGGTCAAGCCCGAGGCCAAGAGTTACTACACCCTGTCCGCCTCCCAGGTCTCCTTCAAGTTCCCCCCTCCCGGTATCCTGGCTGGTATCAAGTCCAACACCCGTTCGATTCTCCGCATGACCAACTGCTCGTACACCTATCCCAATGCCAAGAAGCCTTCCCTGACCGATGCCTCGCTCTCCCTTACTCTGTCCTCTCGTGTCGCCATCATTGGAGGTAACGGTGCCGGTAAATCGACCTTCATCAAGATGCTTACGGGTGAAACCATCCCTCAGACCGGAAAGGTGGAGAAGCACCCTAACCTGCGTATGGGATACATCAAGCAGCACGCCCTAGAGCACGTGGAAATGCATATGGAGAAGACTCCCAGTCAGTACCTGCAATGGCGTTACGCCAACGGTGACGACCGTGAGGTGTTCCTGAAGCAGACCCGTATCCTGAGTGAGGAGGACAAGGCCCAGCTCGAGAAGCCCGTCGACCTTGGTGATGGCCGTGGCCCCCGCCGTATCGAGGCGCTGATCGGTCGTCAGAAGTGGAAGAAGTCTTTCCAGTATGAAGTGAAGTGGGTTGGCCTCCTGCCCAAGCACAACACCATGATCTCCCGCGAGACCCTGAA
This sequence comes from Aspergillus ochraceus, assembly GCA_004849945.1. Classification (NCBI taxonomy): domain Eukaryota; kingdom Fungi; phylum Ascomycota; class Eurotiomycetes; order Eurotiales; family Aspergillaceae; genus Aspergillus; species Aspergillus ochraceus. The sequence goes on along the minus strand of SSOS01000007.1, from coordinate 1,568,051 downwards.
CGAGCTTGGTTTCTTCAAGATGGTCCAGGAGTTCGACGACCACGAAGCTTCGCGTGAGGGTCTCGGATTCCGTGTCCTGGAGCCCAAGGAGATCTCCAAGCACTTCGAAGATATCGGCTTGGACCCCGAGATTGCCAACCACAACCAGATCTCCGGTCTGTCGGGTGGTCAGAAGGTCAAGGTCGTCCTTGCTGGTGCCATGTGGAACAACCCCCACTTGCTGGTGCTGGACGAGCCTACTAACTTCTTGGATCGTGACTCGCTGGGTGGTCTGGCTGTGGCTATCCGTGACTTCAAGGGAGGTGTGGTTATGATTTCTCACAACGAGGAGTTCGTCGGTGCCCTCTGCCCCGAGCAGCTCCACATCGCCGACGGCCGCATCGTTTCTCGCACCAACAACGCTGTTTCTCTGGACCGATTCGAGGACAGCGCCACCAACTCCCCTCAGGCCGGCAGCACCGCCGCCAACTCGACGACTACCAGCGCTGCCGCTTCCGCCGTGAACTCCGGTGCTGAGGACCAGGGTGAACTTAAGTTCAAGGCCAAGAAAAAGAAGAAGATGACCCGTGCGCAGATGAAGGAGCGTGAGGTCCGTCGTCGTCTTCGTCACATTGAATGGTATGTCCCGGTTCATCTTTTTTGACTATTTATTTCTACTTGATACTAACATTTTACTAGGTTGAACTCTCCCAAGGGCACCCCCAAGCCTGTCGATACCGACGACGAGGCGTAATTACATTGCTTTTCAAATACTTTTATGATCACCTGTATGATGTCATTGATTATTTTCGGTTTTGGTTTTCTTGCTTTACCCCTCGCACGATTTCGGTGGTATATAGAGGTGTCCGGTTTGCTTTCTGCATCATGGCTTTCTAGGTAGATTAGAATTCAGCACTTGCTTCCGCTACTTGCAATAGTGAATGCTTGTAGTATTTCATCAAAATTCACCTGCACATATATTTTCTTGACTTCCTCTACTGGAGATATCCATTCATCGTGGTAATTCACCATCGTAGGATGTAGGGAAGATAGCCCCCAACAATACCCTGGCCCATCCCCTTCTGATCATTCTTTCTCTTCTACAACTCTCTACATCTCTTCTTTTGGCCGATTTTGCTGGGCTTAACCAGCGATTCAGGTCCTTTTATGTGAAAAGCACGGTTATATTTTGTCTCTCAATATGCAAGTCTGCTGGGATTGCTTGAACCCACATATCCCAGTCTGACGTTAAAAGTCATGCCGACATGAGGACGCTTAAACTACCACCAAGAGCGTCTAATTCTGTTTGATAAACCCTGCCTTATCCATACTGCTCAGCTCTAGGAAATGTCCGTACCAACCACTCATCTGTTGGCTGCTATTTGTATATCCACGAGATTCGTTCCCGGAAATACTAATGTTTAGCTTGGAGATGCTTGGAGATGCTTGGTGTATATCCCGTGCGTTGGGACCTGAAAACCTTCAACAGGACCACCCGAACGCTTGTGTCCTTCTGGGATGTTACAGATATCCAGTCGTTTTACCATTCCGCAGGAACCAAGAGGGACGCATGATATACTTTGTCTGTGGCTATCCGTGTCACTACGACAAGACAATTGCAAAGTTATCCTACATATGTATCCTGGTTTCGATCGCTATTGAGACACTGCTTTTCGCGATACACGGTATCCAACGTGAAGTCCAGAATGGATTCTGAAACAACAAGATTTTCGATCAAAGATTCCGACCGCCTGCGTATCCCAAACAAAAAGGGCAGTGCAGCCTAGCTCAGTTGTCTTTCCAAAGTATCACGGCGGTGCTTGATTGTGGTGGTATAGCGATTATACCGACTTTTGGACACTAATCCGAATGTCAAAATGGATTTATGTCCTTGTGGATAGGAAACAGTGTTGTTGAAGCCAAGAAAGAAAAGTCCATTGTGGGTGAGTGTCATGCCCCTGTTGCTTGGTTCCTGGAACTAACCTGGCTGATAGCAATGGGATCAGAACACCACCATTCTGCCCAAAGCCAGCTTCGCTGCTTGGCGAGATGTACCCCCCGGTTTACTGGCTGTCTAACCCACGTGCTGAAAAGCCGTCTATCTTACATTCAGTCAGCCATGGGCTTGTAATCGATAGCTTGTATACGGCGCGGATACAAGCCATATGCTCTATCTCGTGCTACAAAATGCCACCCTGAAGCCAATATGGAAACTCCCCGTATAGGTACCGCGCTTGTAAATTTTTGGGCACATGATGACTTTGGCTCTTCGCGAATAGAGGCCTTTTCGCGCCTTCAGAAGGAAGAGAACGATGACAAGGAATCTTCTGAGGCGACGAAAACAGCTTGCGGAAGATAAGGCGTCTGCGGTTCGACCAATTCACAGACATCGCCTATGTCCTAAGTGTTTATCTTTTCACGGAATCTTGAAGAACCACTACGGCTGTTCGACGGACTTCCACATCGGCCTGCGACTCCACTACATGTCGTTTTGACGATGCTGCGATGGTAGAAAGATACGTAGTCATGATACCTTGCCATCTCGATGATAAGGAAAAGTCTCGTGGGAGTCCATGTCTTAGCTGTTAGGATTTGATTGATACCTGTGCCGAATTGTGGATCGAGAAAGTTTATAAACATGCCCGCTCCAGGCCTTCGCTCAGGATCAGCCCACCCATGCATTCATTGAAGAGGCAAGACCAGTGACCTAACTGCTCTACAGAGTCTCTGTTTCTGGGGACTTACTCGGACGAACATACCGCCTGGTAGTAGTCTCAGGGTTGATGGGTCTGCCAAACGAAGCTGTAATGACCTAGCTTAACCAGACTAGAATAGAATCAAGTTCGCTGTGAAAGAACATGTCGCTCAAATTGTGGACTATCAAGTTACAGTTGGGAATAGCTATGGACTGGCATTTGAACGATGCATTTCCCATAACCAACTTAACTGGAATAAGGTCAAATCTGAAATGCCTGTCGCTGGCAAAAAAGAAAAAAGTGAGAAGAATCTTTCCGAGACGAAAAGAAATCTGCACTGAAAAGGTACGATGTCTGAACAGACCAATAAAATGTCTACTCTGGGAATTGGAAAGTGTGTTGGTTTCGGTGAGAGCGTTCATACTACGCAATCAGAAAACGTTTCATGCTGTATGGACTTGGTTAATAGCCCCGTTTCCAGACGCTACGCGTTTACGGCAAACGAACCAAGTATTGGCTTTGGAATCCACTGTTACAGAATTCCAGAAACCCTGGTACGTGTGTGGTCCGAGTTGCATCTTTTGTGCGGTCATACACAAAGATCATGATGCTTGGCTTCAAAGGAATAGAGAACATCCCAACAATGATACGCTCGCTCGGCCTAAAATTCTGCAAAGCCTTCTAGAACGCACTGGCTATATCGAACCATTCGAAACGTATATTAGCTTTCCTGCTTGCAAGTTAAAATTATCCAGAGGCGCCTCCTTGGATGGAGCACATGGACCTTTTCCAGCATATCGTAAAACGCTTTGCTCACGTCATTGATCATAAAATCTCGGCAACTGGGCCTGTTGAGAAGCTCTTCAAGCTCAAAGAGGTTCATTCGTTTAACATGACTTTGCGCGCATATTGGCTGCTTCAAGGAAACCAAGCCCTGCCAGCTGAAATTCTCTAGCCTTTATCTACATCACTGTCGATACATGTGCCGATACAAAATTTTCCACAGCTATGATAATATTGTTAATAGGACGCCATTCTCCGAATCATCCCCGGCCGTTCGCACCCCAAACCTTCAGATTAAGGTGCTTCTGTCGACGCTCCTCGGCTTAAAAGATTTGCTGGTCTAAGGTGAGCGCACTGGAATTTGAGGATTATAACCTCTTTCGTGTGGTCTTTATTGTCTAGCTCCGCCTTCGTTGCGTTCACGAAATAGAGACAACCAGGGTATTTGATGAGATATTTCGGAAATCAGTAACTATGCCAGCATTCTCCCGCATCTTCTGTGGCGTACTCTTGGACGCTCATCTTGTCCTTTCCTCCTAACCGGTTGTTTCAACCAGATGCCCCTTTCACCCGACATGCCTGGTCCCCATCCTGAGACTTCTGGTCCTGGGCCCTCTTCCGGACCGTCCGGAAAAAAGAGAACGAGTGCTGCGCTTGACCCCGATCTCGTCTTAGTATTGCGCCCTTGTCTCTATATGTTGTACCATGTCCATATTAATGAGTTTATTGAGAAGCATGAGCAGCTGGCGGTCGCTTTCTCCCGCAGATTGATGCTTACAAGGAGCATGCTAAGACAATCGAAAAGGCTATGGCCGGTCTTAATCAATCCTATCACGACTTTATGGTATCGACACAGTTTCGCTACCCCATCGTCTGCCGTAACCCCCGCGGTCAAGTCCACCTATGCTTGTCCAACCGGCCGTGCGCTCGCCACCAAGACGTCCAAAGAAAAGCCAATTATTCTTAAAGACTCTAAGTCCGGTGGCGACGGATAGGATAGGGACGGGGACAACTTCAAGCAGGGTGAACATGGTGGTAACAGATAAGAGAAAGCCATTGCCCCGCGTCGCATCCGCCGTGGGCGGTAGGTTACTTGATTCCCACCACCATCTACCGCAATTCCTAACATGTTTATAGTAAGCCTTGCCGTTAGCCACTTCGCCCAGGAACCTATCGGAGCTTTTTCGCCTTGAACCTGGTCTTATTGGCCCCCGTCTGATAGATAAATCTTTCTTCGATGTTGAGTGATGGTTGCAGTCTAGTCCGGTTTGTATATTGCAATGTTCTGTTTTGTCGGTTTCTGCTTGGGATATGCCTGTTTGGGATATGCCTGTTTGGGATATGCGGTATTCTTGGTCATTCTTCCGCACGGTCGAGCTCCTTGCCACATCATCCGTGTTCTTTGGTCTAGTTTGATGGAATCTTTGTGTTCTATGTGCTCTGAGGCATCATGAACGCGGTTGACCCTGGTCCTGAGAAAACAGACAACTCCTATGAAGATTGTTCGGCCAAATGGCCAGACCATATTGACACGAACGGAGAAACATAAGGACACGTCAGCTTGTTGAAACTCCCGTCATTAGGGCCGAAGAGGACTCTAATTGTTCCTACTATCCGCAGTGCCAAATGTTTCATCACAATAATCTCATACCGATACTCAAACTAATAGCCACGTTTGAAGTCAACCCTTCGTCCTTCTTTGCACCAGAATGATGCCTGTAAAGGCTCTTCCTGTTATGTCCTATAATGCCTTTCAGGAGGACCTCCCAGCGCTGGAAAAGGGCATTTATCATACCACAAGCAGCGCTTTACACCCAATGACCTTTTTTGGCAACCTCGGACCACTACTCTATGAAGACCTGGCTAAGAAGTCCTAAGGACTAACGAACAATCACAAGCCTGTCGATGCCACCGCAAACATGAAGCTGTTCGCTGGACATTTCATCGTTTAAAGAGATCATTGATCAGTGTAAACCAGGGCTGAGTTACAATTCTAAATTCCGGGAGGACCCTTTTGAGAACTGCAGAGGCAGGCTATTGACAAGAAACGCCACTACCCAGCGGGCACCCAATACTTTTGATCCCAACAACTTCGTCAAGGCTTGGAATGCTTTGCAGCATGAAAATGAGCAAGTCCGAGCCCAACTCAATTAGAAACAGCATGATAACCGAGCGGCAAGAAATCGCATCGTCCGCTATGGCGCTTTTAACACCGATCTACAACACCTCAGAACTAATATCGATACCGCCTGGGCTACCTTTAACGAAACAGTCGGCGATATCCAAGAGGACATGGATCTGTACAATTCCGAAAGCGATGATGACGACAATTAACGGGAGACGTGACGAGGGCCCAAGTACCATCTCCATGTTCTGGCTCAATATAGAGGCTAATGGAATGGCAGAAGTACGGTCATATTCCTGGGTTGTCAAAACTTCGATCACATGCGTAGGCCATGGAGGATGTGAAACGGGGTTGTCAGTAATATAATGTTGTCTGCAGTCACATCCACCCTTCGTCGTCCGACTCGCCGTGCGGTCAACCCCGATACATCTCCGGAAAATCCGATTATTGCTGAAGACTCAGACTCCAACGGCGATAAACAGTACGAGGATCAGGCCAATAAGAAACTTTGCTTGTCATAGCCCCTCTGGGAAAGAAGTCAAGAGAAAGGCCAAGTGCGATACGAGGCGACTATTTCGAGGGACACAAATGTTGGATGTGCTTTGGTAGAATAACAGTATAGAGAAAAGAATATATGCGTTCAAGGCTAGTGAAGGGTAGTTAGAAAGAATTAGTTCCAATTTACTCTCCTGGAGATATGAGAATCAGTAGAACCATGGAATAATAGGAAGATGGAGAAGAACTCCAGTTCGTAGGGAAGTAATCAGGTATCAAGAATTACAAAGAAAAAGGATTCTGCCACGGAGCTAGTAGAGACCCCTATACCCCCTGTGTAGCCATAGTCGGGCCATTCTATCAGCAGGTCAACCCCGGATCGCCCGGGGGTGAGACCTTCAATACCACACGTGATCTCTCCTCCGCTTCGCATCCCGACATGACTCCTGGGGAGGGTGATCTGCCATGCCTATCATCGGCACCTGTTCCACTTGCCTCACCCACACACGGCATGTTCACGGACGAGCCAATGTGAAACTGGTATGAGGCGCTAGGAATCTTAGCGGGAACGGACTCCGTGCCCGCCTGGCTACTGGATCCTGCTAGTGAAAGCCTGAATAGATTGTGGCTTTGGGTTAAGGAACCGGGAGCCAAGTTTCTAAACCTTTGGGTCGATTGCATCCGAATCAAGCTGGGTGGAAACTTTTGAGTCTGAGGAATGCATCAGATGAGGGCTTTCGCATATAGTATTATATCCAGGCTAGATATGGTGAAGATCGGCCCCCAGGACTTTCGTATGTCCACGAATAGGATTTGTATCACCTACACCCAAGTGGTCTCCCAGTTTCACTATCTAGTGTGTGGATGGCGGACTTACTATTGCTGGTTCTGGTTATATCTAAGTGTAGTGTTTAACTTATCTCGAAAAAGGAGCAGACTACCAGCTCTATTTATAGCTATTAGGTATATATTAAGTTTGATATAGATAAATATCTCAAGAATCTTCGTTTAGTCCTACAAGAGGAACTGCAAAAGATAACTGCAACGAGCAAGCAGGTGTTCACTGGAAAGCCGTGTGGGCCGTGGCTTTCGGGGGTGGGTCAGGGTCCTGCGATGCTTACTTTAAATTTCGGACTTACAGTCTATATCCGACACTACTATGTCTTTGTAAGCCTTACGGAAGATCAAATCCCCATTTACCCCCTTGAGAATCATCGCTTCCAGTGCCAAGGTGCTAGGCACTTCTTCATGAAGGGTACTGAAGGTAGTGGTTGGACGGATACCCAGATGACCGTTTGAATTAGTCCGCAGAAACAGGGCAGGGGAAAGTTCGACTCCTAATTGCGCCAACCAAGAACCTCGATAAATATATTCGCTCCTTAGGCAGCCTTACAAGGTAACTTCGCTTAGAGAACCATGCAATATAAATATCTATAGCTGAAACATTCGTCAATGCAGATCCTTCCCAATCAGGAACCAAAACTGCATCACAGCGGGGCAGGATAGTTCTTTGCCGGGAACAATTTCTCTTTTTCGGTTTCTGTCCCTTGAGTTTGGCAGAATTCAATCCTTCACTACTGTATTTCAAGGTTAGACATGAAGTAAATAAGAACGGGGGGTTGGGGCCCTCCAGAGCACATTCGTCTAACAACTAGTTATCTTTTTTTTTTTTTTTTGGAGAATCTATCAACGATGAGGGCGTCTTTTTTTCAACTTCTATGCTTGAATGCTGCCTTTGCCAGCGCCCAGGTAGTCTCGGGTGCTGCAGAGGGTTTTGCAGTTGGTGTGACTGGCGGCGGCGAGATATCAGCTAGCTATCCCGAAACGAATGAGGAGCTTGTCACCCTGCTCGAGAGCGACGACCCTCAAGTCGTCGTACTTACCAAGACGTTTGAGTTTATCGGAACTGAAGGATCTACGACCGAGGAGGGATGTGCGCCTTGGGGCACCGGGGAGGGTTGCCAACTCGCTATCAACGCCAATGGATGGTGTGGTAACAACCCTGCCGCAACGGTCACTTATGATAACGCTGCCATGAATGGCATCCGTATTAAGTCGAACAAGACGCTTGTTGGTGACGGAGATGCCGGTGTGCTTAGTGGGAAAGGTCTTTATTTCGAAGGTGGTGTTTCCAATATCATTGTGCAGAACATTAAGGTCACGAACCTCAACCCCCAGTAAGCCCCCGAGACTGAACTCGCAGATGTTCTGATCAATTTTTCTAATTTGTTACAGTCTTGTCTGGGGTGGCGACGCCTTTACCTTCTTTGGTGCTGACCAGATCTGGATCGATCACTGCGAGGTAAGACAACCGACGCCTATAGAAGCAAAAATGTCTTCATTTTCTCACATTGACCATAGACCTCCCTCATCGGGCGCCAACACTTTGTTACTGGGTTCAACCCCAACACCCGCATGACTTGGTCGAACAACTTCCTCAACGGTGTGACGACCCACTCCCCAGGGTGCGATGACCACCATTACTGGACGCTGGAGCTGGTCGGTGTTGGGGACGAGATCACCTTCCAAAGTACATCCCTATCTCCCCAAGCATGGTACTGTACATTTGACTGACCCTCGTCAGGTAACTATGTCTACTACACCACCGGACGAGGACCTGCGCTCTCTGGCACGACCCTCTTCCACGCAGTCAACAGCGTCTGGTCCACAATTCCTGGACATGCCATCGAAGGCGGAGACCAGGGCCGCGGTGTCTTCGAAGGGTGCTACTTTGAAGATGTTGCCGACATCGCCCCGGCTGAGCCCGAGAATCAGCTCTTTAGTGCTAGTGACGATAACGCCGCTTCCTGCGAGTCAGCGTTTGGTCGTTCATGCCAGCCCAATGGCTACAGTAACTCTAGTGCCTTTGATAGCTCCAATACGGACTTCTTTGGTGACTTTGATGGGCTGACCATTGCGCCGGCCGCGGCGGCAGCTGACGCTCTAGGTTATGTTCCTTCAAACTGTGGAATTGGGCGCGTTTGAAGGGGTGGACTATAGACGTCAAATGGCGATGTTTTTTGGGTAGTAATTCGAGAACAGCGCAGCTAATGGTCACTTTTTCATCTTCGAACTGCCATTGAGAGATGAGTCTTTTAAGGAAGTTTCTGCATCATGTATTGTTGCCGTATAGCCCGTACAAATCTAGGTTCATTCTCACCGAATTGTTGAAGGAGACTTAGAAGTTCAATTAGAGTCCCCTTCCGGTCTTTACTTATGCATGGAGGTGGAGTCTACACTGTGGGCCTATGTAGATCACAAGGCGTAGATAGGTAGCCTTATGTGCTCAAATGAGTCAAGTCAATTTTTCAATTAGGTGGTTTGACCAGAGAGGTGTTTGAGGAAGAGGAGTTCTTCCTCTCTACATTCTAGTAGTGGCAAAAGGATAAGCAAGGACAAAGTGCCTGGTGAAATGTCTCTGGCATTGAAAGCTTACATACCTAGTTCCATGTAACAACCGAAAGTAATTGGGTGCTACACGCAACAGCCTGTTCTCTTACGCTCTCGATATCCTGCATCAGACACACTTCAACTGGGTCTACGATATCTACGCTCCAATATGGCACAGTAAACGGAGCATCTCTACTGGCTTTGACATGTCTTTATTCCTTTTCTAGCGCCTTACATTCGACTATAAAACGTGCTTGATGCCCACCAGTCTAGCTCTCATAAGTCGGGTTTCTTTTTTCCTTTTTTTTCCCTTTTTGCTTTGGTTTTAGCTGGTTCCTGAACCCCCAACCAAAACCAGTGCCATCCTTGATTGGAGCTGAAGTCTTCTAGCATGATGAATCAAGGCAGTATCTGGGGATCGCGAGGGAGCTCGAGCTTTGATCCCCAAGACCCCAACGGCAATAAATACACGTATAACTACGACGTTGCCAACGCAAGGGATACATGGGTGTACATGATGAACGAAAAAGGCGTTTGGAAGGATCACAATGTTTGTTTCTCTATATCACTTCTACCCCTCAGCCTGTTAATCAATGGACTGCAGGAGTTCTTGGGCAGGAGCATAGAGCACCTTGACTCCCACCACCAATTTGGGCCGAACACCGGATGGAGGCCACATTATGACCATGGGTCTGGAATTGCCGCCCAGGTTATCGGCATATGGGTTGGCATTTGTCCCCCGTGCACCTTTGTCATTGTCACAACCAAGTATCCCAACAAAAAGATACCGAACTGGCAGGCCTACCCCAAGGAAAAGGTGATTTCCCAACTCCTCGATATTGTAGATGATGTCACGACGAAGAACAGGCAGGGCAAGGCGGCCCTCACCATGAGCTTTTCTTACAAGAGGAAACGCGAGACTTCCGCGTTTCACAACAACTTCAGTGAGTAACAGCAGATTTAGTTTCCGGCTTCAGATATCCTGTTTAGTTCAGTGCCCTCTCCAGATGTTGTGCTAACAACCGCCTCTTGCTCCAGGAGATCTACTACAAAAGCTTGACGAACTAGGAGTCGTAGTGGTCGCGTCGGCCAATAACCACGCGGAGAATGAGGAGCTGGAAGAGGGCGAGAAGCGTATCATCCACATTCAAAGATATCCGGCCAGATTTGCTGACCCAGACGACGCGTACGGCGGCTTAGACAATATGATAGTGGTTGCTGCGTCAGACTGGAAGACCCGAATGGGTTATTTCTCCAATTACTCCTCTTATGTCGCAACGTTTGCCCCGGGGAAGACATCAACTGCCCAGCAGACCCGGTTGAGCACCCTGGCCACATTATGGAGGCTTGCTCTGGCACTTCCTTTGGTAAGCCAACCAACGGCATCTCGAGCTTACAACTTGTATTCCTTTCGCCGACTAATATGGTTTCTACTTATCTCTGCTGCAGCCGCCCCCCCAGGTCGCTGCGCTGGCCAATTACTTCCGAGCAGTGCCGTCCCCTTGGCAGTCTCAGCTGCACAAGACAAGCAACGTCAAGAAGTTCATTCAGCTCTTTGCGCGCCGCTTCGCCGTATACGGCCACAACGTCGATCCCGCAGAAAGACGGCCGATCATTTGGAACGGCCAGGTCGGCGAGCACAACTGTCTACGCGAGTACGGGTCCAAGGAAGACTGGGCCAAAGTGTGTCCGACCATCCGGGACAACCTCGACGACGAGCCACCGAACCCAGGGCAGCCCGTGGAGCCTTGCGGACCAGGCCAGAACGATAATCCAACTAGCCGGCAGCGGCAAGACGGCGGTAGCTGCCCCGGGCAAGAACATCGGCTGGGAAGACGGCCCGTCGGCGCCCGAGTGCGGCGGCGACGATCACTGCGGTGGAGAGCTTTGCCGTGGGTACTACTGCGATCCACATCCTGACAGCGAGCATCCGCCGGACTACTACGAGCCCAAGGACCCCAAGAACCCCCATGGAAAGCGGCCGGAGGAACCCGACATCGACGACTACGGGTACATCACCAACATCTACACCCATTAAGGTTCGAATGTGTCTTGGTTTATCAACAACGCCTTCGCCCAATATCCCATCTACAACTATCAAGTGTATCCACCCGGTAAGAACAATTTCTGCCTCGTAGCCTGAACGAAAAGTGCACATACTCACAACAACGATCCAGGCTATCATTGCTATGGTGTATTTATCACCGACGGCAGTATCGGGTCGTCCACGCCGATCTGCGACATCCCTAACGACAAGGTCACCTTCGACTTTTGCGATGATGGCGATGGCACATTCGTAAATGAAGGCCCTGAGTTCTTTTCCGAATGCGGATTCCAACTCTTGCTTGATGGCAAAAAGTATACGCCTCGACAGCTAGACCATGGTGATAAAAATCATCCGTGCTCGGGCGTCTGTCCTGATGCGGTTACATCGATTCAAGGGATGTTGCTATACGAGGATTTACCTGGATGCAACTGATATGGTAGGTCTGTGTAGATATAAGTGACATTATGTATCTACAAACCGGCGCCCGGGGCAGCACGCAGGACAGAGGTTACAGTGAGTATGTTTCATATTCTACACATGGAGACTTTATTGTAGTCTTCCCTGCTCTCTTTCTCTGTCTCTCTTTGTCTCTCTCTTTTTCTTTTCTTTTGTTCATTCCATGAATAACGATCTCGGTTGCGTGCACTGGCACAGAGGACTACTACGGAGAGGATCCAGCATGCAAGGCGTGCAGCAGCTGACTTCCTGTTATATACAATTTAAGAGTTCAACATCTGTTGACTATTTCTCTCCTACTATAAAAAGCACTCTGGACTGGTAAAATGGGCAATACATCTTACATGATAAGAAACACGTAGTAAAAATGTACTATGAACCTAAAACAAGGTTTTGTATCATAAGAGACATATATACATTTATAGGATTGATACGTTCAAAATAAAAATAAGGTTTCCTATTATAGATACGTAGAATAGATAATAACAAGCTATCACAGGATTTGGTCAAGCAAGGCTAGAGAACTGCTTTCATCCATAACGTTAATGCCGATGTAGCTTCGGCCCGTTTTCATTGAAGCCCACCGCGCCTGAAGGTCTTTCCCTATGTCCTCGATACGCTTCTCCCATATGGAAAGATTGATCCCTGGCACAGTCTCGCGCAGGAAGACTTTTAGCCCACCTACCACCTCTGAGGACACGGAGACGGGGTCGGATCTTTGTTGTTGTTGCTCCGGTATAATCTTGGTAGAGTTTTGACCGATTCTGACAAAAACGTATCGTATCAAAGCGTCGTTGTCGTCGATTAAACTGTTGCTAGGTTGGTCCACAAGAACAACCCAGCTGCCGGGTTGTATATCTCTGACTCGGATCCTTGACCGATGATTTACTTCGGGAGGGGGGGCAAAGTGACCGGCAGGAATGGGACTCACGGCGAACCGTCCTGACGATAACGATTGCGGCAGTGAGTTGTCGTCGTCATCGGTGGTGGTAGTGGTAGTGGTGGGTGACGAGGAGGCACCCTCGTAGGCGAATCGAAAGATGGCTTTGTCAGAGTCTAAACCTAAGGAAAGGAGGTATAATAAAAACCGGACGGCAAAGCGCTCCGCAGTTAGAAGGGTATTGCTCATATCTTCGTAGTAACTTGAATTGGAACTGTTCAGATGTTTTTGAAAGCGGTAATCTGCGTTATCGACAAACGTGAACATGTGCACCACAGGAAAGGCTTGGACGGGAGAAGTCAAGCGAATATTAGTTGTCAAAGGTGATGATAATTTAGAGCTGCACAAGGATACTGAAAAGGCGCAAGTCAGATAGATAGTTTTATCACGGAGCCACCCGAAGTCTCCTGATGACTTCCACCGCTGCTGCAGCTCCGTCCAGAAACGAGCGGAGGCATTATCGCTGTCCCGGTCCGGCCTTTGCAAGAAACAGAGCTGTTTGAGGCTTGTGAACTGCAATAGAGCCGCTGCTAAACTATCGAGCTCTCTCTCGTTCTCCTCTAACTTAAAGTTATCGATGCAGAGACTGAGCGCGGATGCGCTTCGAAGCTCGTCAGATTTAATAGCGGCAGCGATCACGCTGGGTGAGAGGTTCCTAAACGCGACCCAGTTGAGATGCATGTGTCCGGCGTACGCAACACGCAGAATATGGCCCGAGACCTCGGACGGGCCTAGGCTGTCAGGTACCTCTTCTATCCGCCTCCGTACATGATCGCGGAACTCGGCGAGCTTTTGGAAATTGAGGAATGTATTTTGGTCGAGGTGAATGTTAGCGGGATCCTGTGTGAGAATAAGCAGATTATCGATGGCGCGATCGCTGTGTTCCTTTCCCGGCGGGCCGTCCGCAATGGTCCATCCGGGGCCTGGTGGGAATGCATAGGATACATATTCGTCGAGGTCCCTGTGCTCCTTTCCGGGTGGGTCGTCCGAGATGGGCAAGCCCGGGCCTGGTGGGAATGCGGATTTGGCGCGGGTCCCGGGCTTTGGAGGCCAGAAGTCTATTTCATAACTTAGCAAATACACGAGATGCGTGAGTATGGAACAGTGCGAGTAATTCACAGACAGTTGGAAATGCTTGATATAAGACCTTCCGGAACTGCTTCACGCGGCTTCGGCTTAACTTCAAGCTCCCGCGGCCAAATGTCTATCCCATGTCAGCACATGCACACCATCCTGGTCCGATAGGTGGACAGGTGACGTGGAAACAGACGTACAGCTTAATGCTTTATGATCAACAAGCGGCTTCTTCTCCAGCCGTAAGACGTTGGGGTCATTTTCGCGGTAGAAGTCGAACTCGAAGTCCTTGCGTAGCCACTGGACAATAGATAACGGCACTCGATGCCGCGGGCTGGCGAGTATCGTGTCGGGTTCCTTATCAGGCGGGCGATCTTCGATGGGATCCCAGTCATCGGGATTATGGCACCAAACGTCGGCCATATAGCACACGGGAAAGGCAATAATGCCGTACTTAACGCCGCTGTTGAGGTCAGAGATGTCGAGGACGACAAGGCCATACTCAGTGCAGTCGGCACGGAAGATAGTGGATAGCGGCTGGAGCTGGACGTCGCCGGGTCGCACGCTATTTTGGTTAGTGGTATTGGCATCACCATCGTAATCGTTGCGCAACAGTCCTAGTAAAAGGCACGTCGTTGTAAAGGGGAACTTGCTGAGCGCATCATAATGCCACGGCAGCTCGGGCCGTAGTTGCGCGGCTTGCACCTGCTCCTCCCATTGCCACCAGTGTTTACCGTCAGGCACGATAAAAGGGGGCTGCGGCGCGTCTGGAACACTAGGCCGGTGATTCATATCGGCCTCGTTATCCCCTTGAGACCGGCTATACCAGATCTCAGCGAGCGCCCTCTCCGCCTCCAGCGGCGCGCGGTTCGCGGGATCCGAGAGAACTTCGACCAGCGCGAGGATGTCTGCCACAATATGGTGAATACGTGGCAGTTGACCCCTTTCCCTGCGAGTGTCTCTGCCCTGGCGGTAGGCCACGGCCAGGGGGCGGCTAGTCCCACAGGGGCCAACATTGGCGACGACGTAGAAAAGAAAGGAGCGGGGGCATTTGGTATCTAGACAAGTGTATCTGGACATCGTATTATTTAGAAGGGGGGCGACATGATAACAACAGCTAGGTATATGCAGCCGGTCAGCGTGCTCAGGTCTACTTAGTGAGCAAAAAGCGGCGAAGGGTGAGCACTAAAACGGAAAGGGAAGGCTGTCGCCCTGGCTAGAAAATTAAGGTACGTACGAACATGCTCTACTGATATAATACTCGTGATAAAGCCAAAGCTTAACTCTATGAGATCTGAACGTTTCTGTCTGCTTTCCCTACTTATAGGACGGAGAAGAACGAAGTGGGGCGATTAGCCCGGTCGCCGGGAGTCGCCGGGCGACGCAGATGCCATCTAAAGCGCACCCAGGGAGCTCGCGCGACGGCGCCGGCGATCGCCAGGGTCGCCGGTTTAGAGGCACCCACCCGCCTATTGACTGTACACAAGCCACACGCCGGCCGGTTAGTAGTTGGGTGGGTGACCACCAGCGAATCCCGGCTGTTGTATGTTTTTTTTTATACTGTTTATATAAATGAAGTCATGCTTCTCCTTCCTTTATTGAAGAATTGAAAATTGCGTAATTGCACGGGTTGAGTGGGAACTGCACGACGCAGGATTTGAGCATCCGGGCTATCATTGTAAATGTAGAAAATTCGGAACTAACTTTGGCCGATAATACAATGCAGTCGCTAACGGGACATGGATAGCAAGTTCATGAGATCATTTATATACAGCAATGCAGAAACACCTCTAGAGCCAGCCGGTCGACGAGTCTAACATGAGAACGGAGTCCGGACAGCACCAATGTCGTAATGATGTCTCTGTGAAGCTATCAGCATCTCACCTTCAACTGTGGGGATAGGGAAGGAGGGAAGACTCACAATATCCTGAACGCTAGCGTACGTTCCTCCACCGAGAACCAACATACCCATTAGAAAGACCAAGATGCAGGAAACCGCATGGAGCAGGTTGTGCGTAGCATACCATTTACCCTCGCGAAGAAGTTTGAACCACATGACAGGCGGGAAGTAAAGGACAAATCCGGAGATGAGAAGAGCAGAACTCAGTGCCAGAAGGTCGTCAAAGAATGGAATAGCTTCGGCTAGGATCCAGGCCACGATGGTGATGATCGCGAGAGTGATAATCCACGTAATCCAACCTTTTGGGGTATTGATGAAGCGAACAATAGAATCCTTGTACATGCGGAGATGGACATATCGTGCAGTGACGGTATTCCCGATGGCTCCGGAGATAAAGATCAGTGGTAGGGCGACACCGAATGCCACCTTGGGAAGCACCCCGGTGAGAGAGAGGAGAGAAGGACTCTGGACATCCGCGCCGACGAAAACGTAGATAAGTGAGCCGATGAGGGTATACACGATCATTTCGATAATTCCCAAGGTCCAGACCGACTTCATAAAGTCCTCTGGAGTGTGCATCTCAGACATGAAGGGCGTGATGAACATGCTGAAACTGTAGGCGAACATGATGTTGCAGATTGCGACCATTCCGTCCTTGAACGTCGCATCTGGTGCTGGCCATGCTGACCAATTCTGTCCGGAAACTCCGCCAGGGGAGTTTGTTGCTTCAATTCCGGAGCCTATAATGACAATTCCAATGGTGATCGTCACAGAGGCGAGGTCGATGTAGCCTAATATGGCGGCTTCGGCGAATGATGGCGCAATTGCAAGAAGAAACAAGAGAATAGCCGACACGACGCCGAAGACTAGGCCGCAGGTACCTTCGTCGGACAGGGTATTGAATGCAATCGTGCCCGTGAGGCAAAACGATGCCGTCATCAAAATAAGCTGAAGCACGTATAAGATGCCTACCAGCTCTTGTCCAGGTCGGCCCATGACAAGGCCGCCGATGTCTCCATAATGATTGATCTCAGGGTAGCGGACTTTGACCATTCCGACGAGATATCCTGTATATATGACCACAAACCCAAGGCCAACACAGCAGATAACGCCCGCAACGAGGCCAAGTGTTGCAAATGCGCTGGGAAGGCTGAATGTCCCCAATCCTACGGCCTCGACGAGGAGAATCACGGCCATTCGCTTCCAGCCAAGGCGACGGAATTTCGCTTCTCCTTCGACAGTCTTGTGTTTCTCCAGGTCACTGACAGTTCCGATTGCATGATCGTAGGATGCGTCGACGCGTGATATTTCGTCCGGGTTGAGACCCCCGGCATCTTTTGCTGGATGTGCCATGGGTCTTCGTGGGGAGGGAGTGTCCTTTTTCTCCATATTGACGGATCTTTCTTATGGGATTGAAGGTGACAGGCGGTTTAGAATGGATATAAGCTGACCTTCAACCCCGGGTATGGGGAAGGACAAAAATAAATAGAACAGTTGTCGGGCTGTGCGTTGGTATGTGGACCTAGATTTACGTTTACCCCAGGCTAACCACAATACCCCGTCTTTTCCCCAGTTTCTCAAGACCTGGCGTCTTCACTGGTTAAAAATTATAAGGGAATCATTCGATGGACACGGGCTGGGCACCGGAGACATGCTAATATAGCATTTTAGCTTTCACTCGTAGCTTCAAGTTTCCCCTTTGGTAATGGCCAGTGGGTACTCAGATCGGCCCTCGCAGCCTTTCTGTGGGTCGTTCCCGGTCATAGCCGGTGTCTCACCACGCTTTTTCTGTTGTTGGCGATAATGTTACATAAAAAGATCCACTGTATGTATCTTCCCCTCTATGGAGTGGGCGTCGCTGTTCCACTGCATGTGTGGCCAGGTGCTTAATTGGCTACGAGAGACAGACCTCCATTTGGCAATCAGGCGATAAAATTGAAAGAGCCGACACAAATCATTGACACATGGTTAACTCTGGCTTCCGGTTATCAAGAACAGGCTATGAGAACGTTCTGGAGATAAAGACCCAGTAAAGCCAGAGCTGCTTCTAGCACTGCGGTGTGACAAACGCAGCCTACGCGAACTAATCCTGCAAAATCCTGACCATTCCCAAAACATCTTCGACTCGGCACAAGAAAGGCCATCGTCTTCGAGATCATGTCCTTGCGGAAACTTTCTTCGTTCACAGGGATGCCGTTATGCGCAGTTCCGATGAAGGTAGTCGGGCCTGCATTAGGCTTGACCTAGGAGAGAATATCTACCTGTAGCTATCGACAACTTCACCCAACTGGGTTAGATCTTTCCTTGCAAGCTCCATGTTTCGTTTCAAGTGAGAAATTTGAATAGCGTCGGACAATGCATAGTTGGCAATATGGTCATCAATTCGAGAGACGCTGATAGTGGTGTAATCCCGGGATGACGCCAAAGCATGAATGATTTCCTTGTTCTTTCGTGCCACCTAGCCGATACGAACTTCAGCTATCGCATACGCCTTGGACATGGAGCTAGTGGTCACTACATTGTAGTAGTCCAATTCCACGATAGAAGGAGGTAACCCCGCCTCCTCCTATAAGAGTTCTTGATATAAAGGGCGGCTTACCTCATTAGAAGAAAACATGACCATAATGGTTGCCTGGGCAATGCTAGCGATATTTTGAAGAATGCTCCCTGGGATCAAGGTGCTCGTGTGGTAGTCCAGGTTATCCCTATAAATTTCTATAGGCGGAATATGTGGTCTCGTAATTGGGCGATCGGCTCAGCATCTCTCGCCTTTGTGTTTGGCTTTCAACTTTTCAAGGTCGCCTAGGCGTGTCGGGCACGAAGCCATCAACTCTCGGAGTTTCCACAACGACACCTCAAAGTTAGGGATTGGTACCAGTTTCAATGTTTGAGATTATCATGACAGGTGTGTGCATGTGAATTGAATTCATAAGTGATACTGGACACACCTGCGGACCGATAGTCGGGCTTTGGGGGCTTTGGGTTAGTATTTATGTTCCGAAGAGACAACGACGGGTCAGTTGGGGGCTAATGAAGAACAGAAAAGAAAAGAAAAACTAGGAACCTATCTCCACACGCTACAACAACGTTTGCTCATCACTTAACAGTTCCTTCATCCTTTCGGACGAGTGGGGTGAATGCGGAAATGAGAATGGCAGGACCATAGGATATCTTCCGAACTGTGGCTATGCTGGTTTGTCAGGCAAAGCTCTAATGCCACGCACTAGACTTTTCCTAGAATACTTTGCTTCATAGAATGCAATCCATTCCTCTTTCCCTTTCTTGTTGTGGGTTACTGGCCCAAGAAAAACCCAGGTCTTGCTGCAGTGATAGGTTGGCGAGGCATGTTAATTGCTGCGTGAATACCTAGTGGTAACTGCGGCCGTATACTGGGTCTTACGGTGGTTTTGATGAGGAATTCTAAGTACCCTAGAAGCTCCATTACCAAAGCGTACTTTACATGCAGCACATCCCAGTTTCTTGCGTGGAGTAACCACCTTCGTCGTAGAACCCACTGGCTGTGGAGCTCAGTATACTGCAACAGATGAACCTTCGTTCTAGCGGGTACTTTGCCTATAAAGAGGTCCCTCCTTCTTTAGCTCACGGTTCATCGGCAGCTCATTCTCATCCTCATTCTCAATACAGCTACCATGACGTACCGCACTCCTGTTCACACCACCGCCGCTGCCCTACCCCTTCCGCAATATTCTCAGGCCGTCAAGTACAATGGCCTGGTGTACTGCAGTGGCTCATTAGGCATTGATCCGAAGACCGATGAGCTTGTTCCGGGGACTGTGACCTACCGTACACGCATGGCTCTTCGGAATCTCGAGGCCATCCTTCACGCGGCCGACAGTGGTATGAACCGTGTACTCAAGGCCAATGTCTTCTTATCCGATATGGGTGATTTTAGCAGAGGACGGTCCGCGCGCCGGATCGTCATTTCCACGCACTGCTTGGACGAGGAAACAAGAAGGAATAGCTGGTAGACCCTGCGATGCGTCGATCCGGAGCCCTTGTTTGGAATAGGTTACAACTGCTGACACAGGTGTGATTGGATGAGACTCTTCGATATCCTATCCTGGAAGTTTGACCTGGACATGGACACAACTCCGGATGTCGGATTGGGGTAAAATAGCTAGTGTATCCACCTGAGAGTCCGAATTCGGTGTCTCTATCAGTCTTATTTACATTTCTGCCTATTATAATCGTCGCCATGTCACAGCCCCAGAAGGATAACATCCAACTTGGAGCGTACCGATGTATATCTGTGTTCGTTTTTCAATTGAAAACTCCATCGTGAACGAGCGAGCGGATGTGGGTCCGCCAATAGGCCCTTCCCCAATTTGGGGTAGAGTAGGGTGCGGCCCCTTCCAGTTGTATAAGAGCAGTCCAAACTCTTCTCTATAGTGACATAAAATCAAACAGCATATTCCACAATGCAAAGGAACATTCCGTCACTCCCAGCAGAAGTTCTTCTCCTAATAGCCCGGCTCTTAGGCCCGCTGGACTTGGTCCACCTGGCTCAAGCCATCCCTGGCATGGACCGTCTCTACAAACCCAAATACTGGGTTCCCATCAAGGACGAGGGAGGCGATACGATGCTCCATGTAGCCGCTGCAAATGGATGGGTTGGTATTGTCGAGTCGCTGCTCTCCAAGGATTTTGATCTTGCCGTACAGAACAGTCAAGGGTATACCGCTCTACACTGCGCCTCTCAAACAGGCCAATACCATGTGGCATCTTTACTATTAAATGCCGGCCTTGACCCCAACATCCCTGCGCGAGGTGGGATGAGGGCAGTGCATCTGGCAGCCAACAGCAGAAAAGCGCAGCTAGTCCGACTCTTGCTCGAGAATGAAGCTGATATTATGGGGTCGACAGCGGGTGAATGTTCGATCCTTCACTGGGCAGCCTCGACTCAGGACATAGATATAACCAGGTTATTTCTTAGTAAGGGGGCAGATGTTATGAAAGAGGATGTGTTTGGTCGGACGCCACTACATCTGGCGGCAGCAGAAGGGGATATGCAAATCGTCGAGGTACTTTGGCAAGCTGGTTCTAATACACTGACCCCTGACCACGATGGGAAGACTCCGGCAGACACGGCGGAACAGCAGGGCTGGCCATCAATAGCCAAGCAAATAAGAAACTTTCGACGAGACAGGAGATCTTTAATGTCTCTTCAAGATCTTTTGATCTTCGTGAGAAGGGCGTTAGGATGGGTATAGGCAACCATTGTGCTTGTTGAGTACATGATGTGTACGAATTTTTATTGGAGCCAAATCGCTCAAATAAGACTTTAGTACAATAAACATAGCATTTTCAAACACCTTTTTACAAATGGAAAGCGCTATCTTTCTGCTTTATTTTACAGAAGCGCCATAGCCCAGCCTCAACAGCAGTATTCCCCATCTCCCCCAGTGAGCCAAGTTCCTGATCTCGCTATTCGTTCTCGTTATGGTCGTCAAATGGCCAGTGTCGATTCGTCGTTTCGCGCTCGTGGTCTGTGTCAACTAAAGCAAGGCCAACTACTTTCACCTGACGAGCACGGGCACAAGCAGCTTCATACTCTTCCGGAGGAGTCCAACCGTCCACACCAATGCCAATCATATTCCGAATCTGTTTGAGTTGGAGATCAACCTCTTCCTGCATACTTTGTACGTGCATGATGGAAGCAGACTTGGTCGTAGAGAATGATTTCGGACACGGGCCGGTTGAATATTCATGCCAGGCTTGAGTAACTAGAACAAGGGCAGCTTGAAGTGGGATATTGTTCCCTTCCCAGGGCTCGCCGGCATGGGTGAAAATGCGGCGTGTAAGCATGTTGGTAGCCTGATCCATGGCGTGGAAGTGCATTTCATTGAAACGCTGTGTGAAGGCCAAGTAGAAAAAGTGGGTATGGCGACGCTGAAAATCATGAAGAGCGTTGGCCTTTTCGTCCTCGTTCATGTCGCTTAAATCAGGACTAGGAGGTGGGCGAAAAACAAGCGATTCAGGGTTGTCGTAGTTCTGAAAGAAGTTCGGGATGCCGGCGGCGAGAAATAGTGGCAGCACAGATGCGTGTTGCCAGTCGATTAATCCGACAATGTTGAGATCGTCAGAGACAAGAATGTTGTTTGGCTGAAGATCAGGATGGCGAAGAACAGGCTGTAATAATTCATTCGAGGGGAGTAGTTTAGGAGCAATCTTGAGGTACGATTTTAGCGAAGCGACATGCTCACTGGGATCGGACAATCGGTAATCCGTGGGTTCGCGATATGCACGATCGAATGGGAAACGCGGTCGGCCATATGCACGCAGCCAGGCCAGTTCTTTCAACGCAGGGTTTCGGAGGACGTCGATCGGGTCCTCCCCTACAATATCGTCAGAAGTGAGCGCCAGCTAACATTACAGGCACTTACAAGGACCGCGATCAATACGGAGAGAGGCGCGCTCTGCAAACCACCATTCAAGAGCTGCATTGGGGCCGACGCAGAAATCTGAGTCTGGGATGGCAATGCGTGGTGAGTCGGATGACAGGTCGCTGGCATAGTATATGCTTCCGCTCGCAGGAAGCTCAATAGCATGAAGCTTTGCTTCTAGCCGTACAAGCTGCAGGAGCACCTTGAGACGTTCTCGGTCAGATAACTCGAACCACCGATCACCAAGTGGCTTTCCTAGTAGCTTCTCCATGATGATATACTCCGAGCCAACAGGATTCTTCGTGTCCGTGGAGTATGCATACACATGGGGCACAGGAAGACCATGAGCTCGAAGGAGAGCCAAAGTCGCCACCTCGCTAGCGACTGCCAATTGACTTGGTTTGGTTGATGGATATGGCAATCGGGCAAGGACCGCAGTATCATCAAGCATGGTGATCTGTAGGACCCGATTGAAGCCCCCTTCCGCCAGCTTTGACAGGCTCTTGATATCTGTATCGCATCTCTGTAGCGACTGAGCAGCGGCGCTTTTCAATGCATCGACATTGAACTCTCCGTAACGTTCGGCGAGACGGATTTTCTCGTTGTATCTACCTGTATAAGCTATTGGGGAGCAGAGAACATCGTTGAGCAACTCACATCCATCGACCAGATGTGTATTCGAAGAGTCGACGATTGTCATTCATCGTTGAAACTTTCCTAGAGGTAAACCTCAAGGAGTACTTAGCATAAGTCCAAAGGGAAAGGTATCGAGTGACCGGATATGGACGCCATGTCCATGTTGTCACCTTCCTGTTGATCATGCCGAACATGGTCGTCTGTTAACAAAAGCGTTGGAAGGTTGCGCATCAAGGGTGAAGGGGGTGATGCGCCCTTAGTCATCGATGATTAGGCAGGAGCTATGTAGTAGTTAGGCGCGTGACTGCCAGCAAATTCCGGCTGTTGTATGTTTTTCCAGAATTAAAATTTAATAAAGATAAAAAAACGCTATATATAAATATATAGCATGGGACCAATACCAGATACCGAGCCACGCAATTCTAACATATTGGTATCATTGCGCTACGTGAATAACGTAAGGGATTAAACACTAGGTCCAAACGCAGAATGCATAAGAATCTCTCAGTATTTGTTTACCAACAACACCACCGCCATGACCATCACACTGATAGGTATTATTTAGCAGCATATCGTTTTATCCTAATTATGCATCAATTACAATATAAGATTAAGAAGGAGAATTTCAAGCACATACGACCACAGGGTGTGGAGAACAGGGCTTCCCGTCCGCTCAGCCGTACTTAAGCCACACGCCGGCCGGTTAGTAGTTGGGTGGGTGACCACCAGCGAATCCCGGCTGTTGTATGTTTTTCTTTTTTTACAATCAATCACTGCTGTTGATAGATAGATAGATAGAAAAGTATCTACTGCCAATCATTATTACAATATTTCAGAAAATACCCATAAGCAGATCTATAAGGGTCTAGCAGCCATAACAAGTCCTACGGACCACTCATAAACACAGCACTTTTTCTGACCTTCATCGCAAGATTCTCAACCCTAGTATCCACCGATCCTTGAACAGACGAGTTGAATTGGTGCGATACCCCATCCGCATTGTCCGTGTCCGCCAGCGGAATCCGAAGCAGAATAGTAACACGCAAGAATTGTTCACGAATCCACTCATACTGCCCCGGTCGAAGAAAAGTCTTCATCAGAGGGCCGTGGTCCTCCAAGAAGAATGTCACTACACGGCTGAGCGGACTCAAGATATGCCATGGTCCTTGGGCGATAATATGGCTCCTATGCTCATTCCATTTGGTTTCATTCCCCGATCCCAGCGCATCGTCGGTAGGGAGTAGATCAATAGGGAGAAAAACAGCCGGATCGGCAAAGTCGGCAAGACTTAATGGTCCGGCGAGATTTCCCAGGTAAAAAGGCACGCTGTGGCACACCGAGTCGACTAGCTCTTGCAGAGCCTGTTTACACCTGACAAAATCTTCATCCCCTGCCGAGATTTCGTCGGAACTGAGGATGATCTTGATGAGTAAGAGGCGTTGAACGCGCCATAGATTCCAGATCGTTCCAATTTGGCAGGAAGGGTACACCTCGCAGACAGACTCATAGGTGGGAATCAACGGTTCGATGTCTTGGCCGCTTGTGAGTTTCCTGGGCCTCCAATATTCTGGGACACTTCGAACCCAAGCGAGGAGCTGTTCGTCAATGTGCTGTGCCTCGGTCCTCCAATCTCTGGGGTCGTGCTGTTCTGAAAGCGTGGGGTCGTCGTGATTTGCTCGCTGGAAATAACTGGCCTGCAGCTCGGCGACAGACGCACCTATGGAATCAAGCAAAAAGCTGGGGTTGGCAGGTTCAGTGGTCGAATCGTTGCTCTCAGTGAAAGAAGAGCGTACAATGCTTTGCAACGGTCTGTTTTGGCGAATGGCCGAGGACATTTCGCTATGAAAAATATACTTTCGGAGGTATCCACTGACTAACTGATTGGTAAAGTCCGACTTCGCGAACGGGAGCAAAGAGATAGCGCCGTCGTGATGGACCCTCGAAGCCGGGCGACGGACGTATATAGCAGCGAGATTCTCATAAAATTGCAGCGATAAAACAGCCAACACAGTTTCTGGCTTGCCTCTTTCATTGGGGTCCTGGATTGTACTCCGAAGACACTTGACGGCCTGGAGATAAGCCTCTTGTGGTGCTCCGAAACTATTGTGCCGCCAGAGAGATATCACCTCCGAGGCTATGGCTGATACCGCAAGCGAGAGGGCTGATTTCTGTGGCTGAGAGGAGTAGACTGGGACCAGCAGCTCGAAGAATCCACTGGCTGACTGCATGTCACGACCCATGACAGCATAATGCTGCAAAAAGAACGGGACGCTTGTGTCGGGTTCAGCCAGGGGTCGTGGGCTAGGACAGGCCTTCTTTGGAACGATCTCGGTGCCAAACTTGTGGCTTTCGTCTTTGAACTTGAACGTGGTCGGTTTTGCCTTGTAGCCCCCACAACGAAGGCCAAGGCGCTGGCACGAGTGGCAGTCGGGCCTCGCCTCGTCACACTTCACCCGTCGTCGTTTACAGGTAAGACAACCATTAGAGCGCCCGTGATTGACCATGGCGAGAGTCGGCGACAAAAGGAGCGAAAACGTTGCGACGGGGTTATTGCAGACCAGGTCTCCCACGATGTGGAGAGTAATATACTGACGGGAGCCTAACTTGGCTCCAACACCGAATGGCCCCCTCGCAAAACAAATACTTTATTTGGTTTAGCGGATTGGCACAGCCATCGCCAAGCATCAAGCCTCCATTTGTCGCATCCTGTCGCAAAACAGTCACTCGGTTCAGGATAGTGTTATGGTGCTCTATGCGGGCACCTTGGGTGATGTTACTGACCTCCGACGACGAGATGAAGTATAAGTAGAGAAGGTACGACCGCTATGGAAGGGCAACTTAAGATACACACTTCCATTTCGCCAGCAACAACACCTTAAACTCCTTGTTCTCATACTCGATCATGAAATTCTCTGCCTACACCGGCCCTCTTTTGGCGACGATGGTATACGGTCAAGCTGCGGTCGCTGCCAACAGCACCGAGAAACCTCCCACGCTGCAGCTGAGCACAAGCTCCGAGTTCAACTTTCAATTTCTCACTGCCTTAGGCAGCGCCACCGAGGGTGGAGCAGATATCGGGCCTGTTTTGAGTGCTGCCAACAAAATCAAAGCCGGAGACATGGCCGACTTCAGCAGAGAATTCTACAAGCTCGCCAACGCCACCAAAGCCCAGGCCGAAGACCCGGAAAACTCTTTCGATCCGATCAACGTTAGAGACACTTGGTTCTCTGCATCCCAGTACTTCCGACAAGCGGACTTCTACAACCACAAAAACTGGAGCGACCCGCTGATCAACACCCTCTGGGTCGAGCAGACTGCGGCGTTCGACAAGGCCTTGGCCACCCTGCCTATTCCCGGTCAGCGTGTCCAGATCCCGTCTCCAGAGGGCAATTTCACCGTCGAGGCTATCTGGTACGGTGCGCCGGGGAGTGAACACCGCAAATTGCCCACATTGGTGATCGGAAATGGATTCGACGCGGCGCAGGAGGACTCGTACCACTATTTTGTGGCACCGGCTCTAGCTAGAGGATGGAACTGCATCACCTACGAAGGTCCGGGGCAACCAACTGTGCGCCGAAACCAGAATTTGGGTTTCATCCCGGACTGGGAGAACGTGGTCACTCCGGTCGTGGATTGGGTTTTCGCCGAAAAGGCACACGCGGTGGACACAGACCGGCTTGTGCTGATCGGAAACTCCTTTGGAGGTTTTCTGGCGGCCCGGGCTGCGGCTTTTGAGCCCCGTCTGTCTGCAGCTGTTCTCATCGGCGGTGTCTGGGACGCCTATGCTGGGTTTTCGCGTCAATTTCCGTCTGAGATCATTGGCATCTACGAGGCGGGTAACTACACGGACTTCGACGACAAGGTTCATTCGCTGCGAGACTCTGGCAAGCTCCCTACGTCTGCTGCTTGGGGCATGGACCAGGGCTTGTGGTCGTTCCATACGCACTCGCCCTCCGAGTTTCTCGATATGAGCAAGGAGTTCCGACTAGAGCACGTCGTTGACAACATCAAGATCCCCGTGTTCGTTGGTGACGCGGAATTCGAGAGCTTTTTCAAAGGGCAGCCGCAAATGGTAAAGGATGCGCTGGGCGACAGGGGTACTCTGCATGAGTTCAAAGGGGTGGCTGGTTACCATTGTCAAATTGGTGCTGCGCAGGAATTTACGAGAACCATGTTCGCGTGGATTAACAAGACTCTTGGTTGAGAGGTGGTGGCATTTTGGATGATTATTTTGATGGAAAGG
Source organism: Aspergillus ochraceus (assembly GCA_004849945.1). Classification (NCBI taxonomy): domain Eukaryota; kingdom Fungi; phylum Ascomycota; class Eurotiomycetes; order Eurotiales; family Aspergillaceae; genus Aspergillus; species Aspergillus ochraceus. The sequence continues at coordinate 1,540,883 of SSOS01000007.1, read as the reverse complement.
TCTTTGTGGTTGATGGAAATGGATGGGAAAGCGATGGTTTGTGGTGATCTTGTAGAGGTTATGAGAAAGTTGCTGACGATGACTCCGGCGCCTACACGCCCTGGGTCACTTACCTGGAACCTCTTAGCTGTAGGAAATGATGCTCGACTGCAGATCCACCTAAGCGGGATGAAATTGTAGATGGAAATGGTCGATAACGTGATGATTTTGATGGTCACTAACGAGCCCACTAAGTAGATGTAAACATGAAGATGAATGAGTTCTGACTGGCGGATATTATGCCGGGTGGTGACTAAGGCGCTGATAGTGACGAAGGGGGAAAATGGTTTAGTTATGTCATGCCAAATTATAACAGCCTATTGATGTATACTGTCAGTCTCCGCGTTCAATGGTCTGTTGATGGCCTAAGAAACACTGTGCTGTGTGTGGGTTTGAACTGAGATAATGATACTTGCCACGAGGCTGTATAGCCTTGACCTTCAAACAATCTGGTAAGAAGCCAAATAAAACGATTCTACGCTATCCAAACACCATTCGAGTACGAATCACGAGTCCAGTGGCGGCTGTCCTTCTGCGACTGCTCCAACGCTGTTAGCCTATAGCTTGAATTTAGTATATTGATTCTTGATGTGCGTATTCCAGGCTCCTCGAGGCCGAACCGAAGCATAAATTGTTCCAGGTATACCCGGGTAGCTTTGGTAGCAGGCAAAATTGTGGCACCAGCTTAGGTACTTTGGCTGGAGGAAGCGTCTCATAAAGATAGACTATCGGTTCGATATTTCGCTAGGACTTCTATTTGCTGAGTAACCCGCATCAAGGTAACTAGTTTATGTTTCTAAACATGATTGGCACTGACCTAGCCACACAAACGAGCAAGCCACCTGTATTCAGTATGCCCTGGCTAGCTTTGAATTGGTGGGATATAGACAGTCAATAGAGCGAGCTGGTGTTAATTTGCGTACCTGAATTGCGGTCCTATTTTGTCATAAGAATCATTCTGGGCTCGGTAGGAGTTGGGTATAATATCTTCACTATGCATGTGGTCCCTAAATCGAGCCCTCTTAGATTATCACGAGAGGGAGGCAATCTTCTGCATGATGGAGAAGCAACACTTGTAGTTGATTAAACTGGACCCTCGATCTTGAATGCAGGAACTTGCGAGATAACGGGGCCTTCCATGGTACTCAAGATATATATGCAAGTTGTATTGTTACCTATCTTCTTTGTTCTCATGTTCCTAATTCAAACCAAACAGTTTTAAATATTGAGAAAGGGCTATATCAATCATTTCAGGGGAAGCTACCATTATAGGGTATGTCACGGCCTACCAAGATTTGCAGACTGATGAGTTCGAGGTGTGCCATAGAAGATGTCGAGGCTCATACACGGAGATGAGGAATATTGAAAAGGTTTACATACCATCCCTAAGTTAAAACAAGCACATACGACCACAGGGTGAGGAGAACAGGGCTTCCCGTCCGCTCAGCCGTACTTAAGCCTCACGCCGGCCGGTTAGTAGTTGGGTGGGTGACCACCAGCGAATCCCGGCTGTTGTATGTTTTTGCTTTTATTTTTAACTCCTGTTCCAATATGTCTGTTCGCGAGACTTGCCCTCGTAACCTCAAAACGATAGTTGCTCTGTGCTTATGACTGGCTCGCTAGGAAGAAAATGTAAGTAATTTAAAATAAACAAATTATACTTAGTAATTGAAGCAGCAGAATCTATGCTGTAGATTCTTTATGCTATAGAATGGGCTTATTGGGCAACTCGCAGGCGTATCAAAGAGAAAAGGTAGACCAGGCGGACTTTTGAGAGAAATAGATCTATAGAAGCTTAATGAGGAGTCATAACCTAAATGAGCATTTATTATCCATATATTTGAATAAAAGGCATTACGAAATGCCGAAATCTCCCATGAAGTCATAGCATGATCAGCCAGGAATATGTATAAAAAGATCCGTTATCCACTAACACGCTGCTGCTCGTTGAGTCGGGATACCCTATGCACTCAGAATGACAAGTAACATCTGTTGTATATCCAAAATGTCATCTGCCCGCACAAATCTACTATCTCTTCCTGTTGAACTCTTGGAGACGATTACGCTCTACCTAGAGTACGCGTATGAGATCAGCTCCCCCGCACAAACATGCCGACGGCTCCATGACGTCGCAAATTACCATCTTTTTCATTCTTATGCCGCGGATTGTTCCCTGCATGGAATTGAGCGCATTGTGAAGAGCAACAACATGGATGCACTACGCAAACTCTGGGACAATGGTTTCCAAATCGAGCAGTACTATCTCGCAACAAGACAATCATCGCCAATTCTATTGACTGCTGATCTGGATCTCCCAGAAATGGCCGAGTTGCTGATAGCCTGTACCGAATCCTTTCTGGGTGATGATCGCTGTGATTATACTATCGATTTTTTTTGAGGAGGACGTCGAGACGACACTTTGCCGCGCCGCAAGCAAAGGCAGCCTGGGGGTTTTAAAAGCACTTACATCTTATAAGGCAATGAAAGAGACGCAGAAGAGTTCGGCCCTGTCGTCCGCGGTTGCAGGAGGTCAATTAGCCTCTGCTAGGTACTTGATTGAAGAGGGAGGTGTTGATGTTAACTTTGCCTTGCCATTTCCTCGAATCTCAGTCCTCGAGAAATGTGCACATCAGGGGAACTTGGAGATGTTAAAGTTTCTCGTGGAGGCTGGTGCTGATCTCGATATGCCGGTCTTCAAGCACGCTGCACACTCCCCCATTCATCAAGCGGTAGTACAGTATTTGATTGAGATGGGCATGCGCCTCACCCGTTTGAAACCTTCTGACATTGCAATTTTGTGCATTTTGCCATGTCGCCAGACTATACCGTCACAAACAACATTAATGGGAATGACCTTAAAACAATGATTGTTGATATTGCGTATGACAAGGGACTGAAGTTCAGCTTTTATCAGATGATTGCAATTTGCGATGATTTCCCTCTCTATCAAGAAGTTCCGGGAATGTGGTGTGCACACGGGGGGTTGTACCCTCTACCGAGGTGTTTTGAACTCGCTGTTCGTCAGGAAAACTTGCCCCTTGCGCGATGCTTCCTGGATGGAATCATTAAAAGACAACTTTGGAGAGCCCACTGGTCAGAGCTCTGTTTTACCACATTCAGAAGCCGGTGTGCCCCCTTCTTTGATATATTGCTGGATCATGGTATCCCAAATCTACCAGACTCCGGTACACGCTGGTTTCGGCAGCTGCTTGGCGAGGCTAGAAATCTTCCTGGGCACATGAAGGTCCTCCTGCACCGTGGATATCTGGATAAAATAAAAGATCATTCCATAGTCAAAGAAATTCTTATTGGCGCGTTTGAAGCTAACGATCTTGCGTTTGTTTCGTGCATGATAGAACACGGCGAATTAAGCCTCCTCAACCTGCTCTATAGTCCATGGCTTGACGACGATCAGCAAACTGCCCTCCAAATTGCAGCACATTCCAGCTCCTTGGAAACCTTCCGCGGGTTTCTGTCGGCACATAATCTAGCTCTGGACCCGAGTCATCCGATCCATTGCTCTGCTCTGGTCAGTGCAGCTCGGGGAGCAAACGTCGATGTGACCGGGTATTTTCTAGGAGAAGGATTCGACATTAATGCTTTGTATCCATTGTCGGCAAGACCAACGGACCATCCAGATGAGGCTTTGATAATTCATGTCGCCACAGTGTGGAAAACCTCGGGTTACTTCGGTAGCCCGAGCGTTGAAAATATTACAGCAACGATGAGTTTCTTGCTTGACCGCGGGGCTCAGATAGACAATAGAAATTTAAGCAATTTCCATCCTCATCGTCGTTAGCTTTCCGCCGTTGATGAATATTCCTTTACGTTCTTAAATCGACGCCTTGCACTAGCATATCACAGTGGCTAATAGTATTAGATTAGTTGATTTCTCTCTAGAGCGCTCCAGAACTATCTAATCTTCTCATGCCAGAATTCTCAATCACCTTGTGAACACCGCTCCACGGTTGCGCCCCCTCTGTGATACTCACCAATCTCCCGGTAGTACAACATAATTCGACACTATATCGACGCATTGAAACCCTCCCCAGCAGCCCACGTGTATCAGGAAGCTCCCTTCCTTCCCGTGTCACCAATCCCTTAAATAGATCCCTTAGCGGCCCTGGCGATACCATTCGACCTCCGTCTCGCCCAAGCATTCGCCCACGGTAGTAACTATTCACGCCTATAGTTAGCCCCACCATTCTTCATCAAAGCCCTACACCCTCATGGAAAGATCAGAAAGATAAAAAAAAAAAACATACCCTTCAACCCCCTAGCCTTACTCTCCTCCAACATCTTCCTCGCCAGAGTAACAACCGTCTGTTCATGAATATCATGCGCCAACACAACATTCCCGCCAGCATTCACCTCGCTCACAAACTTGTCAAAGCTGAGACTGATCCGCGACGGCTCGTTGTTCTCGTAGTCCTTCGTGTCGACGCTGCTTTGGATCACCTTGTATCCGAGATCGCGCATCACGGAGAGAACATTGTCGTTGATTTCGAGATACGGAGGGCGCATGTAGGTAGGTGCATCGCCCATGATGAGAAGCAGGGTGTCTTCGAGTCGGGTCATCTGTTGTGCGACTTCTGCGTTGGACAGGGACGGGAGGCTCAGATGGGCGAAACTGTGTACGTGGGGAGGTGGGTTAGAAGGGTTTGAACACAGGGGTCAGTTGCGTTGCGAATGGTCGGTGGATCGCAACACTAGGTGCATGGTAGACGTTAGAACGTACGTGTGAGACCCAATCTGGTGTCCTTCGCGTCGTGCGCGTACAATCGCGTCCGGGGACGAGCTGGCGGCATCGCCCAGTACGAAGAAGGTGGCTTTTGCGCCGAATTCGCCCAGAATGTCAAGAAGTTGGTTGGTGAAGGGGGACGGGCCGTCATCGAAGGTTAGGGCAATGGTGTTAGGGGCGGTGCAGTGCGTGATAACCTGGCCTGTGGCTGCGCTGCTGGTCCATTGGGGGGCAGAGAAGACAGTGGAGGCAAAGGCCAGAAGAGCAAACTTGTAAACAGAAGACATATTGTATAAGATTTTTGCCCCCTTGACTAGTCTAATGGAATTGAGCAATGTATGAGCAACAGATTCTAAGAAAACGAGTGTTTCTATGACTTCAAACAACGGAAAGAATGTATACTCTCAAAACGAACCTGCGAGAACAGAGGGTTACCAGAGACGTTTATACTGATATCCATCGGGAACACCCCTTTAATTGCCCTGGATAATTCCATCTAGAGCTACGCCCGTCCACGCAGGCACAGTCATCTCTACTTGGCAGGTCTCAAGGATTCGCAGATTACTAGGCTACAGCGGCAATCTGGTATACTCACATTTGGTTAGGATGTATACGAAGTCATAGTTGACTGATTTCGTATCTTGAGTTCGAACCAGCCTCACGGCTATAGATTCAGAAGCGACCGGATCTTGTTCCTACCTGCTGCGCTATAACTACTTTGCTAGGATCGAAACCAAATTGCTAATTTCTGATCGGGCCAAATCAAAAAAAGGAACACTAGGTTCAAAACTCGCCGCAAAGCCACAGCTCGTTATTTGTCACTGTCTGATTATTCCATTGGCATACACCCCTGGTATACTTACAGGGTACACATTGGGTAAATTTACGATTGCTACTTCAAGTGACCACTAATTTCGCAAGACAGTCAATGATGTGTCAACACAGGAGGTTGGTTAAAAATCTAGCGAGCCAATCTCACGTAAGGAGCTAATAAAAACTAGTCTTTTTCACAATGTGTTCGGAGTTTCGGGCGATCTCAACCCTCTCGATCGGCTGATGGTCTCGATTTGAAACACGAAGAGGTCCATAATATAAGCTCTATGGTTACGACCAACCATCCCTGATAAAGCTTGGGGGTTCGTTTGTGGCCCAACACGACGCGAACCTCCTGAAGAAACCCGGACACCTGCGCATGATGTACCCACGACATGGTATGTGTAAAATAGCAGTAGATGTCTTGAATTAGGTCGTAGATATGCGGCGGTTTCTTGAGGAGGAAACTCACGCTCGTTCTAGGCATTTGGGGTTGCATAGTTACTACACATGTACAATCGGAGTCTGAAGGAACTGTATGCTGACTGTAGTTCTATATCATCTGCCCTATCTAGGGTGATTATTTAATCTGCTATTTTTGGAAAATTAAGATCATTAACTAGTCTAGACTAATTGATATTGCTTAAATCCAGAATAAGTACTGTTTTTAGACACAAAGAAAAGAGAGAGAAGGAGAGAATCGTATGCCATCTACGCGCCAGCCAGGCTAGATAACAAACCAGTCTGCCAATTTCCGAGAGCTGTCATGATATCACAAGAATCACCAAACCCCAAACCATGCAGATTAGCACTCAACACCAGGATAATCAACTTATCATGTTTCAACGAGAGAAAGAAAAAAAAAGGGAGCCAGGTGTATACCAGCTAGGCGCTGCTGGCCATGTTAAATTGCCATCCCATCTAGTCCAATTTCCGAGTATATCAGCGAACAGCCAACGGAATGCTCGACGGCAGAAACCATGTCAAGCCTCAGGAAAAGAAAATTCAGCTTCCTAGGAGACCACCCTTTGGGGGTCGCGGTAGGTAGATAAAGAAAGCACCAAAAAAAACACTGCCAAGCAAAGGATCCGACAATGAACAAAAAGAGAAAGAAAAAAAGAACAGTGAATGGAGAGGCGGGGAATCGAACCCCGGACCTTTCCCATGCTAAGGGAACGTTATACCACTAAACCACATCCCCTGTTCATGGCAGAGATACTTTTTTGAGTTACATCATGGGAAAGACTGCAAATACAAGTTTCGGGATAGCGACAAATCCTGGACGAAGTAAATTTTTCTGTTCGAATTTTTCGAGTTAAACTATTAGAATAGAAGGTCAAAAAGCGCAGTTAAATCATATATCCTGTATTTTGAGCTTTCGCGCCTTGTATCTGCTCCTAACTTGCCAGTCATTCAAAATTCAAGTTCTCCCATTTGACTTCCTAATCCTCTCTGCGATATATAAATCATCACCCCGAATTCTCCGCTAGAAGTGCCCGAATCACCACATCTTCTAAACCACCTAATGTCCCCGCCGCTGCCACATCTCCAATACTTACTTCAAGCCCCAAATGTCTTTTAAACCAATTCTTCAATTCGATTATCATCAACGAGTCAATCTGCATCTTGCCAAGTGCCTCATTGTCCAGGTCCTCGCCGAAGATCGAGAACGTCTGGATCCCGTCTAACACGGCTTTGCGGATTGTAGCGCGGCGGGCGGGCGTGATTTGCGCCTCGAGGGGGTCACTGCCATCGCTAGATAGGGCGCTAGAGCCGCCCGTTGGGAGGTGGGACGTGGATGCAGATGCGGACCGCATCGCTGCGATCCGTATTCTCGTGTCGGCGATTAGCTGGCGGACGGCGTTCATGGGCGCCATGATTTGATCGTTTAAGGCAGGGGTCACCTCGTCGCGGTAGTGCAAGAACCGCGCGTCGTTGCCCCAGAGGGGACGCACAGTGGGATCCGAGAGGGCTTTGGTGCTGCTCATCCCGATGGCGAATTCCTGCGGGATGAGAGACTCTCGTGAGATAGACGGCATTGGCATGGTGCGACCTGTTATGGCAACTTCGAAAGCGTCGAGGACCTCGTGTTCCTGCAACATGCGCACGGAGGCGGCACGCATGTTGTCCCTCACGCGGGTATTCTGGGTCGCTAGGAAGCCGATGTCGTCGACGCCGCCGAGGCTGACGACCGAGGCAGGCATGTTTTGTTGCAGCCTAAATTGAGTGAATGAGTTGAGGAAGGTGTTGGCAGCCCCATAATTCATTTGGCCTGGGCTGCCCATAAGACCGGCGATGGAGCTGCAAAGGACAAAGAAGGACAGGGGTGAGGCCTGGAGCGCGTGGTGCAGATTCCAGGTACCGGTCACTTTGGAGGCGAGGCCGGTGGTCCAGTTAGTATAGGTGAGGTCGCGAATGAATTGGTCCTGGATACAGTGATTAGCATGAGACATTAAATGTGACTAGGAAAGGGACCGTACACGGGTCAGCATGGATAGTTGAAGCATTCCTCGGATGGGATGAGAGCAGCCATCAACTGCACGCTGAACATCGGCCAGGATCGATACGTCGCCTTTCACGGCGCGAGCATTGCACCCTTGCACATGGAGCTCGTGCAGGAAGGCCTGATCATTTGCCGAGTCACCGGCCGAACGAGAGAGAAAGATCAAGTGTTTTGCGCCGTGCTCGACCATCCACGTTGCGATAGAGCGACCAATTCCCCCGAGTCCACCCACGAGCAGATAGGCGGCGTCAGGATCAAATGTGACCGACTGACGGGTCTTAGAGACCTGCAATGAGGCAGTGCTTTCGGGGATCTGCACGACAATCTTGCCCATATGCAAACCCTGCTGCAGATGCCTAAAAGCCTGCTCGACCTCTCCCGCGGGCATCACCTTCAATGGCCGGACGGGCTGCAGTTTATCTTCTTGAAAGAGCTCGAGAATTTGATCGTGTAGTCTACCGATAATTAGCATATCTGCGCCCGACCTGTAAGATATAAACTGAACTAACCCTGCCATCAATCCCGGCTTTTTCGCCAGCTCAAACAAGTCAACCCCGATGAAAGACCGATTCCCGCCGAACAGATCCATCCGGAGCATGCCATGCTCCAGGAAATCTCTCTTACCCAGCTCAATCATCTTTCCAAATTGTGCTACACACTGCCAGGAAGCGTGGAGGAGAGGCCCACCGAGCGAATTGAGAACAATGTCCACACCTTCTCCCTTGGTCTCTCGCATAACCCCCTGCAGGAAGGACGCGTCGCGGGAGTTGAATATGCGATGGCGCGGGATACCAAATGTTTCGATCAGGTACTGGGCCTTCTTCTCGCTGCCGACGGTACAGTAAATCTATTTTCTTCTATTAGTGCAGAACGATCATCTTGGAGATGCCAAGGAAGACATACCTCGGCCCCAATGGTCTGACAGAGTTGGACGGCTGCGAGACCAACACCACCGCAAGCGGCCTGAATCAGAATCGACTGCCATTCGCTCACTGTTAGCAGCTCTCTCTCATTCATCCCACTCAATCCAGAACAGAGACTCACCTGTCCCTTGCGTAACCGCCCCACCTCCGTAAGCGAGTACATTACCGTATTAAATACCACCATGATCCCTGCCGCATCATCCAGCGACACCGTAGCTGGCATCTCTGCGCATGCATGCGCCGGTACGACTTTGCGCGAGCGAAATACGCCAGGGTAAAGAACGCCGACTTTTTGGCCTCGATGCAGGTGCCGAACATTCTCACCGGTGCGGGTAATGATGCCACTGCATTCGATGCCTAGTTCCTCTTTATTGGCCATAACCCCCAGCGAGATCATGATGTCCTGGACACCTCAATGTTAGCCTCCTGCGCAGGGGAAAGAAGGAAAAGAGCGAAAAGTTGGCATCGACGAACCCTGAAGTTCAATCCCACGTATCGAATATCCACTTCGACATCGTCGGCACCAAGGGAATCTATCTGATCAGGCACCCAGCCCAGAGACCCGATGGTGCCGTAGGTCTTGATATCCAGCTTCAGCGACGAGCCCTGCTCCGGCTGGGCATTCAACATATCCGTGAGCGAAGTCCAGTGGTAGCGTCCCGTGTAGACGACTCCGTCGTGAACGGCAAACTCGTAATCTTTCGCATCCAGATCGTCTTGGCTCTGCTGCCGACGGAATTTCTCCTGTGCGCTCAACACGGCGTCCAGTGCCGAAGGGGTGAATGCATCCACCTCCACCGTGGCAAAGGAGACGCCGGTTTCCTGTCGAATGCACCGCGCGGCCCCGAGAACTAGTCCAAAGTCCGGGTTTGCGGATTTCACCTGAGCGGAGTGCGTAACCCAGAGAATGCGAGGGGTGGAGGCAAGGAGGGTTTGCAGAGCAGAGAGTTGATCTGCCGTCATGGATTTGAAGAAGGGCCCGTCAAGATCGAGAAGGGAGATCACAAGTGCGTTCTTGGCGACGGCTTGATAGAGGGTGTGAGTCTGCACGGTGAATCCTCTGTCCGAGAGGACAGACTCAATGGATTTATGCCAAGGATGAATTGGGTTGTCGGGTATGAGAATGTCTACTAATGTCGGTTCGAGAGCAGGCTGTGCGACTTTTGCGATGATGTGCCGTTGGGATGAATGGTCAAAGTCAATTGTATTGATATTTTCAAATTCAGCAGTTTCTAGGGAAGAGTTCCACTCCGATATCGACAGAGAGCCTGCATTCGTGATTTTCGACTGTGGAAGAAGACCCTGCTGGAGTTAGCTTCACGCAAACTTGCATATATATATATATATGCTTAAAATACCGTAATATAATTCATCGCCGTAATGTCTGCCCTGTTAGTAAATGTTGAAGAGGTTCAAGGCCAGAACATACGAGATATCTCCTGCATTACAATTGTCCCTCCCGGCACCAGCAAAGTCTTGATGTTTTGAAGAGCAGCATCGATCTGCGGGGTTGTGCCCAAGGCCTGTATAGATTAGTACTGGGCTCTCAAATTCATCACGCAATCGGAATCAAAAGACTTACATCCGACACGATCACAATATCGTATCCAAATTCCTGCAATCCCTGTGCCGTCGGGTCCCGCGCGACATCAAACAGACAACACTCTACCTTGTCACCATATCTTTCTTGTGCAGCTTGGACGGCGACAGGTGATACATCAGACCAAGTGTACTTTGACCAGCATTGCCCTTCTTCCGATGTAAGCGCTTTCAAGACACACGATGTCAATCTGGCCGGACCACTCCCGGTATCGAGAACGCGCAGCCGGGGATTGGTATGGCGCATCAGACTAAAAAGTTGAGTTACTGTCTCAGATGATGCCGTGTACTCATGGACCTGCACGAGGCTCTTTTCTGACACGGGTTGGGCCACATCAACCGTCCCGCGCAGGATGTCGGCGCAAGCCTCGACAACACTCGCACTGAGGCTAGAGATCTCTTCCTGACCGTGGGTCTTCAGCTTTGCACTCAGTCCGTCGCGAAGACACTGCAGGGCCGTATCATCCAATGTAGACCATTCCTGTGCCTCAGGGGTTATGGCCTTCCTGTCATCCTCGACTACTTCACAGATCCACCGTTTGTATTCCTCATATGGAGGAAGAGGCGTCACATCTCTGATGGCTCTGTGAATCTGAATGACCGACAAAGCAGACATTCTATCCATTAGAACCCTTGATTCGCCTGTCTCGCAATCCATAAGTTCCTTTTTAGATGCCAAATCTGCATCCGGCCTCCACTCAATGTGCGACGCCAAAGGACGCGTTTCTTCCAGCCTACCCCGATCCAACTGCACGATCACGGCGCCCTGCACCGACAACGCCGTCTTCTCGCCTGTCATCAACCGTGCATCACATTTTGCATATGTCGCGGCAACCGAAGAGCCCTTCGTCTGTGCCAACATAATTTCGCCTTCCTGCACACTGCCAATGTACACGCTTTCAATAAACGCCGGAATGCCAACGCCATCAATCAGTGTTGTTCGGCCCCGACACGCCGCTAGTCCGGCAAGCTGAAGACATTGGTCAATGACTGTTGGGTGGACAGGGTACTCGGCGTGATCGGTCCCCTTGCGGACGGAGGCATTCGCGACGTGTTCTATCGGATGTGTGGTGATGTCTTCTAATAGCTGGAACTGGGGACCGTACTGCAAACCGACGCTCTTTAGCGTGCGATACCAAGCTCCCGGGGCGACAGGGCGGGGAAGTCTTCCAATCTTCTCAGTCGAGAAGATATGGCCACTCTCATCACAATCACCAGCCTCGTCGCTCCGAACCTGTCCAACGCAATGTCTCGTCCACGCAGTCCCGTTGAAAGAAGCGATCGTCACCTCCCACCACTCTGATTCGACGCGATCGCTATACCGCACTGGCTTGAACGAGGTGACCACCTCCACCATAGCACCCTTCGTACTCAGCATCAATGGCGTCTTAATCACCAGGTGCTGGATCCAACACCCCTGACTGTTACTGCCCTCAGAGCCTGAGACCTGAAGAACTGCCTCCGCAATCATGGCGATGTACCCGGCCGCCGGGAACACGATGTCCCCTAAGACATGATGGTCCGAAAGCCAGGCAACGGCCGGCGCGCGAAGCAAATTCCGCCACGATGGCTCAAGGTCCGTGGATTCCAGTGTCCGCGAGCCGAGCAGCTCGTGGGGTACGTGTTTGCGGAATCGCCAGTTGCGTGTCAATCGGCTTTCTTGTAGGTTGAAATTCCGGCGGTCCCAGGGATAGATGGGAAGGTCGGACAGAGTGGTTCCGGAGCCATTGAGAGTTGAAAACGATGGGATGTGATTTGCGAGGTAAATGTGTCCGGCGGATCGGAGGATGCAGAGGTGTTGGTCGGTGTGTTGGCGGAGGGTCGCGATGTGGGTGATGGGCTTTTTGAGATCAGAGGAGATTTGGCGGAGAGGAGAAGAGAGAGCTGGGTGTGCGCCAATCTCAAGGAAAAGGGTTGGTTCGGGATCTGTCGTCTGGGCGTCTAGTAGATTACCCACGGCTGAGGCGAAAAGAACGGGCGACTCGAGATTGCGTCGCCAGTATGCAGCATCCAAGTCGGTGAGACGTAGGGCTTGCCCGGTCACGGTGGAGTACATGGGAATTCCACTGGTGGTTGTAGTGGTCGAGATATAAGGGCGGATGGAGGCCTCGTAAGTGTGTCCCAGACCGGCCATGTGGGCTAGATGATGTTAGGTGGGACAGACGTGAATGATATGCCACCTCGACGGGTAGTTTTCTGTAGAATGTACCCGGATGCTCGGTCAGAATGATTTCCAGCATCGCATCCAACTTATCCTTGTCCCCAGATAAATTAACACTCTGGGGACTATTTTCACACGCTATAACCACTCCGTCAATGAGGTAATGTTTAGCCATCTCCGGACCCAACCCAACCACCACCATCCCTCCCAGTCTGGTACTCGACTTGACAATCTGTCCGCGGTAGTATGCAATGATTATGGCTGACTCGATAGAAATCGCACCCGCCGCGTATGCAGCCGCAATCTCGCCGCTGGAATGGCCTACTACGGCGCGCGGACGGATTCCCCATGCCGAGAACAGATTGATTAAAGCGATTTGAACGGCGGCACAAAGAGTCTGCGATAGCTCGGCCTTGCTAGCCCGGTGAGAAGTGCCCAGGCGAAGTAGCTCATCTAGGTTGTATTAGCACAGTCGGTAGCTTGACGGAGAGGGTGTATGCACCTTCTATATCCCAAGCCGGGGGGTCCGGTAATGTCTTGAGGATCTGGTCCATCTTCTTAATATCCGCACGGAATGACTCAACAGACTGAACGAGCTCCTTCGCCATCCCCGGCCACTGAGTTCCTTGCCCGGTGAAGGCAAATACAATCGACGACGGAGCGACAGGTTTGGATAGAATAGGCTCTTCCAAAGTCCCATCTTCGTTTGCAATCATGAACGCCCGATGAGATAAATGGTCTCGTTTCACCCCAAGGGTATAGGCCAAATCTTGCACTCCTTTCGGGTTCTGCTCAAGATACTTCTGGAGATCAGAGATTCGCCGGTGCAGCGACGTCTCGCTATATGCAGAGGTCACCAACAGGTGAGCCCTTAGGTTTGAGGGAGGTTCGGTTGCCTTCAGCGAGGATGCCGATTCCACGATAACCTATATTGTCAGCTTTGAGAGAAACGGATGGGTCATGCAGCATACGTGAGCGTTTGACCCTCCCACACCGAAACAGTTCACGCTGACTCGCTCCTTCCGATTCGATGGCCACGGAACAGGGTCTACGGGGACACGCAAGCCCTTGTTGAAGGGAACTACACCGTTCCATCGTTAGCATTACCCATCCTGAGGAAGAGGAGACTTACTCTTCTGATTCGGGGTCTCAAAATGAATATTCGGCGGGATGATACGATTCTCCAACGCCAACACAGCTTTAATCAGTCCCGTCAACCCCGACGCACCTTCACCATGCCCAACATTCGGTTTGACCTGTTTCAGTATATCAGCTTCCCCTGATCTGCACAGAAAATAGAGACAGACGCGAACATACCGCCCCAAGGTACAACTCCTCGGACTTGAATGCCCTGGCCACCGCTGTCGCCTCAACCACATCTCCCATCCTCGTCCCGGTACCATGACACTCAACGAATGCCGTCTGGGCGAGGTCCGTAATCCCAGCGCGCGAATAAGCCTGCCGAATCAACCTCTCCTGACTGTGCACATCTGGCGCAAAGATGCGACTGCTGTGTCCGTCGTAGTTGGCCGCCGTGGACCGGATCACGCCGCGGATGGGATCGTCGTCTCGCACCGCGTCGTCCAATCGTTTCAGGAACACCGCATTGACGGCTTCGCCGCGCGCATAGCCATCCGCGTCGGCGTCGAAAGTCTTACATCGCCCGTCCGGCGAGAGGACTCGGTTGTCGGACATCGTGATTGTCATCGTGGGGGTCAGGATCATGTTGGTTCCCGCGACGATCGCGGATTCGCAGCTGCGCGTGTACAGCGCTTGACAGGCTTCGTGGACGGCCGTCAGGGAGGACGAGCAGGCGGTTTGAATGGTGGCACTTCAAATCAACATACTCAGATTAGCAGCCCATAAATGAGCCTCGAAACTCCCAATCGAGCGAACGAAAATCAGGAAAAGAGGACGAGAATACCTTGGACCCCTTAGGTCAAACTGGTAGCTCACGCGATTCGACAATGCAAACCCGCCCGTCGCAAACGCATGCGCCCTCGACAGTTCCCCCGTCTCCTTCGCCTTCAAATCATTCCAATCCTCCCCGAACACGCCGACATAGCATCCGATCTCCCGTCCGCGCCATTCGGTCTGCCCGGCACTCTCCATGCACTCCCAGACAACCTCCATTAGTAGTGTCTGCTGCGGGTCGAGATGCGAAGCCTCGTACCCGGCTACCTGGAAGACCGAGGTATCGATCTGATTTACATAGTCCTGGGACAGGAAGTAGCCGCGCTGCGGAAGCACCATGCCGGGCTTGGTTGGCGAGTGGAAGGCAGAAATGTTGTAACGGTCCGAGGGGACAGGGCTCGAGGTGTCGATTTTGTTCATGAGGACGGACCAGAGGGACGAGGGTGTAGATATATCTCCGGGGAGGCGGAGCGCCATGCCGACGATGGCGATGGGGGGGAGGAGGCTCTCATCTTCGTCTGGTTATCTTAGCGATTGAAATTTTGAACGAAAAACAAGGGGAAGAGTCAGACTACTTACTTGGGATTGTAGACCTTGATGTCGAAGAGGGTTTCTCATTAGGGTTGTCCATCTTTTCGCAACTGGCAATATCTACTGAAACGACGGAATAGAGGAAACGGATTGAACAACTGCCTCATCGCGATGAACTCCCCTCGCAAGTGCAGGGACACATCCCTACATATTAGATACTCACATCCCATGCTTAAAGCTAGCTCCAGGACAGGTCAATCTGATTCCTCGTTTCATGCAAGGAGCACTGACTATCTGGCTCTGCATGGCTGTTTTTTACACCGCAAGTGCCCGGCTGACTGGGACTGCAGGGATCAAACCTTAGTAGGAGGTAAGACATGATTTTCAGGGAATATCTTGGTCGACAGTCCTATCAGGGTATTGCCAGATCTAGAATCCAAGTTAGTAAGTCACGTATTCTATCATCCCGAGATAGCAGGTGTCATATGGCAGGTGTACAGTAGTTTTGGAGTACCCGCAATCGGGAATTACGAACCTTATTCCTGGGCAGTCGAGCTGAGACAGAAAGGATATATCACATAGCGGTGTAGAAGATCTACAGCCCGAATCTCGCATGAATCGTCAATTTTCTTGACAGACTGGGACAACGGACATTCTTTTCTTCTGTGGGGCCCGCCCCGTGTCTCATCTCTTCGCCCTCATCAAAAGGAATGGTGGTTTCTCATTGGAATTGAGTTTCAGGCATTCGGGTTGCTCCCTGCGTAAAGACGTAGGGAAGGCTATTGGGATTAAATGTATGGATTTAATTGAGTGAGGTGATGCTGAAGAGAGTAGTGCAGGAGGAAGAATAGACAGGAAAGAGCGGAGAAAGAGGAAACGGAAATGCTTGGCATAGTTATTGCCTCAGGCATTCAAACACTAACATTATCGTCGACATTCTTGCAGTACCAAATCTTCCCAGATCGAACTCGTAAAACAAGATTATTAAAGAACCAAAGATTAAACAAGAGAGTAACTCCAGTCCCATCCGAACACCCAACACCAAATAACATGAGAACACATTCCATCCCAGAATCAACCCCAAAACGCCAAACACCATCCTCAAACAAACTCATTACAATCAAAACTTGCCAACCCCATCTCCGGCACCATACTATCCCTCTCCTTCCTCGACCCCCCACTCCCAATCGTCGTAGTCGTGGCAGTAGTATGCGTCGTACCCTGCGAGCCTGAGTTCGAACTTCTTTTCGAATGAGAATTCTCCTTCCCATTCCCACTATGCCCACTGTGCGAATTCGATCGATCCGACTTCCACGTGAAGGTGCTGCTGTGTCGGCGCCAGTACGCGTTGACGTTTGTCGCGAAGGTGTGGAAGTATGTGCCGTAAGTGGGGACGCAGGAGATTATTACCTTGGTCTTTTATTCAGTATGCTGATGTTCGAGAGGGTGGATAGGGATGATGGATGGACAGAAAGGGAGGGACGAACACCTAAACTTATCTCCACGCTGGACCACATCACGATCGGTTCGCTGTCCGTATACGTTTCCAGGGCTTTGATAGTGAAGATGCGGATGATTTGGATGACGGTGATGAAGAATCCGAGGGCGTAGATGGCTACGAGGGCGATCTTTCACTTGATCAGTATATTCGTTTTCGAACAAGACCAGAGAAGGATTGAGATGGAGATAAATACTTACTCTCTGTCTCAACCTTAACCGCAACCGCCATAGCACCGGCAATGGCAGCGCGATGATGATCAAGTCGAAGCCGAGACTAGTTCCCGCCAGGGCTGCGCAGTTATTCGTCTAGCCCTCTCTTGTCAGACGGGGAGAGATAGGTACCGTAATAAGAAGCTATAGTGTTGATGCATTTCCCGGGGACCATCATATCCCACTGTTTCTGGATCTGCAATTTGTCAGTTCACCTATCGTCATCATAGAAGGACATAAACCGACGAGGAGACACACGGGACTACACGAAAACAGCAGCAAGCACGTAAAGATCATTTGATTACAGACGACAGCGATGATCACAACAATGATAACCACCTTGTAGGGTCGAATGAAGCCCCCGATGCGGAGATACGACGCCAGCAAGGAGGCTTTGAACCCGAGGAGAGCGAGCGTGTATACCGGGCCGCCGGCATATTGAACCTATTCATTTAGTCCAGTGCCTAAATAAAAGAAGAGGAGAAAACCAACCTTCGAAAACGGCACCGCATTTTCAACAGGGAAATAAGCAGCGCTGGTCCCTAGTCCCCATCGCGTTTCTAGAACACAGGCATATTTATTAGCATCTACCCATCACCCTACTTCAAGCCAAACACAACATAAAATGAATAAGAAAAGGTATTGACTCACGACCAACAGCAATCCCTGTATAAGCAGCCCCCAAAACAGCACTGGACAGCGCCGCAAAGTCATCCGCCCAAGGCAATCGATTCGTCTGCAACCGGATCCAGAATCTCACGCCGACCGCCACGAACGCCAGGGTCGAGAAAATCAAACAGATGGCGATGTCACGATCGATGTGGCTTTCGGGGTCGACGGCGTGGAGGTTATGTACCCAGGCCATACACGCGTGGTTCCTACCGAATTGAGGAGGGGGAACATGGAATATCAGCGAGGGAAGTAGGTATATTCGTGCTGTGCTTGTGCTTGCTCTCGTGCTCAGGAAACCTGCACTGGCACGATAGCACCCACGAATGAACGAACCAGTTAAGAAGGTCAATTGTAGGATAAAGGGACAAATGAGACAGAAGCAATTGAATCAATGCAAGCGAAGATAGAAAGAATACAACGAAACCTGCAGGTTTGAATCAAATCTTACCCTGCAGGACTTTTATAAATACAACCTCCATCCCCTCCACCTCATCTCACCTAAAAAAAAAAAAAAAACCTACCACTTCAACTTAAGCTCTCACCCTCCAAAGCCCCGCACGAGCTCCTTCACCTCCCACCAAAAACTACCGGCCGAACGCACAGAGTGTGTCCGCACACTGGACGACGACGACATCATGGAGTATGGAAAGTTACCGAGAACCCGTGGATCCGGACCGTCGGGGAAGCTTATGGGGAGCAGAAAGCAGAAAACCGGCACAACGGCGGCCGCGGACTAATCTAATTTTTATGTTTCTAAGTTCGGTCGGAGGTTGCCGTAGTGGCTTTTCGAGCCACTGTTTCCTATATGGTAGGTGTGTGTGACAGCAGATTTAGAGATGAAGGGTGGTAGGTGTGAGAATCGGGGATGCTCGGAGTTGCCTACTGGTAGGTAGGTAGGGTTTGATGGTAGCTTGGAGGGTAATTGAACGATAGAGAGATGGCATGGGCCTCGATTGGACTCGAGATAAACGCAGAGAAGAAGATGGGACAGGTTTTATGTGAGTTTAATTAGTCTATCTACCTTAGTCTCTCTGTGTGCTGTCATTTAATTAGACTCTACTTCGGATTCCTATTTATCATAGGGCTACACTGGAGTCATTAGACTATAGGTACAGGCGGTATGTCCTTCTATAAAAATCTTAAAGAGATTATTACTTGATACTTTATACTACCTTTAAAAAAATTAAAAAAAAAATCTGTAGGAATTTTTTTACTGTAGATATTCAGTGTAAAGATAGTAAAGGAAAGAGATATGAATAAGAATTTTGTTTTATAGTAATTTTTTTTCTTATATATTCAATAATTTCCCTTTAGTATTAGATGTATACCGAGATAGAACTTTTCTCTATTATAACCCTTAATTCTCTATTGGAAAATGATGGAAGAGGCGGCCGCAGGATTCGTATCTACCACCCCTTGTTATAAACGTGGAAAGGGATCTTTCAGACGTGGGATGGAGACGACTGGGCCACCCGGCCACCGCTGATCGCTATAGGTGGTGTGGGGACAAAGTATGGTTGAAGTGAGTCTATTAGATCATCTCTACAACCACCTAATGATAACTACAAGCAGAACAAGGCAGGCTCTGTAGGCAGTAAAGCTGCGTTGCGCCTTTGGGCACAGAACGAGGTGTGCTCGAGGGGAGGGGAAAGCGCGACTGTAGAGGCTCAATGTGTACATTCTCAGGCAGCAGATGTTTGTTCGTTGCCAACCAACTATTGATATTCCGCCCAAGCCCACGTGTGACCACCAAATATGAGCTGTCAGACCCCAACCCCCCCTATCGCTGGATTCGCCGAACCCCCCGAAGGGCGGCATTCCACCGCTTCGACTACACTCGCCATGCTCACCCTGACCTCCGTCCTGAGCGTGCTTCTTTTCACGTCCATCTTCGACTCAACCGCCGCGACATGTCGCTGTTTACCAGGCGATCCATGCTGGCCGGCCCCAGCAACCTGGTCGCAGTTCAACGCCTCCATTTCCGGCCGCCTCATCGCAACGATCCCACTAGGCGCGCCCTGCCATGATTCCAGCTACGATGCAGCCAGATGCGTTCAACTTCGCGACAACTGGACCCATCCTCCACTCCAGTCTGTCCCTGTCCTTCCTCTATGGGTTGTGAAATGGCTAAGTAAAACTACAGCTATGAGTCCTCCTCCTCTGTCATGGCTCCCTACTTCGCCAACAACTCCTGCGACCCCTTCCACCCGCCCAGTAAGCCCTGCACGCTTGATAACTACGTCGCATACGCCGTCAACGCCAGCACCCCCGACCACATCGCCAAATCCCTGCAGTTCGTGCGACAACACAACATCCGCCTTGTCGTCCGCAACACCGGGCATGATTATCTTGGAAAATCCACGGGCGCAGGCGCTCTGGGCCTCTGGATGCACCATCTCAAAGAAATCACCGTCGCCGACTACCGGGACGCTCGGTATACGGGCAAAGCGATCACGGTGGGCGCCGGCGTTCTAGCCATCGATGCCTACCGGGCTGCAGATGCGCAGGGCCTGCAGATCGTCGGGGGAGAGTGTCCGACCGTGGGACTCGCCGGTGGATATACGCAGGGCGGCGGGCATTCGATGCTGTCATCGAAATACGGGCTTGCAGCTGACCAGGTCCTATCCTGGCAAGTGGTTACTGGAGAGGGGAAGTTGGTGACTGCGACGCGTGAGAACTATCCAGATTTATATTGGGCGCTGAATGGTGGCGGCGGAGGAACGTACGGAGTCGTCTGGTCGATGACGGCGAAGGCTTACCTCGACACACCAGTCTCCGGACTGAATTTGACGTTCTCCAGGGAAGACATTGAGGAGGAGGCGTTCTATCGTACCGCGTCACGGTTTCACACGATTTTGCCGGATATCGTCGATGCGGGAGCCATGTGTGTCTGGAGCTTGACCAACACGTCCTTCTCGATCAGCCCACTCACAGGTCCGAATATTCCCGCCGCCGAGCTGGTGGGCCTACTCAGTCCGTTTACCGATCACTTGGATGACGAGGAGATTACCTATAATATCTCGGCCGACGATTTCCCTGGTTACCTTTCCCAGTTCCAGAACATGATGCCGGACGTGCCCGTGAGCGAGACACAACTCGGCGGCTGGCTGATTCCGCGCGGCGTCGTGCAGGATAACAACGAGAACTTCACAGCTGCGGCTCGCCAGATTGTCGAGGATGGGGCATCTCTTGTCAGCGTCGGACTCAACGTGTCGAAGGCTGTCGCCGGGGCCGTGGATAATGCCGTTTTGCCAGCGTGGCGGGATACAGTGGCTCACGTCGTAATTTTGACGCCGTGGGAATGGAACGCAGACGAGAAAATGCGTGAGTGGCAGAGGAAGATGACGGAAGTTTACGTTCCCCTGTTGAGTCGATTGGCGCCGAATTCAGGGGCTTATATGAATGAGGTTTGCTTTTCTTCCTTCCTTTCTTTTGTTTCGTTCGGTTCATTATACTTCTTGAAGTCAGTGGTGGTGCTAACTATTTCAGGCCGATTTCCGACAACCCAACTACCAACGGGCATTCTACGGAGAGAACTATGCCAAGCTGCGAGAGATCAAGAAGAAATACGACCCGTTCGATGTGTTCTATGCGCCAACAGCCGTTGGATCGGATGAGTGGACCGAGTCGAATAGGGGACGCTTGTGTCGTGTAACTCGTGTTTGATCGTATAAACTTCATGTGCCAATAATCTGGGAAGCTGGCGGATTAGGAAAGGCAAAGACGCATTCACATGAACGAGGGCATAATTATAGTTATAGTTATCATTAGGTGGTTGTAGAGATGATCTAATAGACTTATATCAACCATACTTTGTCCCCACACCAGCTATAGCGATTAGCGACCAAGGTAGATGAGCCAATTAAATATCTGGGACCCAGATTGCGGTGCCCCGAGGGTCCCTAGCAGCTTTGGTTTCCTGATGAGGCCGAGGGCGACTGACGCCATGACAGCGATAATTAGAGCTTATCCAGAGTCGATCCATGAGCTGATTGAACTGGCGGGTGGCAGTGTGGTATATCTGGAAAGACTACTTCTTGTAATGAAGGTCTAATCTAGGCCCTAATGTCTGTAGCGAGGAGAGGTATTAAACCTTGATCTTAGATAAAAGGCTCTGAGGAGGTGGATGGACGACGTAAAGATATATTTGGCTATTGAGAATGGATAAGTATCATGATGTCTTCTCCTACACGAACAGGGTGCGTGGCAACTAGGCCTCCGAAATAATCATAGGGGGAGCGGTCCGGCAAGGGGTTGATTCTAGGTATATGTACGGTGCCTAGCGGAAATCGACACCTCCCCCGCGGTGGTCTTTCATATAGGTTTAGTACAAGGCCCTATTAAAATCAAAACAATTCTCGCTATAGATAAGCCAATTCAACTCACATGGAACACATCGAAACTCTACAATCGCGCCTTCCCCTCCAACAATCCTCCCCAATCGCCCTTCCCAAATTCCTTGTACTCCGACTCCCCCGGAGGCAGCCAGTAGAACCGATCATCGGCTCCCTCTGGCGCCTTCTGCCCTGTCTTCTCCGGGTCGACGCCCTCTTCGCGCAGCGGCACCTTGTTCTGCTTGTGGTTGTGGATATGCGATGGGTTTTCTACGATGCGGAGGAACACCGGCACCGCGTATTTGGGCAGTCGCGCGCGAGCGAAACTCGCGAAGTCAGCGTAGTTGAATTGGCGTTTTGCCTCGGGGGTGATCTGCAAGGCTGCGCAGCCGGCGCGGCCCTCGTGGTGAGGTACCAGCACGCCGTAGACGTTGGCTTCTTGGATACCAGGGTATAGGCCGAGGGTTTCGGCTACTTCGGCGGTCGCGCTGTTTCTGTTAGTATATTCTTGAGATGGGCCGTATAATAAATCAGTCGATGACCAGACAAAAAAACACTTACACATTCTCACTCTTCCAGCGAAACGTATCTCCTAGTCGATCGAGGAAATACCACCGCCCGTCAGACTGTCGTCGCAACGCATCTCCCGATCGATAGAACAGATCGCCCTTGCGGAAGACGTCGCGGAGAAATTTCTTCTGCGTGGCGTCTTCGTTCTTCCAGTATCCCTGGAACGCTTCTTCGTTGGGGATGTTCACCAAGATCTCGCCGCCCGTCTCGTGCGACGGCCGCAAGGCAAACCCGGTCTTCTCGTCGCGCAGCACGTCGCCGGTATTGGGATCGATTGCCACCGGCACGTATACGTTTCGTAGAAGTAGTCGCAATAGCAGTCCGTGGTGACCAACGCTGCCGGCCGAGAAGGGTCCCCGGTTGTAATTGAACAGCCCGAAGACGCCCTCGGTGCTGTTGAAGAACTCGCCGACTTCGGGGATGTCGAATCGCTCACGGAACCTCTCCCAGATGTCCGGACGCAGGCCGTTGCCGTACATGCAGCGCACGCGATGCTCGCGTTCCAAGGGCGACGGCGGCGCTGCGAGTAGATACCGGGCCACCTCGCCGACGTAGACGAAGATCGTCGACTCAGAGTCGTGGATGTCGTGCCAGAAGTGTCGCACGCTGAACCTCTTGCCGACGGCCACGCCGACTCCGGTGACGAGACTGGTTATCATCGAGATGGCCGACGTGCCGTGGTATAGCGGCATACAGCTATACCAGCGATCACCGGCTGGTCCGCTCTGGTCGTTAACGGACTCGCGTCGATACGTCAGACCCCTGTATAGCCTTCCCATGGTGAACGCGCAGGCCTTGGGCATGCCGGTGGTCCCGGAAGTATATAACAAAATCGCGGGGAATTCGGCGGCC
This sequence comes from Aspergillus ochraceus, assembly GCA_004849945.1. Classification (NCBI taxonomy): domain Eukaryota; kingdom Fungi; phylum Ascomycota; class Eurotiomycetes; order Eurotiales; family Aspergillaceae; genus Aspergillus; species Aspergillus ochraceus. Next base: position 1,517,521 of record SSOS01000007.1, on the reverse strand, counting down.
ATGTCGCGAGCCAACTTTCCCTTATCGGGCACGGTCGCGGGGAAGGAGGCGAGAGTCTGCCCCAGCGTCGTATCGACCGTCAGGCACTCCATGTCCAGCTCGTTCTCGATCCTCGTCCTGGACCCCTCGACATGGGCCTGACAGCCTTCATCCTCATCCACCAGTAGCAGCTTCGCGCCGCTGAGCTTCAAACAATGCACCAGCGCATCCCCGGTCAAGTTATAATTGACCGTTGCCGGCGCACATCCGATACTCAACAGCGCCAGCCACGCGATCAAAAAGTCCACCGAATTCTGCAGATAAAACGCCACTATGTCGCCCTTCTGCACGCCTTTACTGCGAAACAATTGCGCGTACCGGGCCGCCCGCGCCATGGCCTCGCGATAGGTATACCGTGCCTCCCTTGTCCAGATGCACGTCATATCCGGATATCGCGCCGCGGCCTCTTGAAACAAGAACCACACGTTCCCCTTCCCCTGCGCGGCTGCCTTCGTATAGCCCGTTTCCCCATTCCGGAGGGCCGAGACGGCCTTGAGGTCTTTCGCGAGGTGAAACTTGGCATTGAGGTATGCGGCGAAAGTTGCCGCGCCTGCTACCGATGCGGCGACTCCGGAGGGGTCAGCACGTTTCGACCAAGATTGCGACACCTGAGACGTGGGTACTCACCTAGAGCCATCTTTGATCAAAATTTCCGTCTCGTTATCCAGACGAGGAAATTCGGGGTTGGACAGTGAGCGCGCGCATTTTGAGACGCTCTCGTTCTGCCGAATAACCGTCCATCCTCGGTTATTTTTTTTGTGTTCTGCATAACGTTGGATTAACTCAGCGATCGTCGGCGTAATTCTGGGGAAAAGCGGGGAGCGCCGAGGGAGAACCGAGGTTCGTGGATGGTAATCTAGTGGCGCGGATTAGTGGATTATGTAGGAGATCTTGGAGGAGGGAGATTGAAGATTGGAGATTGGAGATGGAAGATTGGAAGTGTTGCTAAAAAGGTGTACGGAGTATGGAAATGTCCACCGTGAGTCTAGTGGTGGGGGCTGCCTGAGGTACTGCACTTTGCCTTACATTCCCGGTCGCTTCTCTGTTTGTCTGAGTTTATCGTTAGACTTGACCTTCGATCCGCGGCTCTCGACGGCATCTCTTTCCCTTCTGCTCTACCCTACACGTCGAACTCTCTCGGTCCTCCATTCTCCACCTCATGCATTCCACTGCCAACTGCATCGCACACCGCACCGTCCGACAGGCACCGTCAAGTCAGCCTGACTCCCAGCCCGACGCGGCCAGAATTATGTGCAATCCTTGATTCCATCCACCCTGTCGCTTGGCTGCATCTACATCCCTCCGAGTCTCCGCCAGTAGTCAATCCGCCCAGGACAGTCGGCCGGTTGGCAGGTCCGTCCACAGCCTCGTCTTTATATGTTTTCAGTATCAATTGCTCATGTCGCTTCCCTGTTGTGATCAGGCTGTGTAGCCAACGCATACCATGTCAGACGGCTCTACCTAGTTACGGGGTACAAGTTCTCGCGTAGATTTGACCCTCCCGTCCAGCCAACAGATTAGTCGGACCTGACCCGGTCATACCTCACCTCTTAAACTCGGCTATACCTACTCCGTACACAGGTACTGTACTACTAACCAGGATTTTGATTATTGAGCTAGATGAGACTAATGCAAGTGAGGTCATATCGTGTTACTTGTCCCCCATGACGTGCTGGTTTAGGACTGGGCCGGGCGCGGGCCAACACTTTAGACGGGCTTTATCCTTGTTCTCCATGCGGTGATGGCCGGCTGGGATGTAATCCTCCAGTCGCTTACTTACTTGTTGATTTATCTTTTGAGCTGGTTGTGGTACCTATGTATTGTACATACATACGGAGTAGGTTGAAAGGAGAGAAAGAGAGCCCTGGAGGTGTATTCGGCTAACCCTGATGTCAAAATTCGTTACTATAGCAGCCAACCAGATACCCAAGTGTACATACGGTGTAGTTAGTAGATCTCGCAACAAAGAAAAGGTGAACGTGAATTGTGAATATTCACGTTAGAATCCCGCACACATTCCTACCCCTCCATGTCCATCACCCGAGCCTGAATACCCTGCCCACCAAGTGGTCAAGCCTGATCATTCCGATCACATCCAGCATCTCCATCTCCATCTGCAACACCAGGGCTATCCGCATTCGGATGATTCAGCCGCCCGAAGTGTACGGTACATGTATGTGTGAGGAGAGGGGAAAAGAGCATCTGTAACTATTCTGCATGAAGACCGAAATTGAAAGAGACCTCGTGCGCTGTGCCTGTGCCTGAGCCTGAGTCTTTTCTTTTCTTTTTTCTTTTTCTTTCTTGTTTCCTGCTGTCCCATGATGTTTCTTTCCGCGGGCCCTTTTTTCTTGGCTGGACTCGTGACTGCTGTACCCTACCTACTTCCTACCTACCTATACTAACATCAACTAACTAGTAGGTGATGATTGCCTACGAAGGGATGACCTCTCCAACCACCACCACACCAATAAGCGTAAAATAAATACCACGAATAAAATCAAATAATTTCCAAACCACAGAATAAAATCTCCTGCCCGCATAGCCAAATGACATCATACCATCCAGACGCGATCACCCGCCTCGGCCGGTCGGTCACATTCTCCCTTCATTCATTACTTCAACTAACCTTGGCTAGACTCTTAGTGAATTAGTTAGGGGCTTAGGGCTCTCGGCCTGATCGTATGGAGTAGGTACAGTAGCTTGATCACAGCCACGAAAAAAGAAAAGAAAAACAAGCGGAGGAAAAAACAACGGAAACAAAAAATTGACTCCGATCTTGGTCAAGCCGGTTGACTTGATTGATTCCCGGCTAGTTGACGGGCCAAGGACAAGGACTCGCGAGAGCTCGGTCGCTCATCCTGCTGCAAGGAGGAAACGGGCCAGCAAAATCAAAAAAGAAGAAGAAAAAGGACGGTCCAAGCGGCAAGTGGGCTGGTCTTTGTTTGCTGTGGGGAATAAACTAAACTAGACTCTCCAAGGTAATCGGGCAGCAAGCATTGCGACGTCGTTGGTCAAGACATCCTGCATGAAAGCCGGGATTAGCCTCCAATAGATTCTCCGATCAGGCCCTCTGTACCCCGGTCCTTTTGCATCTTTAAATCGACCGGCTAGCACGCAATGGTGGAGGACGGATGGTGTTTGAGGTAGCCGTGAGGAGTATATTGTTTATTATAGAGGGGAGTATAGATAGTATTACTGTTAGTCGTTAGTCAGTGTATCGTATCTACTCTGGACATTGGATCAAGTAGATCTACCGAATATCGCGCACCCATTTATCGGTGTATGATCTTCTAAGCATCTGCCTTCTCGTCTGGCCCGATGATCGACATGGGATTTACCGAGTGGAGACTCGCAACATTCCAAACTAGCGAGATGCAAGATGCCAGGAGGTCCCAAGGATGCAAACATTAAGTAATATTTCCAACGATGCCAACATCCAGATCGCCCACTCGCGGGAGAATTAAATATTAATGATGTTACCATCTGATATGTCCAACGCTTTCTCCGCACTGAGCGAGCAGTCCTGAGGGTCAGCAACGGCCTCTGGCTCGTTTGTTTTCGGTGATGATCATCTCTCGCCTCTTTTACGCTTCCGGTCAGACGATAATAATGGGACAATCATTCAATAACCGCCCGAAAATACCTCAATAATTCTCCGTCTGAGTTATGGCTCTGACCACGCCGGACAGACAGCGAAAAATTAAGGTCTGGATAGTCTGCCGAAAGGCTCTCTGCAAGCACGCCATGCTGTGACACGTCAACGGGGGAAAATTGTAGCCTGAGATTGGGATAGAGGAGAAGATAGCAGAACAAATCAAAATAATCTGGAATAAATTACAATGACAACAATGAAAAAGGCTAGACTCTGTGGATAGTTGCCGGATGCATTCCATCCATCTTATGTTCCATTTTCCATTCTCCACGCTTATCGACCGGGGTGGATCTCGTTCCTGGCGGTGCCTCCGACCTTTCGTTACCTTTTCCAAACCCTAATTAGCGGCACCTCCAAGTCATCCTTCCTCGCCATCATTTTCTAATTTCTGCTCTCGATTCAGATTTCTCCCCCCCCCCCCCCCCCCCCCACTCTTCTATGATCTACTGCAAGTCGGTGCAGGCTTGTGACCGATGCGGGCAATCGCTGCCATCTCCTACATTGACAGCCCGAGAATGGAGGAGCGAGAATGTTTCGAAGTAGAGAATGTAGAACCTATTTAAGAGCGACTGATTCCCAATCTTTTGGATGTTGTAGACAGCAGCAGCATCTCTTCCTTCTCTCTATTGCTTCCCTTTCCTTATAATTTCTTCCTAATTGTAATTTCCTTTTCTTCCATTATGAAGATGCTCGCTCTCCTTCCCCTCCTGGCCCTGGCCAATGCCTACTCCAACCCTGGTGCCTGCTCCGGAGACTGCTGGACTCACGACCCAGGTCTCTACCAGCGCGTCTCGGATGGCAAATACTTCCGGTTCGCAACCGGAGGCGGCGTACACATCGCCTCGGCCGACTCCATCAAAGGTCCCTGGACAGTCGACGGCTACGCATTGCCCAATGGCTCGTCCATAGACCACCCGGGCAGCACCAACCTCTGGGTATGCCTCCCCCTCCATGTATCCTATCCCCAGCCCAATTCCCACCCAACTAACGAAGAATAAATGGAAAAAATAGGCCCCCGACGTCCACTACGAAAACAACAAATACTACATGTACTACTCCGTCTCGACCCTCGGCTCTCAAACCTCCGTCATCGGCGTCGCCAGCTCCCCCACCATGGAAGTCGGCAGCTGGACCGACCACGGCACCACCGGACTCTCCTCGACCCCCGAGAAACCCTACAACGCCATCGACGCCAACTGGGTCAAGATCGGTGACACCAGTTACATGAACTGGGGCTCCTACTGGCATAACCTGTACCAGGCGCCGATGGAAAGCCCCCTGAAGCTGGGAAGCCAGGAGCCGACGAATATTGCGTATAATGCGACGGGCACGCATAATATCGAAGCGACGTTTATTTTCCAGCACGGCGATTATTATTATTTGACGTGGTCGGCGGGCAAGGCTGCTGGGTATGAGACGAATTTGCCGGCGCCGGGGAATGAGTATCGGGTTGTTGTGTGTCGGTCGGAGAGTGGGACTGGTGGTTTTGTATGTTTCCCTCTGCACTCTGGACTTTTCGAATTGACTTCGAGTAAGAAGCTAACGATATGGATGCAGGTCGACAAGAACGGCAAGTCCTGTCTCGAGAGTGGAGGAACCACGCTCCTTGAAAGTCACGGTGATGTCTACGGACCTGGCGGACAGTACGTTCTTCCCTATCCCCATTCTTCTTTAGTGGTCAAGAAAGCGTGAAAGAATGCTAACACCAAACCAGAGGAATCGTCAACGACAAAGACCTAGGCCTCATCCTCTACTACCACTACGCCGACAAGACAATCGGCCTGGCCAAGGAGAAGTACCAGTTCGGGTGGAACCAGCTGCAGTGGGCGGATGGCTGGCCCAGCGTGTAAATTGCGAGGGTTGGCTGAGTACTGGGAGAGGGGGGTTGTATATACCGTGGGATATATTCTATTCTATAATTCCTTAAGCATTTATTAAGAGTGAATATATGCTGTTTAATTTGTATTGTGTACTTCTTTTCTGGGTTGGTCGAGTTGAGTAGATGGGAATGGGGATGGTGGTGTTTGGTTGTGTCTATGAACAAGAACTCTAGAATTTTTGCTATGATGGCGAAATCGCTATATTGTATTAGTTCAGTTAGAGCGAGGACGATGAATAACACGTCACTTAATATGTTCACCTAGAGATACCTCCCGTCGTATACAAGAACTTACATCTGAAAATGAGAATAGATACACACCTCCACCACTATCATTCTATCTATCCATCTCCCATCAGAAAGCCAGATACCCAAATATCTCCATAGTATAAAAGCACCTCACCAAGTTCCATCTACTACCACATCCCAAAACCATATATAGGCATCCATAAACATACGAATTACCAACCCAATCCAACCATGTTTATCTGACCTATCAAAACGGGTACCTGCATCTCGCAGTTCTCGGAATAGAACAACCAGGTTAATATACGCGTCACCATCGGTGGCGTTGCTTGTTGATCGCTGTTCGTCATTGCTGATCGGGTGCAACCTGTTCTTCCGGTCTGCAGGTTGCCTGGCCTAGGCCATCCGTCTGTCTTCGATGGCCTTGAATGCAGGGGGAGGGAGTGTGAGAGGGTTATTTACGTCATAGTCCCCACGGAACTACAGTGTACGGTAGTTCGGTTAGGTATGAGTAAGTAGATCGTGAGGTGTCACATCTGTGGGTATGTGTGAGAGGTACAGTAACTAAACGAGTACCGTACCTGCCTAGGTAAAAGCTTGCGGTCATGGTTTCTTTTTCGAGTGGAGTCTGGTGGCGGAGCTGTGCTTGATGTTTACGTCGCAGCTGTACATGTAGGTAGATTATATTTTTTTACTTAGGCGTAGGGCTGAAGGTGGCGACTGGCGAGGTATCTGGGACCATCCACATCAGAAGCATCATAATCCAAGAAGTATTATACATCATGAACAGACATTTTGGGCTGTGAATTGCGCGGCCATATCGATTTCCTTTTTTTTATCACCAATCAGTTCATTAAGCAGTATCAATTTTCTGTTCTTCAATACGATATATGACCTACTAGCAGGGGTAAGTAAACTTACGCATAGAGCAAGCGCACGCATAGTAGGAAGCCTACATCTAGTAGTTTGACGCATAAAGCAAACATACGCGTGATATTAAACTGGTATATAGAGCGAAAAAATAAATGGTAGCGAGGCTTTATAATGCATTGTGCTCTCTTATAGTAATAAATTTACATACAGACTAAATGCTTATATGATGGTAAACCAGGGCATACAGCAACTTTATACATATAACAAGCGCAAATATAGTAGTATTTCAAAGGGAATAAAAGAGAAGATAAGACAAGATAGCAAAGCTGTCCAAAAGCATCAAGAACCCAAGAATAGTTTAAATGCGTAAAGTGAACCGATTTTATTGTCTTGTCAAACACGTCGCAAGATATACATTTAAGAAGATACTTAGACCGATAGCTCGATTGATAGTACTTGTAATTAGGAAATACTATGTAATAAGGACTTACTAAAGTCATAGTTGGGTAAATACATGCTCTCTCCTACTTCATCAGATTTGTATCTAAAAGTTCGTAGTCCGAAGGTCTGGAAAGTCGCAGTCATAGAAAGATCCAAAGTAGCCTAGGGGTTATACCTAGATGTAACACACAAGGTAAAGCGACTCGGAGAGCTTCCGCCGCGACATTGTTACTTTCTAACCCGCTTACATGGTAAGGGGGTATCCGGATTTAGCAAGAACCGAAAACGGGTTCCCCCCTACCTTGGTCCAGCCGCCTGTCAAATATAAGGTTAAGGCTTTCTAACCATGGATTATGCTTTTGATTACTTCATGATGATCTTTATATATAGAAGCCATCTTAAAATAGACGGAAACGGAAGTCAGTGTAGCTTTTGTGAAGTATATTTAATTTAAGATGCCCATGAGGTCTGTGGAGCCGTCATAGGCTGCCCAAAGCTTAGGCAACTCATGACATCCTTGACTACAGATGAGCTATCATTCTTTTAATGTTATGTAGAAACTCTCTTCAATATCCAGCCTTCATAAGAGACAGGCAATACTACTTAAACACTGACCAGCCTCACTGGAACTGTGGAATATTCGCTCACTAACAATATTGACTTGTCTAATCATCTAATCATCACCCATCACTACTGCCATCAACATGCAATTGATTTCCTCTTGTCACCTCTAGACAGCCGCATTGGCCATCTGCTCCGCAAGTGGTTACCATGTTCCACCCGATCAAACCGGCCTTGACACCCACGCGTTCGATGACCCAGCCCTCGTCCACCAAGCTACTCATGATGGCAACCTTGTCTATGACGTCGACCGTGCCCAAATTAATGACCTAGACGAGGATGATGATCCGGCTTACGCTGCGGGCAACGGTACCAGTCTGGAGTACGGGAAATGCTATAGATTGCAAGACGACGACCTTTGACTGGGAGGAGACTCTACCGCATGGAATTACTACACCTTCGGCCGCCTTTCAAACGTTCAGAATTTCCAACTCTGCAAAAATATGAGAGACTGCCAGAGGCAGAACTCGAGTGACCAGGAGATCCGGGAAGGTGGAAAGTTCTATCTTTGGGACTTCCGTGGCAACCACTACTCGAAGAACGGGGAATTTGCCGCCTGGAACAACTTGGGCAACTTTTATGCAGCCGGATTTATCTACAAGAACTACGCCCAGTTTCAGGTGTTCACTGATGATTGTCCGAGTGGCTCTTATTTCTGCTATCTTACGCTCAATTTGGTGGGCCAGTCGTCTGGAAATAATGGACTGCAAGTCGCCGGTGATAAGTTCAGGAATGACTATACCGGAAGTACTGTCACGCTGCGCTTCAAAGAAGTCAAATGCCCTGACGACTCTTGAGGATAGTGAGGATAGTCATTGTTTGTCTTGCGCTTCTGCCATAGGGGGGAGCATCATACCGCGTGGGTAGCGTAGGTAGTGGCTGTTTTGTAGTGATGTGAATTAGTAATGACACCACTGGTATATTATGAGAAGCCTGTAACAAGACCTAAAGGATGACTTGTCTTTGACTAACTTAGTAGTGAGATAAATTTTCATGACGAGGTAGGCTTAATGACTAAATCCATATGGTCTTCCTTCTTCAAACATGATTCCTTTGTTTATACATCGGACATAAGCTTCTTTATATCCGAGTCTAACACGTGCCAGCCTCCCAAGAGACTAGACGAATCCTGTCATCGCGAAACCATCAACCTCCATCTCCCTGATAACGTATTCATCGATCCAAGATGCTCACTCCATTCTCTATCCCTAGACAAACCAAGGTAAGTCGTTCACGACCACAATCCCAACCCAAACGAGCCCAAGTCCCCCGGGCTTGCACCTGGTGTCGCGTCCATCGAGTCAAATGCGATCGAAATCAACAATGTCGGAACTGTCAAAAGAGAGGAGGTAACTGTGATCGGTCCTCGGCCAGGGATGAGATCTTGACCGTCCCGCGCGCGGCGAGGTACGTGAATAGCCAACTGGCTGTACAGGCTGACTGTAGACGATAGGGAGATAGAGCGCTTGACCAAGAGGGTGAGTGAGTTGGAGGCGCAGGTACAGGCGCAAAGGCCGCAGGATTCGTCTACCGTTGAACCGAGCAGTCAGAAAACCACGCCTTCCAATGCTCCTCTGGACCCATTACAAGGCCATGGGGGATCCAGACTGCGTTGGGTAGGTGTACATACCAGGAGTGCCAAGCTGGACCAGACGCAGTATTACGGTCCCTCCTCATCGTTCTATTTCATCGCGCGCGTGAGCTCTTACCTCAGCTGTGTCTTTGGTCAGCCCACCTCGGAGTATTACATGCAGCCGAACTCGGCGAGCAGGTCTTTCGCGAGCCCGACCAGCGCCCAGCCAGATAAAGCATCGGCGCTCCGCGAATCCGGGCAGGCGATCGATAACCTGCCCGAGGACCCGGCGGGTGACTATCTGACCGAGATTCAAGAGGATTACTTTCTCAGCCTCTACTGGAACTCGTATCATTGCACGTATCAGATCCTGGACGAGGCCGAGTTCCGTGAGCACTATCGGTCGTTGTGGACGGGATCTGGCCCTCGAAAACCGTCTGCTCTGGTCGATATCGTGCTAGCCCTGTGCATGCAGTACGGTGTCTCGTTCCTCTCGCGTAGCGAGACGGATGGCTTCAAAACGGACGTGGATAGCGCCGATGCCACCATCGCCGGGAGGGCGCTGTACCGTCGGTCCCAAGCATTGTTGAAAAACGAACTGGAGAGTCCGTCCATATTCACCCTACAGTGTCATATGTTCACGGTCGTCTATCTGTGCAATGCCTCGTTCCAGAACATGGCGCATAATCTACTCGCTCTTGCAATGCGCACGGCTCAGATCTTGGGCTTGCATTTGGAACCCCCAGAGGATCTCCCTCGACAACAGAAAGAGCTGCGCAAGCGACTCTGGTGGACATTGTACGCGGTGGAGGTCAAAACATGCATGAAGCTCGGTCGGCCCTGGTCTGCGCAAATGGCCGATATCTCCTGCAGCTTCCCTTCTGATGATCGCGACCTTGTCTTCCTCTCGGGGTCCAATTTTGCATGTGTTGGTGAGACTACCTGGCTCACGTATAGCGTGCAGCTCGGGAAACTGGTCATGTCAGCCCGGGCCGTCTATGTTGCGTTTTTCGACAAATGCGCCGATATCTTGACCGAGACCGGTGGGAAAAGCTTGTATACTGATCCTACATCGTTTGAAATATGCGCCGACTTTCTTCTTTCGTGCCTAGAATGCATGCAGAAATGGCTGGACACGGTACCCGACGCACTCAAGACAAAACGCAAAGATGACACAGCCGCATTCGCGACGGAGAGCGTCTCTTTGGACATCGAGCGCTTCGCCCCGGAGTGGCTCCAACGACAGCGCATCCTTCTCGAGCTCCTATATCATAACCTCTCGATGAACCTCTGCCGGCCCTTCATCTGCTTCCCTACATCGAAAGCAACGACCACACCGACTGCCGATAACCTTGCCGCTAAGAGCGTCAACCACGCAATGGCTCTCACCCACATCATGTATCAGATGCTCACCGAGACCAAGCTCCTGAACGGCTGGCATGAGGCTTTCCAGTGGCAGTGGAACGCCGCCTTATCGATGGTCGGGTTCGCTCTAGCGTACCCTTTCCATCCGATCACCCCAACAGTTCGCGACGCCATCGACACCGCCATCGCTGTGTTTGAAACCATGGGGAAAAGCTTCGCTGTCGCGGCCAGCGCTGCGAACGTCACGAGAGACGTCACCGCGAAGGCGGACTTTTTGGTTCAGCGTGCACACGGCGGTAATGCCGCGCGAGCGCTCTCACCTCCGGAGGAGCATGGCGAGGGGGTGCTTCCGGATGTACAATCAGCGGGATTGTCTTTTGCTGGTATCGACGCACAGGGCCTCCCGGGTGGGTTGGAAGATTCGATGGGTTTGGCGTTTACGGTCGATTCTTTTACGAGTTTCGAGCCTGTTTACGCGGGGAATTTGTTCGATATGTGGACGGTGCCGGAGTTGAATTTTGACGGTCTATAATTGGTTGGGAGTGGGCTTGTAAAGGAAGATTCACATCTATCAGCTGTCGTCTGTCGTGCATTTATTTTCTCATTTTGGCTTATTCTAGAAGCCTTTCTGGCATGATACCTTGTCTTGTGTTTTCCTTTAATTTGTTCCCTTTTTGAACTGAAAACTCCATACCGAACATATTTGCGAACTTTAGCCGGAAGATAAAAACAACCTCTACATCTGTAACACGCACTAGCACTCAATTAAATATTGCCCAGAAGAATATGATTAGAAAGTGGGAATCAGCCCGTGTCAGCATTTCCCGAGTCGCCACCATTTCGCTAAAACTATGTACATACATAGTATCCTAGGACCGTCATCCTAGCTTCAATCCAGAAAGCAATTGATTCATCTAGATACAAGCTCACATGTATTATTTATCTTGATTACGAGCCCCTCGAGAAGACTAGATAGATGCTCAGATCAAGGATAAACCTGCTGCATATACTAAACGACGATTGATCGTGTGTATGTACTGTGCCATTTCAAAAGTCCGTTCAAGTCACTCTATACCTGGTTAAACACCCTGTCCTTGCGCAACCACCTAAAAGCCATCTATTTCTCTGAATCACGCGTTAATTGACTATAAAATTAAGCTGACAAACCGCCGCTTCCTATTGATCGATCAGTCGATGAATCGCCCACATGAGGATTACGTCAGAATGGTTTCGCAGCCCATGACGTCAAGATTCGGTACTACCTATTGTCCCGAATCCCATTGAACAACTACCTACATTCATGTACAGTTCAAGCAGGCTGAACCCAGTCTCTATATGCTATCTGACTGAACGCTATTAACGAAAACTTCCAAGACCTCACAATTCCCTATACTGTTAGTGCCTGGTTTGCAATTCCATACACTTTTGCTGAACAGAACAGTTTAGAAGAAGATTTCCTTGCCTTTTTTTTTCTTGTTAAAAAAAAAAAAAGAAAGACAGAAAGGAGTACAGAATCAATCTACTTATACATTCACCATACAGAATGTGGAAACGAACTATCCCCACCGTCCGGAGAACCGTCTCCGAGAGGCTACTAGGCACCAGCTCCATCCCCATCTCCAACACCAGTTCTCTCCGCCCCAAAAACCCCATCTTAACGACCCCCCAACACCCCCGGACTCTAAGCACAACACTCTCCCTCCGCAAAGAGAATCCCAAAACATACGACAGCAACGAGCGCGAAAATCTCGACCCGATGAGCAACGAAGTCACGAAATCCGGCACCGACGATGAAGTAGCACGCTCCTCGACCTCCTACGATTCATCAAACACAGCGCCCGAGAATGAGCTCGCAGCGGGCGAACTACAACGCAAAGAGGAAGGGAAGCCTGGGAATCCGCTGGATGTGAGCCCGGCGAATCCGGAGGTTAGTGCGTGGAGGAGGCCGACGGAGGGACAGCCGGAACAGGGGCGTGAGAAACAGCGTGGCCAGACGGGGAGAGGTGCGGTGAGGAAGAATCGGAAGGTGGAGGTTAAGGAGGATGGGTCGCATGTTGCGTATAGATGAGGTATGTTTGTTTGTTAGGTCTATTGGATTATGGGTGTATGCATATGGTTGATGGTTGGCGTTTCTTTCTTTGGCTTTTGCGATAAATGAAGATGGATATCATGATCTAAAGAGAAAGAGATATATATGAATATGATCTGTTTGGTTCTTGAAATACCTAGTGTATGCGTATGATATACATGAGACTCGTAGAACAGTGTACACTGTCGTGAATGGCCGCCTCGCTATAAAGCGGGAGAAACGAAGATGAGGTCACAACGAGGCGAGCAAGAAGGTAGGCCGTTTAGTTAAATAAAGGAACAAAGATTAGCGCCCACTCCTAGCGAACATGAAAACTTTCAAATAGAACAGCAAAAACCCTCAGCTATTTCTGATGGGATGGTGCGCGGCCCGGCGACGCCTCACCCGGTTTGCCACCGCTCATAGTCTGGATGTCCTGCTCCGAGACCACTGCACGTTCCCCCCTCCGTCCTGCGACCTGGTCTTCCTGCCTTGGACTCTGGCTGCGGAATGCAAGCCAGCCACTGCCTATGACAGCGACTATGCTGAATAGCGCTATGTTACGGGACCTGCTGATATTAGATACGAGATAGAAGTTCAATAAAGTTGGAGGCATACCGCACCGCTTGTGGGCGGCCTTGTGTGATTGAGGTTGGCATTTTGTAGGAAACAGTATATAGTAGGAGAATTCAAGAGTATCATTGCTTATTTTGATTGAAGTGACACTTCGACCACGCGTGGTTATATACGGTCGATTTTGTAGACACTGGGTGTACGTCAGTCACCTGTCATTGTCAGACCACTTATGCATCGGTGATATGTTTAATGCTTGGAAAAGCGTTGAAACGGCAATGAAAACCATGGGTCGCGTAAGACATCATGCTGACGTAAGTATAACTTTTTGAACGGAAAGATGGAATTAATGAAGGTGACAATAGTTAACTAGACAGTTAATGTCGGGGCCTAATAAGATAGTTTTGTGCATGGATCAGACACATGAATTGCCTGTCTTTCGTACGACTACAGGCAGATATAGTGCCGTGTTGGATGATCTACTAAGGTATTCAATAGACTTTGCAGTTTATGCTGAATACTGATAAGGATTATATCTGGTAGGTCCTTTCCCTCTAGTTATTTCTTATTTGGATCCACTTTTATCTTAGATCTCGCCATGTATTCATCCCTCGTGATTTCCGTCATACACTGAGTAGACAGCGATCCGCCACAACAGAAGGCCAAATGACCAATATTCTTGTTGAAATTTATTCAAATGCAGGAAATACAGGAGACTATGTGGTTATGGGTCTTTCTATATTTACTTGATTCGAAGTAATGGCTTTGTCATGGTGACATGGTGACAATCTTATGAAGTCATCCACCATCAACCGCATCCAACAATCACCATATATGAATTGCCAAAGTCGCTGAACACCGCCAACCCCAGATCTATCTGCATCAAACCATACTTCACTCCTAGAGTTTATCATGTCTTTATTCATCCGGCAATTCAGGCCCCGCATTCCACGCGGTGTTGCCATCCTACCCCTACTCAATTCCCGGGTTGCTAACGTATTGATAGTTTCTCGCGTACAAGCGGTCGCCATCCGCGCTCAATCATCTCAAGTCGCAAACCCTCGATCCAGCAACCCTGAATCGCAAGCTATCAACGTGTCCCGGGGCAAGGAGTCCCGCTACGAAAGGCGAGGAAGCGACAAGTACGACGGAACAGGTGCATAACGATCCGAACAAGCCGGCGGGAGAGAAGAGACGAAATGTCGAAGAAGCAGGAAGGAGACCAATGGGTCTTGAGGATGAGAAATAGGCGGTTGGGATCTAGACGGGCGTCGTCGATTGGCAGTGTTCGAAGATTGTTGTGTTACTGTCGTTTCGATGGTCTATATAGTGTAATAATAAATTAACGACCGTTTTATGTCCGACTTATATCTGTTGAGCGAGCGCTTTAAAAGCTTTGCATAACTCATGAGTAAAGATTTCTCACCGAAGTAAATCTGATTGCCGGACATTGTTGGAATATATTGGTTAATCAAGGATTGTGACCTAGAGGACTGGCAAAGGAAGAATGAGATGTGCAGGGTAGAAACAAGAAATGACGATAAAGCTTCCGGTGAAAAGTAGGGTTTCTCACTTAACTCATGTAACACCCATCTTTCCCTTGGTCTAGGGTAGTATTTCCAATTCGGATAGACATCTTCATGCTGCGATCCGTACGCATCAGACTACTCCGGATAGTCACACCCCTTACTACTTTGTGATCTAACCTGCTAAGCCAGGGGATTTGGTAGTACGCCCAACAAGGAAGAACTGATATGAATGGTTCTAACGCAATTGCTGATGGAGCAGGCTGACCCCTATTTTGGATTAAGCGAATTTAACTTATGAACAATAGAAACGGAAATCGCAGCATTATGTCCCCAATGTCCCTAGACTACAAAGTAAACTGTTAGAAGGCTAGAATAGTACGACTAGATGAAAACCATGGATTGTTGCTGCCAACTACTATGGATGAACCTTACCGCATATAGTTAAATAGTACGAGAACGACGGCGATCGATCCACAACTCGATTGTGCCGAGGAAGTGAAACGCATCCACAACGACAGTAACAAACCAGGTACCCCGTACTCTCCTACACAAGTAAGCAGCTTGACCTCGCCGCGGGCTCCACTGTCAGCTCTTGGATGATACTGCAAAAAGCAACGTGAATGTCGATCCACAGCTTCAGCTGTACTCCGTATGCTGTGCCTAGTACGAGTACGACTTGGAAATGTCAATCTAGAAGCCTTTTTTCTCTAGGACCTACTACAAATGGTGCACGGAGGGTTCCCGCAAAGTTACTATTTAAGACGCAGCACCCCGAAGGTATGTGAAGAATCAAGAATTTGGAAAACCACAAGAATCCACTCCTTCTTGTACAATGCGTTTGTCTCTCTTCCAAGTCGCCCTCTCGGTTTCCTCGCTGAGTGGTGGCCTTGTTGCGGCCTCTCGTGCTTCAGAGTGCAAATGTGTAAGCACTCTATGCTCTCTCCCTTTGTCTTGCGTTCATGCTCATGGTTCTATTCTACAGAGTCCGTCTGAGCCATGCTGGCCATCATCAGCTGAATGGGCGTCTCTTAACGAGACTCTTTCCGGACGTTTGATGAAGACCGTGCCACCCGCCTCGGCCTGCTACAAATCCGAAAGCAACTACAATGCGACAGAATGCAAGCGTATTGTTGAAGAGTGGACCACATCCGTCTTTCACTCTTCTAGTCCGTTTAGTGTTCTGGACCCGATCTGGTCCGGGGACGCCTGTCCTCCTCTGTACCCGAATGGCACCGGCATCACAGGAGACCCTCACGCGGCCTCCAAAGGATGCGGATTGGGAAATCTCTCGCCTTACGTGGTAAACGCCACCTCTCCAACTCACGTGCAGACTGCGTTGCGGTTCGCCAGGGAGAATAATCTCCGCATCAATATCAAAAATACTGGACATAAGCCTGAGAAAAGGTGAGTGGGGTCACTTTATTCTTTTACCACGATAAACAATATGGTAGATGCTAACGTCATGCATAGTTCGGCGTATGGTAGCTTAAGGTATTTTTTCCTTTCCACTCTTACCCGAGCCTCCAATGTGCGAATTCGCTAATATTCGCAGTATCTGGACACATAACATGAAGGAATTCAAATTTCACAAGTCGTTCAAAGCATGCGAGAGCTCCGAGCCTCAGATGGCGGGTACCGTTGGAGCAGGAGTCCAAGATGGCGAATTGTTCGAGAAGATGGCAAAGCATAACGCCATTGCCGTTGGTGGCACGAACTCGGTAATAAACTCCCTTCGTTGTAAACTTGAACTACCTCCTAATCTGATGCAAACTAGGATGTCGGAGTCGTCGGATGGGCCCTTGCCGGTGGCCACGGATTCGCCACGGGTCAGTACGGCATGGGAGCCGATTCCATTATCGAGGCGGAACTCGTCACGCCTGAGGGAGAGGTCTTGACAGTCAACGAGTGCCAGTACCCCGATCTGTTCTGGGCTATTCGTGGAGGAGGCGGCAGTACCTTTGGCGTGGTTCTTACGGTCACCGTCAAAGCTCATCCCATGCCTTCTGTCGGTATCGTGAATTTCGACGTGTCGCCGCGAAACCACACTTCTCCTAAACAGTGGTGGAACACCGTCGCCAGTCTGCATAAGGAAATGGCAGAGCTGCAAGATGCTGGCTACGCTGGGTACTACACGATCAGCGGGCCCCCTATGCTCTTCCACAACACCATCCTAGCATACAATGTCAGCAGCGCTGAGGAAGCGAGGAAGCTGGTCCAGCCGTTGGAAAAAGCACTCAATCGAGCCAATTCCACCGTCAAGACGGAGATTTCTGCGCTTTGGACCGAGACTTGGTACGAGCTGATTGAGAAACTGGGGTCATTGGCGGACGCAACCGATGTGGGCACTAAGCGTAGCGCTAGAGCTTCTCGACTTGTAACGCGAAAAGCTATAGAAGACACAGCGCTTTTTGCGCAAACGTTGGAAAAGATTGGTCCTCAGTTTACCGAACCAAAGGTATGTTGCGGAACTCACTAAAGCCTATCTGAATATTACGAATCCTGACGAATACTTCAGAACGGTGTTTCAAACCCGTCTATGTCAGGAACTATGACCGTGGGCAAAAAACCAGTAGACAATGCACTCAACCCCGCCTGGCGCGATACTGTCGTCCACTTGATTACAGGGCAGAAATGGGATGACACTCTGCCGGAAAAGATTGCCAATGAGACCCTTCATGATATGACCTATGGCAAAGGGTATGCCCTCCGGCAATTAGCACCAGACAGCGGAGCCTATATCAATGAGGTATTCTAGTCTCAATATATTCGATTTTGACAAGCAAGCTAATCGATCATTTCAGGCAAATCCCTACGAGCCCAATTGGCAATGGTCCTTCTGGGGACCTAATTACCCTCGTCTACATGCCATCAAGCAGAAATACGACCCTAACAACCTCCTTTGGTGTCGCACTTGCGTTGGCAGTGAGCAGCTCGTTCAACAACAGAATGGAAGCCTGTGCAAAAACCTGTAAAAAGTCAGGATCTTTTTGTGCTCAAAGAGGCCTTCTCGGTCCGATCTACTATTGTCACCACTCACTCTCCTGACCTTGATAACCAAGGCCGAAATTTCCTATCTTCTGTCTTTCTTTACACGATCTTTATTAAGTAATCTTCTCTTATATATCTATATTCTTCCCTATTATTTCATTGAAATTGAATTCTCTCCTATGAAGTGTCTATTTTTGCCATTAAGGTCTTACAGTTCAGCGGGGATGGATTGGGATCAGGTCCGAGACAACTAGAACACGATGACCCAGGATCACATTCCAGACATGATTATATCAACCAGACAATCCACAAAATCACCCCCACCATTAGATAGTTATAAGATAGGGTTCCAAGACAGCTCTATGTCATGATCGGCATCTAAGCACCATCGTCACTACACATATATCAAAAGAGATATAATATGAATAACCAGTAACCTCCGCAGAACTACTCGTACAACATCAACACTCACATCAGCCATGACGTCGCGCCCCCCTAAGCCCACCACCTCCAGCAAACACAAAAGCAAAACCCAAGCCCAAGACCAGATCACAAACTTACAAACAAGTCGGCGCCACCGACACCTTGCAGGATCCAAGACGCCGCCTAAACCATCACCCGGACAAGTCATCTCCGCTGCCACCGCCAACCCCAACCCGTCGGGCATACGCTCTCCGACCAATCCCATCTCGCGCATGACCTGAAAAAGCCCTCCCTAACTACCACCCAAGACATTTCCTTGTCCCGGACGGGGATCGTCGTGCACGCCACGATGCTACTAACCTGCTTTCCTTAGGCGGAGAGGGAAGGTTGTTTTTGACGACATCGGCTGTTCTGAACGCTGTTGTCTACCGACCTACCTACTTCGTGGCTTGTCATGGCTTTTTGTTCATGGGGCCGCCCTAGACGGATGATTCGTATCGCGTCTCGTCTTGGCTTGACTTGTCCCTCCGCTTGTGTTTGTCTTGTCGAAAGCCTCGATGCTACTTCGGACCGCATGGGTGTGACTACGTACGACTTGGCTCATGGGAATAAGGTCTACCCCATTCGCCAAGTAAGCGCCAAGAGGGTCGCGGTCTTTGGGAGCTTCCTTCTTTATCTCCACCCCTCTCGAAACTCGCTAGCTAACCAAATAAGTAGGTAGGAAAATCGGTGTAGCTACCCCGGCAAGAGCAACTCGCAGGTCGGAGCGTCAGATGGGATGCCCCTTACGTGCGGCCCAGAGAGGGTCCATCCGCCAAGCCTACGGGGGAGGCTGTGCAAAGCTTGGAAAGCTGCACCTGTGTCCGGGGAAGGTGGTACGGTACATACATACATACGTCTGGGGTAGGTAATGGGTCCCGGTCTGGCCTCCTGGCATTTACTTTATTGATTTAACTTCTGGCTTTGGCTTTCTGGATCTGGCTTGTCCGCCCCTTTGACTGGACCAAGTCAGGCCGCTGAGCCCGCGCGGCGAGAGGACAATTATGGCGTGATGTCTTGGGCATGGTAGTTACTTTGCCGTGGCGGGCTATTTTCTTGTTCTTCTCGGTCCTCCTTCTTGGTGAGGAGGGCTTGGGTGTGGTTATGGCGGAGGGGGAGACGTGTTGGCATGGCTGGGCTGGCGCTCTGGGCGTCTTCTTGTTGTTGAAGTGGCGGGGTGAGATGCTACTCTCTTTCTTTCTGGGGTTGTATGCTGTATGTAATTGCTTTTGAATTATTGGAAGAGAGATGGAGAGTCGGGGAAGGATGTGTGCCAATACTCAAGTCATTGTTGATCTTGATCTGCTTGGTCTTGGACCGGGTGTTTACGGAGGATGTGTGAAAGAGACTGGTCTGTTTGGTTTCTATACCGTATCTATCTGTTTGCTGGTCTTTGGTCTCCTTAATATCCCCGCTGTGGATCTGACAGGAGCGTGGGTGCTGATCTGGGGAAGGTATGCGGGGTGCGTTTCCCCGGCCTCGTTGTACTGGGGTAGATGCATACATGCTCCGTCCATGCAGATGAGGTGCAATGGATATGACTTGCTCCGAGAGGGAGGCTGGTGTTGGGTATAAAGACCCTCCCCTGCTTCCAGATACAACGTACTTATTCATTCATCTCCTATCCCTCTACCCCCTTCAACCACTACCCCGGTCTTTGGCCAGTATACTGCACATCATGGTCTCAATCCACAACCCCAAATCCCCCCCTGAACTCCCCGATTCCAAAGAGGACCCCAAGCCCTCAACCCTTCACCGCGAATTCACCATCGATGAAGACAACAACAAGAAAGTCGCCCGCTCCGATGAAGACGAAGAAGGCGGCGTCTTCACCTCCTCCACCGGCGGCGACTACTCCGGGGCCCAGAAAAAGACTGATCCTGTAGAGATCAGACTTGTTCGGAAACTGGACCTCTGGATTATGCCGACCCTGTGGGTTATGTACTGGTTGAACTATCTGGATCGGAATGCGATTGCCCTGGCCAGGTTGAATGACTTGGAAGAGGATCTGGGTTTGTCGAGCTCGCAGTATCAGACTTGCGTGTCGATTTTGTTTGTGGGGTATTTGCTAGGGCAGGTTCCTAGTAGTATGTTCTTTTCCCTTTTCCTACTTTTTCTTCTTTGAAGCTTGGTGGTAGTTGAGAGTGGAGTTGTTGGTTTGTTTGAGAGAGGCTGACAACGGTAGATATGATTTTGACTCGAGTTCGACCGTCACTCTACATGGCCGGATTCATGGCTCTCTGGGCTATCGTCAGCGCGTTGACTGCACTGGCCAAAGACTTTAAGGGCCTGTTGCTAGTCAGGTTCTTCCTCGGAGTATCCGGTACGTCCTCACCTCCTCAACAACCTTAACCCTAACTAATCCCCCATTTTCCATACTAAAACCCATATAGAAGCCCCATACTACCCCGGCGCCCTCTACATGCTCTCCATCTTCTACACGCGCAAAGAAATCGCCACCCGCATCTCCATCCTCTACACGGGCAACATCCTCGCAACCGCCTTTGCCGGGCTCATCGCCGCCGGCATCTTCCACGGCATGGACGACCTCGCCAATCTAACCGGCTGGCAATGGCTCTTCATCCTCCAAGGCGCCGTCACCTTCGTCATCGCCATCCTCTCCATCTTCACGCTCCCCGACGACCCGCTTAAAACCCGCTGGTTGACCCCAGAGGAGCGGGAACTCGCGCACGCACGTATCGTCGCGGATACCGTCGGCGCGAGACACCAGACGAGTACCTTCGCGGGGCTGAAAGAGGCCGCGCGGGATCCGAGACTGTGGCTGTTCGCGTTCATGCAACATATGCATCTTGCTGCGAATGGGTTTAAGAATTTCTTCCCGACGGCGGTCGAGACGCTCGGGTTTAACACGACCATCACCCTCGTCCTCACGTGTCCGCCATACCTCATCGCGGGACTAGTCTCCGTCTACTGGAGCTGGAGTTCAGGCAAGTACAACGAGCGCACATGGCATATTACATCTGCCAAGGCGGTCGCGATCGTGGGGTTCGTGTTGGGCTGCGCGACGCTGAATACAGGCGCCCGGTACTTTGCGATGGTGGTGTTTGCGATCGGTACGTATGCGGTGAATAGTATCGTGCTGGGGTGGGTGTCGAGTACGTGTGGGCAGACGAAGGAGAAGAAGGCGTCGGCGTTGGCGATTGTTAATACGATTGCGAATGTGTCGTTTATCTGGACGCCGGTGAGTTTGCGCTTTTCTTTCCCCTTGCTGGATGTTTGTGTATGGGGAGTTGGGTGGAAGGATGTTGGGCTAACGGTTGACAGTATTTGTGGCCGTCGTCTGATGAACCGCGCTATACGATTGCCATGTCGTCGAGTGCGGCGTTCTCGGTGGCGTGTGCGGCCAGTGCGTGGGCGATGAAGTTCTGGTTGATTAGGGAGAATCGGAAGATTCGGCAGACGAATGATGAGTCGGCGTTGTATTATGCCTACTAGCTGGGATGGGCTGCAACAACATACTATCTATTGAGCAGATGAATGAGAATATGAATGTGCACTCCAGGTTCTTTCAAACCAAGTCAAGCGATAGAATATGCCAATACGTACACCAACCCTGCTCACTCGACTTCAAGAACCCGTTCACCCAACACCGGGAAAACACTTAAGATGCCAGCCTCCTCAACGTGAAAATTCAACCCCACAATCACTTGATTATCCGGAAAATTCCATTTCAAAACCTCGTCATTGGGGCTCTCAATCTTGAGCTGTCTTTTCGGCTTCGCCAGATGCAGGATGCGATCATGATTGGTGAAGAACTGCAATCGGAAAGTTAGCACTCAACCCAAGCAGATTGTAGGAAACACCAGTTTACTTACCCGAAACCTGTGCTGCCCTAAGGTCGGACTTTGCCAGGTATCACTGCCGATGATCGTTTCACCCTGTTGCAAGCGCAAGGTATGCGGCTTGGGGCCTTTGATGCAGTCCAGCTGGTCAGAGCATGCGACTGTCTGCTGGCTTGCATCGGTGAACAGGAACTCAAGTCTTCTGCAAACTATCTGAGGATCGAGGTCGAAGCTTGCTTTGATCTCAGCAATATCCCTGCTGTTCAGGTCGACAAACACGGCCCAGACCTTTCTTGGAAGAGGAAGCGGGGGAAGAGGGGGGTGCTCCGGATCGTAATCTTTGAGTACTTCCCTAGTGGCACTCTGGGCCCAATACGCTTTATAGTTAGCCTGACTATAATGCATTTGACTATCCGGGGGCCTTGTTTGCGACACAGTAGCCATGCCGCGTGCTGTACCCGGCGATAAATCCGCGGTAAGGAGTCCGAAGCCAGTAATTGTGCCCTCCTGCTGCTCGTTAGCGCTTCGGAGCCAGACGCTTCCATAGAGATTCAACAAGGCAAACTAACCATGAAGTGTCCACACATTCCAACTACATTAAATTGCTGGTGGGTTGTTTCCAGCCCTTCAAGCCGGAACAGATATATTTCACCCGTATCACTCCAGGACCCAAGCTTGAAGCGCGGCTCAAAGGGGCTGTCGTTTGTAAGAATGCCCAGTCCGCAAATTCTCTTTATATACCCGTTCCGATTTTGGTATCGCTCAGTATACAGCGAGAACCCGTGGATTTTTGCCTTTGGGGGAAAGAGAACACTTTGCAGCGAGGGATATCGATGCCCCAGCAGCCGGGGAGAGCGCTTCCCCTTGAGTGCAAATTCAATTCCAGCAATTATTGTACTCTCCGGCCTGAAATATATCGTAATACTGCGTATATCAGGTGACTCGTGGATCTCTCGAATAAAGAAAGTCTCGGCCTCCTCTTCGTAAGCCTGAAAATCTCGAAAGTAGGGGGTGATGACTTTTTGGAATGTGCGGGACCTGAGCCCCGGCGAAATGGGATTCTTTCCAACAATGGATATGACGGAATTCGCTTGCACACTTTCCACAATTTCTTCGCAGCACATCCAGATCCTGTGGAGGTTCTGGAGACCAATTCTCTTCCCTTGGGTGCGATAATCGTCATACATCAGATCCCGGCTTGGGATTTTGGTAGAGGTCGATCTGAGCTTTCTCAGAAGCTTCTTGTATTTAATTGGCCGAGCGGTCTGTTTCAGAACCCGGTTCAATTCTGGCCACACTGGTAGAAGCCATGGCATATGAAGAAGCATTCGTGATTCCCAGAAACTCTTCGGTAAGTCGGAGGCAAAGGACTTGAATGCCAGACTTGCGGTTGCTAATCCAAGGGCCGCCTTGGATGGGAGGAGCTGTAGAATCATGCAGCGCAGTTCCATTGGGAAGCGCAAAAACGGATCCTTGTCCTTTGTCGCGGCCGTGCCTGTCGTTGTCAGTCCCCTGATTCCAGGATGCTCTCTGCCAAAGCACTCCGAGACAAACAGTCCAAAGTCAATCATCATAGGGTCGGCAACAAGTCGCTAAGTCATCATAATTAGGTTGATATCAATCGAACACGCGTTCTCATATGGCAACTCACCTCCCACGATTTTATAGGCTCCCAGGAATTCCAGACCTGAAACTGTTCTGTGTCAAGGTAACCACCGCAATTCCAATAAGGCCTTCGAGTCCGAGAGAGCGGGATACTCTCCTTAATGGCAAAAATGAGCTCCTGGATATCGACCCCCCTTTCACTGGCCAGGGATTCATGGGCGGTATCGAGAATGTTCCAGCATGACTCGTGGACAGGGAATGCGTTGTTGTCGCGAACGTCTCTGTCTGACAACCCTGTACGCTGGTCAAACTTGCCCTGTGAGGAACAGATTAACAATTGGTCCGCCGAAAGACTGGCACTGAAGCTACTTACTGCTTTTGTGAGATAATACCCATGGTCATGGTATTCGTCATCACTTTGAGGATCCAGCATTTCGGACTCAACATATACCATCCGTCCACACGTTAACCACTAATACCAGTCTCCTATCAGCAATCCGACATTTATTCCTTAGGGTGGTGTGCTTACCTCAAGCTGGTTCTCGCCCAATATATGGGCATCATAACCATAGCGTATGTCACAATGCCAGATGTGCTTTCTTCCATAAAGATGAAATGTATCATTATTATCTCGATCGACACCGCCACACGTACAATCATCGACTCGTAGCTCTAGAGTTATAGTCTGCTTTTCCCGAGTAGCTGCTGTGGATCCACGTAAGCTTCCATTAAAGAGAGGGCCGCCACATATGCTACAGTGAAAGTTATGGCCTCTGCTATGGTTTGTTGTCAAAGACATTGAGAGCACCAACAGGGATTGTGGATCTAAAGATAAGCGTTACAAACAGTGAGAGATAAGGCAAAGGTTTTGAAAAGGAGAGATGGGGCTTAAAGAGATATGATTGGTGTGATTGAGTATTTTGTGACCAAGGAAACTGATAGAAAGGGGTAAACAAAACAGGAAACGAGGACGGAATGCCAGGTCTTTTTATGTAAATGGTGATGAGATACAGTTGGATATTTTGTTGAGCTTGGTAGTTTCACTTGGATTGAATTGTCAAAGGAAAGTCCCTGCACTATGCACTGGAAGCAATCGTTAACAGTGAAATGTATCTGTGTCAATTTAGCATCCGCGGTCCACACTCCAGCAGAATAAATGAATATATCGCTTATAAATTGCGGAGATTCAAGTTCACGCAAAATCCGCGAGCTCGTTCTTTGGAACAAGCGACTCGTGTACTCCCCTCTCGTTTGCCTGGGATTGTTTCCACGCCCACGCTTCGTCTTTCTGCGGCCCATTGCCGGCCCCATTCAACACATTCACGACGTACTTTCCAATTGTTGGCAAGAACTTGTAGCTGTGAAATGAACCACCAACCGCAAGATACAAATTTGCCAGATTTGGATCAGGGTGTCTTGTGATACGAGGATGTTGGTCCGAAGAAATCGAATCCCAGCAAATCCGGTAGTAATCCGGCCGCCGGCCATTATCCACGAGCTGCGGGAGTCGCGCACGAATCTGCGGTATTGAGTCTTCCTGGAGCTTCTTCGGAACTTCCCACTGACTTTGTGATGATGGGACGGAGATTCTGTGACCAGATGGAGTTTGAACGGTGCTTTTGAATGAGGTCGAGAAGGTGAATTTGAGAACTCCTGTTTCGGTTGGAGGAATCACCTCACCTACGATCGTTAGCTATAAACGGAAAGTTGATCATCGACATACCTAATCCTCCGTAAACAAACACGGGAAGCTGATTATAAACTTCCTTCTCCGGCTCTGACAGCTGAAAATGAGCAACTGAGACCCCAGTAGCAGAGACTTGACTCTCCACTCTCTCAGCCTCGGCCAGACCCAGTTCATCTTCCACCGAAGACATCAATTGGCTCGTCCAGGCCCCCGTCGCCAGAAGAACCTTGTCAGCTTTGTAGACGCGACCCGACTCAGTCTGGACCCCCTCAACCCTCCCATCCCCCAGCAATATCCTCTTCGCCTCCCCAACCTGATAATCAACCCCCAGGTCAACGGCCTCCCTCGCCATAACCTGTAACGCCTGTCCGGCATCAGCCCACCCCGCCGAGGGATTATAATAAAACGAGCCAAACGGCGAACAATCCGTTCCACGAAGCATGCTCCATCGCTTCCGTACTTTATCCTCTGTCAGATCCTCAATAACGTCTTCGCGCCCGCTGTTGCGGAAATTCCGCCTTATGCGCGTCGGCACGTCGCTATCTTTCTCGTCCATGGCAATCCATCCGCTTTGGTGGTAGACCCCGGCGTCGCGAAAAAAGGGGAGGGTTTTCCAAGCTGAGATGGCTTCGAATCCTAGGTCCATGTACAGGGGGTTGGAGTAATCTGCTCGGATGATCTTGTTGATGTCGGTGGATGCCGCGGTGGATGATGGAGGGTCGGCACGGTCGAGAAGAGTGATGCGAGCTGGATTGGCGGTGTTGAGAGCGAGATGGTATGCTGTGCTGACGCCGAAGATACCAGCGCCGACTATGAGGATGTCTTCTTCCATTGTGGGATGGTCTTTTGTTGATGACGTTGTTTGGGTGAGGAAGCGGGGAACTGGTGAGGGGATCTGGAGGTCAGGTCTCTCTAACAGATAGCGTTTGGGATCTTTTGTGAGCACTCCAGAGATAAGAAAACCAGCACGATAATTGTAACAGTAGATAAATGGATGGCTTTGAATGTCTAGACTGGATGCATGAATTGTATCGATTGATGTAGGATGAAAGAGGCCTTCTTGGCGCTGCATACATGGAAGTTCCCTGTCTTGGCATTGACACCTCAGGCATCTACGCATCCCCGGTGTCCTTCCTTTATATAGTCCTCATATATTGCATCAAACTATGAGAATCATCCAAAATTAAGGATAGAATATCTCTCCTTGTTAACACGGGCTTAAAAATTGTCCGTTATCGGCCAGTCAACCTCTAGCTCAGCCAGCCTTTCCATCCAAGGAACCAACCGACATCGCGACATCACAGCAGAACTAAAAATAGGCCACTACCAGGAAGAGCAACAGATAACATTAAGCAGTTCAGCCACGTCCAGACAAAGCCATTATTCACCTCTGCAGAGCCACATATCGGGCTGATATAAGCCTCCCTCGGTGTGGTAGAGTTCGTCAACCGAACCTTATCTCTCGTTCCTCGCACAACCTTATATTTCTAGTTCGTATTCATCATCATTATTCCATCGCTGGTTCACGTGTATTCATTGGCTTCTATCTTGTAAGGAGGTGGACTTCCATGAATAGCCCAAGTGAACTCCTCCTGCATACGAGAAACTATCCCATCTCAAAGTACCCACTCACCTATTCGGGCCATCGCAGTCACAGCCTCCACCCACCAAACAACAGCAACCACCTTGATCTCAGCCCACGGCCAAAATGCCCACCCTCTCCACCCTCCTAAACTGCATCCCCGCCTCCTCGCCCTCCTGTCTTGGCTCCCTCAACCAAGAAAGAATCACAATCACGCAACACCAGCCCCTCTGCCCCTGCCCCAACAAACTCAGCCCCGTGAGCCGTATCCGCGCCGCCCAGATCATCCGCACCGGGGACGCGCTCTTCGCTGTCGAGGCGCCTCTGAGGCAGTGCCTGACGCAGTTGGTGCCGTTGATGCTCTGTGAGAGCGAGCATCGGGGAAAGCTTGGGGAGGAGCAGTTGTTAGTGCTATGGTGGTTGAAGATCTGGGCGTGTAGGGATAGCGAGGTTTATTGGAGGGAGGGGGTGGATGTTTTTAGGGAGTTGGGGTGTTTGGAGATTTTGAATGGGGAGTGGGAGGTGGAGGTGGAGGATGATGATGATGATGGTGATGGAGACAATGGGCTTGAGGAGATTGAGGAGATTGAGGAGATTGAGGAGATTGAGGAGATTGAGGAGATTGAGGAGATTGAGGAGATTGAGGAGATTGAGGAGATTGAGGAGGAGATTGAGGAGGAGATTGAGGAGGAGATTGAGGAGGAGATTGAGGAGGAGATTGAGGAGGAGAGGAGGGATGCGCCGGGTTCGACTTCAGTTTCGGCTTCGAAAGCAACGAGTTCTTCGCAGTCGGTGTCGCTCGCTAGCTTACCCACTGCCACTTCCACCTCTACTCCTGCTGCTGCTGCTGCTGCTGCTGGTCATGGCGATGACAACATATCCCCATCCAGCTCAACCTCCACCCACAAAACAACATCCAACATCTCCACCCTCCTCTCCCGTCTCCTGACCCCCGACCAACTAAAAGAACACCAAATGCAACATCTCGCATCCACCCCCATCACCAACACCAAAAACAAACGTAAACACCCCCAAGTGCCTAAAGTCGGCACACCAATACCCGTCGCGCGCACCATCATCGCAAACCACCACGGTCTGGATAGCAACCACGTCCTGCCCAAACTGCCCGTCCAAGGGGAGTGCGGGATCTGTTTATATGACTTCCGCGTGGCAGGGGGATCAGATGCTCGGTTTGCGGTGATGTTTAGTCCGATTATACATGATCATGATCATGATCATGGGGCGGATACTTCTAGGGAGAGGGAGAAGAAGAGGAAGAGGGAAATGGCGACGACGACGAGCAAGATGAGCAGAAACGGGGAGGAGTCCGAGGTTCAGACTCAGACTCAGAGTCTGAATAAGGAAGAGCTCTGGCCTGGATATGACTTCACGCGATTGATCTGGTGCAAGGGGAATTGTGGGACGAGCTATCATAAGGAGTGTATGGGTGAGTGGATTCATATGATGCGGACTGCGAAGAAACCGTACAAGCCTAGTTGGCCGACTTGTCCGAGTTGTAGGATGGATTGGGTTTATTAATTTACTTCACTTTACTAGGGGAGTTTTAGTCAGTCTGTGGCTTTTTGGTTGTTGATTGCGTTCTAGGTTCCGATGCGATGCATGTTGAGGTAGGTAAATGAGCATAGGCGTTAGGTTCTCGTAATATTCAAATAATCTATTCTCGATACAATTTGAAGAGAGGCTTTTAATACTTCACGTCTATTCCCACATACTCTTACACTTGAATCTCGCTCAGTGCAATGAAAAAGCATTCTTAGGACTATCACAATCGAGCAGCCTTTTTCTCTGTCGTCTGGTTCAACCAGAACTCGATGGTCCGCACGAGCCCGTCGATCTCCTGCATGGTATTCCCGGCATGCAGACACACCCGCACCCGCTCCTTGCCTGCAGGAACGGTGGGCGACATGATGGCCCGCACCACGAACCCGGCGTGTTGACACACGGCCGCCAATTCACGCGGGACCGGGCTGCGCAGCGAAAATATCGGCGAGCTGGGGAAATGGTCGACTTCGAAGATTGCCGGGTCCCAGGAGTCCAGCTCCCCGAGGCGGCTTCGGAGGTACAGGATTAGTTCTTGGAGCTTGTCCTGGAGCTAGTAATATCTGTTAGTCAATGTTTCCTTGATGGTCAAGATACTTGGTCTTACATGTTGGGTTTTCCCCTCGGATAGAAGCTCGTAGGCTGTGCGGATGGACGCTAGGAATGGGAATCCCATCGCAGTGGTGTAGATCAAACTACGAGCGTAATTGATCAGGTAGTCTCGAGTATCCGTACAGCAGAGTACAATAGCTAGCGATAGAAATTAGTCTTTCCTCAGTCACACCAGCAGCGAGAACTTACCACCATGACTAGCCAACGCTTTCCCGAATGTATGAACCCGTATGAACATGCGGTCTTCCAGGCCCAAATCCTGAACGACACCAGCTCCGCGAGGGCCAAACGCCCCCGTGGCATGCGCTTCATCCACGATGAAATACCCATTGCCACCAGTAAGCAGTCGGTCCACGATCTGCACAAACTCCTGGATCGGCGCAATGTCACCGTCCATGCTGTAGATCGATTCCACAGCAATGAAGACATTGCGAGTGCCATTCTGAATCAGCGGGTCGCTGTCAATCTCAGACCGCAGTACCTCCTCGAAGCTTTCAGGCGAGCTGTGGGAAAATTGCACTCGCTTCCCCGCGCGCGATAAACGCATGCCTTCTCGCGCACTGGCGTGGATGAGCTCATCGTACACGATCAGATCCCCCGGCTGCGGGATGCAGGACATGACGCCGACATTGGCGTCGAAGCCCGAATTGAAGAGCAGGCCTTTGGGCGCGCCATGGAACTCGGAGATGAAGTTTTCTAAATCCTCGGCGTAGGTGGAGTTACCGTCCAAGAGCCGTGACCCCCCGCTGGCAAACGGGTATGAAGAGGGCGCTTGCTGGAGGTGCTCTAGCAGACGTTTTCGATATGCCGAGGACGTGGACAGTGATAGAAAATCATTGGACGAAAAATCCACCGATGATTGCGGTAGCACGGTGAGTCTGCGACGAGAAGCCTTTAGCTCCCTGCGGTGCAGAGCCTGCCGCAATGAGTCACGTAAACACTTAGGCGATGGACGATCCATTTGTTTACGTTGTCTATACTGGCGGGGTTTGTTGGTGCGGGGAATAGGGACGATCTCAGAGGACGTTCCGGGACCAACAGAATAAAACGGAAGGGATCAAATAAATGCAACAGACATAGCGTCTGTCAGTCTAACGGGGGGGGGGGCACTGCCATTATCACCATCCACCACACCGGGGCGTGGAGCCCGGGAATTTCACGTCGAACATGAGTAGAGTGGATCGGTTCGCGGCACACGAGCGAGCAAGGCACAGGTCAGTGGTGGCTTATTTTGGCCATTTCGGCTATCCTTAGACCCTAGTTTGTTCTAGTGTCTGTCGGGGGAAAGTCGAGGGCGTTGAAAAGACATTGAGACCCACGGCGGAGCGTCGTCAGGAACAGCGAAAAAGAAATAAAAATAAAAACAGTTGGGGAGGCGGTTGCTGCCTGAATGCCTGGCGTGGCGGGCCCCAAACGAGCCTCGGTCAGCCATGGTTTCTCCTCCGGGCTCGCCGCTTAAGTACAAGCTCCGTCCTAATCTAAGTTCTACTATAGTAACCATTGCATTGGATCCTTTCAATTACACGATTGACCGTCCCATTTCACTCTGTCTAGCTGAACGGCCATGGCCCCCGTGGGAGCTGCCCTCTGGCGTTCGTTGCGCGCTCATCAGGTCTACGGAGCCAACACTGACGTAGGCAAGACCATCGTCTCGACAATCCTTTGTAATGCCGTCCAACGTCAGAAAGCGCCGGGCAAAGCGGCATTCCTGAAGCCAATTTCGACGGGTGCGTTGGACGACGCGGACGACCGGTAAAGTGGGCCTGTCCGCGCAGAAATTTTTTTCTATTGACAAGGATTGTAGACATATTCAACGCTACGCGGCCGGGGTTGCGACCAAGTGTCTGTACCAATTCGATGAACCGGTCAGCCCACACATTGCGGCTCAGCAGAAGAATTTTACTGTATGATGGCCCCCTCTTCATGGACGGGGCGGACGCAATGCTTACCTTTGTTCCATCAGATTCCGCGCGACGATGATATCATCGCCTCTGTCCATAAGACGCTCTCCGGCTGGGCTGGGAGCGACGTGAACTTCGCACTGGTAGAGACCGCTGGCGGTGTCCATTCGCCGGGCCCCAATGGCAACTCCCAGGCTGATCTATACCGACCACTCCGGCTGCCCATCGTGCTGATTGCGGACTCCCGTTTGGGAGGCATCTCCTCGTCTATCTCGGCGTATGAGTCACTGCTGCTTCGAGGTTACGATATCCACTCTGTCCTACTCTTCCGCGATGACTACTACCAGAACCATGAATATCTGCACTCGTACTTCCAGAAGAAGAGCATTCCGCTTGTTCCGTTAACTCCGCCTCCGTCCAAGCCGACGTCACTGGACGCCGAATCCTCGGCACGAGATGAGGACGCCATGGCGGCCTACTACGGCCATGTTTCGCAAACCACGGACATTGAAGGCCTGCTGGATCAGTTGACTGCCAAGAACATCGAGCGGATCGACCGGTTGGAGGCCATGGCCAGCCGCGCTCATGACACGATTTGGTACCCGTTCACACAGCACCAGGGCATGGCCCCTAAGGATATCACACCAATTGACTCGGCTTACGGTGATTTTTTCCAGACCTTCTCGAAGACTGACAATTCAAGCCAAGGTAAACTCCAAGCTACCTTTGATGGTTCCGCCTCGTGGTGGACGCAGGGATTAGGGCATGGAAACCCGGACCTATCCTTGTCGGCGGCTTACGCTGCGGGCCGGTATGGACATGTGATGTTCCCCGGGAACATCCATGAGCCGGCCCTGTCGCTGGCGGAATTGTTGATCCAATCAATTGGAAACCCGCGTCTCAAGAAGGTTTTCTACACGGACAATGGCAGTACCGGCATGGAGGTAGCCGTAAAGATGGGTCTTCGGGCGGCATGCGACCGGTACGGATGGGACGCCAGCAAAGAGCAGATTAGCATCCTGGGTCTCAAGGGCAGCTATCATGGCGACACTATTGGCGTTATGGACTGTTCCGAGCCTTCCACCTTTAATCAGAAGGTGGAGTGGTACCGTGGTCGAGGATATTGGTTTGATTTCCCTCTAGTGAAAATGTCCCAGGGTGTTTGGAAGATCGAAATGCCAGCAGATCTCAAGGAATCGCTGGGTCCAGATCTCGAGCTCCCATCTCTGAACTCTGTCTTTGATGTGGAAGAGCGGGTGCGTTCTGATGCTGGACAGCGCTACAAGGAGTATATTCGCAGTACCATCGAGACACTGGTCCGTCAGAAAGGAATGAAATTTGGTTCTCTCATCATGGAGCCGGTCATCCTAGGCGCCGGAGGAATGCTGTTTTGGTAAGTCATCGATCAAACCTCAAGATCAACTGTCTAACGAACTCTCCAGCGATCCTCTTTTCCAGAGATGTCTCGCCGACGTTGTCCGTGATCATCCCGAGCTTTTTGCGACTTCAGCCCCCGCAGCGCAGACGGAGACGTCATGGTCTGGGCTGCCGATCATCCTGGACGAGGTCTTCACCGGGCTTTACCGTCTTGGCCGCAAATCATCGGCCTCCTTCTTGAACATCGATGCCGATATCGCAGTCAACGCCAAACTGCTCACCGGCGGGCTCATCCCGCTGTGCACCACCATGGCAAGCAGGGAGATCTTCGAGGCCTTTTCCAGCCCGGAGAAGAGCGATGCGTTACTTCATGGACATAGCTACACTGCCCATGCCGTTGGCTGCCAAGTGGCCGTGGATTCCCTGCGGACCATGATGAAGATGGAAACCGGTGGGTCGTGGGACGAGTACCG
Source organism: Aspergillus ochraceus (assembly GCA_004849945.1). Classification (NCBI taxonomy): domain Eukaryota; kingdom Fungi; phylum Ascomycota; class Eurotiomycetes; order Eurotiales; family Aspergillaceae; genus Aspergillus; species Aspergillus ochraceus. The sequence goes on along the minus strand of SSOS01000007.1, from coordinate 1,484,612 downwards.
CGCGGATTGGCAAGTACCGGAGGGCGCTGGTCGCGACGGGAAGTCACCCGAGGTCTGGAGCGCGTGGTCTCACCGGCTGGTGCACGATCTATCGCATGCAGCTAGCGTTGACGGGGTATTTTCCGTGGGAACCGTCCTGAGTATCGAATTGAAAGATCTCCACGGAGGAGGTAAGTCTAGAAATCCAGTTTTCGATTTGTGGCCGACCCCAGCCGACTAACATGTGACGTCTCCACCGCGTTAGGCTACACGTCGACGGCAGCTCGAGGTCTCCAGGAGAGACTGGCGGCAGGCGGACCGACGTTCACCGTCCATTCCCGAGTTCTAGGAAACGTGCTGTATCTCATGTCGAGCGTGACATCGAAACCCGAGGCGCTGCGCGAGGTGGAAGCTATCTTGCGGGAAGCGTTGATCTAACGATTATATCTCATGACTATCTATACTATGTGTTCAGTTTAGAACTTCCGAATGGCGACATGACTTTTAGAGAATCGATCATTGCGCAGAGTGTGGGGAATGAGTTCAGATTCGGAGTTCAGAGTTTCAGACAACTCCGTACGCTGTAGTCAATCACTTACACCGTAGTGCTTCGTAGACCCTCAGAGGCTCAGACCGAGAGAAGGCTATTGTCGGCCCAAGACAGCCCCGCGCCCGGCTAAACGATAACGTCGATTCTCGCTGTTTACCGGGAAACCTCGAGGGGCTAGTTCTCCGTGGCCAAGAACAATATTCCGTCAATGGACTGTCGATCGGAGGATTTGACTCCAGGACCAGGCACCATCTACTCCGGTGTAAATTCTAAAGTATCTGTGATCGCAATATTAATCGAAACAAGGGACACTCTGCACCGCTCACCGGCGGCCCGACGGGGGGGGTTGTGCCTATGACTCAGCAGACCTCGTGCCGGTTTGACTGGTTTGCTTTGTTTTTTGTTTTGTTTTGATTTTCTCTCCTTGCGCACTTTTGCCCCGATATTCTTTCTCTCTCTCCCTCTCTGTAGTTGATCAGGTACGAGTTCCTTTGGCCCGATGAACATCCTCCATAGTCAATTGGGTTCCCAGCAATCGGTGGATACCACTCCGTAGTGTTGGATACGGCCATCTTGGCTGGCCAGGCTTAGTCCAGTTGAGGATCCGCACGGTTGAATTGATCTCCCTCGGTGCTCGGTGTTCGGTGCTCTCAACGAGAATGTGTGTCAATTCCACTGTACATCCTCTGTCTAGTATCTATCCACCATGACGACGTTCGTCCGGTGGATAGGTATTCCCTTCTCTCTACGGAGTACTGCGTACGGTGCAAACACCCCGTTGAACGGGCGTTGGGGTCAACAGGCTGCGACGAGGGCTTCCCCACGGTGACGGCACTGGGAGGGAAGTTATTTCGATTATCTTCTCGCTGACTGGTGCCATGCCGGCTTTAGCTTTGGCGGCGGCCCGCCTTGTTCCTGTCCTTCTCTCTGGCTCTCTCGCTCGCTCTCGCTCTCCTCCCCCACTTGTGAGTAATTGCTGCCATCACCGGTCGTGAGCCCACTTCCCCTCTTCCAGTCGATCGGTCCATTTCCCGTGGGCGCTTTGCTTAATTGTTTTCCGTGCCAACAACATCTTATCACTTTTCCTTTCGCTCTTTCCCCCCTCTTTGTCCATCTACTTCGTTGGTGAGCACGGTTTCAAAGCATCCACAACGCGATCATGTCGCTTCCTCTACCGCGGTCCCTGCCCCGGACTCTCCTGAAGAGATCCTACGGCACCGTCCAGAACTCCCCTAGTGCCGCCTCCCTAAACAGCAGAATCCCAATTGCTCTGCAAGAGGCCACGGGCGCCACTGCTCCACGTACCAATTGGACCCGAGAAGATGTCCAGCAAATATACCAGACGCCGTTGAACCAGCTGACCTATGCGGCCGTACGTGCTCTTCTTCTCTCCTGAACCCCTCCCATGGGCTGTAGTTCTAATTGGTCCTTCTAGGCTGCGGTTCACCGACGCTTTCATGACCCCTCCGCCATCCAGATGTGCACCCTGATGAACATCAAGACCGGCGGTTGCACCGAGGACTGCTCGTACTGCGCCCAGTCGTCGCGTTACGACACCGGGTTGAAAGCGACCAAGATGAGCCCCGTCGACGAAGTACTCAAGGCTGCCCGGAACGCCAAGGCGAATGGGAGTACCCGCTTCTGCATGGGTGCTGCCTGGCGCGACATGCGTGGCCGCAAGACCAGTCTCAAGAATGTCAAGCAGATGGTCTCCGGTGTGCGCGAGATGGGCATGGAGGTCTGCGTGACGCTGGGTATGATCGACGACAAACAGGCCAAGGAGTTGAAGGATGCCGGATTGACGGCCTACAACCACAACCTGGACACCTCTCGCGAGTTCTACCCGTCCATCATCACCAGTCGATCGTACGATGAGCGACTGAAGACCCTGTCTCACGTCCGAGATGCCGGCATCAACGTCTGCTCCGGTGGTATTCTGGGTCTGGGCGAGGCGGACTCCGACCGTATCGGACTGATTCACACGGTTTCGTCCCTGCCTTCGCATCCCGAGTCTTTCCCCGTCAACGCTCTCGTCCCCATCCCCGGTACCCCGCTCGGAAACCGCAAGATGATCTCCTTCGATAAGCTCCTGCGAACCGTTGCCACTGCCCGTATCGTTCTTCCTGCTACCATCGTGCGTTTGGCCGCCGGTCGCATCGCTCTCACCGAGGAGCAGCAAGTTGCCTGCTTCAACGCCGGAGCCAACGCCGTCTTCACGGGTGAGAAGATGTTGACGACCGATTGCAACGGCTGGGACGAGGATCGGGTCATGTTCGAAAAATGGGGCTACTACCCCATGCGCAGCTTCGAGAAGGGCGACGAGGTCTCGCCCACGACGAGCACCGAGTCCACCACCACTCCGGAAAGCGTATCTCCTGCGCCGGCCGCAGCATCTTCGTAAATAGCGTTTCCCCCCCCCCCCCCCCCCCCCCGCCGCAGTTTTGCGCGGTTCTGTTTATTTGTTAGCTGGTTGGTTGATCTGAGATCACTCCGCTGGGCGATGACTCAGTCCGAGATGAGGCATTATTACGATCCAATAGAAGCAATGCGATCGGCACGATTCACCGTATGACCGAACTGCCCCCGCGTAGATTTGATTCGACCCGACTGATTCCGCGCTTCTTGGGCTTCTCTTGGCGCTCAACTGGTCTTTCTACACTTTTCCACTTTCTCTGTCCCTTGCGTTACTTGAGAGAGGGTTAAGAGCGTTGCCTAAATTGCTGTCACATGATGGTGTGTTGGCTCTATCTCCTGTGTACGACGTAGTGCCTACCTAATGATGGGTATAGTAGTGAACGTCCTCCGCTGAGATCCTCCGCTCCTCTCTTCCATCCTTCCCCTCTCCCTCCCTCCCTCTACGCCTACGGACTCACAACCCATCACTCTTTGCTTCATCATGACCATCTCATCTTCTTCATCATACTCTATCCTCCTATGAAATCAACATTTCCCTGCCATCATAAATACCCATACTAGCCCCAAACAAGAAGTTCGGTAGAGAATGGTCTTCCGGCTAGTCGTCCATTTCTCCACGTTCTCCGGTAATCCAGTCATACCAATGACTGATCCAAGTGGCGAAGATAACTAGGCAGATACAATCTTCAGTGTCACAGAAATGCTTGGAATTACGTGATGGGTGCAAGTTACCCCTCAATTGAAGGTTTTGGTGATGCTATATAAGGCTGGTCTTGTCTGTGGATTGAGGGCGGTCGTGAGGAATGGAAAGGCAGCTCTACGGTCTACGGTTTACGCATCACCAGAGTATGTTAACAAAGGTAGGTCTACGTTTTACGCAGCATCGAAGTCAACGACAGTGAGGTTCAGTGCAAGGAAATTCATCAATTCTATATGCTATGATCTCATTACATGCAATATGTCGAACATATCCAATGAACCAATCATTCCGAAATATGTGCGAGTGAAAAGAAGAAAAAAGAGTTCATCACCATGCGTTCGTCCTGGGGAAGCCGTTTCGGTGAGCGTGTATCCGCATCCACAGGCGCGGGAGGAGTTTCGCGCTGAGTTACGAGGGACTGCTCGGTTGAGATTACCACTGAGCAGTCATCCTGAAGAATCTGGTAGGTAGGCTTCCCGGGATCCGCAAGAAAAGCTTTTGAGGTAGAGATAAGGATAATCGCATCCCAGGCACTCCAAAAGATACCTGGCACTCAAGGCCACATCTAAACCATGGACTGCTCAACCTTCATATCCGTGGCCTGAGTGTCTGACCGACTCATCGTGGGATAACGGCTGAAATCACCGGGCAGCTTTCGCTCGCCTTTACCCTTACCCAGACGGTCCTGACGTCGGAAATAGATCCGCTTAGCCCACTTCCAAGTCTCCACGCCGAGGAAGAACAGGATGGCTTCCACGATCACGACGCCCCATTCCCAGGAGATGGGCTTGTGCTTGAAGACAACGGTGTTGATGACGGGGATGTAGAGAATGGGGAATGTGGTCAGGAAACCGATCATGATACCGCAGAAGAGGAACTTGTTGCGCCACACGTCGAACATCCACTGCGTGAAGTAGCGCTTCGAGTCGGGCTGCATACGGAAGAAACTACGTCGCATGTCGATCTGCTCCCAGGCGAGGAAGAGCGCGAACCAGGTCATGCAGACGAAGGTGGTTGCACGGGCGCGGTACACTGTGGTACATTCGTCTGATGCGTTGCTGTTGCAACCGCTGGCGAGGTCGCCGTCGCCCCAGCCGAACATCACGAGGGAGAAAGAGGCCAGACAGAGAGCCGCCATCCAAACGCCGTAAACGAGTGTGTCCACGATGACTTCCCAGGTGAAGATACCTTGTTTCTGTTGATGATGTTAGTGACGGTTCTTAGACAACAGAATCCGGGAATGCTGCGAATACTTACACTCTGAGGTGGGCGATTCATGATATCCGGCGCAGCGATTTCCATTCCGAGACCCATATCAGGGAGACCAGACGTGATCATGATGATCCACAAGATTTCTACAGGAGCAATGGGGAAGACCGATTGCCCGTTTCCATCCTTGAAGACAAGACCAATGAGCAGGGTGAGGGCCAGTCCAACGTTCTCTGCCAGCAAATGCAAGACGAATTTCTGAATGTTATCGAAAATGCGACGACCCTCTTCAATTCCGTTGATGATAGAAGCGAAGTTATCGTCAGTCAGGACCAGCTCGGAAGCATCCTTGGCTACATCGGATCCAGCCTGACCCATGGCAATACCAACATCGGCGCGCTTCAACGATGGCGAGTCGTTCACACCGTCACCGGTCATGGCCGCGTACTTTCCTCGGCGGTGCAAAGCGTCAATCATACGGACCTTGGTGTTGGGGGCACAGCGAGCAATCACCAGCGGGAGAGTGGGCAGATCATCAATTTCGTCTTCGGTCAACTTGTCAAACTGGCTAGCAGTCATGACCATGGCATCTGCTACATCCTTGGACAGGCGGTGCATGTCGGTAGGGATAATGCCCACCTGGGCGGCGATCGCGCGCGCAGTACCGGGGTGGTCACCAGTCACCATGTGGACGGAAATTCCTGCGCGGTAGCACTCTTCAATGGCGCCGGCAGTTTCAGGGCGAGGGGGATCGTAAAGACCGACCAATCCGCAGAAAGTAAGTTCCTTTTCGACTTCCTCACGAGGCGGCATTTCGTCGCCCTTCACAGGCATGGGGTTTTCCCGGCAGGCAAGGCAAAGAACTCGAAGACCTTCCTTAGCAAGTGCTTCCATGTTCTGCAAGATCTCTTCCTTGATGTTCTCGTCCAGAGGGATAGGGGAAGAGCCGGGTGTCCAGATAACGGATGTGCAGGATTCAATCACACGTTCCACAGCACCTTTGGTGAAGATCATCTCCCGGTCCTGGCTAGCGAAAATAACGGACATCTTCTTGACGCTCGAATCGAAGGGATACTCGGCTTTCTGGTGCCAGATAGCCTTCTCGCCTTTGGTCCAGCGATCGCGGCCCCAGTTGAACCGGGATGCGAAAACCTGAATGGCAATGTCGGTGGGCTCACCACGGGCCTGCCACTCGTCGGCGTCGGACTTGTGAACGTGGGCCAAGTTAGCCATGGACGCAACGTTGAGGTATTCCTCTAGCACTTTGTTGTCTTTCAACAATTCGTCCGGCTGGGTCGGTTTGCCGAGCACCTCACGGTCAATCTTCACGGGCGGATCAGGGAGCAAGCTCAAGTCACCCTCGTAGGGGTTGAATGGGTCGCTCGACGCTCCCACGGAGTAGGTACCCATAGACGGGATCCAGGCCCTTTTGGCAACCATGCGCCCTTGGGTAAGGGTTCCAGTTTTGTCTGAGCAAATGTTAGACACAGCGCCGAGAGCTTCCAAGGAGTCAAGCTTTCGAACAATGACATTTCTTTCAACCATTTGCTTGGTTCCTACCGCCATGGTAATGGTCAGGACCACCACGAGACAGGCAGGAATCATGGCCAGGCCTGTTGCCACTGCGTAGATGATGACTTCCTTGTCATTGCGCATTTCGTTGGCACCCTCGACAATGATGGCGAGAACCACAGCAATGGCAAACAGCAGCAGGGCCAGCTTCGAGAGTTTGCGCTGCAGAGGCGTTCCGACGTTGATACCCAAAAACCGTCCCACGGCATCCGTGCAGGTCAGGGTCCAGGCCTGCACGTACCAACGCTTCTTGGTTTCGCCTTGGGGACCGCGCTTCACCGGTCGTTTCTTGGAGTCGCTAGCATGGAGCGCCGCGGCGATAGCTCCAATTTCAGTTCGCATTCCGGTACCGACAACCACACCACGGGCACGGCCTCGGGTGATTGTAGATGAGCTGTATGCGATGTTCAAGCGGTCACCGGGACCGGTGTCGTCGTCAAATACGGAGTCAACTTCTTTCTGCACAGGCAGAGACTCTCCGGTCAAGAGGGCCTCGTCGGTTTCGAAGTTCATCGCGTCGACAAGTCTAGCGGTAATCATATTAGCATCCAACCATTGTCTGGCTAGAAGGGGCAAGGACCAAGGACATACCTAACGTCGGCGGGAACCGTGTCGCCCACTTTGAGTTCAATCATGTCGCCAGGAACAATTTCCGTCGCGGGAACCGTGGCCGTTTTACCGTCTCGCGTGGCCACTCCAGTGGGGGAACTCAGGCTCCGCAAGGAGTCCATAGTTTTCTCCGCCGCATAATCCTGGTATACACCTACCACGATGTTGAGACCAATGACGGCGGCAATGACACCACCTTCGATCCACGATTGGATACCAAAACTAACGGCCATGGCAATGATGAGGACCTAAGGGAGAAGAATTGTAAGTCTCATGTTGAATTGGGTCGAGATAGAGGATACTCACCAGCATCATTGCATTGGCAATTTGTCGAATGACAATCTTCACCATCGAAACGCCTTCGCCGCCCTCCAATTCGTTTGGACCATATTTGCTCAGCCGTTGTTTGACTTCAGCGTTTGTCAGACCTTCCTCCGAATTGACGGAAAGTTCGCGGAGGACGTCTTCGTATGAGAGGGCGTGGGCGGGTCTGGAGAGCGGTTGCTCAGTCGCACCCAGCGACTGATCTTTTGCGTCGTGTGCCATCTTGCGTCTCAAGACGGGAGGAAGTTGGAGAGGAGGAGGGAGATGTTGAGAGAGGTAAGAGGAGGGAGAGTGGGGGGAGGGGAAGGGTGTGTATTGTGTCGATGCTTGGTTCTACTAATGAAGCTTTGTCTCTTAGGGTGGCTCCATATAGATTGTGTCCTCAAGAGAATGTGAGTCCATACACGAACCTGAAAACAAGACACACGGGGTTGGAAATCTAGATCCTACTGCTGTTAAAGTTCCTCCTTTCAGAGGGTCGGGGGGGGATCCATGGCCTATTTAACTTTAGGACTGGGATGACGCGAGGGCAAAGTCATCTGCTTGGCATCAAGGCCAATTCGATTATTTCCATTATCACCGTCGGCCGGACCAGTGGGCGTACGCCAATCACAGGGCCACAGACGACAACCTTCTTGGCAGCGAACCTTGGACGAGGGAGGCAAAACGAGGGTATCTGGACGAATGCTTGACGGGGTATGACGCAGACGACCGGCTGCCCGCCACGTGAGACTCGGCTAACGCTCGGCGGCGTGACTTAATACGGCGAACCGAGGGGTGGCGACGGTCCGTGATTGGCCACCACACCCTACATCTCCAGCGGGAGCGCCAAGTCTCCCGCGCCCCGGAAGAGCCTTGGCGCTTCTTGGGTACTTTCCCGCCTTCGGTCTGCCTGGAGGCCTGGTGGCTCTTGGCACGCAGCAGGAGGGAGGGGTCCGAGAGCCACTCACAACCCTAAATGCAACCCGTCGCTCGTCTCGTTGCTCCACTAGTCTCAGCCCTTCTTTTTTTGGAGTGTTACTGTTATCATGCTGGCCCGGTCTAGCCGACTTATCCGTTCCCTACGTCTGCCCTATCTCATTGGACCTATCTTATTTTGTGTCCTGTTACTTCTGCAATCGTTCTAATCGTTCTCATGTTTCGGTTCCGGACACGAAACGAACAGAACCCCCGACGTGCTCCTAGGAGAGAATGGCGGGTGATCGGCCGAGCACCGATCTGGTCGGCGTTGTAGTCGGAGCGGTCCTTTTGTTTGGCGCCGTGAGTCTAGTTCCGATGTGAGTACGTTGATTTGATTTGATTACTTTCTATTATCTTCTGGTCCCCGCCTTTCCCCCCTCCCCCCTCCATCCTTCAGTTTTGCGCCCCATCCCCAGGATCATCCTTGATGCATGAGAGAATTTTCCATGCATTGGACGATTCTGACGGGAGAGTGGTCGGGCGACAGTTTGGGAAGAGGAGGGAGGGAAGGGGAAGACAAGGTTTCTGGTTGAACAAATGTGCCTCATTCCCTATCTCCTGCCTTTCCGAACTCCCCTCTCCCTGATTTCTTGGAACCCGGACAAAGAAAAGGCAAAAGAAAAGAAACGAAAGAAAAGGAAAAAGACCAAACGATTTGACCCGAAACCGGAAATCCGACAACAGTGTCATTATGCGCCATCATCGTCGAACCGCAGCAGCAGAAGCCCGTAGAGGCCACGAACTCCACCCGGAAACGGCCAATAGCACGACGCGCCAAGTCACCGTGGAACGATGGCTAGAAGAACAGACCCGGTCGGGCCACGGGGGGCCATACGTACAGGAATCTTGGTAGGGCTGCTGATTGTCGCTGGTCCTTGGTGCCAATGCTTGGCTTTTGGGGAGTGCGGGGACAAGGCTGGCACTAGCGGGTCTTGGCCTTTCCATTGAGTCCGGACTAATCCGTGGAGGAGAAGTTGTTTCTGGACTGGATTTTGGTACGATACTGAGGCTTTCCTGGCATTCTGTCCACCTTTTCTCTCTTTTTCTAGCCGGACCCTCTTTTTCTTCTTTTGTCTTTATTTCGTTTTCAATTTCCCCTGATTAGGTGTCTTCTTGGTTCTGGTTCTGGCTGGGTCTAACTAACTATCGAATCCTGTCGAATTCTTTCGGTCTAGTCAAAACTCCAACCACCCCGGATATTCTTTCCCCTGCTGCAGCCATTGCAACCACGCGTTCCCACTCTTCGTTTGTCTTGCGTCATGGCGGGCTTATCACCAGTACATATGCCCAATATCGCCAATCCATGCTTTTTGTGCTTACTTGTTTGGGTTATCCCCACACCTGATCTTGGGAATCAGGGACTGTTCCGTAGGGGTACAGTACGGTGTACACCATATGCGTATGTACTCTGTAGGGTGTTAGTTAGTCTGTGTTGGTATGGGATATAATATGAGATGTCTGGGTCTGGAGTACATGTACATACATACGTACGAAGAGGGAGAGGGGAGAGTATGGGCATTTTTCATTCCTTTCCTGTAGACACATACATGTGTGAATCTACATTCAGCTAGGTACAGGTATAGTATGCACATACCTACTTACCTAGTTGTATGTCATTCGAGGAGAGTTGAATAGAGGAACTAGAGGAACAACAACACGATGACGATGATGATAGACCTACCTACCTAACTGTTCTCCACATTTTGACCCATCCACCTATCCACCTACCCAACCATCTCCTTGACTGATCCTGTCCGTTGTCCGGTATCCTTCTCCTTGTAGGGGTCGGATATATCATAATTGCGGTGTGTAGACAGACTCTACCTTTACGGATTAGAGACTGTGAACTAGGACCACAGTAAAAAAAAGTTTCATGAATGGGTCTATGATATAGGTACAGGTGTAGCTGTAGCTGTAGGCGAAGGGACATACATACGTAGTTTCTTTTTTCAATACCTTGATTTCGCCGACCGATGATGATGCCAACACATCACGCTTGATTAGAGGTCTAGGAAGTTGGCAAGGTGTGTATATGCGAAAACAATATCTAGATATGAACGCGACACAATAAACCCAACTAAGACAAACCCCATACAAGGCACGACAAGACAACCTACCCACCTACGTAAAAAAAAAAAAAAAAAAAAAAAAAAGAATAGACTGCACCCTGCACGTCACATCATCATACTCTGGAGTGCAGAGATACAGTACAGTACATAAATAATAATAACGAGGATAATAATAATAATAATAATACAGCATATTATTACCTACCACACAGCATGTAGTAGGTACAGTACCGGTCTCAAGGTAATAACAAGCCATCTTATGAACTAGAATCCATAGGGATTGCATGGAAATCCCATCATACGAGGATGAGCATCGGAGGACCTACGGAGTACCTATCTCCCTTACCACCCAAACCGACTATAACTCGTTCCATACAGGCGGAAGGAAGTCAGCATGGCAGTTGAGGAATAAATAATAGAAAGAAGCCGGGAGTGAGGGGCTCTTGGCGTGTCCTTCTAGACCCGTCTATTTATCTAATTATTTTTATCTAAATTTTATTTCTTTTTTTCCTGTTTTTGTACAGATGTTACTGGGATGTGTTAGGTTGATTGGATTTAGAACTTGTCGGCATTTACTTTCGCCGAGACAAGCGAGATAATTACCTTTGTATCATCACCCCTATTACAATGTAGATGTTAATACTGAGGCTCGGTCTCGGAGTGTCGATCTCGGTGTTTGTTTGTCTGCGTCTGCACTGCAGCATCGGGTACTTTCGGGAAATTACCTCTTGGGGACTCTTAGCTTACTATATCTATCTATCCACTCTAGCAAAATTGAACCGGGGGCCTATAATGTACGAACGTGTAGAGTAAGTATGCAGCACGAATAAGGAAATGTTTGTTCCCTACTGCATATGACGAGTCTAGATACAGTTAACTGTGACTGTTTGCCAACTGTCTAGCAGCCATTTCGACTAGATCTGAATCTGAATCTCCATCTGGAATTTAGATCTGAACAGGACTGATCTGATTGATGCTGATTAGATAGCGTAGGTGAATACAGTAGTTAGAGTATGTGACACGACAGCTGTTCGTGCGTGGTTGTCTATGGCTATCAATCTATAGATAGGTCATACGTGGGTGTAGTCGGGGACTTGGGGTTTGTTGAGCTTGTCTGTCTTTTCTTCCTCGTGGGATCAGTGTACGGTGTGTATACTTGTATATGAATGTATTAGATAGTTAGAAGAGAAATTGTAGTTAATGTAGGCAGTCAGTAGTTAGATGTAGCAATTTAGCTAATACTATACACTATAACACAATGAACAGCCCCCTACGAGACCTCTAGCATATATACGTACCTCCAACCTCATTTAAATATACCCCGTACCCAGAGTCAAATCCAGTAACCTACAAAAAGATAGATCCCATTCCCATCCCCAAACCGTAACCGGACTCCAAACCAAGCCGCCAAGACGGCGCAATCTGACACGTTCGAAAAAGGAAACTGTCGCGTGCGGCGCTACTCCATCCATTTCCGTTCGTGTCGTTAGTATCGCTAGTTGATTTAGGCGCTGAGTAGTCTGTTATGTGTACTCAATACAGAGTAGATTAGGTACAAGTTATGGTTGGTTTATTTTGTCAGATTTCGCTGACCAGAGTTTCCGGAATTTAGTTATTTTTATTTTACTGTTTAGTCTATTTTCTTCCATTTAGATATGAAGAATGTCAGAAGTATAGGTACAGTACTTAAAAAATGGTTCAGCCATTGACTTCGCCATGACATATTACTTCACGCCGAGGAGACTAGAGAGGGCCACATTCATCATGATTATCACAGCGCCAGTCCAAGACACCAAGCCGGGAAATTCAATTCAACAATGAACAGAAACCAACTAAACTAAAATAAACTAAACTAAACTAAACTAATTCAGACTAAGTTAGACTAACCCCAACTATCCGATCACGCGATGCTGTCGATCAGCCCAGTGCCCTGCACGGAGTTGACGGAGTACACTGAGCACTGTTGCTCCGCGGAGAGACCGATGGGAAATCATAACGGGCTTATTATAGACTCTCGGTCTATGGATATGACTCGGGGTTATGCTTTTGTGCTACCTTGTGTATGCTTTATCCATTATTGTCTTTATTATTATTATTATTATTATGAGCTGAATGGCCCCCACCCACTCTAACCCTACATCTACTCCGAAGGTAGGCCCTACACCTACTGTACACTGAGGCTAACCCTAACTATTCCCGGAAGAGGTATTATTACTAGAAGACCGGTAGATGTTGGAACTCAGATCCGCCGGAGACCCGACCTTCCTTATGCCAATATCTGTGTCCATTTCTATGATTAATACGGATACGACTGTTCTTGGTATTCGACTCTACCTACTCCTACTGGCTATCGTCTTACCTTCTGGAGTTCCGTGATGAGGGGCACCAGACAAGGCTAACTTGCTATCAGCCTATCTCAACGAACTAAGAGTAGTGCTATACGCTAGGGATGGTGGTTTAGCTGGATTGGGCTTGGTTCAGGGTCAGCGTTAATTAATTTAGGGCCAGGCTAGCCTTATTATTTGTTCTGGGCGCGATGGGAGTTGGATTGGAGTGGTGTTATCGGGTCCTTGAATTGCCATCAGACGAAGAATCTCAGATAGGTTGGGTTAGGGAACTAGAGACTAGAGAGGAAGAAAGATGATCATGATCCTTGCTGCACTGCCCCGGTTTGTATGTACGGAGTACTTCCTATCTTTCTCCGGTTCGGTCTTGTTAACTACCCTATCCGACTGGATCATCCTTCCAGAAGGATTCTAGAAGGTTCGATTTACTCTGCTTGTTTGTTTGTCTGCCTGTCTGTCCCTCGTCGCGGATCCTACTTACCCTTTCTTCTTTCCTACCATTCCGGTCCTAGATTCCTTTTTTGTGAAGGTGAATGGATGGATGCTGGCTGGGATTCTTGTCACGCGATGACTGGCCCAGACTGTATTCGTCACGGTGCAGGTTAAGTTAGGTTTTGTTGTTGTTCTGTCTGGGTCGCGATCCGATTCGGTGCGCGATGCTACGTTGTCTGAGTGCTGTTTCTGGTTCGGTTTGGTGGTTTGGATTAATCTTGTAACTAGTCTTGTTGCGGGGATGTGGTTCGGTAGTGCAAACTATCAATGTAGACAAGTCTAACTAACGATTCAATGGTTCTTCTTTACTGGCTGGCTGGGAATTGAACAGGCCGGTTCAGTTCAGAACTAATCAGTCGCATCTGCCGTGTCAACTTTCATCTTCTACGCGCATACGTCGCATTCAAGTATTCGAGCAAGTATTCCAGCATCGATGTGTGTTCACTGTTCACTGTGATGCGATGTACCTCCCCTCAAACTAGACTCGTACTTCCTGTCTCTCCCGCAGGATTATGAAGAATCCGGAACAAGTCCTCCCTCCCCCGGATAATCTCGTCAAAGTGTCTGCTTACCCGACTGTAGTTCTGCCCGTAGCGGCCCAGCTCCCGCAGCCGGATCGACACCCAATCTTGATAGATGGGATCGCGCGTGGCGATGCCGGCAAGGAACAGGGGCCACACGATCCGAACCATCAATCGAGGCCGACTGCGATGCAACTTCAACGCCAGCTCTAGCACCAGCGACACGGCTTCGCCACGCGCGAGGATGTGCTGTTGTCGTCTGCGGTGGTGCTCCTGTCCTTGTTTTTCATTTCCGTTTTCCTGTTCCTGCTCCGGTGTTTCCGCCGTGCAGAGATGGAGGTATACGATCGTGCTGTAGAAAGTGATTGATGCCCAATATACCGTTTCCATCACCCTCCGGCCGTCTCCTACGATCTCACAGGATGGCGCGGCTTTGGCGGACGAGAGAAGAAGGTCGAATTCCTGTATTGAGAGTAATTAGCTTTTCCGTTTGCTGTTTGTTTGACTTCCTCAAATAGATCGGCCAAATTAGCCGAAACCAGTGCCAAGTCTTACGTCGGATATCGTTGCAATCTCGTCCACTATCTGCCGATACGAATTCTGGGCCCATGCAGACCGCGACAGACAGCTGGGCAAGCCCTGTCGGTAGAACTCGGTGATGTGGAATTGGGCCACATGGCTGCGATGATACAAGGTCAGGCCAGGGAGATTCTCCAGATCATCCAATTGGGCCGTCGCTGGATACGTCTCCCCCCAGAACCGCGAGGGCGATTGTCTACTGATTTTGTAGAGCTCTGGCAAACTCAGCTCCGTCTTTCCTGACTCCGCGCAGATGAAGAGACGAAAGAGGTCAACTTCGTCCACGCCCGCGCTGCCAGGACCGCAGAACAGCGCGCCCGGCGTGAAGAAGTATAGTGTCCAGAGCAGGAACAGGGGCACCGATGTTGATCGGAGTTTGCCAATGTGCTCAGCGGGCGAACAACTACTGCTCTGTTGGGGCACGAGACGACTCTCGTCGTCCCCCTCAGCCATGGAACTGCTCTCCGCCGGCGTCTCGGCGGGATTCAGGGCAGAGGTGATCGCCGCCCTGGCCGACGGCGGGCTCTGTTTCGAGCCCTTGAGCAGAGGCACGACATGATGGAACAGCAACGAGAGAATCCCTCGCACATGAACGTTGATGCCAGCCGCGCCGCTCCCGAACCGGTTCTCATAATCGACCATCAGCCAGAGCGTGATGAAGATGGCCTCGATCTGACCCGGCGCGTTCACGTCTCGTTTCAAGGCGTCACGCAGACCCGCCATGGCGCGGCCGTAATGCGACCGGCCATCAAGATCGCACGAATCACCGCCCGCCCTGCCAGCACGTGCGCCGTCCTGATCGTGGAGACGGGACCGGTGGATCTCGCTGGAGGTGCTGGCCAGGATCATGCTCATCACCATCGGCTCTTTGACGGCAACGCGATGGTACGCATAAGAAATGGTGGACCACGGCCAATGCTTCCCAAGAATCACCACCAGGGCGGAATCTTGGAGATAGGCCAGACAGGTCCGGTCAGAGTCGGACAGCGCCAAAGAATTGGCGGCTTGGAGCGCCGTGGGAGACGAGTCCCGCGCGGGGAGCAAAGGCACGGCGGCCGACGGACGGGCTTGGGCTTGGGTTTGGCAGTGCGACCATTTCCTCACGGCGCGTGGGTTCTCCGTCGCTTGGCTCTTCTTGGAGGCGCTTGCGGTCCTCCGTGGGATGGGTCCGCCCTTCCACTCGCACAGGATTTGGGCGGCGGCACATCGTCGACATTGCGGTTCCCGGTGCCCTTGGACGGACAGTTTTTCCTCGTCGCATTTCACCTTGCGGATTCTACAAGTCCGACAGCCTGTCTTGATGAGCTTCACACTCCCAACTCCCAAGTCCATCTCGCGCGACCTCCCCGGATGGACACTTAAATACGAAAAACGAGACAAACGGCCGGTGGATCCTTACCGGTCTTAGAGCGTGCTTTCCTGCCAAGCTTATGCATTGTCACCCAGCCTGACGTGGCCCGTCTGCTCCACTGGCTTAGTGTCTCGGCTATCGCAGGTCCTTCCCATGGACGTTTTCTCTCTCGTAATCGTAGTCGGACGCAGTTGGTTCCCCTGCAGGAATGAAACAGCGACCCGTCTTGGTCTGGCAGGGCGGTACAGAGTAGAAAGGAATTGAGACGAGAGAAAGGGAGGAAAGCCGCGGGGTGGTCGGCGGGGAAATACGATTCAGAACCCCACTTGGAGTTGGAGGCATTGTCGTGAGGGCGATAACGAATAGACCTGCTAGACCGAGTGCAGAGTAGTCCGGAATCCCAAGAAATTGGCGAGAGAGAAAAGACTAGTGACTAATGGGAAACTGAATGCCTGGGAATTGAGGTGCGCAGTTGCCGTATCGGGACTAGCGCCAGGCATGCCGATGGCCTCGTGCTGATTGGCTGTGTCGGCTAGTCACGTGCATATTATCGCGGGCACACCAATCACGGGACTTGACGTCACCACCACTGCCGAGATTTGGAGATCTGGAGATAAGCTTCACTTTGATGGACATGGCAGTTGAGTCCCTTGAGTC
Source organism: Aspergillus ochraceus (assembly GCA_004849945.1). Classification (NCBI taxonomy): domain Eukaryota; kingdom Fungi; phylum Ascomycota; class Eurotiomycetes; order Eurotiales; family Aspergillaceae; genus Aspergillus; species Aspergillus ochraceus. The sequence continues at coordinate 1,468,280 of SSOS01000007.1, read as the reverse complement.
CCTTGAGTCATGAACGGCTGTCGGGTGTCGGCACGCTCGTCGCAAGGAGGTGATCGCTCGTGCAATTCAGCAAGATCTGCGAGTACGTAGTATATATATCTCCGACGCTCATCGTGTAGATTCTCCTACATTTCATAACGAACCCACTCTGCTATCACAATATGTTAGTCTCACAATCCCAAGTCCGCTTCATTGAAAGCGTCCAAACAGCTTTCCAGAAATACGATGCCCAACTGAAAAGCATCAACCACAAAGTCAGCCTCTCCCCACCCTCCATCCAACCGCACTAACGGTCTCAAGATATGGTCCGACCCCGAACTCGCCTACGAAGAATACCATGCCCACAATGCGATCTGCGAACTGTTTGAAGATCTCCAATCCCAAGGTCATGCCTTCCAAGTGCGTCGCAGCGTCTACGACCTCCCCACAGCCTTTGAAATCCAATACACCCACGGCTCCAGCGCTACCAGTTCCGACACCGGCCGCATCGTGACCTTCAACGCCGAATACGACGCCCTGCCAGGGATCGGCCACGCCTGCGGCCACAACCTCATCGCGACGAGCTCCATCGCCGCCTTCCTAGCCACCTGCCACGCCATCTCCGCCTCGGACCAACAAGGAAAACCCTGCACCGTGCGCCTCCTCGGCACTCCCGCCGAAGAATCGGGCGGCGGAAAAGTCCGCCTGCTCGAAAAAGGCGCATACAAGGATGTCGACGCCTGCTTGATGGTCCACCCCTTCCCCATCGTCTCCAATGATCCAGACCTCTTGAGTATCGCGACCGTCTTGCCCGGCGGGTATCTGGCGAACGATAAAGTGCGGGTCACATTCACGGGGAAACCGGCGCATGCGGCGGCCGCGCCGTGGGAGGGCATCAATGCCCTGGATGCGGTGGTTGCGGCGTATGTGAATATTGCGCTGCTGAGGCAGCAGATCTTGCCGAGTCAGAAGATTCATGGGATTATTGTGAATGGGGGGGATCGGCCGAATGTGATTCCTATGTCGGCGTCGGTGGATTATTATGTGCGTGCGGCGAGCGTGAAGTCGTTGAAGCCGTTGACGGAGAAAGTGGTCAAGTGTTTTGAGGCGGCGGCGACGGCGACGGGGTGTAAGGTTGAATTTGACTGGTAAGGATGACATGGGCGGAGGTTTATCGGAGGTGGAGTCATTGCTAACTGGTACCTACAGGGGAATCTCATATGCGGATTTGAAGACGAACACGCCCATCTGCCAGAACTACGTCTCCGCTATGCGAGTCATGGGCCATCATACCGTGTTCGACAATGCCGGGAAAGGCGACGAGCGGTTCGGCGGAGGCTCAACAGATATGGGTATGTCTATGTCTATCTAATGCCCCAATTCTGCATGCTTGAACTGACACGGTCCAGGAAATGTGTCGTATGCAGTGCCCGGCTTCCACGGGATGTTTGCCATCCCGGTCGACGGCGTCAACCACACGCCTCAGTTCACGAAGGGCGCTGGATCGCCCGAGTCGCATAAACGGAGTCTCTCCTGTGCGGCGGGGATGGCTGTCGTGGCGTGTCAGATTTTGACAGATGATAAATTTGCGGAGGAGATGAAGGCAGATTTTGAGCGCGAGCAGGATCATTGATTAGCAGTTTCTTTTGAAGTTTTTGAATATATCCTCTGTCTTGTTTAACTCTCAGGTTAGCTCTTCATGATTTTCAATAGGATCTTTATATCCCTATAGGAGTCATTTCACGTGGGAGGATCTAACCATGACCCCGGTCACCCGGCTCGCGGCTGCATCTAAAAGTAACGTCCGCCGGAGGATCCAGAGGCAGTGGGCAAAGTAGTGGGAACGACAGCAGGTCAGCAAGCCCACTAAATGGCTGATTTCGAAGCCAACCAGGAAGGTCCTGATGAACCTACGAGGGCCTGGGCAAGCGCCAGACGTCTATAATTATCCAGATGCGCACCATGAGGCTAAGACTGAGGCACCTCTACAAGATAAAGCAGGTTGACTCCGACCGCTACGAGTATGAACAGGGGTCTCAAACCTCTAAACAAGTCCTTATGGAGTGCTCGCTGCACCTAAACAGCCGGGGGATAATGATAGAAAGCCTCAACCAGATTAAGGGACTGCGCGGACGTCTACAGGACTACGACGCGGTTATAAATCATCCGTAGGCGATACGCTACGTCGCCAACTTCATGCAACGAACTAGTCTTCTATAGAAATTCCGATTCGCAACGTTGAGCGATCAGAAGAAGGAGGCCCCGGGATCTAGCACCCTCCTACAGGGGCTTGATCTAAGCGAGGAAGACGATGGTTGGGATGGAATACCAAGGAGCTGGTTCGTCTCAACTGGCCCCGTAACACACACAGGAAGGCATATATATATACCTGTGAACATGTAAATAGAACGAAGCGGGAGGAGAGACAGCGTCTTTGGAGACGCGGTAGTCTGCGATAGGCGTGTGGCAGCCGGTTTAGTTGTGTCTTTACTTTTTGATTTGTCTACTGCGTTTGTGGGATTTTATATGGCTAACGGGCTCGAGATTCTGCTTGCTTCATTCGGCGAAGCGCCTGCATAGCCTGTGGTTAATGGGGTTTTGATTGATTGATTGGTCCATAACCGGGGTTATTGGAGAGAGGAGGGACTAGATAGAGGGTAAAGAGAGCAAGTGAAGTCGAGGAAAGGTCAGATGAAAGTAGATGAAATATTGACAGACGGGTATGGCTCAAAGAACAGGGGCCAATTCCGTTGTCCCTTCAGTGTCCAGAAATAATCTATACCCGACACCTCCTATACACGCCAGAGGAGGCACATCTCATAAAGCCCTATCCACCTCCCTTCACACCCCCCTATACCTCAGCCCACCATATCCCCCCTACCTCAGAATAAATCAAACCCACCCCCCTTCAACATCCACCCACTCCTCCCAATCCTCCCCAAGAACCACCTCCATCTCAACCTCCCCATCAATCTCACTTTCCCAAATCCTCTTCCCCGTATCCGCTCCCTCCCCTTGATTCCCCCACTCATAGAACAACGGCGTCGCGCCCTCCGCCATCGTCGTCCACCCTGCTTCATGAATAATACCACCAAGCTCGGAATTCTGATAGATTACTCTCGCGAGCACCCGCCACGGTCGTCCTAAATATACTTTTCCGGCTAACTCGTCCTCGAGCCCCGGTGCGGCGCTGATCGTGCATGAGTCGAAGGCGTACCAGGCCGGGTCGGATTCTATTTGGCGTGACATGGCTGTTATGTAGCCTTTGCCGGTGGAGATGATGGTGCACGTTGAGAGGTAGGCGGATGCCGCGCCGAAGATGTAGTCGACGGCTCCTGGGGTGTGTTAGTTTGTCTGTTCGAGTGGGTTTGGTGGAAGGGCAAGGGGGAAGAGGATGGAAGGAATGTAGGTGGTGGAAGTACATGCCTTCAATATAACAGTCCTTATAATATTGCGTTCCGTCTTTCGCGTACAACGTATCCTGGTATCCGATGAATTGGCAGGCATAAAAGGCCATTTTGTCACCGTTCGCGGAGAGTCTGTTTAATCCTCAAAATACCTACTTGTTAGCTCTCTCTCATCTAACCACATAGCCCAATCAAGCATCCAACCAAGGCACAAACAAAACCTAACAATATGCCACAGAAGGGAAAAGGGGACATACGCAACGGCCTGCGCCCCCGCCCCAAACCCATTCACGACGTTAACATTATACATCCTCAACCCATCACTCTCGGCTGCTACGGTGGCGCTATCAACCAGCGAGCCGGCTTCAGGCGACGAGATGGTATGCGTGATGGTGACCGTGTTATGGGCGTAGGTGCTTGTATCGTTCGTCTCGCCGAAGATGGTCAGCGTGCCGGGGTTCTTGATCACGAGTTGTTCTTCGTAAGTGCCAGAGGCGATGTAGATGCATGCTGATGACGAGGAGGAGGAAGGGAGGTTGTCGAGGGCGGCGGTGATGGTGTTGTATACATTGCTGGTGTTGTTAGTGCTGGATTGGTCGACGATGAGGCAATTGTCCGGGGGGTTTGTTCGGGTGGTGAGGTTGGTGGAGAGAGTAAGGATAGGGAGGGTGAAGAAGAGGATGAAGGAGATGAGGAGAGACATGGTTTTTGGGTGGGATTAGGGGTTGTAGGGCTTGTTGACGAAATGTGGAGAGTAGGCAGGGGGGATATGCATGCATTTATCTTGATTCATGTGCCCCTGGTTACTAGGTAAGAACTACTTTGAAACTATACTTCAGTGAATCATGCCATTGATGGCTAATCCGGCACTGCACAATTCTACTCCGGTGTATGAAACAAGCCAAGGGTTGTGGCGCGGAGAAACTCGTCCGTAGTTTGACTTTGGGCTGCAACATCTCATCATCGATCTTCATGCAGGCGTTGTATTCCCTCGAATCAGTGTCTGCTCTGAGGTTTGCGGGGAAGCATATGTCATGTTGATCTACACAACAATACTGCATGCCTGTTAGCTCATGTGGATCTCTCTTTTGCCGTCGGTCCGTCGGTATTTCTTTGAAGGGTCTACTCCCATGAGTATTGCATAAAACGAAGTCTGCCAAGATAATTTCATTGAGTCTACTGCATAACATCTGATATATACGCCAAATTCATACATCCGTCAACATTCTACCTTTAGTTCATTACTCCCCGTCTTGCCATCTGCTTACGCAGTAGCAATTTTGTCCGTCACGTACAAGTCAACATACTTGTCCACCTCGTAGTTCTCAATGGCAGACTTGTTCTGTCCCAGCTCAACCAGCTGGTCAATGCGAGCCTGATCAAAGTGCGCCTGCAGGTGGCGCTTGTACTTGTCGAGAATCTCGGGCTTGGCCTCCTCGCGACGTAGACGGTGACCCAGAGGTGCCTCCACGACAACCTCCTCCAGCACCGTGCCGTCGTTCAGAGTGACCGTCAGCGCGTTGGGGATGGTGCGCTTGGCGGGGTCGTGGTAGTCCGTGGTGAACTTGGGGTCTTCGACGCAGCGAATGCTCTGGCGGAGCTTCTCGACCAGGGGAGAAGTGGCGGCCTCCGAGCCGTCGGTGTAGTCATTGGCCGTCAATCGGTTGAAGGCAAGCATGGTGGCAACCATGTACTATTGCAGTCAGTACGCTGTTTAGGGGATCGGAAAGCACAGTAAAACTCACCTGAACGCAGTGGTCACGGTCGGCAAAGTTGTCCATCGGCTTGAACTGCTTGTCAATGATGCGCACACAGGCCTCGTGCGTGCGGTTGGTGATCTCCTTGATGTCCGCGGCGCTCTTGCCCATGGCCGCCAGTTTCTTGTTGATGATCTGAGCAGCTTCAATGGCAGTTTGCGAGTGGAACTCAGCTGTTCATAATTAGCGAGGAATTCTCGTACCGTAGATTCCATGTTCCTGGGAGGTTACTCACCTGGATAAGACACCTTGAAGAGAACGTTCTCCATAACGTAACTACCGTAAGGGCGCTGGAACTTGAACTTGTTGCCCTTGAACAGAACGTCGTAGAATCCCCAGATGGGAGCCGACAGAACGGTGTGCAGTCCGCTCTCGCCCTTCTGCACCTTCAAGACCAGGTTGACGGCTCGCTGACAGGCGTCACCCGCGGCCCAGGACTTCCGCGACATGGTGTTCGGGGAGTGTCGGTAGGTTCGCAGACTCTGGCCGTCCACCCACGCCTGGGTGATGGCGTCGGCGGTCTGCTTCTCGTTCAATCCCAGCATCTTCGAGACAACGGCAGTGGTGGCCACCTTGACCAGCACCACGTGGTCCAGGCCGACCCGGTTGTACGAGTTCTCGAGGGCCAACACGCCCTGGATCTCGTGGGCCTTGATCATGGCCTCCAGGACGTCCTTGACGGTAAAGATCTTGCCGCCCGCAATGTTTCCACCGGCGCGGTTGGTGCGCGAAACCCAGTCGGCGACGGCAAGGATACCACCGAGGTTGTCCGAAGGATGACCCCACTCAGCGGCCAACCAGCAGTCATTGTAATCGAGCCAGCGGATCATGGCGCCGATGTTGAACGCACCGTTAACGGGGTCGAGTTGGTAGGGGGTACCGAACACCTTGGTACCGTTGGGAACCACCGTGCCTTCGACAATGGGGCCCAGCAGCTTGGTGCATTCCTTGAATTTCAGGGCTTCCAAACCACATCCCAGAGTATCGAGGAAAACCAATCGAGCAGTGTCAAACTGAATAGCGGGCGCGGAATTGGTCAGAATTTCTGAACTGGCATCAATTGGAGCGAGGATCAGGAAAGCAGCTTACCGCCAAATCGGAGTCGATCTTGTAGCCGTGGATGTAGTCGGTCATATCCTTGATCTCGGGATCGTAGGATTTATCGACCGGGGCGGCCGGAGCAGCCTGTTGAAGCGAAGCCATGGTTGAGAAGCGAGATGTACGAGGAGTTGAGGAATTGACAGAGGACAGAGGAGAGCGAGAAATGAAGGAAGCGCCCGGTCTGGAGACGGAGACGATGCGGGACTGGAAAGTGCGGGGAGACCTGTGGGTCAGCCGTCTCAGCGCCGAACAAGAGGCAGACATGATAGAAAAGAGAGCAAAGAGAGAGGAAGAGGAAGAAATATACTCAGGTGGGAGAGGAATTGATTAGAAGGGGAGGGGAGGGGGAGGGGAGAGGAGAGATGAGGTGAGGGAGAAAAAGAGAAAGGAAGACAAATTGTTGGGAGAGAAAAGGAAGAAGAGGAGGAAGAAAGGGAGGCAGAAGGAGAGCGACTGCTCTGGTGACGCCGGGCCGAGGCCGCCCTGCACGACGGCTATTGCCGGCCACAAGGAAGATGATTTCATTCTTTCCCTTACTACTGCCACAGTCACATCGGTCGCACCTCGATTCGGGCGGCTGGTGTCTAGTGTTTAATCAGAAAAAAAACTCCTCAATTGCTCTAACCACTCCAACTGATGTCCTTGCAAGTGCTTCATCCCTCATGTTCCCCCTTGAGCCAACTCCGCGGCCTCAATGCCTCTCGGTTGTTCAACTCCCACCAAAAGCATGTGCGGTCGATCCCTTTCCTGAATTTGGTCTCCCGCATTATTCCGCCTGAAAATAGGCCAATCCAGCCAAGAAAAACATTCACCCTGAAAGAAAAGATACAGTGCAATGCTGTGATATCCTAAAATTCTCCTCCCTCCTGCCTAATCTGCCGCATCTCTGTCTCGTCGGTTTGCTGCAATGACCGAATAATCTCCGCATACAACGCCCGGGCCAGCACCGGAGGAACGGCGTTTCCAATCTGCTTGCGAACCTCAATGCGTCCAAACCGGAACTCTAGTGGAAAGGTTTGCAAACATGCGAGTTCACGGTTGGTAAATCGTCTCCGGCCAGAGGGGTGGTAGTCCTCTCCTCCTCCACAAGTAATGGTCTTCGCCTGTCTATTTCCGTCATACGGCGCCTTTGGTTCTGGGTACGCTGCCTGAGTACCGTGATCCGGGGCACTTGTTGGGATGCGTGCAATAGTTTGGCTGATCGTAGTATACGGCTTCAGTCCCAGTTCTCGCGGCCCATGGGTTGGCTCCGGGAACTGCGGTAAGAGCTCTCCAGGCCTGCGAAGAGTTAGCATGATTTCATTTATTATAGAAGAGAAGAAAGACCTACCCCGACGCAATGATCACCAATCTTTTGCGAGCCTGGGGAACTCCGTAGTTCATGCAGTAAAGAAGTCCCCATCGTACTGAGTATCCCGTTTCAATAAAGTCCAGAATCACTCGATTCAGGGTCTCCTTATGTCGATCAAAAAGACCGCTGGTTTCCTCCATAGTATGAACTCTCGGTTTAGCTGTTCTGATCAAGTCTGAGCAGGAGAAGATACATGCTGAATTTTCATCGTCATGTCGGCCCTCGTTCGTGTGGGCGGGCGAGAAGGTCTGACATGGAGGAGACCCGTGGCTCACATCGACCCGTTGGAAGTCCTCGTCATTAGTAAGGAAGTGATCGATTCTTCCAAGTTCACATTCAGCATTGTCAAAGTTCAATCGGTAGCTTTCGGTGGCATGCTGGGATCCGTCAAAGGCCCACTTGATCTCCAAGCCAGCCTGATTAGCACCACAGGAGACTCCCCCGGCGCCGCAGAAACCATCACCAAATGTGTACCATCTACGTCTTCTTAGCCGACTTATCTCGTCATCTGGGCCTGTCAGATCAGTCACGGGCTGGGAGAACTTAGTGGTAAACTGATCGGCCTCGCCGAAAGGTCGTGTCCCTCCTCCCCTCCACAGACGGCGCAGCTCAGCCGGATGCCATCTAAAGCCTTCGTCCGCTTCGTGGTGAGAGATATACTGAATGGATCCTCCCCTCTTATCCAGTGTCTCCTTCAATCGGCAAAACCGGCCTTGGTGGGGATCCCTGGTGATGTCGCAATAGTTGGTGAGATGGATTGTCACGAATCTTTCCATATCGAATATGCTAACTTCAGCATCATTCTCATCGGTAATCCACACCAACTCCGACTTCCAACCTTGTTCTTTAGGCATGTAGCATTCTTTGTGTCTAGAAGTCTTGATCATATTCCACCCTTGAAAGAAGATTTCCCCAGTAGCGTATTGGATGACAGAGCGGATTCTCAGATACCTCCCTTTTTTGCGCAGTTTGACAGAGTGCCCTCTCTCGTAGAGAATACCGTTAACCCAAATCCCGTCAGTCACCGTTCTGTGGGAGTTATAACCTGTTGTTGAGGTTGACGGACGCTCTCTCCAGTTTCCGAGCAATTGTCGGATTTCCGCATCTGTCAGATAGTCATCTTCCGTTAGAGAGAAGTCCGCGCCCTCGGTCAGATCAATGACATCCTCCAGGCCAAAACCGGGATCATGGTCCAATGTGACACTTCTATCATCTCTATCGTCGTCGGACTCGTCATCAGAGATCACATGCACATTCATTTTTTGAACCGATGCAAGATGAGGTTATGAAGTCAACAGTAATAGGCAAAAGGTGCTTTGAACGAAATGAAGAAAGAAACTAGAATGAAGATGGGATGCGTAGAGCGAAAGTGGGAACGTAGGGATATGATGAGAAGCAGGGGAGAGTCTGTAGATGGAAGGGAAAGAGCAAGCAGATACGAGGGTGAGGTAAGAATGTGAGAATAGGATTAGTAGCACACAAGAGGACTTTAGGCAACGGCGACAAAGACATGATAATTTGAATATGTTGGCAATTTGGAGATTCACTGGGAAGGAAAAACCTGGAGTCCGCTGACGGTGAATAGTTAGGGGAGAGCAAACGCGGGTGAGTGGAGTGCAGCAAGAGTGAATAAGGGACAGCAAGTAGCAATACAAGGAAAAGGAAGTCGGATCTAAGACAAAACCAACGGGAGCCATATTGAGAAGTACGGGCGTGTCGTAGTGATCCGTCAGTGGAAACATTTCAAGCAGTTAGCCGTAAATGGCCCGAAATAATTCTACTGATGTTGTAAACACGATCCAAGCGCATCTTCAACAACTGTATTGGACTAAATGCAAATGATTTGGACCCACCTGGACAATTAGTCGGCGCCTCAAGTTGTTCCCAGGAATCTGAGCGATCTATCATTACTCTTGCACTCACCAGGAATTAATTGTACGGTTAAACTAGATCTGCCTTTAATAAGAGCCTATGGATTCATCTGTATCCACTGTGTCCACTGCATACCTTATCTGCTAATGCCCCAAACAATCACAGCACCACATACTGCACTCCAGATTCCAGTTGGTGAATACCACCTAAATTCTATAGCCTTTAACAGGGGCTCAAAGACACTGACTTCTGTTGCTGCCATAGCACATCTCATGATACTTGCAGCCGCCGCTGCAGTACTAGGATTCTAGAGGAAGGTGTCCACCAATAGTGTATCATCAATTGTGTAGAAGTGAGTACCAGAAGTCTTGTGTCTTTTCCAGAACCACGGAATCTATTCTAAAAAAAAACCTATAAAGGGCATTACTTGTATCTTCTCTTGTAGTAGAATTGCAGTTATTAGCAGTCTCATATCCGGATGTAGACAAAGAAACAGTCTGCGGGGTTACTAAGAAACAACTAGACAGGGTTTCCCATATCTATTGAAGGATCTTCCAATAAACAGCTATTCATTAAGGACCGTCTAGCGGTTAAGATTATGATAACACTAAAAGTGACCCCGCGCTCGAGAGACAGCATCTAAAAGTTGGCGAGCTACCTACCCTTCTTCCACTTGTTACTCTAAACATTTTCTTTCCTGCACCAGCCCTCGTCCATCATGACCTCAGATGTTTTTCTTCCTGTTGACACTTTTGCAGGCGACTTTCCTATTGACAAAAATATCGTCAGTCTATTTCCGCCAGGTTCTCAAGTCGCTTCGGCATTTCGGTTTGGCACCTCAGCATGGACAACCACAGCTCGCCTTTGCGTAAAAGATGCAGACGGAGTCGAGAAGCTGTATTTTCTCAAGTGTGCCATTAATGACACCGGATATTTAATGATGCAAGGGGAATTCAATGCCCAGTCTGAACTTTACAAAACAATGCCAGACTTTGTGCCAAAGCCATACACCTGGGGGAAGTTTGATCAAACAGAGCCAAAAACATATTTCTTTATGTCCGAGTTCGTTGACATGAGCGATGAGGTACCGGAGCCCAATCAACTATGCACCAAGCTCGCTCGGTTACATCGCGACAGTGTCTCACCGACCGGGATGTTTGGCTGTCATATCACGACTTGTCAGGGAAATACGCCTCAGAGCGTCGCCTGGGAGAGGAGCTGGGGGGTGTTTTTCTCCAATCTTCTCCGACACGTCCTGGAGCGAGATGCCCAGGTCAACGGATCCTGGGAAGGCCTCGATACGCTCGGTCAAAGAGCGCTAGAACGTGTCATTCCCCGATTAATCGGAGCACTCGAGGCTAAGGGACGCAGTGTGAAGCCTTGTTTGATCCATGGTGATTTATGGGAGGGGAATACGGGCACGTCGTTCGAATCGAGCAATATCTACATCTTTGACTCTGCTGCATTCTATGCACATAATGAGATGGAGGTCGGCAACTGGCGATGCAACTACAACAAGATCCATAATAAAGTGTACACACGCACTTATTTGCGTCACTGGGCGCCGAGTGAGCCACGACAGGAATGGGATGACCGGATTAGCAGCCAGGGAACTGCCGTTCGTCAGACGTGAGTACTACCGAACAATTTTCTGTCCTCTCTGTACGGAGTACGCAAAGCTGACCTTGGGTTAGGGCCTATGATGACTTGTACTATTTGGTCGATAAATATGCGCCATTTGAGGGGGGTGCAGGGCCTCGGAGATTGATTGCGACTGAGCGAGTGCACCTGTCGGATGAGCGCGATCATACGCGAGGTTGAGCACTCGCAGGTTCAATTAAATTGAAGATACTGTAAGCATCTCAAATCCCCTACGGAGTAACTACAGTAAGGGAGTGAAGGAGTGAAGGACGAAAGCGGCTAGCGTCCCCTACACCGTAGTCCCCCCGCTGAGTCAGCACCGGCATCGGCGAATCTGCTCGCCGCCCCACGGCAAGTTTTCCGGTTCCTTAAGCGGCGCCCGCAAAAATTCTGTCTTTGACTCGGTTGGCAGTGGAGAAGAAACTGAGAATTATTATCATCCCCCCGTTTCCCCTCGCCCTTTCTTCTCCTTCTTAACCCTTCTCTTAACCATGTCATCCATTGATCCAATCCCTCCGTGGGTGTGACCTGGGTATCTTATTCCTCTTTTATCTCCTTCTGTTCTGTTATGTCTTGAGAGAGACATCTCATTCACTCCTTTCTTCTCTTGACCGAAAGTCCTACCTTTCTACCACCCCACCTCTGTGCGTGTGCCCAGAATTTTTTTTTTTTCACAGCATGTGAGTGTTTGACATAATCCCCCGGGTTGGGCTTCAATCCGGGGTCTTTTCTTTTTCTGTCCTTGGGTTTTATTATATGATGAATTTCGGTTTTTTTTATAGATGTTAGACTACCTAAGCATTATTGCGGAGAGAATCCGATCTGACTACTGCCTTGCTTTTTATCTTTTGGTTTTTGGCTGCTTCTGTTTTCGAGGACTCCTACTGATAATCAAGACTTCTCCAGAGTTTTATACTATCCTGAAAAATGTGTGGTATCATCGCTCTGATCCAGGCGAACCCTTCGTCTTCCGCCGCCGTCGACCTTCACGAGGCTCTTTACCTCCTTCAGCGTAAGTTCCGAAACATCCATCCGAACCCGTGCGGTATGGTGGAACAAGGGCTAATTCTATTGCTCGGAATACAGACAGAGGTCAAGATGCCGCCGGTATTGCTACCTGCGCTGCAGGTGGTCGTATCTACCAGTTGAAGTCGAACGGAATGGCAGCTCGGGTTTTCCAGGACGGTGCTCGGGTGGCAGACCTTCCTGGTTTCATGGGTATTGGTCATCTTCGATACCCTACCGCCGGAAGCAGTGCCAATGCGGAGGCCCAGCCCTTCTATGTGAACAGTCCATATGGAATTTGCTTGGCCCACAACGGCAACCTGATCAATGCCCCCGAGCTGAAGAGGCACTTGGACCTCGAGGCTCATCGGCACATCAACACGGACAGCGACAGTGAACTCATGCTGAACATCTTCGCTGATGAGTTGAGCGAGACCAAGAAGGCTCGTGTCAACAAGGAAGATCTGTTCGCTGCTCTGGCCCGCATGTACGAGCGCTGCGAGGGTGGTTGGGCTTGTTCCGCCATGCTAGCAGGTGGGTTATCTCACTTTTCGTGTGGGATAAGCATGTAACTAACATTTCTCAGGATTCGGTCTCATGGGTTTCCGCGACTCGTACGGTATCCGTCCTCTCGTCCTGGGGTCCAGGCCCTCGGCTGATGGCCCCGGTACGGACTACATGATGGCTTCCGAGTCGGTTGCTCTGCACCAGCTTGGTTTCACCAACATCCGGGATATCCAGCCCGGTGAGGCTGTCATCATCGAGAAGGGCGGTGAGCCGGTCTTCCGCCAGGTGGCCCCGAAGAAGGCGTACGCTCCGGATATCTTCGAGTACGTCTACTTCGCTCGTCCGGACTCGGTCATCGACGGTATCAGCGTGTACCGCAGTCGGCAACGGATGGGTGACCGTCTCGCCGCTCGGGTGCTCAGTGTTCTTGGACCGGAAGTGGTCAAGAACATCGACGTCGTGATCCCTATTCCCGAGACGTCCACCACGTCAGCCGCTGCCGTTGCCCGGTATCTGGACAAGCCTTACTGCCAAGGCTTCGTCAAGAACCGTTACGTCTTCCGGACCTTCATCATGCCGGAACAGAAGACCCGGCAGAAGGGTGTCCGTCGCAAGCTGAATGCTATGCAGGCCGAGTTCAAGGACCGAAATGTCCTGTTGGTTGATGATAGTATTGTGCGAGGGACCACGAGTCGGGAGATTGTTACGATGGCCAGGGAAGCTGGCGCCAAGAACGTCTACTTTGCCAGCTGCGCTCCTGAGATTACGTACGTTACCACTTGTCTAGCTCCACTCGTTATACGATTTACTAACGACTATGCACAGGCATGCTCACATTTACGGTATCGATCTGGCTTCGCCCAGCGAGCTCGTTGCTTACAACCGTGACGCCGACTCTATCGCCAAGCACATCGGAGCCGACAGCGTCATCTTCCAGACTCTGTCGGACCTGAAGGGTGCCTGTGCCGAGATTGCTCACGAGAATGGCTTGGAAGAGCCCCGTGACTTCGAGGTCGGTGTCTTCTGCGGCAACTACATCACCCCCGTTTCCGAAGGCTACTTCGACCACCTGGAGGAGATCCGGGGCGAGGGCCGCAAGATCAAGGCGCTGGACCGCGCCAAGGAAGCCGTGACGCATGGTTTTGCCAGCGAGAAGGATTTCCAGATCGCTGCCAACGGCGTCAAGCTGGACGGCAACGGTAACATCATTCCTGCTGGCTCCCCTGGCGAGTCCGAGGTGCCGCAGGTCAGCATGTACACCACTCGCCAGGTAGCCCCCAAGGAGGAGCCTCCTAAGGTGCGAGACCGCATGGACATCAGCATCCACAACATCGCCGACCATCCATGATTATGAAGCTTACGGGATTATCTATTTTTGATTAATTTCTTTATGATGTCATACCCCTGACTTGGAGTACTGGAGTTTTGCCGTAGACACGAGACAGGGAGGCTTTCTGATGATATTTCATTTGCATAGCTAGGACTTGCAGGGTTGGAATACCCGTTGGCATAAATGATTATCAATAGACCAATGCTAAAGATTTCTGATTTACACTTATTCATATCCACCTATTTATCTTCAAGCGAATAGAAAATGTTGGCAGGAAAAGAGAGCCGGTCATGTGATGTCATCTGCCGTTGTGGGTGTTGCATCCTGTAGTTTTGTCTTCCGTCCACTCCCCGTCCACAACTGTTTGCTTCCGGTCTTTGCGCTGTCAATTGCCTTGGCTGTGTCTGGGTGTTTGACATTCGATGTTTGATGTTTGATGTTTATGTTCTTTAGAACCATACCTTACCCAAGGTCTCCCGTCCCGATATATTTATCTGTACCACAGACCTCTGGCCATGGAGCGCCGCACCACTCGTTCTGCTGCACGCCAAGCCGCATTGCTTGCTACAAATGCGCAATCTACGCCTAAACTAGCTGCTCAGGAAACCTCTAGCAATGGCACTTCAGGGCTGGCACCATCAAATACCGTGCCAAAGAAACGAGCCGCAGCCCAAAAAAAAGCCCCCGGGACCAAACAACCTGCTGCCAAACAACGCAAGCCAAGTGCTAATGCTAAACCCACCACTCCCACTCCAAAAGCAGACCCGGCCAACGAGCTTCCCCATAACCTTGGCGCAGCCTTCACAGTGATACAACAGGCCGCTACAGGAAACTCAGAAGCCGGCTCTAAAACCGCAAAAGCGAAAACCGCACCGTTAAAGACCGAAACTAGCCCTAAGAAAATCAAACCGGAGATCCAAGACACAGTCGACAAAGCCACGGTTACACTGGCCGAGAATGCACCACCAAAGAGGGCCACCAAGAAAAAGACGAATCTATACGGACTCACGCCCGGCGTCAGCCCCTTTCCGGACTGGGTTCATCCCACCCCGCAGGAATGTGAAGAGGTCAATCGCCTGCTTTCTACCGTGCATGGGGAAATCGTCGCGCCGACGACTATCCCGGAGCCGTCGCTCACTGTGACGGGTTGTGGTGAGGTCCCGTCGGTCTTGGACGCGCTGATCCGCACTTTACTGAGCGGGGCTACTACGGGGAATAACTCGGCCAGGGCGTTTAGTGGGCTGGTGCAGAGGTTTGGAATTCTGGAGGATGGGATTGGCAAGGGGAGCGTGAATTGGGATGCGGTGCGGCAGGCCTCGTTGAAAGATGTGTTTGATGCCATCAAGAGCGGCGGGTTGGCTGATGTCAAGAGTAAGAATCTCAAAGCTATTCTGGACATGGTGCATGAAGAGAATCAGGAGCGCAGAGATATCCTCGTGAAGGCGGAGAAGGAGGAGGAGAAGACAGATGATGACGGTAGTGATCCCGCGGCCGATCTACTAACCAAGGACGACGGCAAGAAACAGTACGAAATCGCATGTGCGGATCAGAATTTCCTCTCCCTAAACCACCTGCACAACTTGAGCACGGAACAGGCGATGGTGGAGATGGTGAAATACCCCGGCATCGGGCCCAAGACCGCCGCCTGCGTGCTTCTCTTCTGTCTTCAGCGGCCCTGCTTCGCCGTGGACACGCACATCTTTCGCATCTGCAAGTGGCTCAATTGGGTGCCTCCAACTAAGGCGTCGGAAGTCACGGCATTCAGTCACTTGGAGGTGCGCATTCCGGATCATCTCAAGTATTCGCTTCATCAGTTACTCATCCGTCATGGGAAATCCTGTCCGCGCTGTCGCGCTATCACGGGACAGTCTTCGGCGGGGTGGAAGGAGGGATGTGTGATTGATCATCTTGTTACGAGGACGGGGAAGAGGAAGGGAGGTCCGGTCGGATCTGCTCCTGCGAGTAAGAAGAAAAGAGCTGGTCGCAAGGCTCGTTCAGATACGGATGATTCGACATCTGAATCTGAACTGAGTGAACTTGAGACCTCCGATTCTTCGGAATAGTTCGGTCAGGTACGTCGTCAGTATGGCGCATTGCATTTACTAGATTTTTTTTTTTTTTTTTTAATTTTCTATCTGTTCAGCATAAGCGGGGATCAATTAGCATAGCATATACAAGAATAACAAAAGTCATTTTCTTCAGTTCAATCTAATTTCTCCATGCCCATAAAACATATAATGCAATTCTAAAGCGTACCTTACGATCTCCGGCTTGGCACGTGCTCCACCCGGAGCTCCCCATCCTCCATCGAACCACCACTTAATCTAATTCCTTCCCCCTCGCGATTCGCGACGCCGACGACCCCAACACCCTCCACGGTTGGACCTCCTACCAATTGCCTCACCACTGCCTGTCTGCCTCCACGCACCATTCACCATGGAGAGCTGGGCACCCTACATCCCTCCGGCCCTTTACACCCTCGCGGAGTCCCTTGCGGAGCCGGCCGCGGAGCACGCGCCGTGGGCTGGTCTCGCTCTGGTCTCGCTCGGCGCTGTGTATCTAGGCTATGTTTTCGTGCTCGGACAGCGAGAAGCCGCTGTTGCGTTCAACGTGCCGATTCCCCCTGAGGTGCGACCGAATTGGAATGGGCGGAAATGGGAGGATGTTGATGGGGAGGAGAAGAGGCTGTTGGAAGGTCAGGTTCGGGGGGTAAGTTTCTGTGTTCCTTTCTCTCTCTTTGTCGTTCTGGAGAGGAAGTTTGCTAGGTTAGGTGATTGGGATGGAGTGCTAATGCGAGACTTTGGTGTAGCAATGGAGCGACAAGTTGATTATGAGCTATTGTCCCGCCGACGGAAGAGTGCTAGGAAAAGGAACCAAGCCTGAGACGAAGGATGGGGTCGATCGCAAGATCAAGGCCGCTAAAAATGCGCAGGTGGAATGGGCGAAGACGAGCTTTGCGGAGCGGCGGAAGGTTTTGAGGACATTGTTGAAGTATGTAGTATTCTCTCTGTGCTCTGGAAAGGAAGGCTAGGGACGCTGTGACTGATGGATTGTTTCCTTCCCTCGCAGATACGTTCTCGAACATCAGGATGAACTAGCCACCGCATGCTGTCTCGACTCCGGAAAGACGAAAGTGGACGCCTCGTTCGGAGAAATCCTCGTCACCGCCGAGAAATTGAAATGGACCATCGATCACGGCGAGAAGGCCCTGACGCCCGAGCCCAGACCGACCAATTTCCTCATGATGTACAAGAAGAACATGGTCACGTACGAACCTCTCGGTGTGATCGCCGCCTGCGTCTCCTGGAACTACCCGCTGCACAACTTCATCGGACCGGTCATCAGCGGCCTCTTTGCGGGCAACGCGGTAGTCGTGAAACCCTCTGAACAAACCGCCTGGTCCTCGGCCTTCTTCCTCGAAGTCGCCCGTGGCGCCCTCGCCAGCTGCGGCCACTCGCGCGACCTCGTCCAGAGCGTCGTGTGTCTGCCCGACGTCGCCGACTTCCTGACCTCCCACGCGGACATCGCCCAGCTGACCTTCATCGGCTCCAAGCCCGTCGCGCACAAAGTCTGCGAATCCGCCGCAAAGGCCCTCACCCCGGTGACCGTCGAACTCGGCGGCAAGGACCCCGCCGTGGTTCTCGATGACGCGCGCACCATCCGCGAGCTCCCCTCCGTCGCCTCCATCCTCATGCGCGGCGTCTTCCAATCCGCCGGCCAGAACTGCGTCGGCGCCGAACGCATCATCGCCCTCCCGGGCGTCTACGACCGCCTCCTCGACCTCGTCTCCTCCCGCATCCAATCCCTCTCCATCGGTTCCATCCTCCTCGACTCACCCCCGCTCGGCCCGCGAACCCCAGACATGGGCGCCTTAATCTCCCCCGCTGGCTTCTCGCGCCTCGAAACCCTCATCATGGACGCCGTCGCACACGGCGCACGCCTCATCCACGGCGGCACGCAATACAAACACCCCCGCCACCCGCACGGCCACTACTTCCACCCAACCCTCCTCGCAGACGTCACTCCGGACATGGCCATCGCGCAAACCGAACTCTTCGCCCCCATCTTCCTCCTCATGCGCGCCTCCTCCGTCCCGCACGCCATCTCCATCGCCAACTCCACCGACTACGCCCTCGGCTGCTCCGTCTTCGGCTACCACGCGCCTTCCATCTCCGCATGTGTCTCCGGGATCCAAGCCGGAATGATCGCGGTGAACGACTTCGGCGCGTACTACGCAGTCCAGTTACCGTTTGGCGGCCTCAAGGGATCCGGATATGGTCGGTTCGCAGGCGAGGAGGGACTCCGTGGGGTTTGTAATATTAAGAGTGTTTGTGTGGATCGGTGGCCGAAGATCATGGCGACGCGGATTCCGCCGAGGGTTGATTATCCGATTGGAAAGAGGGGAGACGGGCAGAAAGGGGATGAAGGGTATAAGGCGTGGGAGATGTGTAAGGGGGTCGTGGAGACGGGGTATCAGATTACGATTGGGGGGTGGGTTAGGGGGGTGGTGAGGTTGTTGGGGAATATGTGATCCTTTCCCCCTCTTTTTTACATTCTTGTCTTGTCTTTTCTCGTTCGGAAGTTTGGTGGGTTGTTCAAATGGTGGTCTTGGGATGACGATAGGGACCGGTTAGGTGGATGGGATGAAGAGCAGAACTCACCTACTTTCTTCTGTTATTTTTATTGATCAACATGTGTATATTAGATTTATTTAATACAATTCAAGTCCATAGTTCATTCATTACATTATTAGTTCTAAGTATATGTACAACTGAGCTGGTCAACCAGTCAATCAGCCTTTTCTCAAGCAGAGACATCCCATCTACGCAACAGCCTTCTCCATCCACAACCCCTGCACATCCACCTCACACTCCTCCATCCAACACCCCAACTCCTCTACCCCCAACACATCCCTCAAATACCGTCTCGCGAGATCCAACTGACTATTCGCCCTGCCGAGATAAAACAGCGCCCCGTCGGCCGGGTTCGCGTTCGCCGCCTCCACCCGCTGCGGCAGACGCAGCATCAGTTCGAGCAGCCAGTGACCGAAGGAATCATTCAAGTCCATAGCCCACTGTGTGACCTCTGCGTCGTCGGCGGGGATGGACTCGGTGCTGGCGCGGAGGAGGAGCTGGAAGAGCGAGGGGTCGTAGCGCGCGACGCGCACGGCCGTGCGGTAGTGTTCCGCCGGGAGAGTGTAGGGCGTGCTGGTATGGTCGGGGCCGATGGCAGTGTGCTCGCTGCGGAACACGTACTCGTCGATTTTGAGGAGGGTGGTGAGGGCGCGCGCGTTGTGTTCGATCAGGGCGGTGTGGATTCCGGCTTGTATAGCTTCGCGCGAGACGTGGATGTTGGTTTGGATGAGATCGGGGCGCGCGAACCCACTGGTGACTCGGAGGATTTCGAGACAGGCGACGTGCTCCGGGGTGAAGAGGTCGGGGTCGTGGTCGCCGCCGCCGCCGCGGAGGAGTTTGTCGGGGAAGTTGAGCATGCCGAGGATCTGATGCGTTTGCTGCTGATCGGTTTCGTGGCAGGTGATTTGGATCGAGGTGAGGGGGTTGATGGATAAGGTGTAGTGGGCGTTGTTGGTGTCGGTGCCTTCAAAGGTGCGCAGGTCCTCTTGTCGCGAGAGGAAACGCGCAAGGCCCGCTTCTTGGTCGGCCGTCATACTGATCCCTGCGTTTACCCAGTGTCGTTGGATCGTCAGGTTCATGAGGTCCGGAAGTTGCGATAGAAGTCGGTCGACGGTGCACCATTTACAGCGCAGGATGTTGATTTGGAGGGCTTTGCGCTCGCCATAGTCGAGGGGGACGTAATCTAACGGTCGGAGGATTTTCGCGATCGTGGTACCGGAGGTAATCGAAGATGTCGACGAGGTGTCATTCCAGAAGGCTAGCAGGATGAGGGCGCGGTAGATCCGTTCGCTAGAGACTGCAGATGCGAGTGATGGCGATGACCGCGGCAGGTTCGCATTCAACGAGTACAGAAAGATCTTTTCGATAAGTTCCACCGGGAGGGCCTCCAGTCTCGAGCGCGTTTTGCGCGGCTTCGACGGTTTGACTATCAGCAGTCGCGCGCGCTTGTTACTTTGAGATTGAGACGCGGTCAGCTTCTGCTCGACGGACATCAAGGGCCGGCCGCCCTTTGGCCGTCGCCGTGCCGCGGCCGTCGTCGCAGGGTCATGATAGCTGGACTGCTGGGGATCCGCAGCATCGGAGAATCTTCTTTTTCGGCGGCCACGGACTCGGATCGGGGTCAGCATGCCCGGCGGAACATCAAAATAAGGTTGTCTTATCAGGCCATGTCATTTGGCGCCTGAACGTGAACTGGTCCGGGAATGCCGTCAGTGTCGGGTCTAGAGGAAGAGGAAGAAGTTGTCGGAGCAAAAGCGGCGTAGTCTCGGACAGCGCTGATTGGCGGATGGTCACCCGGTCAGACCGACGTAGGGCTGGCAAATCAGCTGATCCCCTTCCTGTTCGGGCAGCCCGCAGCCCTAACGCTAGTCCCCTTGTGTTGGCATGACATCATCAATCCGTGTCCCCAGCCGGATACGATCCATGCAGTGGTCGATCCATAGCGAAAGGGACGAAATTGAAAAGCATAAGGACCTGGACGGCCTTCAAACCCGCCCTGAGTGGCGAGATTCTTGGACCCAGTGGCTGCGAGCCCGGATCAGGGCGTGGTTCGTCATGATAAGGATTGACACGCCCCCTTTCCTATTCAGGCCCTGCGAACCAGGTTTGACAGCGTCGCTATGACGGAATCGCGTCGCCGGTGGGAAAGACTTGGTCAATTATTTGATCATACCCAGTCTCCTATCTGATCTTCACTCTTCCCGTCCTGTGGTTTACGTCGTTCGCTGGCTTTTCTATTCGTACAGCATACATCATTCTCTTTGCTTTGTTGGCAGACTTCGGTGTATAAAAAAACCTTCCTCTTGTCACTTCGGCAGTTTTTCTCCTCATCATGCGTCCATTCAGCGACACTTCCGTTCATACTACTGCCTCGTCCTCATACTCTGTGAAAGGACCTACTAGAGATTCGTCTCCCTCTCAGTCCTCCTCGACCTCGAACTCGAACAATTCATCCAAGTCCAACAAATCCTCGAAGCCTTCCAAATAAATCAAGAGACCTGACATAATACCCTCAAAATGGGAGCCGTCGTGTCTTGTGTATGTCACCCTTGTCTCCTTTCAGCTCCGCGTTGCATGTCTTGAGTAAGATGCTGACTCCCTCCACAGATCAAGGGCGTCTTCCAGTCCATCGGTGCTTGCCTGATGGCCATCGTGAATGCCATCGGAGCTGTCTGCAAGGTCATCATCGAAGGAGTCTTGTCTATCTGCCGTGCCGTCATCACCTGCCTCACCTGTGGTTACTGCGGCCGAAGCAGAAGAACAACAACGCGGAGATCAAGAATATGACACCACTCGTCTCGGTAATTAGACCATACGAGTTATGACAGTTATGTTTGATGGGTTTCTGGTCGGATGTTTATCGTTGTGATATCATCATTTTTTCGTTTTCCTTTCCATGTTTTCATACCC
Source organism: Aspergillus ochraceus (assembly GCA_004849945.1). Lineage (NCBI taxonomy): Eukaryota > Fungi > Ascomycota > Eurotiomycetes > Eurotiales > Aspergillaceae > Aspergillus > Aspergillus ochraceus. The sequence continues at coordinate 1,446,786 of SSOS01000007.1, read as the reverse complement.
TATTCTGAGCAGGCTTTTTCTCGGTCGGCGTGTATTTTAGCAATGCAATAATCTTCCCGCTTCAATCACTAATAAACTCCAATTTGTATGCGCGACATGACATCATTAACTCATAATGCCGATAGGGCAATGCTTGCTGCCTGTCGTGCCTGGCAGCCTGCGTATGATCTCATCCCACTCTGTTCAGCCCTGCTTTCGTCATTAATTGGTCTTTCAGCTGCAAATCATCGCGCGGGATGTCCTCCCAACAATGGTTCACCATAATCTTAACGAACGGATCGTCGCGTTCGTCTGCATACTTTAATGCCGCGCGAAAAATACTATTGGGAACCGGCCAGCGCTGGGGATACTTGTAGTCCTGTACGAGAATTTGCATCCGTATTACTCGCCTAAAGGTCGCCAGGTCACGATCCCGGATCACCTGTCGAAGAACACGCTTCGAACGCGACAATAACGAGTCCTCGTCGATGTACGCGGCCACCGAAAGTATTTGAAGAAATCCAAGCTTGGCATCGGTCCACGGCGGGCATAGCAACTTGTCGGGCATGCGAGGCGGACAAACAGTCGAGCATTCTGGCAGCTGAAAGATCTCGTAACGGGGGTCCATCCCGCTAGGCTGCAGGATTTGTACAGCTCCGTGGTGAAACCATGCTGCCACTCGTACTTCCTTGCCGGTGACTCGGTTGTGGGCTTTGAGGTTTGTAGCGCCTTGTGCGTGAAGCCTTTCATCGTTTTCGCACTCTTCGAGACTCTCGAAATGACGGCTCATCTCGGCCAGCGCGGGAAGTTCGTCCGCGCAGAACTCGAGGTCTTTCATCTGACGCCGAATGACATGCCCTATGTACTCCCGCTGACACTTCCGAATCAGCGGTAAAGTACACCAGCCACAGGCTAGGATGTCTGTCTGGAGATCTCTCCGCTCTTCCGTCGAAAGGGACCAGAAATCCAATGGCGCGGGCAGATAGTCCGGGGTGAAAAATCCCCGTTTTGAACTCTCGTTGGCGCTGCTAAACGCGAGTCGAATGAGCCAAGTATAAATCACGGTGTTAGAAAGGATCCCAGCGATGAATCGCGACGCTCTAGGGAAGTTAAACTCGAGAGAGCAGAGGAAGATCTCTTGGATGATTTCCACAGGTAAACGTTCGAGACGTGACCGGTTTACAGCCGCCATCGGACCGGACCCTTTGATTAGATTGGGAAATTCCATGAGCTTGGATAGCCTCACGGAAGGAATTTGGGTTTCGGGTTGGGTTGCAAGTTTCTTGCCGCCGCGACAAGAGTAACACGTGAGTGAGCCTAGAGCGCTTATGATACCCTTCGAGTTAGCGCTGACGAGGGCCCACCTCGTTTATTTCTCTACAGTACTCGATGTTTACGTAGGAGTATAACTATATGCTTGCTGCCAGAAATTCACAGTTTAGTATCCCATCACAATCCTGCACTGTATCATCTATCCAAGGCTCCTGAGTACACAGGCTAAAAACAAAAAATTCAATATGTTCCTGAACGAGATCATGAAGAGCAAACCAATACCGCACCATCATAGGAATTTCTTTCATTCTTCAATCTCTCTCTCGCCAACTCTCCAACGCCCTCTAAACGCCAATCTCCCTGTAGCCGACTGAACAAGACTCCAACAAGCAGCCCGATAACCCGGGGTCCAAAGACTGACTTGGCCGGACAGATGAACGGGGGCACTTCCAAAAGGAATAAAGGCGTCTTTCTGCTCCTTTGTCAAACGTGTCCATCTTGATGGGTTGTATGACTTGGCATCTGGTCCCCATATTGTGGGGTCGATATGGCAAGCTTCTATGTCTGCCGCGACAATGGTATGCTCTTTCGATGCTGCTGATTTGTGTGCACGATATATCCGTTGAGTTGGAGGATGGAGACGAAGGACTTCCTTGACAAGAAGTTCAGCAGAGATGGAATTTGCAGTTTCGAATTGCTTTTTTGTAGGATTTTGGGCAAATGCAATGAGAGTTCCTCGCCATTCGGGATGACGCTGGCCCGTCTTGAACCCAACCTCGATGAACGTCATGAGGACAATCCGCCAAAGCGTTTCGAAGGCGGGGAGGATGAAATTTAGCGGGCTCTGACAAGGGTCTGTGAGATCGTGACCAAGAAACACAGCAGACAGAGCTTCCTGGAGGTCATGGTTATCTTTGAACTCCAGTGTGGTACATATCTCTTTTGAAGCTATCCACACGCGGTTGATAGCGTTGGCCAGATCGATCAAGTATTTGTCGTCAATATTATCATTGAAATTCTCCTTCCAAACCACTGCAAGGGCCACTCGCAGCGACAGAGACTGTATCATAGTTCGATTCGAATTTCGTCAGCGTTCTCCATCCGATCTTGAGCTGCACTCTGAAGAATGACAGAGAGATGTTTCCATTCGGGATATCCAAGGTTGATTAGGCGTGTTGCTTTATTGATGAAGTCTTTCGCATAGGCGTCATCTGTACTTGTGAAAACATTATCGATTTCGAATGCAAGTCGACGGCTTGCGTTGGGCAATGCCCTTGACTGCAGTAAACTGAGACTATTAGGTTGGTTTCCAGCAATCACTGAGCGGCAGTCACGGGGAATTTAAGGACGTGGCAGATAAGTATAAGTTAAGTGGGGAATAAAAAGCATCAGCACATTAAGAATAACTACCATGACTAAGAAATGTCTACGTATTCTTCGGTACCACACACAAATAGTTGCAATACAAAGTCAAGTGCGCTATCAAGGTTACCCCAGAAGAAGCGAGGACGCGAGTAATTTCCCACTCTCAGTGAATAGGGCTAGATCTTGGTGAACCAATTAATTTACGCGGTATAGTATGGCCCTTGCTATCTGTTTCTTCGAGTTCCCTATCATTCTTCTGGGTTCCGTCTTTGATAAACAGACTCCTGAGCGTTCTTCATTGATGTTAGAGGGCATCTGACTGTCTTTGATTCTCTCCATTACCACTTTCGATCCGAGTAAAAAGGGTATAGTAGGGGCTATTTATTGGTTTCTGTATAGTGCTAGTTGGAATAGCTCTCACGATCTGCTACGACTCGCCTGCAGTGGGATCCCAGGGTTTCACAGTGTCATCAGCGGAGCCGGATTCCAGCACTTAATTGTTGGTGAAAAAGCCATCAGCTGAATGGGTAGAAACGGTCAGACTATCTCCTTGTAAACCCTTCGGACCCATCGCCGGTGGAATGTATTGCAAGTACTCCCGGTAGAACTGCGTCGTATCTTTTCATTTACAGCTATTTATTATCATAGTAATCGCCTTCACAAGAGATGCCTTCCATTGATAGATGAAAACCTAGGACTCATAATGGATATCTTGCAGGCGCAGGTACTGATTGAATGCCCGAATCCTCAAGCCAACATCATAAGACGCCTGATTCAAACCACTCTCTCCCTGAGCATCCACTGGCCAGTGGTTATGGCAAACGAAATCCATTTCAATTGCTGAATTAGCCCCTCATACATTGGGAGTGTTTTGGAAACCATTCTTCAAGTAACATGTCAGTGTACTCTGGCACTTCGGCCCTGCGTGCTCTGAGCGATGCTACCTCAAACCCATCAGGGTATATCCCAGCATCGCCCCAGTCGATCAGCCAGACTTTACCACGATGATCCAGGATCAGGTTGCGAGGCGCGATATCCGAGTGGGTGAGAACGAATTTGTCAAACTGAAACAAGAGGCGTTCTTGGGTGCCCGGTGAAACTTTTGCGACACATGAAGTCGGCAGTTCACCAAATTGACCTATTTTATCAGCACGGTCTTTTGGTGGACCGAGCCCAGATCGAAGCGGCCAAGGAAGCTATCCTTACCCAGTGCGCCCGATCAAATGAGATATCCTCTTGTGCAAGGAGGCTACTATCAGTAGTCCATTGTCATGGTACTCCCTTGTTACAGGCTCCCTTCGGGTAGTAAGTAGTATTAGCAAACCTGTTGATAACAACGAAACTAACATGTATCGAAGTTATACCATGCCAGGGAGAGTTATAGCAATCATGTTTTTCTGCTAGTATTCCTAGTAAATTAGTTCACGGATGATGACTACGGATCACCATAGCCCATTATTCACGATGAAGGTAGCTTGGTGGAATACAGGGATAAGATGTATGTCGAGAAACGCTAGAATAAAGGGAGCAAGATCATTAATCGGCGGATTCGCTGCTCCATTTACATCAGGATAAGGCACATGCGTGTGGATCGCGCAGTCAAGATTTGGGTTCAAAGCTGTTATATTTGGCATCAAGTTACCTGACCATCCAAGCCCTTTTCTACCTATGTCTACCCCATTCCCTAGTGTATGCCTAATTCCGCCAATCTAACACCTCAACGCGATCATCTATGCCACCTACCTCATCAGCTATCTCCTCAACAACCTTTGAGTGGACCTGAAAGTCTTTGAGCTTTGTTTCAACTCCAGGGAGGTCCTCATGCGCTTGATACCCCGGGGGGAACTTGAATAAGCTCTTAATTGGGCAACGGGGTGATTGAAATTGTTTCCCTCTCTCCAGGCGTGCTTGATCCCAAAACACATAGCCTTGATTCCGCAGCGCGTAATTGGCGGGAGCATAAGGTCCCCATCCCACCGTCACCGTCACTGCCCACTGCCAACCAAGTTTGCAGTCCTCCGAGCTCTCGTCTATCTCATATTCTTCATAGCGCAGTTCTTCCAATCCTTTCAAGATAGATATACTCGAATTGCGACCTTACGATCATGAAGGTGCTGGATGGCGATCATCATGGTGCGTCAGTTGTGATATTTGGAAGAGACATGTGTAGACCTCCCACCGGAAGAAAGCTCTTTGAAGACGAACTTTCTCATCAGACAAGGGCGTTAAAATTTCCGGTGTATCGTTTGAAGCACCAGAGGTTCGCTGCAGGTCTGACAAGGCCTTTTGAGCGTACAATGCTATGAGATCTTCGAATTTCCGGCAGAATCCCCATAACTTGGTCAGAGATTCGCTGTCTGAAACGAAATTATGCAGCTCCTCACTCGTCCCTGACTCGGCGGCCTCTAGGATAGCAGAAGTTTCTTGGCTCAGGGTTTCGAGCTTCTTTCCGTAATTGGGTCGAGGAATTCTCGTAAACCGGTTGTCATATCGCCGCTCGAAAGCGAAATCCCAATTCCGCTGTGCACGGTATGCCAGGAGAAAGTCCGCTTCGACCTGGGGCGGGATGGCGCGCAGTAAGACTGCCGATAATGTGGACCGCCTATATGTTGTAAAGATTCTATAGAACTGGGACGTCGCTCCAATGGCCGAATAAGGGTCTTTAGGGGAGGAGGAAAGCCACTGTAAGATGCTTAGCAGCAATTCAACAGGGAGATATGATAGAGGAGACATTCTGACGCGTTCGATGAAAGAACTAAGGCTCGGAAGGATGAGGTCGAAGTAATCATTAGTAGTCTATCTAACTAGTGCTTTGTGAGAGTAACAAAGAAACGATCAATCAACACCCACAGTAACGGCAGCAGTCCTTAAGCAGCCTTGCTTGTTGACGTTGAGTCACCACTCAGCCGTGACAAAAGACTGACTCACTGGTTAGTCCTATCTTCTGCCATCCTATTCTAGAGGGAATAATCATAGAGGGACAAGCAAACGGCAAAAATGCTTGGCAGATTTAAACCTCAGGCACCAAAGCATCAATCAAGACCCACACCTTAAGCAATTCTACTCCGGAGTACTAAGATTGCGAATCCTGCAGATTACTCTAATATTATATGTAACGAGGAACTCCTCGGCATAAGTTCAAAATATCCATTTTGTTTCATCGGTCATGTAGGCTATTAACCCTACACTGTTGATGACAGTGTAGGCCAAGGCGGACAACGTACTGGGTTTAGTCACTTCACGCGAGGTAGTTGGGCATTGCTTTATTATTCGATTTTAGGACTGTTTTTTATAAAATTGTGTGACGTTGTTTAATTTATCCGTATGTCAATTTCCTGGAAACATCTGTGTTAAACCAATGCGTGACTCGATCATCTTCTATGGCCTGTTTGGAGTACATGATCAGCTTCTACAATTATATATCCCGATCCGGCCTCGCTATTCAAATCTTCTACAAATAAAAACAGTAGCTATAACATCGAAAGGCCTTCTAATCTGAAGAATAACACAAAATCATAAATTCAAAGCAGTGATTATCTACGTACAATACGCCTCTACAGGTACTTACATTTACTCTATGCTACGCTATAACAAAACATCCAAACCACGGCACGAAGAAAATAATCTTCTAAATGGAACATTGTTTCTATACACAATCCAACAACCGACACCACACTGCCAGACGCAAAGGGTATCCTAGCTGGCCAACATGCTTGACAAAAGGGGATTTCGTCGTGTGAGTGAGTACACAGGTCGAAGGATAAAGGAGACATGAAAAAAATGACAGAAAGAGAGTTCTGGCAATTTAAACCACGGACATGTCGCCGAAGCGCTCCTATAGGATGCATTAGCAGACGTAATGGTATTTATTTGAGAGGGTGATGTGCAATGTCTACACGAGTATTGGACGTACCTTGTATCCGGCGGGCATCCATCTGCCCTTGGAGACCAGCGAGGAGGTCTTCTCGTCGATCTCGGGCTGAGCGGCGGCAACCTCGTCCTAAAAAAAGAAAAGGAATAAAGTCAATGCACTGTTCCATTCGATACATCGGCGATTTGTCATAACATACCACGGTGAGCTCGTCGAAGGGGCGGGCAGTCTCGATGTTCTCAAGGGTCTTCTCGAGGTTGCGGAGTTCGGCCTCAACCTTGCCCTTGGTCTGCTCGGCGCTCTGAACGGCCTGGGCCTCGAAAGTATCGATGGCCTTCAGCTGGCGGGAGACATCGTAGGTGGCGGGCTTGAAAGCGTTGAACTGCTTCTCGAGGTCGTCGACGATGGCCTGGTTCTTCAGGACCTTGCGGTAGTGGGCGAAGTCGACGGTCTGGGGCTGCTCGGACAAAGCCTGGACCTTGCGGCGCGCATCGTCGTTACGCTTCTTGAAGGCCTGGAGGGAGGTGGCGGTCTGGCCACGGAGGCCGAGCGAGCTGGAGACCTTGACCCAGTCGATCTTGAGAGCGGCGCTGCGCTGTTCCACGGAGACGGGTTAGCGGTCAGAATTCCCGACATGATCGGTCGGAGGCAGGATTAGAGAGCTCAATGCACGTACGGCAGCCATTTTGAAGAGTGTGTTGGGAGGGAGACGGGGGTGGGAGAGGGGAGTTCAACGTGCAAAGCAGGAGGTTCGGAGAGGTGAGGGTTGACTCGGCAAGGTTTGGAATGGGGATGCCGTCACGTGAGGCTGGCGGTTCCCGTGTTCCGAACGGCCACAAACGAAGAGAGCCAAGACTTCGGATATGGGCGCTTAACTGATATATGGGGGATTTGTTTATGCGTTCATTGATTTTATATTTGCTTTACAATGGTAAAATTGATACGTCATGGATAAAATATTCAAATCGGTTCAGATCATGAATTCTGCTTTTTTTGGGTTGACTATATGATTTACACTATGGGGCCTGGCAGCACACGCATCCAAGGGGATATCAACCTGACCTCGCACCCAAAGTCCATCCTGCCAGCAGGGCTAAGACGTTTCAGCCACTGATAGCGTGCAATCAATGCGGCAGAGCTCATATGCTGAGAGCCATGATCGAGTTCACGATATCGTTGTCGTTCTCCCGTAGAGCCTTGACGGCCTTCTTGCGTGACACATTAGCCTGGGCCATAACCAGTTCGATGTCCTTAGCCTCGAGGCCAGACTCGTCAACAGCCTCTCCATCGTCCTCCTCCTCGTCCTTCTTGGCCTCGGTCTCGGGGGCCTTGGCGGTGCCGAGGTCGTGCTCGTGGTCGTGACCGGCGTGCTCACCACCGGCGGCGGCCTCAGCAGCAGCGAGCTGCTGGGCAGCGGAGGCCTGGGCCTGGGAGTTCAGGTCCTCGATCTTGGCCTCACCGAAGATGCTGTTGAAACGTGTAAGCCAACTTTACTATATCACAGAAACCGGGAAAGCGGATGGATACATACATCCAGGTGTTGCTGGAGGGGGAACGGTAGACGTCGGGCTGGTTGATGACGAAGAGGATCTGTAAGAACAGACACATTAGCCTTCTATGTCCCTCATGATTGCTGCTCCATCAAATTGTATCCAGGTTCTTTTCCAAAGACACCCCAAGCAGCGACTGTCGTCAAAGGCGGGGTTGGTATCCATACGTTCTTGGGACGGCGGAGGGTGACACGAGTGATGCCGGGGACGTGCTTCAGGCCGAGCTTGCCAATGGCCTTTCTGGCCTTCTTCTCGTTACGAGAGTGGATGGTGACGGCGGCACCTCCGGGGATGGTGGGCTCATCGCCAGCCTCGGACTCAGAAGAGCTGCCGGCATCCTCAACGCCCGCCTTCTGGGGCTCCTCGTCGTGGATCTCTTCAACGCGGGGGTCAGCCATTGTGATAATTGAACGAGCCTAAAAGAGGGCTGTCGATAGAAAGAAATCGATGGTTAGCAAGTAAGTCTCTCGATTCAGAACTGGTCGCTTGGGTTGGGGGAGAGGCTCGAAAGGATGGCCCAAGGAACCAACCCCCGAGGTTCTCCCACAAAACTGTAGGAAATACCCAAAATCGAGGGCGAAATTCAAAATGGCGACCGGAAATTCAGCTATTACATACCTAGTCGCAAGAAAGAGGACTGTGGTGGATGAGGGGGTATTTTTTGCCTTGGTTGAAGTTGGGAAGTCGCAAAGCTGTGTGAATGTCATCCTGCCGAAAATCGTTAGCGAGCTTATTGGGACCCTCACCCCGGACACACAGAAGCGACGCATCTACAGATCGAACCTCCACGTTCATCAATAAGGCCATTCACTTGTTAATTCTCTATCAATTTAATTGCTACGATATTCAGAGTGAGATTCTAATTTTAATTCTGGGCAAATTTGGTGGTGCGTAAGAAGGAGTATTAATCATAAAATATGGACCCAGAGCATATCAAAGATTACAGCTTATTTTGGTCATTCCCCATCTCCAACGGAGGTAGTGAGTGGACCGGTCATTTCAATATCAAAATCGATATTAGATAAAGATTCCAGAGTCATACACTGGCCTGAAAAAAGGTGCCGTCTATTGTGACGTACGAGCGTAACCCGTGAAGGTATCAAGGTTCTCGAATCATTTTAAGCTGTCAATGATAAAAGCGTACAGCGTCTTTTTTTTTTGCTGAAAAATAAAATAAACCCTCAGCAATATTTAACCGTCCCAAGGCACCCCATCACACTATGCACCGAGCCTCATAATAAACCATCTATGACTTAGGAGCAGCCGCCCGGAGCTTGGCGTGAGCCTTCTGGACCTCGAAGCGAGCCTGGAGAAATTCAATGTCAGTCATGTCCAGTCGTACCACAAGCGCATTCGTTTCCATTCAAGAAAGATCCTCAGTCCTTTGCAGTCGCAAAAGAACCTCCCATCCGTAGAATTCCTCCGATACGGCCCAGAATGCAACCAACGCAATCAATCCAGTATTTTCAACGTACCTGCTTCCTGAGTCTGAGGACCTTGAAGCGCTCGAAGTCGTTAAGGTTCTTCCGTCGCTCGGCGCTCTGGGTCTTCTGGGCGAAGTTGCTCTTGGCCCACTTGCCATCGATCTCGTTCTTCTGCCAAAGCTTGCGGACGGGGCCAGTACCGGCGGCACGGGGCAGCTGGGGAATGACGAAGTGGGTGAGGGTGGCGGCGGAGAGAGGGAGGACGTGACGGGGCACGATCTTGTTCTCCTCGGTGGAAGGACCGTCAACCAGAACCTATCGATTCGCGACTCTTGTCAATATCATAGCCGATGATTTTCCGTCTTTGCCTCCCGAGTATTTCATTTTCATGTTCTCGCATTTCCTCCAAATATTTGTCCTCAGAATCCGGGAAACACATACACGCTTGTGGTCGACAATCTCAACGATGGCGGCCAGCTTGCCGGTGAAGGGACCGCGGCGGATCAGGACCACGCGGCCAACCTCAACGAGCTTCCATTGAGCAATCTTGACATCGATATCGGCCATGGCGAAGGCTTCCTATAATGGCGACAAAAAAAAAAGGTCTCAGTAAACACAGTGGTGACGGGAAACGGCCAAGGCGATCATGAACTCACGGTCGACAAACTCCGGGAGGTCGGTGGGAGGAAATTAGTTGTCGAAGGGTCGGGGTTGTCGAGGAATCGTCCGAAACGCACAAGTTCGCTCTGGCTTGCCGGATCGCGAATTTCGGTGTTGCGGCCCTTTGCCCACAGAATCTCGCTTAGCAGCCACTCACCGTTCACCGCTGTGTGGCCTAGGGCTGCTAAGGAGCCTTAGCGCCTGATCCCGGCCACGGAGGTTCTTCCGCTCCGACCCGCCGGCTTTTAAACTTCCGCCGCTTTTTTTGTCTGCGTTGCTTTTTACTTCTGTGATCAGTTGCAGCTTTGCAGCTTTGCCAGCTTCAAGACTTGAGTCCCAACAAGATGATGTTCTGGACTTCGATCGACAGTTGCTTTCATTAATATTCAGCTTCTCCTCTTCTCTCTTTTTTTTTTCACTGGTAGGTCTTACTCCATCTCTCCCTCTCTCTGCACTTCACATGATGCGGTAATTTGCGATTGACCCGGTATCTGTGAAACCCTCGCCGGGGTTTCTTAAGCAGTACTGAAGCATGATATTCATTTTCTTACATATTCTGAACTTTGGAAACTTCTCAACTGTTGTCACTCACCTATTTGTTGTCATCACGTTGCTAATTTGATCAGACTTGACAGGTTTCTCAATCAGCGCTCTATCCCACTTGCTCTCAACTTCTCTTCGGTACGTTCAGCATTTTCCTGCAGCTCATTCTCCTGCCCTGTCCTATGAAGACAACTTGCACTGCCTAGATAGTAATTGATGCCTTGGCAATGATATTACCCCATCACCAAGATCTCTGAGGACGTTATTCGAGCATATTTTGCTTGCTTGCTATGTTGGATTCCATTTTCTAACGTTGCATCTACAGGGATCCCTCATTTCGCATGAATTGTGAGAGTATTTAGAATAGTTAGAAATTATGAATGCAAATTTTGGTTACGTGAATACTTTTTTCTCGAGACGTAGATGCTCCGTAATACTTCCAGGTAGCAGCTTTTCCAGGCAACTACATGTTAGACCCCGTTCGAACGCTCGAAAGGTCTGGACCTCAAACCCAACCCTAACTAACACCGAAATGTGGTGGGTGAGTCAACGAAGAGCAGATCTCCATTGCACGGATATCCACGCAAACATGTCAAAATAGTGGTATTTATCTAGCATACATAATGATCGTAATCAAGCCATCTACCAAACAGTATTCCCCGATTATGCCGCATGCCTTTCTCCTGACCTCTGTCTATCGGCATTACGCACTATGAAGAGGCCCCGGAGCCAGAAGCCTTGGCAGAAACCATAGCGATGGGACCCTCCCGACTCAGCACCCACATGAAGATGAACTGGACGACGTAGGAATAGATGAACAGGAACTGGGTGCGGCGGTTGCGCTGCGAACGGGCAACGGTGTGCATTGACCCGGTGCGCATGGACGCGTCGCTAGTCGAGTCCGGAAGCAAGACGTATTTCAAGGAGCGGAGCTAAAGCATATGAATGAGCGAGGGTTTCTTCCAGTGTCAAGACGTGGTACTTACCAAGAAGAACGCGTTGGCCAGAAATGTGTAGACGAATACGACCCAGCCAATCCAGCCGCCGGTGCCCCTCCCTGGGGTCAGGATCTCCGAGAACACCATGGTCAGAATGATTCCCACAAACTTGTAGCCCGAGTAAGCGACCAGATCCAGGAGTTGCGACTCGTTGTTGATACTGAGAATGTACATGGCCATTTTCAGGCAGATGATCTCGAATATAATCACCGCAATCGCTGTCGTGGTCGTCGAGCCCAATAGCTCTGGGTGGAAATTGCCTCGAAATCCTGCCAGCATGGACGAGAGCAGGATGTACGTGACCAGCGCCATGACCGGGATATACATGTCGGGCGAGTTCAGGTCATCGCGAGGGGGCAGGAACATGGACGAGTACTGCTGTTGGGAGATCTGGCCGTTCGGCCCCGTCGAGGCCGTCGTCAGGCGTGCCTGTTGACGAGACCAGGGCTTGTGTCGCCATGGGAAAAGCACCAGAACCAGCTTATTCAAAACGTAGGAGTTGGAGACGTTGAAGTAATGTTTGAGCGCGGGTATCGAGACGTAGCGGTTGAACTATGGAGGCGCGGCGAGCCCGTCAGCAAGGGAGACCCCATATCGCACCAGTGTGCATGTCTCAGTGCTTACATTCTGCTCCATGTATTCCTGTCCGGCAGCCATCGCGGTCTTCCCGACCTGGAATCCCATCTGTGCCGTGGGATCATTGATGAATCCCCCGAATCCGGGGGCGTAGGTGCCGCTGCCACCTTGCGCAGGGGCGGGCTGGTATGGATTACCGTAACCGGCCGTTTGAGACTGCTGAGATGTCGGGGGAGGTGGTGAACGCATCATAGGGACGGTGGACACATGTTGCGGCACAGGATGGTGAAGCGGAGGCGACTGCGCGGGCGGAGGAGCAAAATTCTGGCGGTACATGCTTCTCACAGCTCAATCGTGGAAGAAATCTAAGGAATCAGAAACCACAAGGAGCTTAAAGAATGGGGTGTGGGGGGAGCTTCGGTAGCAGAGAAAGCGATGCAAGTTGGTCAAGGGAGAGTGTGAGATGGGCCCCAACTGGGTTTATACGTGGCTGCTGAGAAAGTTCCGCTCCCCGAACAGCTCAGCTTTTGCCGCCCGCAATTTGTTCCCCACCGTCTTGCGGATCGACTTCTTCCCCAAATCTCTCACCCAACCCCGTTCACTGCAAACCACTGTTCAAGATGTTGGAAGCCTTTGAGATTCTTTCCACCTCCGGTGTGGTCCTATGGTCGCGATCCTACGCTCCGGTGGGCGCTCATGTTGTCAACAGCCTTATCAACGATGTCTTTATCGAGGAGAAGGCTCAACTTCAGGCTGCGAATAACGCATACCCCGTTTACAAAAAGGAGAAGTACACGCTGAAGTGGAAGAGGGCCAAGGATTTCAATCTGATCTTTGTGGTACGTTCAGAAAGCCTCGGGCTATCATAACCCATTGCTGACCTCGACATGATTAGGCCGTATACCAGTCCCTGCTTCATCTCGGTTGGATTGATAAACTCCTGGACAACATCTCGACCATCTTCCTCGATTTGTACAAGGACCAACTGAAGAGCACGCGCGCGCGCATTGTTGAGTACCCGTTCGACCGATACTTCGATCAACAGGTGAAGGAGCTGGAGGACATCTCGGGTGCGATCACCTCCGAAGGCTTCGAGGCCGATGCGGAAGACAAAAAAGACCCGCTGGTCTCGTCTGACAACGGCGGTCCGCCGCCGCCATCCATGCCTGGCCTCCTCAAAGGTACGAGTTGTCTACTGCATGAGAGAAACCCTGCTGACAACCTCTAAGCGCAGCATCAAGCTGCGCTAGGCGTGTCGACCTCCGATGAGAGTTCGCCACCCGAAACCCCCGATACTTCTCGACCATCAACGCCCGCGGCCAGCCATATTCTCACGGCCAAGGGTGGGCCCCGTGGCTCTCGACGTGCGCGCAAGGCCGCCAACGCGAGCGCCACCGCTTCTTCCGGCGATGAGAAAATCCGCAAGGGAAAGACAACCGGCAGTGCGAAGAAAGGCCGCAAGTGGGATGCCGATGGAATGGCTGACGAAGATGACGGCACGGTGCTCGACTATTCCGCGCCAGTCGACGAGACAGCGGCCCCGGCTGTGGAGGCTATTGCTTCAGACTCTTGGGGGCGTAGAACCGGCAAGGGCCAATTTGTTCTGAAGGATCTCGGCGATGAAGTCCATTCCATTCTTGAGAACGCAGATAATGAAAAGGCGAAGACCTCCGCATCGTCGGGATTTGTGGGCTCGGGCTTCAATGCGATCGGCGGTCTGTTGCGCAACATCGTCGGTGGAAAGGTTCTGACCGAGGCCGATCTGGATAAGCCTTTGAAGACAATGGAAGACCATCTTCTGAAGAAGAACGTGGCGCGCGAGGCAGCCGTCCGGCTTTGCGACGGTGTGCAGCGAGAACTGGTCGGCAAAAAGACGGGCAACTTCCAAAGCGTGGACGCGGCCCTCCGTTTGGCCATGGAGTCTTCTTTGAGAAACATTTTGACGCCTACCTCGTCCTTGGATCTGCTCCGTGAGATTGATACCGTCACCTCGCCCAAAACCCGTCAAGCAGCTCCGCGCCCGTACGTGATATCGATTGTTGGCGTCAACGGCGTTGGCAAATCGACCAACCTGGGCAAAATCTGTTACTTCCTACTACAGAACAACTACCGCGTTTTGATCGCTGCGTGCGATACCTTCCGGTCTGGAGCCGTGGAGCAACTTCGTGTTCATGCTCGAAACTTGAAGGAGCTCAGCTCTCGCGAGAACGTCGGGGAGATTGAACTATACGAGAAGGGATACGGAAAGGATGCTGCGAACGTCGCCAAGGACGCCGTTGAATACGGAGCAGCCCAGAAATTCGACGTGGTTTTGATCGACACCGCTGGTCGTCGCCATAACGATCAGCGTCTGATGTCTTCGCTGGAGAAGTTTGCCAAATTCGCGCGACCGGACAAGATTTTCATGGTTGGAGAAGCCTTGGTCGGTACGGACAGTGTGATGCAGGCGCGTAACTTCAACCAGGCCTTTGGTACGGGGCGAAACCTGGATGGATTCATCATCAGCAAGTGCGACACCGTTGGCGACATGGTTGGTACTTTGGTTAGCATGGTACATGCCACTGGTATCCCCATCGTGTTCTTGGGCGTTGGTCAGCATTACGGGGATCTGAGGGGACTTAGTGTGCCTTGGGCAGTTAATCTGTTGATGAAGTGATTTCTTGCATTATAGCCGTGGGTTAATGTTTAGCTATGATTTATATTATGGGGATCTTGTACCCATTCTAATATAATAGTTTATATTTCATTGTCTGTAATCATAGTGTGTAGATAATAGAATATAGATGTAGATATATATTGGTTATCCGGGGAGATGACATCATTTGCTCATCCCCGGTTTCACGTTTTCTCCAACAAATCCAGCGCATCTCCAAAAATTCACAAAGCAGGGACAAGGGGAACGCTCTCCATGATCTCACCCGCAGCCACCCGAAATGAATCGCCCCTGAGGCTAATTAATCCATTGATATTAAATACGCCGATCTTCAATGGTCTGGACGACGATGACTCAGCCCCCAGAATGCAGCGCTTACATCATCCGCGTTTCCCCCGGTTTGCGCTGGTCTTTCCTTTCTTCTCTTTCCTTCATTCCTCTCCACACGCATAATTTATTGTTGTTTCGACTGAATCAGTCTTGGGCCCTTTTTCTCTACGATCGGTCTTTAGCTATTATTTCTCATGATACCCGTGGCCTCAGAGCTCTTTCCCTGACCGTACCTGGATCGCCTGGGGCAAAATTTCCCCACGTCGCAAGAGATTCGAGGCCATTGAGCCTCGGCGCCACTTCCGGGACTGACCTCGAAGGTGCCACAAGATATAAATTCCATTGATCATCTAAATATCTAGAAGCCGAGCCTTCCTATCCCAGTGTGCGCGTGCCTACCCTCCCCCCAAGATGAAACCGTCGGAGCAAAATCCGCTCAGTCGGCGACATTCCTCCACGCTTCATTACCAGACCTTCGACACCCCGCCACCAAAGTCTCGAGGACGACCCAATTCCGGTCAGTCGGAGTCGTCCGGAATACATTCGCATGATCCGCAAGACGAATCTCATCGCCATGGAACGAATCACCACTCGCCTCTGCCGAAGAAGCAGATGGCTGTCCTGGCGATGATCTCCCTCTGCGAGCAAACGGCGTTCAACTCGATCAGTCCTTATCTGCCGGAAATGGTTTCCTCTTTTCCGGAAGTACAGCCGGGATTGGTCGGTGTATATGTTGGAAGTCTGGCCACTGCATTTGCGATTGCGCAGTTCATAACAAACTACTTTTGGGGATGGCTATCGGATCGAGTGGGACGGAAGCCGGTGATCTTGCTGGGTACTGTCTTGACCGCGGCGTCTTTCTTCGCATTCGGTTTCTGCAAGACGCTGGTGCAGGCTATCATCGTGCAGGCCGTTATGGGTGCCGTCAACGGAAACCAGGTCTTGGTGTCCACCTGCCTGGGCGAAATCACGGATCGAAGCAACCAGTCGAAGGCGTTTACCTATCTTCCGGTACTATATGGGGTGGGAGGGATTACTGGCCCTCTGCTTGGGGGCCTGTTGATTTTCGATACTCTTCCGTGGGACTCGAGCAAACCAAACCCCTACCCCTATCTCGCGCCGAATGCCCTCTCCGCCGGACTTCTCATACTGGATTTGACAGCGTCCTTTTTCTTTCTGGAAGAAAGTCTTGAAGATGCCGAGAGCCTGCCGAAGATCGGGCATAGGGTTCGGTCGTTTTTCTCCTGGCTCTGGCAGTTTACGAGCATGGCGAAGCGCGCGCGTTGGGTGCACCCGCCCCATACGGTCCCGTACCGTCCGCTCCGGCATCATTCTTCGGAGTCTCAGGATCACGATAGCGAATTGGACTCGGCCTCCGAGACGTCAGGTCCCAGGGGGACTCACCACGAGAGCCTTACCAGCGAACTGTGGAATCGCGATACGATCTTACTCTTGACGACGTATCTGATCTTCGCACTGTGCAACGTCTCGTTCAACGCGCTTTTCCCTATCTTCTCGCAAGCCGCACCTCCCACCGGTCGAGGACTGACCCCTGAAGAAATCGGTCTCGCGCAAGGGTTCTCCGGATTTGTCACTATTATCTTTCAGATTTGCATTTTCGGCCGGTTGCGGGATAAAATGGGCAATCGATGGTCTTACCGAGCTGGTCTTTTTGGCTTCGTCGTCGCATTCATCCTGATGCCCTTCATCGGATACAAAGGGAAGGACGCCGACGGCAAGATCAGCGGCAAGACTGCCTTGATGGCGGCGGAGCTTTGCCTCGCTTTGCTCGTCAAGACAGTGGCTACGGTGGGCGGATTGACCAGCGCACTACTTCTTGTAAGGCACCTTTTCACCCCAGTGCTCCTACACACGAAGTCTACGACCCAACTGACTAGATGATTCACATAGATCACCAACTCTGCTCCCGATCACGCTGTCCTCGGTGCCCTCAATGGCCTAGCACAAACCCTCTCCGCCGCTGGCCGTGCCGTGGGCCCCTTCATCTCTGGCGGTCTGTTCTCTCTCGCATCACGCGTCGAACCCAAAGGCGAAGCCATGGCATTCGGGGTCTTCGCCGCTGCGTCCTTTGTCGGGTTCATTCTTAGTTTCGGGATCCGCGGACGATCTCTTGAAGCAGATGGGTACGAGAGCGACAACACGTACAAGTCCGATGACGAGGAAGACCCGCATTCCCCTTCATAGAGATGGGCAGATCATCCCTGCTGGGTGGGAGTTCAACCAACTAGGAACTCATACCCTGAAGCTTCAAGGAAGCGTTCACGACTTGACGAGCTCGCGTTTATTCAACCTTTTGCTGCTATTACTATTCCCATCTTTCCGATTCGAAGGCCGTGCCTCTAGAGGTCTTCACTTACTTTATCATGTAACTTATGTCTTTCACTATGGTTGCACTTCTTTTTTATTGAGCGAAAGCTTGAGTTGTTGATTTGGAAAAGCGAGCGTTGCACTTGGTAGCTCATGGCTTTTTCCCCCTTTACTTTTTTTTTTTTTTCACTTTCCTTATTCTTTCTATCACTTTTCCCCTCAAGAACCAGACTTGAGATCCTACATATACGATTCGACTCACGGGTATAGATTTGGGCTGTCAGAAAAACAATAACTTGATTGTATAGAACCAAAATAAATAAACGATATTATCTAGACTTGTTTTTTTCTCATTTCGCCCTGATTCCAATGCAATATCCAGATAAATCAGATACGTGAACTGCACACTTCCCGACGATAGATAAGTAGACAGATAGATGAAGATATAGAGAAAGACAAACAGATACACCTAGTTGAACTCCCAAAAAGAAGATAAAATGTTAAGATCCAGGATTCATAGTTCAACGACCAAGTATCTAGAGTAGAGTCAAGTCACGTAGAATGAAAATAAATATCTGATCTGAATCTGATCTAGAAAGGAATGTCCATGATCCTCCTCCATTTTTCTCACTTCTCTTGCCCAAACCAAACTAAACCTAACGGAACCAAACATATGTAGATATCACCCAGATAATCAATCAATCAAATCAAATCGAATCATCCTCCCAGAAAACGAAAATAAACTGCAGAAAAGAAGAAGAAGAGATGTTATATATACCCATTTCCTGTCCTCTCCATACATACCAAATTGAACCCGATAGGTATCGGGAACTGCTGAACAAGAACAGACAAGATCACATCCAAATGCACATCCACACAAGAAACAACACAACACACGAGACCAATGACAAGTAACGTAGCACTACCCCCAAAGGGATTTCATTACTTCCTCACCCACTCAATAACATACATAAACGCCTCCCCAAGATACCCCTCCAACAGCAACCCCTGCGCATACTCCATCAACTCGCCATCCGGCAACTCGAGGCCCCTGAAGCGATCCGCATCGCCACCACCGCTCCGCACCTCGATGCGCTTATCGATGAGCGTCTTGAGCATCTCGCGGCCCGGCGTGACGAGCACGTACCGCGACTGCGTCGCCGACGCGTCGCCGGGCTCGTAGCAGATGGCTTCCTGGCGATCGGGCGACAGCCAGTGGACGCCTTTCAGGTCGGTTGCGGAGGTGGTGGTGGTGGAGGAGAGGGAGGAGGAGGTGCTCGTGTTGGTGTTGGTGTTCGCGCTGCGGGAGAGGTCGAGTGGGGGGTTGTCGATGGTGGTGTATTGGATGTCCGAGTCCAGGGAGAAGAGAATGACGGTGTTGGAGGTGGTGTTGAGGCGCATGCGGAAGGTCGTGAAGTTGCGCGGGTCCAGGTAGAAGGTGTAGCTGGCGGTGATGGTCACGGACTTGTGGCTGTCGCTGGTGCCGTTAAAGCGGCGGATCTTGGAGATGGCTTGGTCGCGCGCGGAGGCTGGACATTTGGGCTTCACGGCGAGGGATTTGGATTCGCGCAGTGAGACGGAGGGGATGCAGTAGGGGAAGTGGGCGGCTTGGCCGAGTTGGTGGCAGGATTCGTTGCAGAAGCGGAATATCTTGCAGGCTGAGAGGTGGAGTGTTAGGGGGGAGGAAATCGAGGACGCTGAGGGCAGACTTACTGTTGCAGAGGACGGTTGTGGTGCATTCGCAGTTCTCACAGGTCCCAGACTCATGTAGCATCCATTCTTTTCTTTCTCCGGCCAGAATGTCTCGTCGATGATTCAGTTCCGAGATGCGCTTCTCGGCATACGCGATTCGCTTGCGCGAGTTGTGGTGCTCAGGTGTCCGGCCAGCCATGTGGACGAGCTGCTTGTAGGCCAGAATCGCCTTGTCGATGGAATCGAGGTGTTCTCGAGACACGCACAGCGCACTGAGAGCGTCGAACGTCTCCTGGGCTTCCGGTCCCCTCACGGCGAGAAAGTCCTCAACCAAGGCCTCGAAAAGGTCTGCCGCGTCCCGGTTGAGACCTGCGTCCATGTATGATCGGCCGAGACGGTGGATGACGCGGAGCGCATCCGGATCGCGAGACTTCTGATACTGGTCGAGGACGTCCTTAATGTCGGCAGGAAAGTCAAAGTTGTCAGAGCTCTGGAGGTAGCGCACGACGACGTCCCGGGTGATAGGGCTAGTGATGCCGAAGAAGGTCCTACAGTGAGGGATGGTCCGGCTACAGATTGTGCGGGACTCTTTGTTCAGCCCAAGTTTCTGATAGAGAAGGGAGAGCTGGTTCATGGCGTTCAATGTCGTTGCATTCTGTAGTCCGAAGACGGTGTCGAGAGCTGGGACGGCCTTTTCGAGGAGGAGCAGCGCCGATTCGAGGTCTCCCAGGGAAACCTTGAGCGAAGCAAGATCCTGCATGCTACCCAGCGTTTCGGGGGCGTTGTTACCGAGAGTTTTCAGTCGTCCGGCGAATGAGCGCTCGTATAATGCGGCGGCTTCGGTGGCATACCCATCTCTCTCGCAGAGGGCTCCGAGGTCGTGAAGAACGGCGTAGTTCTTCTGACTGTCCCGTCCCAGGGTGCGCTTGCAGAGCCCGAGCGACTCCAGGTAACACGCTTCCGATTCTGCGGGCATATCTAGATTGCGGTAAGCCTGACCAAGTGAGTGCAACATGGCCGCCCGTGATAGCTTATCGACATCCAGCGCCGGCGTGGCTTCGAGCATCTTCAAGGCGTCATGATATTCGACTACCGCAGCCCTGCAGTTTCCCTGATTGAGCGCCGCCTCTGCCCGTAGTCGAGTGGTCAGTGTTCGAGACCAGATAGTCGCAGCCGACAATTCGTCCGTCAATTGGAGGTAGAGCTGGGCCACCTCGTCCATCTGAAGGATCCGCTGACGCCCGGATGCATCATGGACCACAGCTCCTCCCGAAATGTACTGCATGTGGATGAAGATATTCTGGCTTCCTCGCAGCAGTGCAATATACTCTGCATCTGAAACAACCGGAGATTCTGGACCCTGCCCAGTCTCTGGGGTCTCGGCAGGCTGGGATTCATCTGCAGTGCATAAGCTCTCCCTTGTGGCTGCTCTGCTCCCACTCCGGGTGTATTTGACCAAAGAAAATCGTATCGTATTTGCTCTCTTGATAAGCTTATTGCCGCGATTGGAGGTAGATCGTGTTCGCGATGGCTCTGTAGAAACCTTAGTTTTCAATTCGACAAGTCAAACCTGGCCTTACCAACCTTTGGAAGTCTTTCGTCCGAAGAGCCTCCGGAGAAACGATTGTCTCTTCGACGATACTGCGGTTTCCTCTGGACTTCCGTTCGCAGCTATTAGGTCCCCTTGTGACTCGGCTCGTAGGTGATTCCTGTGGTGTTCATCGTCTGCGCAAAGGGTTATCTTGTCCCTGTTGTTGTTTATGAGGGGCGTGTCGCAGGCTGTTGGGAGCGTCTGGTCAGTACATTTCATGATAATATTCCAATATAAGACTTCCGTACTACTTGAAGTGAAACTGGATACCGATTGACCGTTAGATGTTTCAGTCGTGCTGCCCTCGAACTGCTGGTATATGCCATTAGGTGCGTGTACTGCTATATAGTTAGCAACAGAGGGTATTGTCTTGTGTTGACGAACAGACCTCTCTCCAAGTCGTATAGCCCAGCAAAGCTAATCGCTATCAGTTCATCCTCATCACTTTGCGAAAACTCTGCTCAAATTAGCCCGGTCAGTCACCTCAATACGATTCGCAAGAGAGAGCGGGCGTACTTCTATGAGACCATGAATCTCTCAATTTCCTCGCACGCCTTGCGAAAGACGGCTGCTCGGCGCCCGATGCAGGTGTCGTGGGGAATTTAGATCCCATGGTGCTCTTCGGCGCGAGACTGGGACTCCGACTGTGGCCTATACTAGACAAATCTCTTTGAACGTCTCGAAAGCTTACGTCGTCACGGGGGTCGTTCAAGATAGGTTCGTATCTGCGGAATCGTGTAAGAAGCCTTCTGCTAGTTTGTGGTGTGAACTATATTGAGTGAATACTGACGAGATATTGCACTTTTCTCCGCAATGCTTGCAGGTGACGAAGGACGGCATGTCTGCGAAAGGTATCTTGTCAGGAAAGAATGCGAAGAATAAGCCGAAGGGTATCCTACTGCGCTGCCTGTCCACTCGTTCACCATTGTCGCCAACTGCGAAATGCCTCTCACAGCTGTTGCAGAAGAAACGCATGGGACGACAATCTAGAGGTATGAGCCGTTTCTCCATGCGATAGCCCTTTGTAATTAACCTAGAAAATCCAGGTCCGTCAGCACAAACGCGCCTCGGCCATTGGGAAAGAGAGAACTACCGATCTCGTGTCATTACGTATACGGCGACGGCGGCCCCGGGACAGTATCGCGTGAGATAGTGGTTATTGAGCTCGGTTCTACCCAATTAGGTCAAAAATGAAGTTCCCTCGCAGAGCACAGGAAGAGAAACCGTACGAGGAAGAAAACACCGCATCGCAGTCGGGACATTTGACGTCAATTGCTCCAAAGGAGGCCCCATCGTCATCTCGAAAGGGCGGGAATAGACGCAGAACTTCCTGGAAATTTTCAAGGCTCGCTGATTGCTCTGTCGTGTCTGGATATCGAAAGCATGTTCCTTTAGTCTCCTCTGCGGATCGCTTATGCACCGGTATGTAGGTAGCCGGGGGGAAGCAGCAGCTTACCGCTTGTAGATCTCCCAGCCAAGGACAGCAGGACGTCGGATGCTCGTAGAATACGCGTTTTGGCCTTCAAACGGCTGGGAGTGACGGGCGATGCACCACCAAGCGTGATTTGTTTTTCGAATTCCAGTCTCGCCTCGGGATGTAGCTTGTAATTACCGACAACCTCCCTGGATCAATGCGTTCAGGCGATTAGCCGAACTCAATGGTCATGGCAAGAGCTGCAGCCGTGGAGGAATGCAGAGAAATTGCATGGTACTCACCGGTCAGCAGGCGATATGTAGCGATCGCACTCCATGTTCGCCATTTTCGCCATGAAGTTAGACGGGAGACGGCGAAGAGGGCAACGGAGTGGATGATGGGCGAGAGGAGAAAGACGAAATGAACGAGATTAAAGAGGGGTTCGAGGTTTCACGGCCTTTCCGTGAGGTCTCAGACAGGAATTCGAGAGTGAAATTAAGCATGAGAGATCGGGTGAGGCGTCATTTTCAATGAACTGTAGGACTTGCTGGCGCGCATATGCAGGTCTTCTCCATGGGGGCCAACAGCAGTAAACGGTCTGCCCGCATATTTTTCTCGTTTCAAGGAGGGAACTGGGAGAGTTCCTCCAGAGCCAGTGCTTGTCATCCCTCGCATCCTTAGTGGGACGGGCCCAGAGACAGGGAGAAGGCGCCTGGTTGACAAAGACCTGATATATTGATCGGTTGATTGATTGGATGGACAGGGAGAAAGGTTGTGAGTCTGATTCTTTCCCTTCTCTGTAACCATGCTCTCCAATGCTCGGGCGAATCAATCAACAACCGAAGCGAGTACTGCAGATGATTGATGCGACGAGTCCCCTTTCGTGTCTCCTCGTTTCGCCCTGGCATGGCTCAATAAACAAGCGGCCCCCTTGCATCGGCCATGGGAAGACATGGATTCACCGCATTATCTTTGCTCTAAAGCCTTTCATCGTGTGTGTGCATGTATAATGTGCTCGGCATCTTCTTCGACCTTGAGGGTCAACTGATTTCTCGTTCTTTCTTTCCTTCTCACAGCGGCGGATCAAGTGCTGCGACCGGCGTCGCACCTGTCATATTTCCGAGACAAACAAAGCGATCGTTGCTGATCGACACGCATACTTGCAGCCCGGAGTGATACATCACAACCCTTCAAGGCGCATCCAATAATTGGCTGGCGTTATGACATAGTCAAGGCAATAGTCTGCTCCCGTATTAAGTTTAACGTTGGACTTGGTTCCTGCGCTCCTGATCTGTCGTCGATCTCAGACTTTAACGTTGAATAGCGGCCATAGTTCAAGCCATGTTTTCTTTGACATCAGCCCGGGCCACCCTACAGAAGGGGAGAAAAAGGAAACATGAAAGGGAGAACGAACGACCGAAGAACGTAAAAAGAAGCTTATTTTTGAAAGCTCCCCTTTCGCTCCCTATGATGTCCGACCGGGGGTTTCGATGGCGTCAATAATAAGAACAGGGCTAGACTTCTTCTCCGTAGCCCTACATTCTATAGATAAACCGCAACGAACTTAATTGCCGTCAACCATGACACCCCTGCGGAGCAAAACCCCTTCGGAGTGATATTCATGGAGCTTTTGATTCCCTGCATTTGGGTCGTACCATCGGGAAAATCTCCACGATTAAGGAGAGTTGAGTTCGAGACTATCTGCTTCCTATGGCGCCGCAACTGTAAGGACCTCATCACTCGCAGATGTCCTGGGTGATTGAGCCATGTCACCCTTGTGGGTAGCCCTGAAGCCACTGGAACTCTAGTCCTCGGGGGTAAAGCCTGGAAGCTCTAGGTAAATCAACTATTTTGGTAGGTTTGAAGAGAAAACCTTGGAAACGGATTGGATGATGGGCGGTGATCACCAGAGGTCTGCTACCACTCTACCTCCACCGTGCTGGTGACAGCAGGATTTCCCTGCAATTTCCCTGATGGAATCATCGGATTTAAAAGCATTCCATTCTGACTGGCCACTGTTTTCGGGTCTGGAGTGGTACATTCGGTGGTCAGGCTGTGGGGATGCAGAGAGTGCGAGATGTCAGGGTGACGTCCTCGCGCTCAACGTCATCTTTACGTCCGAAGACTTGACACCCACTCACAGTCCATATATTACCCAGCATTAACAGCTGTGGATGGAATTTACAAAATACCCTGCAATTAATTTCATTGGAAAATTCCTGTGCATGATTTTCAATTCACTTACTTAATTTCATTATACCAGCCACAACAGTATGGCAAGTGTCATTGCCGGAGGTCTAAGCAAGGCCCAAGAGGCCGTCCAGAAAGCCGCGTCCAAGGATAAGAAGCTTGTAGACTTGGGAAGTGAGACCACTGCCGTGGATAAGAACCAGCACTTGACTACAGACCATGGTGTGAAGATCAGCAACACCGATCAATGGCTTCGGTCTGTCGACGAGAACCGCACGGGTCCCTCGCTCTTGGAGGACCAGATCGCACGAGAAAAGGTAGTGTGCAGACCACCCTTGCTAGGCCAGTTCCAATTCAAATCGCTCTAACACCGCACAGATTCATCGCTTTGACCATGAACGGATTCCCGAGCGAGTGGTGCACGCCCGTGGAACCGCCGCTTTTGGCAACTTCCGATTGCATGAGAGCGCCGAGGATGTGTCTCACGCTGGGATCCTGACGGACACCTCAAGGAATACGCCGGTGTTTCTGCGCTTTTCCACTGTCCAGGGTAGCAAGGGAAGTGCCGACACGGTGCGTGATGTGAGAGGATTCGCCGTCAAGATGTATACAGATGAAGGTAACTGGGATATTGTTGGAAATAACATCCCGGTGTTCTTCATCCAAGACGCGGTTAAATTCCCGGATTTCGGTATGTGATCATGCCCTTTCTCCAGTGTAAGCAGCGACTGATATATGACAATAGTTCATGCGGTCAAACCGGAGCCACATAATGAGGTGCCCCAAGCGCAGACCGCTCATAACAACTTCTGGGACTTTGTGTACCTGCATCCCGAGGCTACACACATGTACATGTGGGCCATGTCGGACAGAGCCATTCCGCGTTCATACCGCATGATGCAGGGCTTTGGTGTCAACACGTACTCCCTTATCAACAAGGAGGGCAAGCGACACTTCGTCAAATTCCACTTTATCCCCCATCTGGGTGTGCACTCGCTGGTGTGGGATGAGGCTTTGAAATTGGCCGGACAGGATCCGGACTTCCACCGCAAAGACCTCATGGAGGCCATCGACAACAAGGCCTACCCCAAGTGGGATTTTGCCATCCAAGTCATCCCTGAAGAGAAGCAGGATGATTTCGAATTCGATATCTTGGACGCTACCAAGATTTGGCCCGAGGAACTTGTCCCGCTGCGCGTGATCGGTGAACTGGAACTGAACCGCAACGTGGACGAATTCTTCCCCCAGACCGAGCAAGTGGCCTTCTGCACCAGCCATATCGTCCCAGGAATCGACTTCTCCGACGACCCTCTGCTGCAGGGCCGCAATTTCTCGTACTTCGACACCCAGATCAGTCGACTTGGAATTAACTGGGAGGAGATCCCCATCAACCGGCCTGTATGCCCCGTCATGAACCATAACCGCGACGGTCAGAAGCGTCACCGCATCACCCAGGGCACCGTGAACTATTGGCCCAACCGCTTCGAAGCTGGGCCGCCGGCGCCTCCTAAAGAAGGCGGGTTCGAATCGTACCCCCAGCAGGTCGGTGGTCTCAAGAAGCGTGCATTGAGTGCGAAATTCCGTGAACATCACAATCAAGCACAGCTCTTCTATAACTCCATGTCTGCACATGAGAAGGAACACATGAAGAAGGCATTCTGTTTCGAGCTGGACCACTGTGACGACCCTATCGTTTACAACCGGCTGGCTGGCCACCGACTTGCCGAGATTGATCTCAGCCTGGCCCAGCAGGTTGCAGAGACTGTGGGTGCTCCCATACCCGAGAAGGCATATCGCCAGAACCACGGCAAGCGCTCCAAGCACCTCTCCCAGACAGAATTCCCCGGCAAGGTGCCGACCATTGCCAGTCGCCGTATCGCCATCATAATCGGTGACGGCTATGATCCCGTCGCATTCAGCGGCATGAAAGCGGCCGTGACTGCCGCCGGTGCACTGCCTTTCATCATCGGCACGAAGCGATCCCCCATCTATGCCGATGGCGAGACCAAGGATAATGCAAAGGGCGTCATTGCCGACCATCAATATGATGGCCAACGCTCCACGATGTTCGATGCCACTTTCATCCCTGGTGGTCCGCACGTCTCCGTGCTCAAAACCAACGGACAGATCCGCTACTGGATCACGGAGACCTTTGGTCATCTCAAGGCGCTCGGTGGTACGGGCGAAGCAGCTGATCTCATCAAACAGACATTGGCCAATGCGCTTGATGTCAACATCGCCACTTCGGTGGAACCAGTCAACTGGTACGGAGTGGTAACGGCCGGGTCACCCCAGAAGCCAGAGAGCTTCGGCGAAGGCGTTCAGATCGCGAAGAATGCGAAAGACTTTGTCAGTCAGTTCTTCTATGAGATTTCTCAGCATCGAAACTACCAGCGCGAACTGGATGGTCTTAGTGCGACGGTGCCTTTCTAGACACTGCCCACCATGGAAGTATACCAAGGTGACGACTGTCTTATGCCTAATCGAGTGTTGAACTATGTGTGGATATTATTGTCAAAATCCAAGGACAAAATGTGTTCAATGACCTGTATAATTCCAATTGTTGTCATGAATTTGCCCCACGACCAAATGTACCTCTAATCATATGAATAATGCAAATGCTTCCAAATTTCGCTAAAGAAAAAGAAAAGATAACAGAAGTCCGAAATCCAAATCTAGTAGCCATACATCCCGGTTTTGCAGTGAAGTGATTTTACAAAGTGGGTATCAAACAGAAATGAAATGGCTGAAAGGCTCCAAGTACTCCGAACATGTATGCTCCGTAAACCATGAGAAGAAAGAACAAGACAAACCAAAGCCCCATATGTTCAAAATGTGTGTTCAAAACGTCGATCATGAGAATTCAAAGCACCCTCACAACAGGGTGTATATCTTGGGACAGCGATTAGACCCATCTCCACCCGTTGTTCACAGATTCCCGACTATTGATCACCGATGAGAAAAGACTCTTGGGCTGGGTCCGCAGAGACGGGTCTCTACGTAGAGCGAAATTCTGATGCTCCCGCATTAGCAGCGTGACCGCAGCGTTAACGTCGATCCCTTCTCCCGTATCGGTGACCTTTAATGCCCATTTGGCATCTTCCTCATGATAGCCAAGATCCCCAACCATCATGGCGATGGCTTTGTCGACAGGATCATGGACCTGTGGGTGATAGGAAGGAGCGGATGGCGAAGGAACCCGAAGACGTTGCGTATGCGGTTCGCCGTAAGAAGGAACTTGCGAAGTCATTGCAGGCGGAGCAGGAGCAGTCGATGGGACAGGCGATGGGCGTCTGGGCTGGTGACCCTCTATGTGGTGCATTATGGCGCCATAATTTGAGATCGGACGTTCATCAGCATTGGGTTTGACGCCGAGACCCTGGGGTTCCTTCTTTTGGTTTCGAAGCTGCTCCGCGTAGACCAGTTGCCTACGACGGTGATGGGGGACCTGGGAGCCACTCCCGTTGGAGTCATTACTCTTTCGGGCAACATGGCCCTGGGAGCCGGTCGAATGCGAGCTTTCTTTGGATGACCGCGATACTCCCCTAGGAGGGATGCTTTCCCGTGGCCTGTAGCCTCTCGAAACCGCCTCCTTCAAAAAGCTGAAGCGGCTGACGCCTGATTCGGCCTGCTCCCATTTAGTCAACCCAAGCGCTTGAGCTCTTTGGAACGTCGCCGTAGTACTGTCTGTGAAACAAGCTAGTCCGACATTCAAGACCGCCGATGGGCCTAGCGAGAGGATGTAGTAAGTCCATTCTTCTGTTGATTTAATACCTGTTAGTCTAGCCTCAAGAGACATCTTGACAGCAAATTCCAAGGTAAAACTGACCTAGCGTCGCTTCCTCTTTCAGAGGATCTGCTTCCGGAGCGTCGTGACCTTCAAATATCCCAGCTACCCGTGCCTCGCGGCACATGCCGTGGAGTGGTTGAAGCAACACCCCGAGACATGTCCACAACTCCGTCATATCGTACAGCTGATCCCGCGATAGTCCGCCTCTGTTACCGCGACCAAAACCCTCTGGGGGGTCGAACAGAACATTGTTGACACCGAAGGGCTCGGTGACGGACATTGATGAGGACTTGCGCCTGTCCTTGGCGGCAATCCCTCCGTCTAGCCAGTCCAACTGGCCCATCATATCTCCTTCTCTGTTCTTTCCGCAACCAAAGATGCGGCAGAAAGTCCATATACGCCAGAAAGCATCGTCGACCGCCAACGCCCGGGTCTCATCCGCACCCAGGAGGCCACTTTTTGTTTCTGGGCGGAGGAAAGCATCGCATTGTGCAAGAATGAGCGATTTGAGCTGTGCAAGCGTGAATATATCTTGAGCGTAGCGCTGGAGATAGAGAAAAGGAGTGTATTCGGGGACCGGTGCATCGGGGTCGACTAGAATTTGCCATTCGCAATCCCACGCCGGGCTCATTTCGCGGAGTTCCCACGCCGGAGGCGAGACTGTGAGGACAGTGTTTTTCATCAGGCGCAGCTCATGGTCTTTGAAAACACGGTAGAACCTTTTGTCAATTATTGCCATGTGGAACAGATCATCGAGGGAACATGCACGTTCCATGATCAAAAGAACAATCTTGTTAGGTAAATAGGAAGGCATGGATGCAAGAGACTCTCTCCGAAGTGAGCAATCAGGGTCTACTTTCTGCTGTGGAGAGTCACCATGGAGTTCGTAAACCATATTCGAAAGCATTAGAGGCTCGGGTTCACAGTGCGCATGGCCATCTGTATTTGTATCCTTGCTGGACGAGATAAATATCTTCTCTTCGCGGACATCATCCTGGTCCTTTTCAAAGATGATCACCGGGCCTCCAGGGCTAATACTACCGACGGGCGTAGTACCGATAGGGGTGGTACCGATGGGTGTAGTACCGATGGGTGTAGTACCGATGGGAGTGGTGCCGATGGGGGTGGTTCCAGCGCGGCTGGGAGCCCTTTGATCTGCATGAATTTCGTTGGTCTGTAGACGAGGAAGTTGTAAGCGCAGTTCACGTTCGCTAGTCTCAAACGAGGGCCGTGGCGGATGCTCGAATTCCATGAAGACCGGGAGCTCCATCGAGTCATATCTTTCTCTCGGTTCAAAGCTGTGTTCGAAATGGCCCTCGACCCCCATTGGACCCAGCCTGTCCATTTCACGCACCGGTTGAGTCTCGGTTTCAGGTCTGACGTCGCAGCTACTTGGTGAGCGAGAGTCGGGTTTGTTAGGCTTTCGGCCGAAACCGGGCAAGTTGAAGGTGAAGGGCATCTTGTTCTTGGGGGTTTTCTTTGGCTTTAGATCTTCGCGCGATTTCGCAACGCGTAGCTGCTCGCTTTTTTGTACATCGATGGGAGGCGGAGGTGGTCGTCTAGTAGGGATCATGTCCATATTTCCACGGCTTATCTGCAAAGGCCCCTCCATGGCTTGATAGGTATTGGGCGACCGAGCGGGCTGATCCGCAACCCCAGCAAGAGCGCTCTCTAGATCATCGGCTGCCTGAGAAAGAGTCGGGTGATGACCACGCTTCTGCTTTCCCGAACGCACCTGATCGGCCAGACTGCCATGCTCATTCGGGCCATTTCCGGCTCCCTGGGACTGGTCGCGAGGACCACGACGAACCGACAACGGAGCTAATTGAATGATAGGCTCTAAGGGCAAGGGCTTATCCTTCAACTCTGCCAACGTGGGCATCTTCCTCAACGGGCTGGGAGGAGCGTGGCGCGTGGACGCCGCATCGTCGAATACACCTGCAGCTGCAGGGGAGAGGAGCAAGAGGTTATCCACGGATTTAAAGCCAAATTTGCCGGGATCGGAGTTATGACTCGTTACCGAGGATCGTCGACTATGACATGACGAGTTATGATCGAGAAGGTCGCTCGATGACAACGAAGACGAAGTTTGCCGTGCAGACTCAGAAGGGTAGAGGGACGACGGGGATTGGGTGCGAGGAAACTGCATCGTTTGCGAGGTAGCGCTGGACGGAGATGTAAGGGTGAAATGAGTGGAAAGCTCTGGGAAGAAACGAAGGTAATGAGTCCCTGCCTTGTTTCGGTCGGACATTGCGGGAGAGATCGGTCGTTCGTCGTCGATTTCTTCGTCAAACCAGTGTGCATTGTTCTTGCGGGGAAATGGCGAGAGTCGACCCTGAGAAGGTGCCATGGTAGCCTCAGACTTTTTTGAACTCGCCGACGAAAACCCAAGAGGCGACGCTAACATCCTCATCTTGCCAAAGGATGGGGCTTAACTAGAACCTTATCCGAGATATAACGAACTCAGAGAAACAGTAGCCAGTGAAATGGTGTCAAAGTATGCTATCGACGAATGTGATTGGGGGAAACAGTCGCTGTGACACTGAAATCAGACAAGGCGTCTCTGAATATCTTCCAAAATGCACATCATCCAGACCAGCCTGGCGTATTCTCTTTGTTGCTATTATTGACCGCTTTACTTAGGCCGATTCTCAAAGGCTTCCCTGTCTCTTCTACAAAGATGGTCGGCCGAGCAAGGCGAAAGACATTTGCTATAATGGGGCGTCGCACAATTCTGGAACAGAGCAGGATGGATGAAACAGCCGACGCTCTATTCAAAGAAGTTGTTCCTCGCCCGAGGTTTATTCTAAGAACAGCAAGGGCACAAAGACCGTCTGAAACAGCTGGCAGGAATTGGTTAGCTCAAGTCTTCAGAGAACAATGGACGGTTGCGCCGGTTTTTATAGTCGAACTAACCAATGAATCCGGGACACAGCACGATGGGCGAAGAGCAGTACAAAGAACCGATGGGGGAAAGGCCCGAAAATTTACAAAGAAAAACGGCGCACAGAAGTGGTGCGACGGCGAATCGACGATCATATACTATTTATTAAACTGGAAAGACTAGTCGTAGTGTCTGACCACCACGTGCCAGGGATACCTTCATGATCCCTGCCGGGAGAATGAGCGAGAGACATGGGAGCTAATTATGGGGTATTTTCGGATATTGGAGATTGTGTCATCCGATTTAGCAAATCAAGGGGGCAGAGCAAGTAGGCTGAAGCCAAGGACGAGTGATCCAGGGGTCCGTCAGAATTAAAGTCGGAGTTGAGTCGAGTCAGATGGAAAGGGATCTCCAGAAGGATGGAAGAAGGTAGATGGAAGGAAGAGGAAGAGAGAGAGAGAGAGAAAATGATGAGACACGAAGGGGCCGGAAAGACGCTGGGCCGTATCGATACCATCAATACCGTACCTGCGCTTATGCACCGTCAGCCGTCAGCACTGTATTTTGCAGTATTCTGCCGTATCGCCCCGTTCGTGTCTTGTCTGTCTTGCGTCTGCAGACTTTCTTCTACAATCTCCTTGTTCCTGAATCATCAACTTTCGTGTTTATCATTCTTCTTTCTTATCTACTAATTTTCACACAAAATTGTACACAATAAAAACCATCTATGATCATTTGAAACCATCGTCATCCTCCATCCGGAAACTACGGTGTACGGAGGAACTACTGAGTAGTTGACCTCACGCTGCATACTCCGCCATCCAGCGGTTGACGATCGACATCCCTCGCAGCAGGTCCGATTCGTACGATGGTAATCATAAGTCAAGTAAGCAGGCTTTCTGCATCTCGCAGGAAGGTCACTAATTTGGGGCTGGTCCGCCTGTTAGTTCTTGGGGCTAAAGCACGTCCATACCAATCAGGCTGGGGGCTGAGCGACTAGCAATGTAGCTAGACATGACCAGACGGCGCAGACGCAGACGGAGTCCCGGGTGTGATTATATTTAGGCCTTCCGATGAAGGTTCGCTATTGAGGTCTGCAAAACGGATGCCGTTGTAATTGCGACTGCGCCGTACGACGGTGATTTTCATCGCTTGATCTCCGCATGGAAAAGGCTGGGTTAGTGAAAGCATTGCCTCGTGCGCCTCGATAATGCCATGATTGATGGATTGACGGGTTGACAGGTTAGCGGTAAAACTTCCCCTCATTGAAATCACTTCGCGTGATTAATGGCTCCATTTAGTGAGGCCCACTACGACCTGATTTCTTGGTCAGTTCACAATTGTAACCTCGTCAAGACTGATGGCATGCAGGCATCCCTGTAGAACCCCATCCGTCTTCATCTATCCACCGCGGCCTAACCAATCCTCCAGCATCTGGGCGTGACGCATTTGTTTGGCGCGCATTGAACACCTGCATCTAGGCGCTGAGCAAGGCTCAGGTTTTGGCAATGCCCTACGAGGCACATTTTCTTTGAGTTTTACAGAGGGGTAGACTATCGCCGTTGTTCAAATGTCAACTGCATAGTACGGAGCAGAACACCGCCCCAGCTCCGGGTTCCACTGCGGATGAGCTTAGTGTTGTTGCTCACTGTCTTCCAGTGTCCACCGTCCAGACACACCCGCGACCGGCTCGAACCTGCCGTATTTTTGCCTTCTGGTTTCTGACAGGAGACGCGCTCCTCTGTCCTCAACAATCATCGTTAATTGGGACGATCTTGGAAAATCGGGCACAAGCTGACGGGGCGGGCTCTTCAGCCCCTGCGTTAGTGGAATTATCTCGACGCAATTGCTCCATGTGGAGTACGAACAACTTGTGCTGAGGTATTACTGTGTACTCCGGATGGATAGCACGTTACCAGTCAAGCCAGCAATTTGGGGGCCATCGCGTAAGACCGGACGCGTCGTCGGCCGATGAACCCAGTGTTGTTGTCTTCAGCTTCTTTGACTTTGGTCCTCCATGATGTCTATCCGTACTAAGGTACCTGGCTAATCTAGCCATGATCATCCCTTCACCATGCATGAGAAAGAATAACTACAGTAGTTTGGAAGCAACCAGACATGATATCATTGACTCTCCTGTGCTGACCTCGCTGATTACCTGTTGAAGTTTCTTCCTGGATCCAGTCTCTTCGTCATCACCTCTCGCTCTTTCTCCTTTTGGCCCCTCGGTTTCATGTCCGCGTGTTTGCCCCTATTGTTCCGACAGACCAACAGAACAGCGAACCACCAATAGCTTGATAGCTCATGCGCTAAGGCATCCAATATCCATATGAACCGCCCTAAACGATGGCTCGCGTCGAATGCTCGTCGGTCACAGAATCGCAACTCTAGGCCCAGTCAGACATCCGCCGAGTGCCACCCCAGAAGTCTGGCTGACCCCAGCAGACAGCTACCCAGAGCGCAAACTTAGATAAATGGCCCAGACCACGCTAAAGAGGCTTCCAGAAAGCATTCGCTTATCTGTAGGCACCACAGTGAAGTTCAGCACTGAGACAAATGTCCAGAGTTTCATTCCTGCAAGCAGAAGGGGCCAGAACTCCTAAAACCATGATATCAACGATTGCTCAATCCTGAACCCAACAGGGGGTGGCACCTACATTTTTCACTTGCTCCATGATGGTGCCGTAATCCTCGCCACGCAAGTAACCCATGAGGGCAATGAGAAGGAATGTGTTGTAGGCACCGCCAATCGTTTGGTCAATCACGACCTTGGCTATGATGTTTTTTACATTTAGTCTCGACCGGGGTTTCTGCTCCTTGTCCTTTTCCGTCTTGGACTTGGGGGCTGGCTTCTCCTCGTATGAACCGGGGAGAGCGGACTCTAGACCTTCTAGCCACAGGAAGGTCAAGGGTGACATCAACAAGGCACACGTGGTGAACAGCCACAGGGCTTGCCGATCCAGCTCAAAGGGTTTCTGTGAGAAGGGAAGCTCCCCGACATCTCCGTGCCGGAGTATTACAGATATTATCTGCATATGCTCCATGCACGGCGATGCCGATTGGCATGATGATTCGTCAGCCAAGACGCTCAGATCGATAAGGTAGTACGTGAGCAATCAAGTTGAGACCAACGGTGATGTTGGTTAGCTCTTCTCTTTCCCGACTTGGTCGTTGGTTCTGACATTATCTCCATCTCACCCGGGCTCATTAACCCACTTACCTCGTTCTGGTGGGCTTGAATACCCTGGGCCAGGATATTTGATCCGGCATTGATCAGCGTAGACTGCAACGAAGCCTTGACAACCGGAGGGAACGCCATCATGGAATCCGAATGAAACCACGTGGGATTTGGGGCCAGCAATTGGCAATTTAATTGTTTCTTGGTCTCTGGCGTGAACGATCAGCGTCGATCCTGTTCTTGACCCCAAAAGCAAATACGAACGCGAGGATGGATTGTACCCTTGTGGTACGAGGTGACTGACCCGAGGGATCTCTCAAGGAAATTTGATCAAAGGACAGCAACGGTGGACTCGGAAAGTTAAGTTCAAGTAATTCAGTCCCAGATCAAGTGATCAAGAAAGATGACAGACTGGCCACGGTGTGTGTCGAGATGTTGAAACTTGCAAGTTCAACGGTGGATCTTCAGCTGGGGTTGCCGATCTCACTAATTCGCGGTGGGGATGCGAGAAAGAGGAAGGTTTACACGACTCAGTCAACGCCCAACGCTCAACTGCTAAGGGGAGGTTGATGGAAGTATCGCACTTGATCGGATTGGAATATGAATGTAAGTCAAGAACCTACAACGAAAAATCAAGCTTGTATATTTATAGGGAATGCCATGTGGTCAATTCTTGAATTTGAATCGGAACTCGGAGGACTGGACGAATTGACCAGATTTCAGAAACACGCCAAGACAGCAAGGGTCGGGCATTTATCGCCTTTTTTCTCTTATTGTCTGGGAACGCAAAATGCATGGAACAAATCTTAGGGAATTAAGTTATTGATGATTTGATGTTTAGAATCATTCTTTCGATCCTCACGTCGGTCCAGACCATATTGTCCGTTTACCAGGACAGATCTTTCCGGCTCAAATCGCTTTGACAGTCGAGTTCTTTGCACACTGTAAAACCATACATGAGTGTCAAGCATGCACTTTTGAGTCAAAGAAGAAGGCCGGAAACTACTTACGCTGCTCTGCCTGTTGGAACTTCAAGTTCTCCCTGGGTTCTCGAATAGCTGGGTATATTTCGACGTTTTGAGATTTCTCTAGCTTACTGTGTGATTTCAGGAGGTTGAGGATACGTTCTTGAGTCTCTGTCCAACTCGTTAGATGCGTCTGTTAAACGATGCTTGGAATATTTGGAAATATACCTGATTTCAACTGAGAATCCGTAGAAAAAAGGTCTCTGAACAATGCCAATTTCGTTATCTTCATGGTTATCGATTGAATTCACTTGATTTTTGCTTATGAATCCATTTCCGGAGCAGGAAGCAACTCACCCTTTCCCAGAAATGTGAGACTGATATTGCGCCTCTAAATCCCGATTCTTCTCGGCCAACAGACGCACGATGGCCTCCGAAATTGTATGAGAATTAGGTAGCGCCTTGTTGCAGTACAGGTCATATCGAATGGCTGTCCTCGATTCCGAAATCGGAAGAAAGCTCAGTGAATACCAGCATCCCGTGCCTAGGATGGTGTGGATCGATGTTATTGGGAAAACCATGTGATGACCTGACCTCTTTTGAAAATACCGTGTTATGAGCATCGTTAGTGGTAGGGCGCCTTGCTCTCGGAGCTCGCGTTCTAGGTGGTCATCATTCAAGAATTCCTTGGATGTTACTGGTTGATATTAGTAGGGTACATGTGAACGAGCACAAGAATATCAAAAAAAAAAAAAAAAAAAAAAAAAAAAAACACTCACTGCTCATTTTCCAATTAAAGGCGCCCTCAATCGTCTGTCCTGCCACCCAGCTAGTCCGTGTCTGAAGACCATTACTCTGCACAAACGCATCCAGAGCATCAGTCTCCGGCGGAGACACCGTCGGACTAGCATCGAACTTCACAAACAAGAACCCATCGTCGTTCATAACGGTATGTATCTCGAAGAGACTATTCTGCGATTTCTGAAACCCAGGCACGTGGTCGAAATGAGGCGCCTTGATGAGGTTCCCGGACGTGTTGTAACTCCACCCATGATATCGACATAAAAGGACCGGCGACGATCCGCACTCCTTCTCGATGACCGTGTATGCGCGGTGACGACAGACATTGTGAAAAGCCCGGACATGTCCGTCTTTCCCTTGTACCAAGAAGATGGGGAACCCTGCTACCTGGAAGGATTGGTAGTCTCCGGGTTTGGCGAATCGGCTGCGATGAGCCAGGCATATCCATGTCTAGGAGGGTAAGCGGCACGTACTGGAGTTGCTGATTGGAAGGTGGAAGCTCTCTTACTTTACTGAATATTGCGCGTCTCTCGAGCTCGTAGGTTTCTTTTCCTACCAACCAATCGGCAGGGAATTCCGGCTCTTTTGAGACGACGTTGGCCTCATCCTGGTTCTCCGTGATGGCTGCGGCTGCGGATGCATCATTGGGCTTCGAACCACTGCCGGCGTATAATGAACGCTTTTCCCGGATCAACAAGTATGGCCAGGCCCGATATAGAAAAATGAACCCGGCGAGAAACGCAACCAGCACTGATGGTGCTACGGGGACCACAGACGTCAGGATGTCCATGTTAGAGCTCGGGGAAATGGAAGTGGGGATGGTTGTCTATTTCGGGTTTTTGGGGAAACGGAAACGGTCGAGGCTTATAAGGGAAACCTTGAACGATTGCAAGCGTGATCAACAGCCCATGCATTATCTCCGCCAGTCTGCATGTATGTACGTTATACTGGGATCCACTGACCTGCGGCCCTCGTATCAAATGATATGGACGCCTCGTAACGTTGCCGGATCGGGAGGGGAATTCCAGCGTCTGTGTGTCATTTAAGAGCTTCGTTGTTACATCGGATGTGTTGCATTGCTTGGTTGTTTTGATCTGATTCTTTTGCGTCTGTGAAGTGACAGCTGGTATTCCTGCGAGCAAAGAAGTCTACGTGTGTGGGCTACTACGACTTAAGAGGCTTTGGGCCTTTCTCTCTTCTTTGCAGATAACAACATTACTATAAAGACTAAGCTCTGGCGCAACGCGAACTACATTCATGCCACAGCTTCGACGTGCTCCGGCCTCCTAACTTTATCCTCACCATTGGATTCTGACGACTCTTCTCGCAGTCTATCCGAGGCATGTTGCTGACACACTAACTCGAAGACCCGATCTTGATAGACTTCAACCCATTAGTCGTGAGAACATAACATCAGAAACTGACTTTACTCACAGGAAACACCGTTCTCTTTCTCCGGATTCAAGATGCCTTCGCTATACACCCCTTTCTCGAGGTTATGTTGCGCTCTCTCGCAGAGCTCATAATCCTCCATGGCTACCTGTCGAACGAACTTGAAATAGTCCTCGAACTTATCCCCAGATTCTACGTGGTAATAGTCGAATTCCATCCTGGTGACGTTTGGATCTTCCGTCGGACACACCCGGAACGAAGACATGCCTCCTCCGTATACATTCAAGGTGCAATTTGGGAAGAAATAGAGGAAGAGCCCGTCATCGGGTTTCTTTGGGTCCGCGATATGCTGCGAGAAGTTCTGGTGGTTGTGGACTGTGTAGAATGTGGGTGGATAATAGATGGAGAATGATGGATGCGTGTACTGGCAATGCAGGCATTCTTGGTAGCCATCGACCCTATGAGTGCAGTTTGTGTCAGAATGTCTTCTCTGTGACACTGAGGAGAGGCGTTTACATGGTCTTCCAGTTGAAGTGTCCCTCATATTTGATGCTGCGTCGGTAGGGCCGTTGCGTGAAGTCCACTTTCTGCAGTATGGGTTCTAACTCGGGGAAATATTCGTGGAAGCTCGGTGCTTCGTCCGATAAGGTCGCAAATACAAGACCCGTGGGCGTGACATGGCAGCGTAGGGATCTTTCCTGGTCTAGAATCAGGCTTGATTCGAAATGCAAAATGTAGCTGCGTGTTGAATCATGCCGATGAATCCCATGTTATCAATGCTTACTTGCATCAAAAAATACTTACGGTCTTCGCGCAAACGACCTGAATCTCATCTGGTTCGGGGAAAAGAGCAGCGCCCGAGACGCGAGATGCCAATATTGGCTGCTGAGCTACTTCGTACTCGACCTGTTCTCCGACATTTTGGAATCGAGTCACCGGTCCAAGCAGATACCAGGACTGCACG
The DNA here is from genome assembly GCA_004849945.1 of Aspergillus ochraceus. Taxonomy (NCBI): domain Eukaryota; kingdom Fungi; phylum Ascomycota; class Eurotiomycetes; order Eurotiales; family Aspergillaceae; genus Aspergillus; species Aspergillus ochraceus. Next base: position 1,408,376 of record SSOS01000007.1, on the reverse strand, counting down.
CGTGAGATAACTGTTGCTTTCTTTCTTTCCCTCGTCGCTTCCCGCGAGAAACTAGGAACGTACCTTCAGGAAGACAGCTCTGCGCTCCAGTTGATAGAGCGGAGGACTGCGGTACCAAGATGCTGGCAGGGTACGAGCAAGCTCCGTCATGGCGGACAGTTTATTACTAGTTCTTTGAATATGATAGAATGTTGTTCTAGTTTATCTGGACACAGCAGAAGCAAGTTGAGCCCTATATGAAGAGCGAGCAACTTCCAAACCTCATGGCGATCGGATTACCATCACCCACCTCCATTGGATAGGCGAATATTTGCCTGAAAAGGCTATCAGATCCCGAGAGGAGAGTTGGGGGTTTATCTAATATTTTGGAGTTCTGGCGAATGAGTGGAAAGATGATGTGTCAAAGGGGGTGTGATGCAGCAGGAAGTATGCACCAGAGCCTTGATAGGCGACCTCAATGTAACCCACGAGCCCAGTCGAGCCGATAGGTTTAATAATCAGGTGTTTCGAGCAATCATGTTTCAAATGATGAAAGAGAGGGGCAGTTCTGAAGGGATCAATCTTAAGAGAAGCTATAAATGCACTGGCTGGCTTCTAGAAACGGCGTGGAACATTGCTTAGTTTGCTAGGCTCTCGTACAGATTTCAGCACGAGGAGTCGCCGTTTGCTAGACATAAGATATTAGACCATGATCACTGAAACAAGACGTGACGGGAAGCTCCAGAAGCTTTGACTTATGATCAAGAAATTTAGTAGTTCGTATCATTGTTGCCTGTTCGTCATTCGCGCCGGTGGCAATGGAGAACTCCGCCTGTGAGGAATATTCTCGCAATCTCACCTGGGTTCGGGAACTTCCTCCAACAAACCACCTGGATCGTATCATAAAAGTGATCAGAAAGAGTTGTGGCAACTGTCGAGAATCCTGTTGAGCGTCATTTCTGTTATCGCGATCGGAGATCACATGCTCGGCGATCAGGTGGGCCCCTCGATTACGTCGTGATCCTCGCCTTCGTCTTCCTTCAATCTTCTTGCCTGCCGGGAAGAATGAGCAACATCAGCTGGGTTTATTGAATCTTTTCTTTTACTACTTCTTCCATTCATCACAAAAAGAAAGAATGGCAGGGTCCGGTGTGAAGTTCACGCCTCCGCCATCGCCGCCGTCGCCGACTGCGTCCTTCTACGACGTCAGCGACGATGAGGAGAACGACTACAACACCATCTCACATGCCGCCTCTCGGAACGGCGTGAAGCTCCTGTTCTCCAAGAGCAAAGTGAGTGATATCGTCATTCTATCGGAATTACTAATGGTCTGATACATTTGCGCTTCCGCAGGTCTACGTTCACCCCACTCCTTCCTCCAGAGATAACATCCCTGGCTTCATTGCACTCATCCAGCAAAAGCCGGTCGTTTCGAACACCACCGCCTCTGCTGCCTCATCGAAAAATGGCACCAACTCTTCCTATCTCCTCGCCTGGGTCCCCGAATCCTCTCTCGGCGACGCCTACGAGACCTACGTGAAGGTCGACCTTGCCGACGATACCTCTGCTCCGAAGCAGAAGTATCTAGTGCCCCCGCTACCTGCGACAACTTCATATCGCGATCCCATCGGTCTCTACGCATTCGCTGTGCCCCTGTCCGAAATATACTCCTTGCTTGTGCGGCCACCTAGCCTAGGGTGGTGGTTTGGAAGTCTGGTGATCAACACACGAGCCGGCGATAGCTTCCCCGCTCTATTTTTCCATGACTCGGAGTGCGAGTCGACGATACTACAGAAGAAGAGAAGAACCCAGGAGACATTTGATCCCTTTGGCGAGGATGGCAATGTGTTTTGGGGTGGCGACGAGGTCTTGAGGTGGCTACGGAACTATGCCGAGGTCCAACGCTCCGCCGTTGATCACAGTGTGTATCTCATCAACCCGTCGGATGAAGATCAGATGTCCTTTGGTCGCCCATTGTCCGCCGATGGGCGAGAAATGCAGCGCGCAGAGAGCTCGACTCAACAGGGAAGCAAACAACGGGATGCGGGCATGGACCCAGTCACCAAGGCACTGAAGGAAACCGGGTGGAAGGTCCTTGAAGGATTCAGCAAAATCACGACGTTTACGAGACGGACGGCGAACGAGATCGCCGACAGCCCACGTCTGCCCCCTCAGATGCGCCGGTTGATGAGGTCGCCCGAAATTCAAACTTTGCAGGACGAATTCGATAGTGCTCGGTTGTACTTGGCCCGATGGGCGATGAGCATCTCGGAACAGAGTGAGAAAGAAAAGAATCAGCGGATATGGACGGCTCGAGATGTGCTCGAGATGGAAAATAGCTCGGTCGGAGACTTTGAAATCTTGGAGTTGGAGACCGGGACTTTGTCCATTCAGGAGCGACGCAAGGTGTTGGAGCTCGAAGAGTGGGAAAGCTTCTTTGATCCTAGCACGGGCAGGCTGCAAATCACCGTCGAGGAAGTGAAAGAGAGGATTTTCCATGGCGGACTTGATCCAAACGACGGCGTCAGAAAGGAAGCGTGGCTGTTCTTGCTGGGAGTCTACCCATGGGATAGCTCTCGTGAGGATCGCCAGGCGCTGATGAATTCGAAACGGGATGAATACATCCGGTTGAAAGGCGCTTGGTGGGAGAAGATGATTGAGGGTTCTTCTAAGCCGGAGGAATACGAGTGGTGGAAAGAGCAAAGAAACCGCATAGGTAAGCTTTATGGTTTTTCGTGTGCCGCCTCTCGGCTGTGGGCTAATTCAACCTGAACTCCTATAGAGAAAGATGTTCACCGTACGGATCGCACGATCCCTCTATTTGCAGGAGAGGACATTCCCCATCCTGATCCGGACTCGCCGTTTGCCGATACTGGCACCAACGTGCATCTCGAGCAAATGAAGGACATGCTTTTGACATACAATGAGTACAACCCCGATTTAGGTTATGTGCAAGGGATGAGCGACCTGCTAGCCCCGATCTACGCTGTCATGCAAGACGATGCAGTTGCATTCTGGGCTTTTGTTGGATTCATGAATCGAATGGTAAATACTCGCCAGCACTTATACTGAGGTTGACCATGCTAACTCCCTCCTAGGAGCGAAATTTCCTGCGCGACCAGTCGGGCATGCGCGTGCAACTTCTCACCCTCGATAATCTCTTACAACTACTCGATCCCCAGCTCTACCTCCACCTGCAGTCTGCCGATAGTACCAACTTTTTCTTCTTCTTCCGGATGCTCTTAGTTTGGTACAAACGTGAATTCGAGTGGGCCGACGTTCTTCGTCTCTGGGAAGCTCTTTGGACCGACTACCTAACTAGCAATTTCCATCTCTTCATTGCCCTCGCAATCCTAGAGAAACATCGGGACGTGATCATGGACCACCTCAAGCACTTTGATGAGGTTCTCAAATACAGTAAGTCCCCCGTGATACCACCCGGACTGGCTGTATGTGCTAACCCCTGCAAAAGTCAACGAACTGTCCAACACCATGGACCTACTTCCAATCCTAACCCGTGCTGAATCTCTCTTCCATCGTTTCGACCGCGCCGTCCAAGCCATAGACAAGAAGAACAATTTTCCCGCTCCCGCCGCGCATCAAAGACGTCCTATCCAGGATTCCACAGGTCCTAATAAGGGCAAAGCCCCTCAGAACTCTACAAACGCTGGGTTCAGCAGCGGCGTAAATGCCGGTCGCAACTCTCTGCCGCCCACATCATCCCAGGGATCTTCCAGCACGGAGCAGCCCAAAATCATTTCCCCGGAATTGAGAGACCTATTCAACAAGACCATCTACTGGAAAGAGCACGCAGAGCCAGAGCAGCCTCAGGCGGAACGAGATGCAAACCCGTCGTAATTTCTTTCTTTCCCTGGTTCCCTTTTTTTTATCCTTTTTTTTTTTTTTGGCTGTCGATTAGAACGAACATGATCTCCCTACACTTCGTGTTCATGCGTTTCTCTCTCATCTTAAGGCTCCCGGGAGGTTGTCATTGTTCTTTGTATGCATGTATGTACCTATACATACTTGACATTCTAGGACAACCGTAGACTTTCACAAAACACTCAGCCTTTATAAGCAGTCACGCATACTCACTAAGCCGCCCACCCCCATCTATTCTATGTGAGTAGTTCAACAACTATATCCCACAAGATTCGTAAACGTTGTCTAAGGCCGCTTAAACACCCGCTCAGCATGACGCATGTAAGTGCCGATGGAATTTAGGTAGCGTACCACCTATTAGTAGACTCAAGCAGAATATCATTCCTTCTTTGAAAATTCTCTCATCAGAGTACGAGTATCCTGACATACTATGATCCGGGGTACAGGAAAGAGGCTGGGTCCGCACCCTGTATAAACCTTGAGGTATTGACAGACAGTTTTTCCACAGGAACATTCTGCCGGAATCACTATCGGGACCTTTTTCCTGCCTGAGAGCGCTCAATTTGCACACTACCATTGCTAATATACCATATACACCCCTCTTGACTTTTCTTTCCTGGCCGGCTCTCCCACGAAGCTTCATATATGGAAAACACCGAGAAGCCTTAGGGCATGTCCTTGATGTCATCAATCGTACAATGAACAGGGAAGTCAAGGCCCCGATCCCCCATCAGCATGGCTATGCCGGAGAGAGTGGCGTCGACACAGGTGGTTTGGTTGTAGGGACGTGCGCTGCCCTCGAACAGCGTCATGCACCGTGCTAGGTAGGAGTAATATCGTGAACGAGTCATCGGACAGGTTGCATTGGCCTGTTCGGCTGCGTAGTGGCAGCAGTTGGAGGCAGATCGGGCGCACTGGGCCCACCAGGCGCCTCTGGGCGCGCTGCAGTCGTCTGATGCATCACGGTCGACCGCTGCGGCAGGGCAAGCAAGTAAGGCAAGAGCAGAGAGAGCAAGAGAAATTTTCATGATGAAGTAGATTTTGGCTGGGAATGAGGGACGTGATGTTTATCTTGGGAAGGGCCTCGAGGGGGTGGGGGGGGGTTCTTTATAAAATGTTCTCGCATCAATACGGAGATTTCTTTTCTGTTATACATGTGGCTAGAACACCTGCTTAGGCCGAAACTGGCGAGCATAGGCGATCCCTGTAGGTGGCTTGCTTTCGTATGCCTTTGGACCTGGTCTGACCAGTGGTTGCTATGAATCCCTCGTATAGAAGCCTCGGTTCGTTTGTCCATGTAGGAAGAGTATAAATAGATTTCCTTTCCCATGGAAAATCGGTAGTAGGCACCCACCATGTCCGACCCTTCTGGATTCGCTATTCCCAAAGCCTAGCGGATCATGATTCACGGCTCGCAAACCTAGGCTTTCGTTGCAAGGGACCGAACCTTTTCCCGAGTGCCGGGTTTAAACTGAACCCTGGCCTAGCGAGGTTCTTTCAATGGTGCAAAAAGGATGAAGGACGGCCGTGTGAGACAATAAAAAGTAAGCACTAAGGCGGCCGAAGAAGACAAACCAGACTTTTGGCTTGCACGTACGGAGTTAGATTTAGATAGGTCACCCAGGGAGGAGTAGAAAGGTTGAGAATATTCTCGGTGATCTGGGGTATGGTTATTGATTTGGTCGAGACCATACCTCCTCGGGTGGACTCTCAGACCAAATTATTGAGAGGAGATCATGAGGGTCAAAGCCATTGTGCCCATGGCTTTGTCCCCTTTCGAGGTTGGTGATATGAGTTCCTATTAACTAGATTCCAGGGCACGGTTGCCTGGTCGGTCTGTCTACCTTCACAGTTTCTACCTATGAACATCGAACTCGCTTTACTATGCTTTATGAAGAATAGATTTGAGAATTTTTCATTTTTATTAATTGATTTGAGAACGGCTAGGCTCTGGGTGTGTGTGTATCTTGTATGTATGCGCAGTGTCTTGTCTCCCTCAAAGGTAGTCGAGGGAGTTTGGATGGATGATGTCAATGATATCAATGCCAATGCAGAAAATGGAAGAGGGAAAAAGAAAGACCCAGACAGACAGACAACCTGACATAACAAGACACAAGAGCCAACAGCCTGGAAAAAAAAAAAAGCCTTAGATGAAGGGTATCTAACTAGTATCTGCATGCAAATGGGAGGGAGGAGAAAGATTCAGCACGAAATGCCCACAGGAGAATAAATATATGCAAAAGAAGAATTAGAGATGAACGAAACCAAACAGTGGGGATAAGAATGCTCGCTAATGTGCGCTGGAGGAGAGCAGGAAGAGGATGATAAGCCGGTGTAGAGTAGCCGGATTGATGGAAAAAAGAGTAACTCCCTGTAAGTGCAAAAGATAACCAGACCCGTATGCAAGATGGAAATGTGCCAACGCTTTTGATACCTGACTCGAATGGACCAAACCAAGAACCCGGAGATGAACGGCAGAACGCCAATGCAAATAGCAAAAAAGATGGCAAATGTAAAAGGTAAGAAAGTAAATCGAAGAAAAATATGGAACGACGAAGTAACGGATCTATCACCGGTTTCCGAGACCGCGGAGAGCAATCCGCTTGCTAGAACCGGCTGTTCCAAGGTCACTGATACTTCTGGACTTGGGTAAAGACAAGGGTTTGGGGACCGGTTGTTCTTGTTCTTGGGGCGGTAGACCATATGTGAATGGCCGCAAGGACGAGCTTCGCCGAGCCTGTCCGAGGACATCCTCCACCCATGCCTCACTCTCCGGCGTCATGGAGACGTGTCTAGACCGAGGTTTAGGCCCCGCGAGACCAAGCGGGATAGAGTGAGAGCTGCCACCGATGGTGGTGGAAGGAGATGACCCGTGACGGATCTCACTCACAGAGGACGTCGCGCCAAAAGAGGCGTTGGAGGATGCCGACAGTCGTCTGCGAGAGGAGACCATGGACTTGGGGGAGACCGAGACGTTCAGAGCGTCTCCAGCGCCTCCCCTGAAGTCGGTCATATCTGAGACATTCGAAGCCCGTCGTGTTTTGCGAACCGCCAACGACGAGGACGGTCTATTGCTCATGACAGACCGCGGTCGAGACGGGGTGGTTCGGCCATTGCCAGCCGGTGTTAATCGGCTTCCGGGCGGCGAGTAACTTGGCGTGGATTCACGAGACGAGAGACCCTGGACCTCAACGAGTGGCGTTTCAGAAACGTGTCGGCGTCCATGGTGCACAGCATATTCTCTCAGGTACTCAGCCAGGTCAGCCCAACCACCCCCGACTCGTACCATCACCCGCTCTCCGTGTTCTCCGACAGAGCGAACAAAGAGTTTGGTCGGGGCAGATTTCCCGCCTCGATGCAAATGGTATAGCTTCACAGAGCTTTCCTCCGGAGCATGCGCATGAGAGTATCTTCTGCGAGAAGGCGCGGGCGTTAGGGTTAGAGACGGTGTGGGCGTGCCACTGCGCGAGGCCGTGCCTTGCGGGGACACGGAACGAAAACGCTCTCTGGCCTTCATAGGCAAAGACGACATCACATCAGCATCATCGGACTCACGCTCCTCGGCTGACATGAGATGAATTCGCGTTGGAAGATTAGTGAGAATGGAGCTGATTTTCTCATCCAGGTGGTCCTTAGGTTTCCTTGATTGGCTGGTTGGAGTAGAAGATCGAGATCCTGGTTTGGAGCTCGCCGAGGCCTTTTCAAGGGGTTTCGACCTGTAAGCTCCGATGCTTTCGAGACTGGGATGCGCAGTCAACTGCTTCCGCAACCGAGTCGTCGTCTGGTGTGCGGCAGGCTCTGTTCCCAGAACCTTTTGGTTCGAGCCTTTGACGGAAGACTTCTTGTTCTGTTCTCGGGTCTTGAGAACCCTTCCGATAGGTGCAGTCGGTTCTGGCGTAGAGCTTCCTTCGCGAGAATTTGCAGGCTGCTGGCCAGAAGCCCGGCGTGCGTTCTTTCCGGGTACGGACCATCTATCACTGCGCGAACGTCCTGGCGCTGCTCGCCGATCATTTCTGGGGGTGGCATCGACAGGTGGGCTCGCGCTCCTTGGAGTAGGAGCCGTATCATCGACCTCGACTGTAGACTCGTTCTCAAAGTCCAATTCTAGTCTTTCGTTGATAAACCGCTGCAAGGGAAGACTTAGGTTGCGGTTGTGATTAACGGCCAAGCGTGGAGATGCCTTTGCGCTGGCCAGACGAAACAGACGATCTTCCCGCAGAGTGTGTTCGTTGCTGGAAGGCATGGGGCCAGGTGCGCGATACTGAGGCTGAAACAGAGGAGGGGTCTCGAGGAAGCGAGGTGTTCCGTTGGATGAGCCAGTTCTTGGTTCACGAATCTCGGGACTAGAAATGAGAGACGGGTAATCTGTCTCGGAAAAAGACCCGGCAGAAACATTAGACTCTCGTCGACCAGGAGGTTGCGCTTTGTCTTTATCAAGCTCTAAGCGTCCGGGTCGAGACTTGGAGAGTTTGATCGGGCTCTCCAAAGGTTGTTTGGGTGAGCGGTCTTCGAGTTCATGGGTCGCGACATTTTGGTCGTTATCAGGCAATGCGGTGGGTTTGTGAGACATCGAAAGAGGGCTGGCAGATTGAGACAAGGCCAGGGGAGCACGCCTGATAACCACCGATTCGGGAGTCCGGGAGGCAGAACGCTGAGTTGGGGCGCTGGGGGAACCGAGTACTTCGCGCTCGACTGGAGGGCTGGACGGTCGATCGGGATGGTCGCTAGGGTTTGCGGGGCTGTTGTGATTTTCCGAGGTATCAGCTGGGACCAGTTCTGGCCCTTGGTTTGGGGGCAGATCATCGGCCACTGAGGATGAGACCGGAATGGCGATCATTTCATCCTCTTCCTGCATCGTCAAGGTTTCCAATGGTTGGTGGGGTCCGGGAAGTGGCGATGGACTTGAATCATCACAGGGAGCCAGCAATTGTTCTATCTGAACAGTACTACTCTCCGGAACAGAAGACTCTCTCTGGCCGACAACATTCTGAGATACGTTTTCTTCCACACGCACGTCCTGGGGAGCTGGCGAAATGATTTCCTCTTCTTTCAAAGGAGGTAGTTCTGTCATTTCAGGGGCACGTGGGCGTTCTTCCAGTAGTCCCCCATCAACAGCAGCTTCCTCGGTCTGCTTCTGTGCAGTGGGTGTTGGCGGGCCATTGCCAAGTATCTTATCGGTAGGCTCTTCCGGTGTAGTTGTAGAGCTGACCACTTGGTCTTCCTCTGCTTGATTGCCGACAGGCTCCGAGTCGAGAGGAGAATCATCACGGACCAATGGTACCGTTTCGTGAGCATCAGAAGTAGCTGGGAGGACCTCGTTAATTTGGGGCATGGAAGGAAACTGGTCGTCCTTGTTGGCGGAAGATACGGAACCAAGGGGACTGCCGGGCTCCTCCTGAATGGTCTCCATCGGCAGGGAACGTGCAGCTGTACAAATAGGCTCGGGTTGGCTGACGACGGACTCAGGAGTAGAAACGTTAGAGGTCGCTTGCGCCCCTTCCTTCTTAGCGTTAATCATGCGTTGCCATTCGTTTGCGACGGTGCGTTGCTCGGCTTCCATGACCCAAGAGCCGAAACCCGACTCGATGGCTTCTAGATCGTCGATCCAGTCCTCAGGAAGAGAATCCTCGCGGCCCTCCAGCGCATCGAGCATACGATCCATTCTACGGCCGGCCGAGAGGACGGTGGCCTCCAATTGGGCGCGCTTGGCATGGTAGTTGGTCCTGGAATACAGGGCATCGGTTTCGGACGGAATCTCAGGGGATTTGAGCAACGACAGAGCGGCATCCAACTCCGAGCGAGCAAGGGACAAGCTCCGAAGCAAGCCGGAGACCTGGCGAAGGACTAATAATCGAACGTCCCAGGTAGACAGGAGACTGTTGAGGCGGGAGAGCAGAGGGAGGGCACGGAGAATTGTGGCGGTGATCACCGCGGTGAAATCGCTTAGTTGGTTGTAGCTGAGGGGCGGGGGCACGGACATCGTGCTATTGGATGACGAAGGCCGAGACCGCGATGGAATGTGGGCATTTAACACATGCTCTTTGAGTTCATCGACGTCCAACCCATCCATTCCATCCCGAATCTCCTCAATCCGTTTCTCATGCTGTAGCACGACAGCGGCGGGCAGGCTGCCATAATACTCCGGCTCGGGTGGAGTCGTCGACGCGGGGGGTGAGGGGGGAACGAACCCCTTTCCCAAATGGACGTCGGTGCGTTTCGGCCAATCCCACGTCTGGATCTCTTTGTACCAGAGACTCAGATTCTGCGCCGCGATCGCAGCGCGAATTCCGAGAGCTCGTTCCGCTTGAGATACCTGAGAGATACTTTTGGAGAGGATGTCGTGGGCGGCCTGTTCGTTCGTGGGGACGGCGTCGGTGAAGGAGAGGGCTTTCAGGGTGGATTCGGGAGACAAATTTCGAAGTAGAGGATCGGTCGTTTGATAATTCGGAATGGCGCGTCGGTTTGGAGAAGGCGTGCGTGGATTGGGATGCGCTGGAGCGTCCGTGGGGGTCAGGCGAACGGGCGGCCGAACGGGGCTGACGCGACTGGTGGCCATCTCGGACATACGAACGGCCACCTTCCAGGAGAACAGATAATCTCACCGGAGAGAGAGGACAATGGTGTGATCAATAACGCGTTTTTCGAGACGGAGGTCGAGCAGCGGTATCAGACATGGGAAAGAGAGAGTACCGCTGGAAAGTAAGCATGCTGGGGGACGCGAAGTCGCAAACGCACGGGAGGGGGGGGGCGATGCGTTGTCGATATAGTCGAATAGCTAGTGAAAGGATGCGACAACGAAGAGAGGAGATTTCAGGCGCAGAGAGAATAAAAGAGCGAAATGCAGAGAGAAAGTTGGGTCCGAGGGAGGTAGAATTAAAAAAGAATGGACGGACGGGAAAGTGATGTAGAGAGAGGATGAAGAGGGAAGGGAAATGATAGATCACACAATCAAATGAAAGGCTGGGTATGAGATGGGCAGTTGGGTGGCTGCAGAGTGCCAAACGAGCGTGGGCCGACCAGGAATACGTTGTCCGTAAATGCCCGGTAGTCTGGAGTGGGAGGATAACGATAGGATAGGGATGGACAGTTATTTGTGGGTGCTGGCGAAAGATGCAGCCGTGAGTTGTAGACGGTTAGTTCATCATGGAGGGAGAGACTGAGACTACTCCGGAGGTACTGACTACTGGGAGAGTCGGAGGCGCGCGGTTGTCGGTGGAGCCGCTCTAAAAGGGGTTGCCCTGCGCTATTCTTATACTCTTTTTTTTTTTAATTGTCATGGAGTCGGCCGCTCTCCAGTCTTTCTGATTAATATCTAAATATTCTATATTAAATATTAAATATTAATCTCGCAATTTACCTACCGACTACGTGTTTCTAGAAGCCAGATCTCCCCACGCCGGCATTCCCTAGTATTTACGGAGTAGTCGACGGTGCTGACGCCAAATGCCACCAATTCATGTTAGTTAATATTAATAGGGACGGAGGAAATCAGGACAAATCGACCTGCAAGCAGTGCCAATCAATCATGCAGTCGCGCCCATCAGAATCGCGAGATCTGTCAGCCCAAATTCCTCGGTGCGACCTGCATGGTCCACTTTCTGGGTGGCAGGCAGAGAGGGACTCTTGTTTCACTTCCCCCCCCTGGTCCTACTCAATCTCTTCATTTTTATTATTTGGTCTTTGCTCTCTGCAAGTGAAAGGGACCCGCTCCAGCCCCTGGTCCAACTGGCCCATCGAGTCCGTCGCCATGTCAGTTCGCCGGGAGACCGCGACTAGGCTCCGTCCTCGCTCCTCCACACGTCGTTTCTGTTTTGTTTTTTTATTCCTGTGTAGCTCCAATGCTTCATAGTTCTCGTCCTCTTCTTGGAATTGCTCCGGCACATTGTGCAGTAGGATGATGATCTATGATCGACTCACCCCTTGCAGATTAACCCAAAGTCACCGTTCACCTTAACATGCGCGTACACAGCCACACAGGAAGATCTTTGTACTCCCCGTGGAGAGGAACCGCGGCATTCCGGGTTATCCACCGTGTCTTTCCTTAGCTTCTTATCGCTAGCCGTGGCTCTAGCTGAGCAAGCTCCATAGCTAGTCTTCCATCTCGTCTGGAACAGGTTTGGCGTCGAGGTAACTATTGATTCTTCGGTCCTCATTCGGTCGAAGGGCTGTTCCTGGCCGGAAGGAAGGTTAGGTACCGCAATTATCCGTCAGTCTATTATTAATATCCTTTTTTTTTCTTGCGCTTCTGCCTTTCATTATTTTTGTTTTATCTTGGGTCACGTCGTTTCCGGAATAAACACAAGAAACGAGGGATGGGTCTGAGCGTTGAAGCTGCCCTACCGCCGGCATCCCTGGTGGTCCTGTGCTTTCTACCACCGATCTCGACGGCTAATCTGAAACCTTCACAGGCCAATGGTCGCGACACACGCGAACGCAATCCCTCGCAGGGGCAAGGGACATTTCTCCTTCTGAGATACCCTACCTGCGCATCGCTGGGGTGTTTCGACGCCATACTAAGAGCTGGGCGAGAAGTTGAACGAGATAATATCAACACGGCTTGAACTTTTAACTTTCGATAAATGGTGATTTTGCTTTGCGTCTGTCGGGGTTCTCTTCCGACATGATGATAGCCAAAGGCAATTCGATAGCAGAAACCTTGCGCCTGCTTATGCTGTGTGAATATCCCGTGCACCGAACATTCTTCGGACGCAATTGTTGTAGAGCTGGACTTGAGGCCTTGCTTGAGAGCGTCGACCGGGATGTCGTGATTATTCAAGCTAGAAACCATACGTAGCATAAAGGTCTCGAAGCATTACCTCCGCGTCAACCGCGTCGCATCCCCTACCTACTTCCAAGGCGAACCAGGTCCCTTGATTCGATTCCAAGGAACGTCGGTCAAGACCATGACGCTACTTGATGGGCATGGATGGATTCATTGACTCGGCAGATCCCGAAATGCAAATGATTGTGGTCTGGCCATCATCTCCAATGCTTTATGCACAGCGAAGCCCGTAGTTATTTCAAATCGCGAACTTTAGTCAACGAGTGCAGATGGCCAGGATATAAACATAGCAGCCGTTCAGGGGAAAGGAAGTTTCCATAGCTGAACCGTCTTCCTTTTTTCAAACAAGCACCATCTATGTAGGTACTGGCAATTTCGATTGGTGTTAATGGGGGTTCGGAATAAGAATGAACGATACTACTAGGAAGGTCGTCCAGATTGTCCAGGTCGATGGAAAGCAATATTACCCGATTAGTCCTAGACCCGTCATGTGACGACCACCATTGCGATTCCATCAATTCAATGCAAAGCAATGCCTCGATTGCCATCGACCCTCCAACCTCCAGATCATCTCATCGGCCGTGGAATCCCGTAGCTCGACTAGAAAATGCGGTTTCGAACCCAACTAGTCAATATAGCCACTTTCTCAAGTAAGTCCCGTCGTCCGTCTTGCGATCATCGCGTTTCCACGCGCCATACCGCGTCGCCAACCAATGAATGATATCATGCCCACGCTAACCTCGTAAACAACTTCATTCTTGATTTAATAGAATTAACCGCATCGCTCTCATCTCTGGGGAAAGTATGCTGGATGCGACTGGAAGATGGCGTCGTTCGATTCACGATCATTCCTGATCAGGGAACGCAAGTCTGGGCTCAGATGCCTGTGGTATGTTTTCTAATGTTGCTTACTCTACATGCATATACACCTACCCACCTACATCCATCCCATCCATGCTCCAGGAACCGATCCGAAAAGCTAACAGACCCCAGGACTCAATCTTCGATCCCGAAACCTACATCCTAGAATCCAACTCCGGCATCATCAACCTCGAAGTCCCCGTCGGCGCCCTGCACCGCGCCCTCCGCTCCGCAACCGCCGCCTCATCCGCCCAAATCCGCCTCACCAAAAAGGGCAACGTCCCCCTCCTCGCACTAACCATCCACGTCTCCTCGTGGACCAACGGCTCCAATGCCCTCAGCATCGGCATCGGCGAGGAGCCCGCCGCCGCCGTCGCCGGGGGGCCCAACCCGCCATCCGGTCCGCGCGAACGCGAGACTGTCATCACGCAGGAAGTGCCCGTGAAGATGCTGCACCAGACAGCCGTGGACGGGCTCCATGAGCCGCGATGTAGGGATCCAGATGTGAATATCATTTTGCCGAGTCTGGCGCAGTTGAAGAGTATCTCGGAGCGGTTTACAAGGTTGGCGACGGAGACTTCAACCAATAGTACTAATAAAGGTTCGTCGGGTGCGGGGGGGCTGCTCAATGGGTCCGGGTCTGGTGGTAGTGGCGCGAAATTGGAATTGTCGGCCAACATGCACGGATCACTGCGCTTGGCCATCGCGACAGATGCGTTGCGGATCTCGAGTGTCTGGACGGATCTGGTGAATCCGGCGCTGGATCCGAGTCAGCTGTCGCAGACGGAGATCGAGCAGCTGCCGAGTGAGAGGATGCGGGCGATCGCGGACGATGATGAGGCCGGGTGGGCGAAGGTGAGGATTGATGGGAAGGATTGGGGTCGGGTGTTGAGTGTTGGGAGGTTGAGTCCGAAGGTGGTTGCTTGTGAGTGCCTATTCTTTCTTTCCCGTCTTCCGCTACCTTTTTGATCTCCTTCAAATGTAATGATGGGATGGATCATTGTGCTGATTGACCTACAGGTTTTGTTCATGAGACCGCCTTGATTCTCTACGTATATCTCCCAGGGAGCTGGAATGGGGAGGATTCTTGTTTAACGGTAAGCCAGGAATGTCGAACTTGCTTGACATGTTCAGGACGAATTGCTAATATCCATGCCCTGCAGTACTATATCAACTCTTACGCGTCTTGATATAGTTGAGCAAGGGTTCAGACCCAGTTACGAAGATCTCACGAATCTACAGCTACATTGTATAATTAGAACCCTGTAAATAAATCATGAAAAAAGGTATTGCCATGATGGCATTATTATAGAGATATTAAACCGTGCGCATATTTCAAGCCATGCTTCGTAAAACAGACGAATCCACAAGATTCGTGTCCCAAATGATAAATCAAAGTCAAGACAAAGGAAATGAAAAAAGCAACACAACACAAGGGAAGAAGAATAAAAAGCATATGTAATGCAAACATATAAAGTACATGAAGGGGGGAGTCATGCAAGAACACCCAAAGAAAGGCCGTGTCTCCTTCAGTGAAACACGGTATGCAAGACTTTTTCGCAAAGGTTCAAGAATTCTATAACCGGGATTAAAAGTCCAGATGCGCTTCTGTGTGCAAATGTTGAATGCGCGAGGGAAGTGCAAGAAAAACAGGTATCGTAAAGCACTCAATCAAAAATCCGGAGAAGAATGGTCCAGTCACTCGAACATCATCAATCATCTACCTTATTTGGCCATCACGTCGACATATCTGCCCTTCTTTTTGCCCTTGGCACCAGCGCCCTTACGCGCCTGTGGGGCTCCGAGAAGGTCGTCGATTGAGCTAGCATTGCTCAACGAAGTAGCAGGACGAGGTGGCAACCCGAGGGCACTGCCAGGTGGAGTAGGGGCAGCGGCACCAGTGGAGACTGAGCGAGCGGTCGCCCCGAGTAACGGAGGTGGAACCCCGAGCAATGGCGGCGCCGGACTGCCGGTTGATGATGGCGGAGGAGCCCCTGCGGACGATGAAGGCCGGCTGTCTAAACCAGGAGTGCCACTTGGGGGGGGTGGTGGTGCACTACTGCCACTCGCGGTCCGGCTGGGAGGAGCCGGTCCTTTCGGCGGCGGCGGAGCGCCCCGAGTCACCGTACTGCTGCCGGGATCCTTCTTGTTGACCCATTTCTTCAAATCCTTGTCGTAGTAGAATGAGTTCTCCTCGCCGAGTTTGGCACGGATAGGTCCTTGGCTTTGGCTGCCGATATTTTCTTCCTTCTTAGCACCGCCGAACCATCCACCGAACCACGACTTCTTCGCGGGTGCAGGCTTTTGGGCTATAACCGATGTTAATTAGTGGCTGAGCATAATCAATAAGACGTAAAGGAAAACTTACCGTCGGCCTCAGCAGCCTTTCTGAAAGCTTCGTCCGCTTCACGATCCTTGCGCTCCTTCTCAGCCTTCTGCATAGCAGCTGAACGGGCTGCAATGTCGTCATCATCGTCATCATCCATAAAAGACTTCTTCTTCTGGATAGTGTGTTCGCCCTGAACGTCCTCGGTGGGTTCGGGCATCAAGTGCGCGCCGTTGTCCGCAAATGGTGGCTCATAACCACCAGCACCGGGTGGCATGTAGCCAGTCGCGCTAGGTTCGGGTACTATAGTTGGTGGCTGTGTGAGAGACGGACCGAAGGCAAGGTTGTCGGCTGGCTGATAACTGGTAACTTGCATCGGAGACCCTTGCATCGGTGCCGAGTAGGAATGAGGGACAGAGTCTTCCTCGACAGGAGCAAGAGGCATATGTGAGGACTGCGGAGGCGTTCCCTGGTAGCCAGCGACAGGCGGTGAGTTGTAGAAAGGTCCTCCTTGGTACAGGTTGTTGTCGATAGGCGTCGAGGGCTCCTGGGAACCACGTCGGCCCAGCGGGTACCCGTACGATGAAGATCTCTGGGAGTCGAGCGACGACCTCCCACGCAATTGTTCCGGCGATGAACTTGGCGCATACTGGTTAGTCGGTTGGTATCGCGATGGGCCGCTTGTGGCGACAGGCTGCGCCGCAGACGCATAGGGCCCATACAGGTCTGACATTGAAGGTGACCGGCTAACGGTCGGCGTTCCAGCCAGCTTAGCGAAGGGTCCAACATCCGCATCCCCGGCCTTTCCAGATGCCGTCGAAGCTGCATCACTGTCTTCGCCGGAGACGAAGCTGTTGAACTTGGCCCACATAGAGCCAGATACCTTCTCCATGCTCGGTTTGGAAATCCACGAGGATCCTCCTTCATGCGTGGTCTGTCTAAGGCGGGCCGAGAGTTCATCCACCCCGAAGTATAAGTGCTGGTGGTGATAAGCGGAAGGCTTTGTGCTAGCCTTGAGTGCCGCCGCGATTCCGTCGCAGTACTGCTGAGCCTCGGGTTTACGACCACGCTCGGCGAGGGACCAGGCATATATTAATTTGTATGCTAAAAGATGGGGCATCGCAGCAGTGGGGGAGCCTGCGAGGACGGTGGTGGCATACTCATATGCCTCCGTGAGTAGGATAGAATCGTCATCGCGCAGAACATTGGATGGGAGGTGTTGATGGTCAGCCCCAAGCAAGACAACGCTGGCCTGTGGATCATCGGCGCCGCCAAACACAGCGGCTTTCGAGAAGATGAAACAAATATGAGCAGCCTCCACACGACCATAAGAGAGCAGCAAACGACCCAGAGCTAACAATGCCTGGTGGTCATCGGAACTACGGTTGCTAAGCACTAGGCCAAGAGTCTCTTTCCAACTGTTGAGACCATCAAGAGCATTCTTCGAGGTACTTTGGCCCTCGGTTTTGCTGACCATTTGCAGTCCGGCTCGGGCTGAAGGCGGGACAAGTTCATCAATGCTCTCCTCGACATTGCCCGCAAATATCTCATAGAGTGCGGCAATCGGTTCGGTGTTGCTGGTCGCCGATCTCACCTCACGTCTCACAAACTCCTGGGCAACCTGTTTCCAGACAGATCTATCCAGTGTCGACGCTACTATCATAGCATGGCCCCACAGCCGGTGGTCCACAGCGGTCCAGACGGCCTTCTCTCGGTCACCCATCAAAAGACTGTTGCGAAGACTCTCTAACGATTGAGTGTCAACCGAATCGGGTCGAGAGGTTGCATCCATTGACTGTGGGGCACCCAAAGTAGGAAAGCCGCCTCCGTAGGCTTGCTGCTCAGCTTCAGCATTTTGCAAATGAGGGGAAATGACATTGCGTAAGGCTTTTTGACTCTCAGCTGAGGCCTCCAGGTTCCCGTCATGTTCGACCAGAACCTTGACAATCTTCCACAGCAGAATCTTCTCCTCGTGGCGTTTGTGAGAGTCGGGGTGTAGTTGCGCTGCTTCCGAAATCCCTTCGTTCTCAAATGCTACAATCTTGCTAGAAAGCCAAGCGAGCAGGTCCTTCTTCTTGGACTTGGCCCTCAAGGAACCTGGGTGCTGCACAATGCTCTCCGGAACAGGAATCCACTCATTGAATTGATGGATTTGAACCTCGCCCGGACTGGATTTGATTTTCGGGGCCACTTGCCCAGCAGTATACCTCGGTACATGCTTGGGGAAACAGGTGGTTATGGAGCCCCCGAATCCAAATTTGACGATAGGGGCTCCCCTCCACCGTTCGAGGGGATCAAATTGCTGTCCATCTTCGGGTGCAATGAATTCGAGCGGTTGAGAAGAAACGCGATTGTGAACAGAGACTTGCGAAGGTGCGTAAGGACTCGCAGTCTTTGTCGGGGAGCCAGATCCATGCACGGAAGCAGGACGTTGTAGAGGATCAATTGAGGGGACAGACAACCGAGGACCACCCAACTGTTGACCGGGAGACTGAGTTTGTGATCTGCGAGGGGGCGCATGCGAGGAATCACCGGCCGGCGGTGCGGAGGATGATAAGCTGCTGACTGGGAGTGCTGGTCCCTTCAAAAGATCATTGGTATGTTCGGGTGGAGCATAAGGGTTTCTAGGCGGCGAGATAGGTTGATAAATTGAAGGGATGCGCTCAGGACTAGCCACTTTAATGGGACTTGAAGTTACAGCATCATGGTGTGGAGGAATGGGGCGTGCGCTCTCCTGCTCTTGCAACGGCGACTGCACGTCATTGGAAAGAACATGACTTGATGCTGTTTCCATAAACGGCTGTGACGCGGGACCCTCCCTGGGCTGATACGACACCTTCTCGTGATAAGCTAGAGGACTTGATGTGCGTGGTTGGAATGGCAGGGTAATTGAGGGCTCCGGCCCACTCGAGGGTTGCGAAGCATATCGATTCTTAGGAGGGGGGCCAGTGGATTGAGGTGGCGCAGGGGAGTATCTAGGCGGCGGCGGAGCGGAGCTAGGTCCAGCATTCAACGTAGGAGGCTTGGGTGAGTATCTCGACGCAGCACTAGGGACGCCTTGTGTACTTGGGGGGGCAGGTGCCAGCATATTTGAATATGGCTCCATCCGGTCTGGTGATTGCAACTGAACCTGGGGGTCAACTAAGCCAGGCTGTTGCAAGGCAGCGGAGAGATTGCCATATTGATTTCCTTGCGGAGGGGGCGGCGGGTTCGACGGTGGAGCAGTCGCTGCATTTACCGGAGTATAGCGCCCCGAGGTCGCAGGTCTTGAACGTGGCACGGGGGGTGGCAAAGGAAGTTCTTCATAGAAGTTCTTGGGCGGTGCGGCCGTCGTACTAGGCGATGTCCCAAGTGGAGGTGTCGCTAGAGTCGATGCTGGGGGAGGAGGCATTGGCATACTACTGCTCCGAGCAGGCGGCGGTGGTGTATTACCTCCCGGTACAACAAGGGGTTTATGACTGGCGGCGGGCCTACGAGGCCGAGCGAGGTCGTCAGGGAGATCGTAGGGAGATTTGTAGCCCTCCTTAGAGCGTTCGGCAAAACTCGGTGCTTTGCTTCCGGGCAAATTTGCCTGGGGCTGTTGTGCAAAGTAGTTCGACGGGGCTCCACTTATTTGCGGTGGAAGTCCTTGGAGTAGGTCCGATGTAGATGGTTGGTGTGGCGTGTAGGCGGCAGACTGCATAGCGGGGGCCGCGGGGTCTTGTGCAGGTTGATAAGGGGCTGCCGGGGCAGCATCCTGGACAATTCCGTTGATACTTTGGGGGTTTACTCCAGGGAGAGTAGCTGGATTCTCAGCCACTTCAACCCCTAAAAGTAGATCGTCATCATCGTCCAGTTCTGCTTGCCATCGTGCAGCCAGATCGTCTTCGGAAACTTTTTCCGTCTCCAGCGGTTCATCCGACAGTTCAGCCTGCCAGCGAGCAGCCAAATCATCATCAGACGATACACTTTTGGCCTGCTCCTCCGGCACAGTCTCAGGTACAGCGTGGTTCTCCGAAGCAGCGGCCGCCAGAATGTTGCTGAACTCTTGAGCAGTCGGTGAGGTGTCGCTGGCCGGGGAGTAAGGAGAGACATCTAGAGAGTCGAGTACTTGGGTCGTGCTCTTCCGAGTGATATGCAACGATCGGGGAGGTTCATCCACGGGCTCGGGCTTCTGAATCTCATTAAAGAACTCGTCCCCCTCCTGGTCTTCATCATCGCCAGCAAAAACATTATCAATTGGACTTTGTTGCTTTACCGGCTCCTCAACCGGAGATTGCACCGCCGAGTCCAGTAGTGGAACGCCCTCTTCATATCTAGACTCGGTTTCTGGCGGGATATAGATCGGCTTGGTTTGCGTCTTGAGTTGGTCGAAAAAGTCATCCCCGGCGTCATCATTCGAGGGATTCTCCCAGAAGCCTCGATCTTCGCCATCAATGGCTCCATTCGTACTCATAGGAAATTCCTGGTTTTCGGCCTCATTGGGCCAAGGCGAGCTGTTATCATCCTCGAAGAAATTGGGGTTGTGATCCGCCGTTTGGAAGGGGTCCTCGGTTGTTGGGGGGAAAGCGGCCTGCATATCTTCAACTTCGGGTTGCGGCTCATGCACGCCATCTACTTGGCCGACGGGCTCGAGGGTTTGGGCAGGTTCATGGTCATGAAATTGCGTTGTCGCCGACTCGTCGCCATTGGTCTGGGATTCTTCTGTTGTTTCAGCCAGGTTCGAATCCTCGAATACAGGCGGGAAAGAGTTGGAGTCGGTCGTATCTGGGGTGACCGTATCTGGCGGATCTATCGACGGAATGGGTTCGGGTACTGTATGTTCAACAGAAGCATCGACTTGCTCGGGAGTGACAGGCTCGCCAACCTGCTCGGAAATAACCTCTGGTGTCGGCGGATCTTTCGGAGTGACCTCCGCGTCGGAGTGTGTCGCAGCCAAATCATTGTTATCGTCCGGTCTGAGAGCCGGATGCCACGCGACCGATTCACCGTTGTGTGCCATAATTGAATATTATTAGATCTTCGTCGACAGGCCAGAGCATTAGCATCGAAGAAAGAATCGGACACGTTTCGGGAGATACTCACCCTGCGGACCGATGCGACTGGCAAGGGTTGGGATTAATTAACGAGACATGGAAGGGAAATTAACTATATAGAATAATAAGAGTGGGGATAAGAGAGGAAGAAAAACATCACAAGAATCAGAGGAAATTTAAAAGATCATGACAGCATTCGCAAATCCCCGTTGCGACGAGAGAGAAGAGGAAGACGAGAGAAAGACCAGCAACTGACTAGTGGCGGCGGGTTTGCCTTGATGGTCGAAGATGATGACCGGCCAAGTAAAGCAAAGCAACAAACCCGCCGCCCGTCGAATCTCCGGACTTTTCCTTTTGGAACGCGCCCCGTCATGTCTCGGCATCGGTCCCTCGTTGCTCCGGCGGAAGGGCCACCTATCCCGTTCATCGATCACGTGCGCTTGCATTCTGCCGGTGATGGCATCTCCGCCTGACAGCCACAGCCACGTCTAGCCTCCAGGCCGCCATCCTTCTGCCAATTGTTTAGTTCCTGCTTCAACGACCAATCTCCCTCGGATTCCACCTCATTCTTTCACCACCCTCCATAGGTGTTTTCCCAACTCGATCACTACCCCTCCCGATCTCCGCGTTCAACCCCGTGTACATTCGGACCTACCACGACCGTCCCCCTCGAACCGGCGGTAACAACAATGGTCCTGCGGAGAGTTTATAGATGCAGCTTATCGTGAAATGAGAACCGCTTTCTGATACAGGAGCTTAACGGTCGCTTCTCTTCTGGGGGGGGGGACTTATTCCGAACAACTGTAGCGCCTTCGCCATGCCTTCATCACCCGACTATGTACACCCGCACGACCAGTCCAGTATTCTAGGGGATTCCGGCTCAGACGACGACCTTGACTTGGAGGAACTCGACCCCGGTACGACTTCTCCTCATACATCGCCTCGACTCTCCCGAGATGGTTTGGGTAGACAAAGAAGCCACGGTCCAGGGATAGCGCTGAGGAACCTACGCATGGGCGTCGGAAATCGAATATGGCGACAAACTTCCGGAGGTCAAAGGAGATCGGAGGACAGGGAAGGTCTTCTCGACAACCGCGATGATACCGGACTTCGGACGTCACACGCTAGTTCCCGCCAATTCACCGAAGATGATGCGCCGTTGCTGAACGAACGCAGACGGAGTTCTGCTCGATCCTTTGGAGACGTCGAGGGGGAATCGCAGAGGGGAAGTCGGTTACGGTTTCCAGGCATAAAAGCGGCCAGTATGTTGTTTGGTGCCGCAGGCCGAACGACAGCCGGTAGTGACGCCTCGCAACCGAAACCTCCCCGTGATGTTCTTGTTGGTCAGGCGCAACGATCGAAATATCCTCCGAATATTGTTTCCAACGCAAAATATACACCGTGGAGCTTCCTTCCGCGTACACTCTATAACGAATTCTCCTTTTTCTTCAACATCTACTTTCTTCTCGTCGCCCTGTCGCAGATCATACCCATGCTCCGGATAGGTTACATGTCGTCATACATCGCACCCCTTGCCTTTGTTGTCTGTATCTCTCTCGGAAAAGAAGCCTTGGATGATATCGGTCGACGGAGGAGAGATGCCGAGGCAAATGCGGAGACTTTCTCCGTGCTCGCTTTCGACAAGCAGCCCGGCGCAAGAGTGGTTTCGACTGCTGGCAATGTCCACTCTAACGCCGGAAATGTGATGGAAATGACTAAACGATCTCGCGATCTGAAAGTCGGCGATGTACTAAAAGTTCGCAAAAATCAGCGCTTGCCGGCCGATGTGGTGATTTTAAAAAGTGTGTCCAATGACTCCGGCAATGCTCATCAGGCCTCCACCCCGAGAGTATCTACGGATCTCATCCATTCAGAAGGGCCATCTTCACCCTCTGCAACCCGCGAAATTCCTACCTCAAATGCCCATACAGACGACGGAATCTTTCAATCTGGCAGCGATACTTTCATACGAACAGATCAACTTGATGGTGAGACCGATTGGAAACTGCGCCTGCCGTCAATTCTATCTCAAAATCTATCGTTCAATGATCTTCCAAGGCTTAAGGTGACAGCAAGTGCCCCGGATAAGCAAGTCAATGAGTTTGTCGGCACCCTTGAATTGGGACCTCCGTCCGGGTTCTATGATCCTCACATGGATAAGACAGACGATGGGATGGACTATGAGAATGAGGATTCAGATGCCAACTCTGCTCCTCTAACAATTGACAACACCGCCTGGGCCAATACCGTTCTCGCATCCAACACAATCACCTACGCCGTCATCATTTACACTGGCTCGCAGACGCGGGCTGCCCTTTCAACATCTCCTTCTCGCTCTAAGGTAGGGTTGTTGGAGTATGAAATCAACAACCTTACTAAAATTCTATGTATCCTCACCCTCCTTCTATCTATCGTCCTGGTTGCCCTAGAAGGATTCCAACCGACGAACGACAAGGTGTGGTATGTTGCAATCATGATATACCTTATCCTATTCTCCACAATCATTCCCATGAGCTTGCGAGTAAACCTCGACATGGCAAAGTCAGTATACGGTCGCTTCATTGAGCGAGACCAGGATATCCCTGATACGGTTGTGAGGACAAGTACGATACCCGAGGACCTAGGTCGAATCGAGTACTTGCTCTCCGACAAGACGGGGACTTTGACCCAAAACGGTATGTCTCTTTGTCTACTTGCGCAGATCGCGTTGCGGTTAGCTAATCCAAGCAGAAATGGAGCTGAAAAAGATACATGTCGGGACGGTCTCATATGCAAACGACGCTATGGAAGAAGTAGCCTCGTATGTCAAGCAAAGTTTTGCTGGTTCCTCCCTGACTACCGCTTCGGCTGCCTTCGGCGCTCAGGCTGGGGCCGCTGCCGCTGCTGCTCCTCGTACAAGGAGGGAAATCGGCTCGCGCGTCAGAGACATTGTTCTAGCCCTTGCCCTCTGTCATAATGTCACACCAACCATGGACGAAGAAGACGGGGTGAAGGTAACGAGCTACCAAGCTTCTTCGCCGGATGAGATAGCCATTGTCCGATACACTGAGGAAGTTGGACTTAAACTATCATATCGGGACCGGCAAACCATTGTTCTGGAGTCAACTCACACGGGTAATGTTGTCGTGCGTGTTCGCATCCTCGATATCTTCCCCTTTACTTCTGATAGCAAGCGGATGGGGATTATCGTACAGTTCGAAACAGAGGGTGGAATGCTAGAATCGCCCCAACAGGACAGTGAAATCTGGTTTTACCAGAAGGGCGCAGACACCGTCATGTCGACTATTGTTGCGGCAAACGACTGGCTTGACGAAGAAACCGCGAACATGGCTCGAGAAGGCCTGCGAACCCTTGTCGTTGGGCGAAAGCGACTATCTTCACAGCAGTATCAAGAGTTTGGTGGGAAATACAAGCAAGCCTCATTGGCTCTGCAGGGGCGAGATGCTGGAATGGCCAAGGTGATTGGCGAGTATCTTGAACGTGATCTGGAACTCCTGGGAGTAACTGGTGTTGAAGATCGCCTTCAGAGGGATGTCAAACCTTCTTTGGAGCTCCTTCGCAACGCCGGGATTAAGATCTGGATGTTGACAGGAGACAAAGTCGAAACGGCGCGATGTGTGGCGATCTCTGCGAAATTGGTTGCCCGAGGTCAATACATCCACACAGTCGCCAAAGTGAAGGATAAGTCGACTGCGCAGGAAACGCTGGATTTCTTACGCAATAAGACTGACTGCTGTCTTCTCATCGATGGCGAGTCACTAGCTCTTATGCTCAGCCAATTCCGGTCTGCGTTCATCTCTGTTGCTGTGCTTCTCCCGGCTGTCGTTGCCTGTCGGTGCTCTCCGACCCAGAAGGCTGAAGTTGCCGATCTGATCCGGCATCACACGAAGAAGCGAGTTTGCTGTATCGGAGATGGTGGAAACGACGTGTCTATGATCCAAGCTGCCGACGTAGGAATCGGTATTGTCGGCAAAGAGGGTCGACAGGCCTCGCTGGCGGCCGATTTCAGTATCACGCAGTTCCATCACCTCACCAAGCTTCTCGTCTGGCATGGCCGCAACTCGTACAAACGATCGGCCAAACTGGCCCAGTTCATTATGCACCGTGGTCTTGTTATCAGTGCCTGCCAAACCATGTACAGCATTGCCAGCCACTTCGACCCCAAGGGCCTCTTCATCAACTGGCTCATGGTCGGCTATGCCACCGTGTACACCAACGCACCGGTCTTCTCTCTTGTTTTCGACCGCGACGTCGACGAACATATGGCCAACCTCTACCCCGAATTATACAAGGAACTCAAGACCGGTCGTAGTCTCAGCTACCGCTCTTTCTTCACTTGGGTGTTCGTCTCCGTCTACCAAGGAGCCGTCATTCAAGGTCTCTCCCAGATCCTGCTCGACACTATCTCCGGACCACGACTCATCAGCGTCTCTTTCACTGCTCTCGTCATCAACGAGCTTTTGATGGTCGCCATCGCCATCACCACTTGGCACCCGGTCATGATCTTCTGTCTCCTGGGCACCGCTCTCCTCTACGCCGGCAGCGTCCCCTTCCTCAGCAGCTACTTCGATCTGGAGTACGTCATCACCGTGGACTGGGTCTGGCGCGTGTGCGCCGTATGCGCCGTGGCCGTCATCCCTGTTTGGGCCGGGAAACTGATCAAGCGATCCTGGAATCCTCCCAGTTATCGGAAAGTTCGTGGTTAAAACATAGAGAAAAAAAATTTTTCTTACTGCTTACTGTCAATTATTATGAGGTTGATTGATTGGTTCATCTGGTCAGGGAAGTGTGGTGGTCTTTGGATCTGGAGCGAATGATTCCCCTGTTTCTTTCTTTTCTCTTTTTCTTTTCTTTTTCTTTATATATATCATCCATCATCCTTCTATCCTTCTTTCTCTATAACTTTTTTCTTCTTCTGTCTTGCCGAATTTCTAAGCTACCCACTGTGACTGTACTGTACTATCTATCTTATCTCTTTGCGAGGGTTCAATCATCAAGCCATCTCATTTTTTTACCCGCTTTTTTTTTTGTTATGCCGCTTAGCAACATCGTCGTCAACTTATTCTACTTCGATACATACATACGTACATACATACGTACATACATACATACATACATACATAGTACTGTCTAGCTTGCTTTTCAGCAATTGAAATATTATCTATATTCGGACATGAATTTAACTACATTCTTCGTTTGGAAGGTTCGTATTTCGTACAGCAGAAGGAAAGGTCAATAATAGAGGGCCAGTATGAGGAGTGGAATAATATTAATTTAAAAATGGAAATAATTAATCATCTTTCTCTCTCCTCCCCTCGTCTCACCTGACCTCTTCCTTACGTACATCACATAATGCATGTTAAATCGTGAATATCATGAAAGGCAAGCCCCCCGTCCATTACTTAACATTCCACCTCCTTTGTGATTGACCATGAGATGTCAAATCTCAAGACACACCCCGATACAAGACAAAGGCAACAGTACGATTCAGAAAAAAGCAATGACAGGCTATTCCTTATTCCTCAGGGGAAAACACCTTCTTAAGACGGAAATGGCAAAGGTCGCGAATCACCTCGGCCGTGCTCTTGATGTTCTGGCGCACGATGACGGACGTGGGGCGCGAGAAAAGCTCGTCGATCTCCTCGAGGGACTTGTTCTTCGTCTCGGGCATGAAGAGGATCTGGTAGAACCAGCCGATGGCGGCGATTCCGCCGTAGAAGCCCAGGGTGAGACCGATACGGGTCATGGAGTTCATCATGGCGGTGAAGTTGTAGGTGACGATGAAGGAGCAGAGGAAGAGGTTGGCGTCGGCGGTAGTCATGCCGTAGGATCGCAGGTAGGTGGGGAAGACTTCGGCGGGGATGACCCACGTAAGACAGGCGTAAGATCCGAAGAAACCCATGTAGAGGATGATACCGGTCAGATAGACACCCTCGGCGGCGGCGGGATGCTCTTCGTAGTTGATAGTATAACCAACGCCGACGAGAACCAGGCCGATGAAGAAGCCCGGAAGCATGGCATTGGCCCAGTAGCGACGGCCAAACTTCTCCATATACATGACGGCAGGGATAGCACCGATGAGCAGGGAGCCACCGCCAACCAGCGACATGAAAACACTGGTACGTTCGTCAAAACCGATCTTGGTCATGAGAACGCCCATGTAGTACATGACGGCGTTGACACCGGTAAACTGGCCCAGGAAGACCATGGCGTTGGCGTAGACCATAGCACGGCGAGCACGAGGTTCAGTGAAGAAATCCATCCACGGGTACTTCTTCGTATTCTGCTGCTCATCATGCTCTGCCGTCACGGCCTGCCGCATGCCCAAGAATTCGTCCTTGGCTTCGAGCGTGTCGAAGCCGCGAATCTGCTTCCACACACCGTACGCTTCCACCGGCTTGCCCTTGTGCATAAGGAAACGTGGGCTCTCGGGCAGGAAGAGCATACCCACGAAGAGAATGGTTGAGAAGACCAGGGAGGAACCAAGAATGTACCGCCAGTTACCGGTGACGTCGACAAAGATAGCGGCCACTGCATAACCAAGAACCTCTCCCAGGGCGATGTTCAACTGATACAGGGAGACGAGGTTACCACGAATCCTTGAGGGAACTAGAAGACGGAACACGTTAGTGATCAAGTTGACTGTTTGCGATGAAATGAAATCATGTTGTTACATACCACACTCGGCAACATAGACAGGGACCGTTCCGCCCTCAAGACCGACACCCGCACCCAGGATGAAACGACCGGCAAACATCATGCCAAAGTTGATGGCACCTGCCTCCAGGGCGGCACCAATGGTGTACAGGATACAAGAGACGATGATGGCCATGCGACGACCCAGGTACTCGTTGGCAGGCGACAGGATGAGGGCACCGGCGACAGCACCCAGCGGCATACCGGCATTGACCAGACTGCTATCATTGTCCGACAAATGTAGAGCACCGGGCATGAAAAGGTTGGCACCACTGATCAGAGACTGGTCCAGACCCGAGAGCAGACCACCCATGGAGGCAAAGGCGACAAGGATATAAGTGAAGAAAGCCGGGTTGGACAAGGTAACCTGGAAGCGAGACTGCTTCAACTCACGAAACTGTTCCTCCAGCTGTTGGAGTTCTGCGTCCATGGCCGCTTCGTTGTATTCAGCGGACGCCTTCGGGTCTTTGGCGATGTCGTCCATCTCCAGGGTCGCAGGCTCCTTGTGGTCATCATGGGATGCCTCGACATCTTTGAGGGAACCCATGACGAATCTCTTGTGCTGATGCTGATGGGGATGGAAAGAAGTCTCTCAATAAAGGACCGAAGTGCTAACCAGCCAGTGGAGAGGCAGTCACGAAGGAGAGAAGAGGAAGAGAAGGTCGGAGAAAGAAAGTAAAAGAAGAAGAAAAAAAGGAAAAAGAAGTAAAAAAAGAAGACGGGGATAATGCTGAATTTAAAAACCCCCGACTCAAGGCGGGGTGATAGAAGGGAAAACATTGTTGTGCAACGCCGACGTCAGGACGTCAATTATTCGCTCAAACAAGCCAACAAGACGACGGGGTCCAGCCGTGGGGGAGGAGGGCCAAAAGAAGCGCGAGAGACGGGGAGAGTCATGAGTGGTAAGGTAGAAAAATGCAAGAGCAGCAAGGAGGGTTAGTCGCGATGCCGATCTCCACACCAACTCCGTGTTTTTCGTTCCCCGTGGAGAAAAATGCCCGTCGGTAACGGGACGAAAAAACTCACGAGGTGCATCGGCCTTGGACCAGTCTGGAAAGCAAACCACGCCCAACAACGCCGATTCCGGGACAATTTCGGCGAGTCTCCGGCGATATTGGGCCTTCCAAGGATCGAGTCTGGAAACCGAGACGCTCATTCGTTGCGTGGTGCGTTAAGACGGCGCCCAGAAGGCTTGGGCTCCACTGCCGGCGTGGGATGCTTTGCGATGCTTCGAAACAAACTTGCGATGTTTGGGGGGACTAGCGAATTTGATAGGATAATAGATTGCCGTGGTAGACCAGTAGAAGTTGTAGAACAGGCACTTGGCCTTTTAGTCTGGTTTTCTTGTTCCTTCCCTCTTTTTTGACTCTTTCGCTGCTCTCCACAACTCCGCAACTCCACACTCTTTTCCTTTCTCCTCCCTTGGCGTCCCATGGTCTCTTGACTCTTCCAGTCTTCCTTCCTTATTCCCCCTGTTACCCTCGCATTCTTCCGGGAGGCATCCCGATCGGTTTTCGTGCACTAGGATCCGCTCCCCCTCCGTAATATGGTGAATTGGGCCGACCGTTCGGATTCTGACCGGGACTAGGAGATCGGCCCCCATGTAACCTGGCCCGTAGTCGCTCCTGCGCCGATGCTGCCCGTTCCAAAGGCTGCGCTCCCGACATCGACTGGTAAGACCCGGCTCGCTGGCTGGGCAAGGGTCGGGCCCCCGATGGATGCAGCATCGGCGGCGTGGGGGACTGGCTCGGTGGCGTCGCCAGAGACCCGGACGGTGCGCTATTTGCCGTGGCCAGAGGGGGTCCGCTCACACCACCTCGTCCTCGTCGGAGACTTGCTGTCTGGGGTGCCGGGGGTTGCGGTGCACCACCTGAGTCTCCCCACAAATCCCCGAGTCCTCCACCACTACTGCGTCCGTAGCTCGACGCCGCTGGTGCACCGGCGCCAGGCTGGATCTGGGTCGTCGCGATGACCCGGGCCGGTGACGGCGTTGGCGCCTTTGGGTCGGGGGGTAGCCAGGACGGGTATGGCCGACCCTTTTCGGTATAATAGGCCCGGAGAACGTTCGAGATGTGCGAGCAGTCCTCGTGATCGGGATCGTCCGCCTCGTCGCCCAGGGTGATGGCGCGTCGGAAAGAGTTTAGCCGCGTGCCCAGATTTGACAGCGCCGACGACGACGTCAGAGAGGAGAACATGTTGTTGGTGCTTGGTTGAAAGGTGCGTCACTTCGCAGAGTGAAGTTGTCGGTGGGTTGATCAGGAGGGGTGGGAATGTGGCGGGAGGGAAAGGCGGCCACGCCCCTGGGAAGAATTGGCGGTGGCGAGAATTCGGAGACTGAATGGACACGGTATCCCTTTGAACCGAATAGGAGAAGAGAATCGACGTGACGAAAAGGGGGGGGGTTGAGGGGGAATAAGTGAGAATGATGAACTGATGGACTGATTCAAGTTGATTAAGGGAAGGGAAGGCGGCATTTCCGAGTCTCACCGCCGCACGTGAGCCGCGGCGTCATTCTTCTACTTCTACCAAGTATGATTAACTACCGTACCAACATACTGATTATGTGGAGTATCCAGAGTTCCTCGTGTTGGAACTGGAATTAGACCAGTCATAAAAAAAAGTCAATGCTTGATTCTAACTCCCGACGGATCTGCAGGATCGGGGTTCTATGTCAACAAATCAACTATAGACATTATGCAAGGGCCACACACGCCCGATCGCAGCAGAACAGAAACCACGAAACAAAAGCCAGACAACGCCGTGCATGAAACAGTCCCACGGTGCTTTTTTTTATGTTCAACGGCTTTTTCCCTTCCTCTTCATCATTATGCCAGCGCACTCTCCTTGCCAACTCCCTCCGTCTCGTACTCAATCTCCACCTTGGGTCCCTTCTTGCGGGGTTTGGCCTGAGGAGCAGGGCGCTTTCTCTTGAACCCAGGCTTAGGCTTCTTCGCGTCGTCCTCGCTGTGGGCGCTGTCATCCTCCTTGTCGCTGTCCTCGTCGCTGTCTTCCTCCTCGTCCGATTCGTCATCGTAGTCATCACTCGAGTCCGCCGACTCACCGCCCAGCCAGTCTTCAATATCCTCCAGATCCTCCTCGTCATCCAGATCACTGACATATTCCACCTCCCCAACACCTTCCTCTTCCTCCTCCTCCAGCTCCCCATCATCCATGTCCTCGTCACGCTCACCCTCACCAGAGCGCTCCAAGCCCCGCAGGACCCGCTTCCAGATACCCTCTTCGACATTGAGCGGTCGATCCCCGTAGGCACCGCTACGAAGACGCTCAATCAGCTCGCGCTCGATCGCGCGCTCAACCTTGGCCGCCGACTCGGCCTTGCGCTCACGGGCCTCTTCTCTCCGCCGAATCTTCGGCGCCAACCGCGGCACCACCGTCTCGCCGAGTCGCTCGTCCTCCTGGGCCAGCTTCCGCATGCGAATGGCCACCTGCGTGAGTCGCGTAAGTCGCTGCTTGCACTTGTGCACCAGGAACTTGGGCCAGTAGATCAGGCGCTCGTCGACCTGCTCGAGCGCCTTGGCGTAGTTGGACGACAGTCGCACCCGCTCCCACCACTTGTTGGGCATGTGTGATCGCTCCACCGTCTTCATGTACAGGTACATTGCACCGGTCTCGGGGTCCGATCGGATCGTGGCATATCGGGAGTTGGCCAGAGGGCAGGACTGGCGGTTGCAGAGTCCGCTGACATTGTATTCGTTTCGGCAGAAGGTTTGCTCCTTGGTAGTTCTATAATCATTAAGAATTGATCATTAGTGATTTATTCTTTAATCTTTTGAGGAAATGGTTTTCGTTCTTGCGGGTTTCGTCTCTCCGATTTTTTGATTTATTTTTTCTCCGATCTTCTCCCCGGGCTGGGTTCCGCCGACAGATCTTTTCATCAAAAGACTTACTTGAGTTTGTAAGAGCAGAATTGCTGGTTGATCACCTGCCAGACAATCTCGTCCGACGACATTTTGAGTGTTCGTGGTCACAGCAAAGGACCGTGGTTGGCGAAAGAGTCTGGGGGTTCGAGGCGCAGACTCGGCGAAGACGAGCAGAGAAAAAAAAAAAAAAAGAGTTACCGCAGCGATCAGTCACGTGGTATGGGTGTTATCGATAAGACCCGTGATTCTTATCGTTATCAGTGCCAGCAACCAATCAGAGTTCAGTTATTGTTTAGAAAAACAATGGATGGATTCAGTCGTGAATAAAACTTTTCCTGAGGGTATCAACTATCAATATGACAATGCTATTTTATGAAGACTTCAATGGTCTGTCTACGAAGGGCGATGAAAGATAGTTTACTGCCACCCCACCTGTCAGGTTTCAGGCCTACCCTACCACCCTTCCATCTGCATGGGACCTGCCTCCCATTCGGTCCCGTTAGGCAAATGTCCGCCAGCAGCTACCAATTCTTCCTCGCAGATTCCATTGATGTCGTCGGCCGCAAACCCCCATCCCATCGACTCAAGCTCGCGAGAGAAGAAGTCCCGTTCTTCTTCCATGAGAGAAGTTCCCTCCTCGCCACCCATGACGTCTTTGTATTGTCGCAGGTGCCACCAATGGGTCATGCCCCGAAGGGCTTGCTCCAGAGGTAACGCTTCTTCGACCTCGGCGTCGATATCGGATCCAGCCAGCCAGTCATCCCGCAGTTCTGGCCGGCAGTAGAGATAGATTGCGGTGATAACACGCATGTTACCCTGACGCCATTTACGGCCACAGTACGGGACCTGCGATTTGAATAGCTTCAGCGTGTAGAACCGCAAATGAGGATCGGGGATTTTGAGTCCCTTGCGGAGGATGGTGCTAGACTTGTACTGAACAAGTAATAGACACCGGTGAGCCTTGTCGCGCGTGATCTTCTGCATGACATGCAGGTAATTGATGGCCGAGAAGAAATTGCGGAAGGAGAAGATCGTGATCGGTTCTTTGGGAGGCGGCGCGGTTGGGTATCCCAGTTCGTCAACCTCGGGCCGATGGTTTTCTTCGATGAAATCGGGTGTGGGCTCTTCAGGGGATGACTCGCGCATCGAGATACCTTCATGCCCTGAATCTTGTCGGTGCCGGGCAATCGGGGGCGGCACAGCTTCGTCCTCGCTAGACTCGCCTTCCGAGTGTTCGGTCTGCTGGGGTGGCTGGTCTGAGTGTAGGTGGCAGAAGTGGAAGAAGCTAGTTCACTATCAGTACAGGTCAAAGTTATGTTGATCAAGATGGCACTAACCCCAATTCTTCACGGTCGTTCTTCTGTGCCACCGCTTGATCAACATCCTGGTGGGCGAACATTTTTAGGATCAGAGGCAAATAATTAGAGTCAAGCAACAACTGAGTCATGTACTCGAATTTCAATATATCTAGACTTTCGTCAGCATTTCATGCAGGAGTCCTTGGTCCTTGACAGGCTTGAACTTACGGGATCGCTTGAACCATTTCACTAAAAGCAACAGCGATCCCGAGATGGCTTTGCCGGTGATCTCGCGCAGCCGAAGGTTGTCGATTTCGTCAATAGCAGCTTCGGAGTTGAGCTCGCCAATGATGTTGTTACCATATCCGGTCGCGTACCCATTAACTGAGCCGTAGCCCTCGCTGGAGATACCAGTTAGACTACCGAGTGGGAATCAGGAGCGTCATGCCTGACATACCTCATGGATTGATTGTTCGGTCCATTTGCCTGGTTGACCACAGCACTGACATTGGTAAGGATGACCTTCAAGAATACAATAGTAATCGACTGCAAATGAACGAGTGCTTGTGTCTGTTCGGTACCATAAGCCATTGTGAACTGGTAGTTGGGAGGTAAGAGAAGGGCTGAACTCACATAGAATGACTCCACCGCGTCCAGGCGACGTTGGATATCTTCGTTGTCGGTTTCTTTCTGGGGTGCTCTGTCAGGGCTGGCTTGTCTACTATTCTTCTTCTTCTCTTGTAGATCCAAGTCCTGCAGATCCTCCGTCAATTCCATATCAATGCCCTCATCTGAAGGACCTTCGTTGTCATCCAAGTACCAGCCACGGTCGTATTTCATAAACCGCTCTCGCTCTTCCCATAGCTGCCGCATGGCTCTCGTCATTTTAACGTGCGTTGAAAACAATTTTCCGGCCTCAATGATAGATGCCGGGACGTCACTTCCTTCCCATCTCTTTCCTACCAGCACATCTTGAATCTCGGCGGTCCCTTTGCCACCGATATCGTTGCTCGAGTCATCGAGAGGCGGGTACATGAAGGGAAAGTTCTGGTTAGTCTGGTAGTTCTGCTTCTTCCCCGCCTTACCACCCGGGCCTATGGGCGACGGTGGAGGCGACGGTGCCGGGGTTGCAATATGAACCGACTGGTGAAGGATTGAGCCATTCCCGCCGGCAACCGACGGCCCAACACCAGAAAAGAGACCGTTCGAAGTAGCTGTTCTGCTGGGGTGCTGAGGAAGAGGAGGGAGGATTGAGTTGTTTTCCAGCTCCAAGGGGACAACAAGAGGCGGTGGGTTATAGGCGGGATATTTGGACGTGATCTCCTGTCGAAATACATGATAGTCAAGCGGTGACGCCGTTAGGAAAGGAGTTCTTCCAGATGACGACTTTTCCCTCTCCTCGAAGGCTGGCTCTAATTCTTCTTTGGCTTTCTTCAGACTGTCGCTGCCGCCGAAGAAGAGAAGCAAAGACTTCCAGAACAATAAGATGATTCTTGTGAGCGGAACATTGGCCGAGTCATCCCATCGCAGCCTTGAAATAATTTCCACCAGAAAAACCAAGAGATTAGGCTTCAGGTCCATGATACTATCTCGTAAAGGCGTATGTTTCTCATTACGAGCCTCCTGGCGCCGTCCAGTTTCCACAAGCAAATAAAATGCCGTGAGTACTAGATTCGCCTCTCGCTCCGAGGCAGCAAGGAATGCAATGTTAACGCTCTCGTGTCCTGGGCTTTGGGAGTCGGTATTAGGCGATTTGCGATTCTTCTCAAATGTCTGGCATAAGCACTCGAATAATGGCTGGATACCCGAGCAGTCGTAAAATAAGCTAACGTTGTTCTCAATCCATCTGAGTTGAAGAGATTTGGGCGTCGAATCTTTTGCCGCCGTCTGCGACGAATCGTCTTCATGGTCGTCATCATGGACAGATCTGCCTGCAGTAACTCCCCACACGCCAGTCATTACATAACAGAGAATTTCCAGCGCTTCGATTCGGACCAAAATCTCACGGTCTCTTAGACGAGTAATGACCTGGCTGATAAACGACTTGCGCTGAGCATCAGATGCCTCAGTCCAGGAGACATTCGAGTTAATCTCATGACTCTCGCCGAAAGCGGTCCACTTCTGCTCAAAGGACGACCTCATACCGAGGAGCATCGCTCTATCAAATTCACTGTACTGGAACCATTCCTCGATTTCTTCTTCGAAAGGCTGTGAATCCGCATATTCGAAAGCATAAGCGGGCTGCTCAATCTTCGGCATCTCCTGGACCAACTGCCTCAGCTGCGCAAGACTCAGTGAATCCGGTGGCCTTTCCGAATTCTGCTGCACCGGTGCTGGTGGCGGAGGTTGCAAAGGGGGCGGCGGCGGTGCCGCAACATCACGACGTAATTCTGGTCGTCGAGCCGCTTTTTCCACTTGTGGGGGCGCTTCATTGGCAGCAGCCGACGTGGATTGCGAGGCCTGCTCCTGTCGCAATCCCTCAACGACTTCTTCCATCAACTGATCGTCCGAGACTGGGCTGATATCGGTCCCGGTCTGGTCAATCTCATCGGCCTTCACAAAGTGATGCTCTCGCATGGAGGCTTCGGTGGAGCCTGTGGGGTCGTCCATTTGAGCCACTTGACAGGTGTTTGGTTTCAAGAAAAGGTAAAAAAAGAAAATATAGGGAAGAGAGCTAAAATGCCCAAAATGCAATCAAACAATAGTCGCAAGGGTATCGGTCAAGGATAGATCATGAGATATGGCGCAGATGAAAGATGGATTAGGTCATTAAGAAAGGTAAAACATGCAGCAGGCAAAATGGGACAAGGGTCCTATTATGGTAATCAACCCAAATGCAGGCACATGGTGTCGAGTGGCAGGCTTGACAAAACGTCTTTGGCAGCGGTTTGTGATCGATGATGGAGGATTCGGGGAAGCGTGACGATCCGCGGGCGAGGCCGGTCACGTGCAAGGTACCGGTGGGATGAGGGCGGTCACCGCGATACTTATTTGTATTTCACGTTCAAGATTCTTAGAAAAGGAATGCTTCAGATTTTGAAATCTGCAATGCAGTCATTGACACTCATATGGACGTCACTCAACCGAAGGGCATGTTACTTCAGCCGCCATGTGATTATATATTGCAGTCGGCCTCTACGGCATATGATATAGATTAACCGGATAAGAATGCTTAGTGTGATTATAGTCTCAACGAAGATTAGATGCGAAGATCCAGGAATTGAAATAAGTATATATGTATATATGTCTATAACAACGGCATAAGAATATCCAGGAAAGGGGTATCACAAAAGCCAAATCTTGTACAAGCTCTTGGCCCTGACTCTCAGGCCTTCGGAAACAGCAAATGCTAGAAGTAGTCGAAACGGCGATTACTCCAATTTGCGGGACTGGTCAACCCTATTATCTTGACGTTTCAACTTCCGCTTCGATTGCCATCGATGCCATCCGGCTTCGTCAAGTTCTTCACTTACCACCAAATCCCGTATTCTGAAGAGCCTGGATATTGACAGGTCTAGGGCCCAGTCTAGCCAGCCATAGGTTCGAATCACTTCCGTCACGAGAAACCAAGCCAGCGCACACCCAACTCCAGCACCACAGCCTGCTAGGACCTGCCTCGGGGTATGGTAGTTCAAGTAAACCCGACTAATGGCCACCATGCCCGCACCAAAGCATATTCCCACAGAAAGCACTAATCTGAGAAAGTAGTGTAGTTTCGCGTCCGAATGAGACAGGTTAGGGGCGTGTCGGAAGAGAAGAAACAGCGACAGGTACACGGCGAAGTAAGAGACAAATTGGGCATGAGATGACGGCATACCATAGCCTTTACCGAACATTTCTAGAAAGATAAACTAGGCATCAGCGATCGGTCCACCGAAGAGCAGCGGGGAGGGCAGTCCACATACGCTTTGGCCGTTCCTCTTTGATTATACGTTTCAGCACAAAATTCAAGGCCTCACAGCCCATCTGCCCGGCAAACATGAGAAGCACCTCGGCTTCCCTTGTAGCCCAAAGGAGAGTGACGTAAGCCACGCATAATGCCTGCGGAACAAGAGCGAGCCAGGCAGAGAGGAAGGACAGGGGATCAGCGGGGTTCTATAGTAGTCGCCGACATGTCTAATCAGTTTCTCTCCTTTTTAATCAATCCCGGTCCACGGAGGCCCCGAAAGAAGCATCACTTACATAATGAACGTGGGTCAAGGAGAGTGAAGCCAATGGCACCTCCCCCATGTTGAAAAGAGGGCTCTCGGGGGGTGTAATGCTTCCTTTTCTTGGTAAATTTATGGTTTTCTTTTTTCGCCAGGTAGACTGAAACCCTGTTCACTATCCTAGGATTAATGAATCTGGAAGGATAAACCCAATAAGAAAGTGTAGAGATGTTCAGCAGTACAAGCCAGACTGCAAGGAAAGTAGGTAAAGATGAGGGGGGTCCATTAGTAAGAAGACATCGTGATGATTGTGGACGGATGAAGCTTCCAAGGAACGCGACAGGAAAGACTAAAGAAAGATAAGATGCGGAGAACACTTGCAAGTCCATGGAGTTTGGGCAGTGTCTCTCGCCGCTTTTACAGAGGTCCCAGGCGGTGAGTAGATCAATAGGGCGGCGAGGGAAAAGAGGGGGAGGGGGAAATGGCGGCCTCAGTCATCAATGATCTAATTTCTTTGCTTTTATTTATTCTTCAGTAAGTTAGAAAAAGAATGGCCTGGGCATCCAAACTCAATGCCTGATTGCCTGAGGGCCACGGCTTCCTTTTCTCTCTACTTCCTCTCTTCCTCTCTCTCTCCCTCTCTCCCTCTCTTCCTCTCTCTTCCATCCAGATTCCTTCAACTTCCCTCTTGTCCATCGGTTTCTAAACTGATAAACTGACTCATTCATTCTGCCATTGCGCTCTTATCGCAATAGCCAAAAAATGACGCACCTCCCCTTCCCCTCGAATCTCCAATTCTACTCCTGGCTAGTTTCGCTTGAATTGCACCATCTGACAGCTCCTTCGTCTCCGTGATCCATCTGGTTCTCTTTGATCCGATCGACTCTTCTTGCCTTGGCCCCTTCCATCGTCGCCACATACCCAACCGGGAAACGCTGGCCCTTGACTAATCTACAATCATTCCTTCTTCTATCTTAGAGCCTCACCACCGTCACCTCCACCCCACCACCCTCCAGTCGGTCGACGTTTTTTTCTTCCCTTGCCTCTTTGCATTGGTGCTCTCCAGGGGATGAATACTCTCGGTGTCACTACGTTCTTGATCTATCTCCAGATATTATAAAAATAAGTCACCAATCGAAGAGTAAATTTTGCCACCAATACAACGCCGCATCGGTGAATTGATCATTGAGCATCGATTCGTTCCCTCCTGCTTGCGTCGCTATGGATTCCGAGATCCCCGATGACGATCGCTTCGTAGAGTTGTCGTCGATTGAGGCGATATACCCGGAAATCAAGATCGATCCGTCGACTCCCTTCCGAGCATCGTTGGATATCCCCGTGAAGCCTTCGGCACCCCTGCGGGTTTGCTTTGAGCAGCACGCAGAAGCTGGGTCACCCACTGTTTTGACTCCTCCAAATTCTTTGGGTGCTGCCGAAGTTCGTTCCACGCCTACGACGAAACCCGGCGACAACTCCTTCACAGTTGATACCGGAAACGATGTACACTTCCTTCCTCATCTTCCCCCGATTGCTCTCGTGGTCGATCTTCCCGAAGGCTATCCTTCCCTGCAGCCACCCATTGTCAGAATCAGCACCGATCCGCCATGGCTCCCTTCTTCAATTGTTTCGGGTCTTCTGGATGATGGGAAGCGCCTCTGGGAAGAATGCGGGAGGGACCTGGTTATCTTTACGTACATTGACCATCTTCAACAGCTCGCTGAGACGGCTTTCGGTATCCAAGACATCCCGGATGGCGAGATTCGGCTCCCCCGTGAGCTAAAGATTTCTCTGCTGGACTTTAACAACAAGGCTGAGAAAGAGAAGTTTGAGCAGGAGACCTTCGAGTGCGGTGTCTGTTTAGAGCCCAAGAAAGGCGCCAATTGCCACCGGTTGCTCCTCTGCTCTCATGTGTTCTGCGTGCCCTGTCTTCAGGACTTTTACAACACATGTATCACAGAAGGCGATGTGGACAATGTGAAATGCCTAGCACCCGACTGTGGCAAGGAGCCAAAAACCGCTTCAAGCGGGGAAGCCACGGGGAAGAAACGGAAAAAGAACGACCGTACATTGAGTCCCAGCGAGCTTCTCCAGATTCCCTTGGAACAGGAAACAGTGCAGCGCTATGTCTTTCTGAAGCGAAAGAAGAAGCTCGAGGCTGATAAGTCAACGGTGTATTGCCCCCGGCAATGGTGTCAGGGCGCGGCTCGCTCTAAGAAACACCCGAAACCTACGGACCCCATGGCAAATGACCTGGAGGAGTCTGACGAGGAAGACGACGAGGTCGCATTTGACCCCCTTGGAGATGAGGCCCAATTACCCCCAATGGCAGACCGTGTTGCTATCTGTGAAGATTGCAATTATGCATTTTGCAGTGTCTGTAAAAAAGGCTGGCATGGCGAGCTGGTGCGCTGCTTCCCTCGGCGGGAGGCGGAACTTTCGGCAGAAGAAAAGGCTACAGAAGAATATCTGAAGATGTACACCTCTCCTTGCCCGACATGCAGCGCTCCTTGCCAGAAGCAAATGGGATGCAACCACATGATATGCTTCAAGTGCGACACACACTTCTGTTACCTCTGCTCCAGTTGGCTCTCGGAAGACAACCCTTATCGTCATTTTAACGAGTTTAATAGCGGATGCTACAACCGACTCTGGGACATGGAAGGTGGCGACGGCATTAATCCGGATGGGGCCGAGGCTCTCCACCGCATTCCCAACCACCTTGTCGATTTTGACGAGAGCGATGATGAGGACCAGCCTGCATGGCGTTTTCAAGGACAACCTCCACCTCCTGCCCCTGCACCGCCGCGAGCTAACCAGGGCGCAAACGGTCCCAGGCACCGCGAAGGCGACGGGAATGCAAACAACCTCGACGCGGCAGGCATGGCGGCCGCCGCAGAGAGACAAGTCCAGGCACAAGCCATCGCCGAAGTGCGAGGTCGTCCCGGTGCTGATGGGCCCCGGCCGCAAGCCAATGGAGATGGTGCCAATCGACCGGGACCAGTCAGGCATCCAGGACTCCAACGATTCTTGGATTTGGTTCAAAACGACCGAGAAGACGAATGGGACAGTGACGAACTTGATGACTTTTAATTATGTCACGACTGCATCCTTAATAGAGTGATGATAGTAGAAGGGACAACCCTTCCTATGTTTATTTGGATTTGTATTGACCATTTACCCTGTTACATTTATGAACTTGATGAATACTTGCATTGTGTTAGCGAGCTGGTGCCAGCGTGTTTCTTTTGAGTTTCTTGGCCCGTCTGCTGGTTTTGTATATACTGTTTTCTTACCTAGGTACATACATATCCAGAGTTGAAAAGGGTGAAAGAGGGAATATATCTGCAATGTACATCATGATCTAAATCACGACTTTGATGAGCAAAATACGATATCTGTGGAATAAGATAGCTCAGCAGTAAGAAATTCGGGTGATATTATATGATATAACATATAGAAGAGTCGTACTTGGCAAAGGGTGTGTTTGGTAAGTAGGTAGGTGAGGTGATTCATATGTACATGGTGGTAGAGTATACCGGATAGGTAAAGTCAGCGTAAGCTGGAAGACTCAGTCTTTACTTTCATTTTTCAGACGCCAAACAACAAGCAAGTAAGTAAGCATGCATAGATCAGAAGATCGCGAGATAGCACGATGGTATGGTATCAAGTTAATAACATTGAGGAAGTCAGACCAAAAGAATCGAGACAAGGAAAATGAAAGGTACAAATAGAAAATATCCCCGAAGTTATGAGCAGAAAAAGACAGATTTATACCGAGAATTCACATCAAGCGAATGAGTGAATAGACAATGAATACAGAGACGTTTTCGGGGGTTGATCTCGTTCGGGCCGGATTTCGATTAGACCACGAGAAATTCATCCTCGTCGCTCTCGTCGGCTTTCGTGCCTGCGGTGTTCCAATTGTACCAGAATTCGTAGCTCATGACCGTGTGGTCTGCGTACATGAGGAGCAGACGATAGCGTCGGGATGGGTTCCATCCACGCCAGCGCTCCTCGGGCTGGTAGGCGCGGGTTGCGCGAGCATGGCATTCGGGCAAGGTAGGGGGAGACCGGTGCACGTGGTGGCCGTGTACCGCTTCATCGCTGATGTCGGAGAGATCGGAGGGGATGTTGAGTTCGCTGAACGAGCGATCCGATGATCGTTCAGCAATAGAGGTATTGTCTGTGTCGTCGTCGGAGATGTGTTGGTAGCGGAAGGTGAGGTCGTTCTCGTCGACATCACGAGGGATATAAGGGACGTCGGGGGGCATTTCGAACCCCTGGATGGGGCTCACGGACATGCCGAGAAGAGGGATCAGGGGACGGTCGCCGTATTTTTCCTGGCTCTCGAAAGGGACGATCCAGTCGACTCGGAAGGAGAGGCCGGCGGCTTCGGATTCGGTTAAGGCGATGATCGCAGCGCGGCCTTTCTGCGAGGCGGCTACAACGATACCGTGTTCGGGGACATATTTGACCATGTTGAACCGATCGCAGGCTCGGATTGAGACGATAGGGTGGGTGAAGGGCTGTCGGAGCGGTGCGCCGCAGACAACGCTTGCGTGGGGGGCAAACGGATGAGCAACTAGTCGGATGTCGGTTTGCGAAAAGTGGAGGATTGGGAACCTCGAGTTCACTGGAGCTGGTGTCGGTGGAAGACCAATTAGCGCCTCCATCCGTCCATGCAAGCCAGCATCTTCAGGGAAGGCATTACGTGACATACGATCAAAGACCTGATATGCGACTGCCCCGGTTGCCGATGACCCTCCATCATCCGAGGATTGGTCGAGATCTATATCATTCATATCTTCGTCCTCGGTATAGCTATCGTCATCCAATACCGAGTAACCGTCAAAGTACTCCTCGGCACCATGCATGTCACCCCCTCCGAGGGCTTCAAGCAGGGCAACCTGGAGGAACTCGGGCGTTGTTTGAGGGGGACGACGAGTCCGGGGAGGAACGTGGCTGGTATGGTGGTCCGAATCACTGATTTGCTGCGTTGTCTCCAGGCCAGAGGTTTGCTGGGAGTCCGCATCCAGATTCAGCTCGGAAGAGCTGCCACGGCTCATGTTATCGTCGTAAACAGAACCATCGACGGCACGATGACTAAAGGCATCAGCAGAGTCTGAAGGGCGAAGATACCCAGCGCTTGCATGGAAGTGATTGGCCTCCTTTGCATCACTGGAATCCGAGGACGCCACGCGGTCCACGTCTTGGGTGTCACTTCCCTTGCTGATGCGACAATCAGGGCCGAATATATCGGGTAGTACCGGTCGTTCGGGCTCAGCCTTGACAGCAGGGGGAAAGTAATTATAGATCTGCGAGGCATTCGGCACACGGCCACTCAGCTTCGTGAGATCAAAAACAGGCTGGCCATCCTTTACTCGACGTTGAGGCCTCCCGCCACACGCCTCTTCAGTGGACTTGAGAAGATGAAAGGAGCGCGGGTCAAGGGCGATAACAGACCAGCCACGTTCGCTACTAGGTTCGTCAGCAAGAGGCCAGGGAAGCGGTTACCCACGCAAGAAGGTAAACCGGTCAATGCCCAAGGAAAAGGGGAGGTTCAACGTACTCGTTGCGCAGAGTGTCGTGAAAGGACCTAAAGCCGATATCGTTGAAATGATACATGTTAAATGCGCCAAGGCCGTCCCATATTTTCCAAACTAGGAGTTTATTGTCGATATCGGTGCTAACCATCCAGGTACCATTGGGGTCGAGGTCGCAATTGAGGAAAGAGACGGATGGGATGTTGGCAAAATGCCCCGTGTATGTTAATTTGATGTTGCGCGTTCGGTGTTTCTCGGGCATCCGATGTCGTAACTGCACAAACTGCTCATTGGTTGTTATGTGGAGCCAGGTTTGACCATAGTCGCTCAAGTCAACCTCTTCTTTCAGTCGCTGACTCGAGTCGCTGCTCCCTCCAGATATAGGATTCACAAGGGCAAATGCGAAAACGGTAATTAGGCCAGTATTCGCACTCACAGCAATCAAGCGAGCGAACTTGTGGATAGCCAACCCCCATGCACTAGCTTCGACATACTCGACAAAGAACGGATCCACTTGTGAGCCATTCAGAGGGCGACTCTCATTATCTTCCGCAGCACGAGCCAAAGCTGAGAAGATCGCCTCGGTTCGATAACCACAGACGTTCCCCGAATCAGTGACGAGCAGGAGAACCTCCTCACGGCCAAGATCGTCCACAAGGATATTGTTGATCGCGTGCGGGGAATTAGGAGAGATGAACCCGCGAGCATTAGGTTCCTTCATGACAGGGGTGATAATCATTAATGGGACAGAGCCCAGCATTTGGAATGACCCCGCGGGTTCCCAGACATAGATTTGATGACTGTAGGCGACAAACAGAAGGTTGCGACGCTGGGATAGCGCGATCTTTGATCATGTCAGCTTCGGAGGAATACAACTAGGCGGATAAAACAGTCATGAGCATACAAGGTTGTTGCGCCATGTCGCAGCTTGGGGAGGAAATGAATCATCTGCTCTGTGAAGCCGGCAGGTCAGTACGCACGTTGATGCCTCCGACGCCGAGGTATGGCTTACGATGAGAACTGATTAAAGATGTTAGTCGATACATGCGCAAAGATAACCGACACGCATTTAAATGTCTACGTTGATCAGAAATGCACGCACTCTTTTTTCGCCCTTCTCCACATTCAGAGGCCGAAGATGCAAGCCCTCACGCGTGCGAGTCTTCCGGCCGGGCGGCCTTTTACCGGCGAGATGGCCAAACGCCATTGCTACAAGCACTCTCCGTGCAGGAGCAGCGTGTCCAGACGATCAACGCCGGTCTAGGGTTGGAGTTTTGGATAGAGAACAATTTCACAAAGGAGGGGAAGAATCCAAATTATGACGACGGT
This sequence comes from Aspergillus ochraceus, assembly GCA_004849945.1. Taxonomy (NCBI): domain Eukaryota; kingdom Fungi; phylum Ascomycota; class Eurotiomycetes; order Eurotiales; family Aspergillaceae; genus Aspergillus; species Aspergillus ochraceus. The sequence continues at coordinate 1,364,636 of SSOS01000007.1, read as the reverse complement.
GAGCAGCTGTCATACAGAAACACGAGGGGCACATGAAACAGATGCAGAATGATATCACTGGAGTCGGGGGGTCTGTCAATTTGGTGACCAGCCAAGATTAACATTGTCGAGCCATGGGGGAGCAGAAGCCACAACGGACGAAGCTCCTCTCCGAGAATCTGGACGGTCGACAGGACGAGAATCCACTTTCGGAGGGCGATGAAGTCAGTCGTGCCATTCGCCGCCTCAGGCCGCGGAGCGCACGTGCCACCCGTCGGAGCTCTCACTTGCGTCTTTCGCCTTTCGTCTTTCCTACATTCACATCACTTTCGTGGTTGACAAGCACGCTCCTCTACCATCATGGATCTCGTCGCGAGTGTTCGTAAAGAAGGCAGCCGGTGAGTTTTCCTCCCCCTCTGTTCCCTTTCACCCACCTATCATCCGGTCGCTTACGGCTCTATCTTCTACTACAGCGGCGGCCGCAACGAGTTCAAATGGTCCGATGTCAAAGATTCCAGCCACCGAGAAAACTATCTCGGCCACTCTGTCATGGCGCCGGTCGGTCGCTGGCAAAGTGGTCGAGATTTACACTGGTATGCCCGATCCGGGGACGACGCTGAAGATCAAGCCACCAAGGAGCGTGAGGAGAGGCAGCGCGTCAAGGAAGCCGAGGAAGAGGCGATGGCGCTCGCTTTGGGTCTCCCATTGCCCCCCAAAGCCGCCGCCGCGGCCAACGCCAATTTGACACCACTGGGAGACAAAGACGTTCAACATGCGCTTCGGGAGACGGCAGCTGGTGACGATGTATTGGGTGACGGAATGGGCAAGGGTGTCGGGTATGGTTCTTACAGGGGCGCGGGCGCCTCCGTACCCGGCGCAAACGAGGATGATAAGTTGGAGGCACTGGAGGTCGATTCACATTCGCGACATGAACGGAGACGGAGAAGCGGACGGAGCAGGAGCCCGGACAGGGATCGCAGGCGAGATCGTGCCAGTGGCCGGGATCGAGACCGAGATAGAGAGCACAGGCACCGGAGACATCGCGACGAGCGCTCTCATCGCCACAGGAGCCACAGGCATAGGTCGAGGTCCCACTCGCGAGACCAAGATCGCCGGAGAAGACGATCACGCTCGCAGTCTAGGAACAGGGACAGGAAAGACGACGATTACAGAAGACGAGAAGACCGCAAACATACGCACCCACGCGAAAAGGATTCAGACTCTTACCATCGGCGCTGAGCCCGCCGCTTTTCTGGTCCATCTTTACGTCATGGGTGCTAGGCGTTTATGGGGAAAGGATTGTGTACAGATACTCAAACATTTTGATGCTTTATACCACGGTCTATCTATCTGGCGATATTCTGCTGTTTATTTACAGCTCGTCATGTCCGGTCTGCTTGCCTGCGTGGAGATCGGGCATCGACATCATCTTCACCACCATACTAGTCCAGCCAGTGAAATGCTGCGTCCGCTGCCCTTGGCCGGTCTCCGGGTTGTACTGTTCCCAGGCAAATCCGGTTTCCTTCCATTCCCTGAAGACGTTCTCGACCACGTTCTTCCGCAGGTTGGAATACAGCTCACGAGCTTGCTCTTGGTGAGGACCAGCCGTAGTTGCAATGTCCTGGTTTGAAATGGTTAGAGTCGATCAACGTCTATTTTGAAAAAATGCACAACTCACATATAGGTTCTTGAACACCAAATAGTTGATGTTAACCCAGATAGGGCTCCTCCAGTAGTTTTCTGCCGTTCCGTAGAATTCGTCCTTCTTACTCAAGCTACGGATTCCATAATCACTCCAAAGCTCCTCCGGGTCGCCAATCAAGTCCAGGATAGCCTTGAGACGAGGGCTGTCCGGGCCAATCATGCCGGTAAGGAAGGGGAACAGGGAGATGTATCCTTTGTGGCACACATGAACGCTTTCTTCAAACTCATCGATGGTGGCGTCGCAGTATGTCTGCGCTTCCTCATCCCAGTGAAGATCGTCGATGTTTCGTTCAATGGCCGTTTCGTATACCTTGAACTCCTCGGCGTCCTCGGTTTCGCCCAGAGTCTCCGCGATCCGGCGGAGAGCGCGAGTCATCATGCCCATCCAGCTGATCAAATCAACGTGGAGCTCGCCTGGGTGCGGAGGCTGCGCACGGGGGTAGTCGTCCAGTCCGGAAGTAAGGATATGCTGGATAGAGCGACCCCGCCAGCGGTATGCCTCCTTAGACGAGAATGCCTCCCGGTCATAGGAACTGACTTCTCCTCTCTGGGTATTCCTGTACCAGGCATAGTGTTTCTTAAGGAGAGGGTAGATTGAGCGAATATATGCTTCACCCAATTCGGGATGCTGGGTGTAGACCGATCCGAGGGTTTCGGTAAGATCTTCTTGGGACCTATCCACCGAAATATTCTTGTTTGTCACCAGCTGATCAATGAATGCCTCTAGTATGATGAAGAGGGTCGGGGGGTTGGCGTAGTGAGGGTACTGGACAGTGAACTCGGGCGGAACCTTGCTGCGGGCCTCGGAGCCCAGGATCTGCTCTCGGGCAATCCAGCCTTCCTCGTCCATCAGACTAAGCCAACTCTTGACAATCTCGAGCCTTCAGATGTAAGTTAGTACTGGTAATCAACACAATCAATACAATGGAATGAGAAGGTACGCACGCCAGATCAGTGTCCCATTCAAGAACGGGGATCAAGTGAAACCCTTCATCCCAGAGAAAACCTCTGGGGAAGAACGGCCGCGAAGGAACGCTGGTAAAGAGCTGTTTTGGCCCCTCAAGTACGGCATGGGCTCTGGCCCTCGCTTCTGCCGTCTCCTCCCAGAAGCCCTCATTTTCCTCGTCATACTCTGGAGCTGCCGAGCGGTCAACAACATCCGTTCCGTAAAAATAGCCTATGCCACCGACAAGGTTGGAGAGCATTGACTTGGAGAACTCGGAGTAGTCCTTAGAGTCAAAGGGGGCCTGTGGGGGAAGAATCTTTTCGAATCGATCAGCAAAAGACAGCGATGCGCTTGCAATCTCTTCAGTCAGTTTCTCAGCTAATGATCATTAAGAGTCAGTGGGTGCTGTAAAAAGTGTAAATTACGATCTAGGGGCAACTCACATGTCACAGGCTGGGGCGAAGAGCCGGAAGAGAAAAGAATGTCGAACTGGTGGATGTAAGTAACTTTCTTCTAGGCCGACCACGATACATACCTCGAACTCGCCCTTGAACACCTTTTGAACGAGATGAATGTTTCCGTCACCTGGTATGTTTTTGATGGAGAAAACTTGAGGAGGCGGAGGAGGGTTATCTGGTCCATATTTCTGGATGATTTCATTGACTTCGCCCTTCATCTGCGAGAACAGGATAACTACACAGCAAGTTAGAATCACATTGAACGCTACTAATCGGTCTGATATAAGCGAACCCTTTGTTTGCCAAACATGCTCGGATTGAATGGTAGAACTAGAGACCAAGGTGCGATCCAATGGCTTATCCTCGTAGCTTGGGTGATCGTGCTCGGGGTGTTCGTTGGTTTCGGGGCCCGCAGTTACATCGATCGAGAAGTCACCGAGATCAGGCGTGTTTCCAGAAAGTCTCACATCTCCTTCGAATCCCCGAGGGTCCTCGGATTCAGTGGTGACAGCCAAGTCGCCGAGACCTTCCAGAGTCGAGTAGAAGATAATGGTTGTAGGTTGGTCGGGAGGGGCATCATCGCGAGGCACACCCTTGACACGGGCAGCCCAGCTACCTCCGTGCTCTCCACCGGGGACTTTGACGAAATCAATTGTCAGGTCCAATGAGTTTCCAGCGTCGTGGATCGTTTGGCGGCCGCCCTTCCGGATATCGTATTCGTCCCAGCCGTAACCAGCCATTCCTTCATTTTGTTCACAGGTGTGTCTGAAGTCTTCAATGCAGTCAGTCAATTGAAAGAGTTGGCAGCCAATTTCCGGGAGTCAAGCAGCAATTGAAAGTTGAGATGGATTGTATAGCTGGACACATACTCCCCTGGGCAGTAGCGAAGTCATCCACCTTCGCCCACAGCAATCCGGCCGATAAACTTTCCAGAATTCGAGGACGCACTCCAAAGTAGAGGTTTGACTTATAGGGACCCCATAGCAGAGACTGGTTGTTGGCTCTTGCGGCCTCTTTGGCTAGGATGGACTCATCGCCGGTCGCTGTTTGGCCTGCAAAAGCCGCACCCGCCCAGGACAATGGGAGTAAGAGAGAGTAGAAATTGAAGCGAGTCATATTTAAATCAGAAACATGAAGAAAATAATGGGGGCCTCGAAAATCGAGGAGTGACCATAGAGAACGACTGAACGCAGTTTAGCCTTTTCTCCGATGGCGTTGGGTGATGGTTGTTAGTGGTTTGTTATCTATCTGGCATGACCGACCGGAGCTTGATCGCTCCGCATATGACATGGCCCAAGCTCCCGAGCATACAGTTCTGCCTACAGATAGTTACTACACTCACTCCCTGGCTCCGAATGCCGAATTGCAGTGCACACGCCAATTCTATTACATTCTGGAGCCAACTGTAATTTGTTGTATATACAGTCTACCGAACATCATCTTTCTATGGGATAAAAATGGCATAGGAGATGGTAATTAAAATACATACTGGTGGCCCTTAATACTCTTGCCAATGGCTGCATACTGCGTAGTAACTACTGTATAACCGACAATCGGGAATCGGTCGCCAGGGAGTACAGTTAAGGATAGCAAAAAAAAGCTCCCCCGAACCAGAATCGAACTGGTGACATTTCGGTTACAGTAATCTATTACAGCCGAACGCCATGAACCAACTAGACCATCGGGGGTTTGTTGAAGAAAGTAGCTCATTTATGACATCATAATCTAAAAAGTATAAAATTACATATAAAAGTATAGAAGAGAGACTAACGGATTAGATATAAATTAGCAAAAAGTAATTCCCTAATTGGTAACTTTTCGGTTATAAGAAAGACAATCTATTACAGCCGAACGCCATAACCAACTACACCGTAGACCATCGGGGGTTTGCTGAAAGCGGCGTCGCAATTTGGTACTGATATTCTCAGCATAATAAAGAGCAATATGCAAATGTAGGCTCATTTTAATTAAGATGAATCAATATGCAACTCAGTCACAATGCTGTTTGTATTGCTCTCCGGAAAATGTACACTAATCTAATCTTTAAAGATAGTTTCTAGGGTCAAGAGACGAAATCTTGGCGCTCTTGGCCTGTCCATCAAAGACAAACTCGCTAATGACCTTGCCCGTACCAGGCGCATTTTGAATGCCCCAGCAGGTATGGCCTGCTGCGAGATACAAACCCTTGGTCCCGGCATGGCCGACTAACGGACCTCCGCGCGCAGCCGCGACATTGGGCAAGTAGCAAGCTTGGCGCGCGCAAATCTGGCCGTCGCGCAGCTCATCTGAGACGCTACCAACCTGATTGATGATATCCTGGCATCGTGCTTCGTCGACTTCAACGTCTGCTGTAGTTGCTGGAAGCGGCACGGCGTGGTCACCCTCTCCACATGCGTACACCGTTTCATCGGGGCGGGCGTAGATCTCCGGTTGCGCAACAGTCGGGCGTGAGGGTTTCGATGGGTCGAAGTTGGCGGGTATCTCAATGTTCGTGAACAAAGTATATCCACTGACTGGTCTCGTGGGCCGAATGACCACACTGTGGGCTCGTGTCGCGGATATGGGAGCGTTTGGCAAGACCGATCTTGTCCAAGGACCGGCAGCAACAACGACATCCGTGGCAGGAATAGTGCGCGCTTCGCCCGATTCCTTGTCCGTGTAGGAAACTGACTCAACGGCATCTCCTGAATAACCAATGCCCATTACGGATCCGAGCGTGATCTTTGCGCCTTTCTCTTCGGCAAGTTTCGCAATAGAGGTGGTGAAGAGGTGGGGGTGGACTTGGGCGGTTTCTCCGGGATCACTCATGCTCTCGTAGCCTCGCAGTAAATCTGGCTCGATCCAATCAAGATCCTGTGGAACTCTTGCCTTCTTCAGCTTCGCCAGAGCATCTGCGCTTCGCTTCTGTAGAGATACTGAGCTGCCAGCCTCTCCACCCGTTGCCTCTTTCTTTCCGTTCAGCGAACGACCCCTTGCGATCAGTTGCCCGCAATTGACCTCCCTGTAGCCCCATCTATCCTTTCCACTGTGCTCCTTGGCCAGTTCCGCGTGTAGTTTGTAGCTTAACGGCACGATGTTGCTTGGGTATGCCCATTGCGCCAAAAGGCCACCGGCCTTACCAGACGCACCTCCGGCAATCTCGGAGGCTTCGATGAGCGTTACTGAGTGACGCGACGGATCGAATGACGGGTGTCTTGTTAAATAGTATGCCGAGCAGCAGCCAATGATACCGCCACCTTAAAACAACCCTGTTAGCTTGGAAGACTCAACGGGCGGGGTAAGATGTCATGGAGGCCTCCAAATTCTTACCGACGATGACAATGTCACGACACTCGTTTGTAGACGACATTCTGTGGTATCGAGCGATGTTGAATCCTAAAGCTCGTATTGAGGCCACGGTGACGAGTGTTGGAAGATGGAAGTCTGGGTTATTCCAGGAACTACGGCGACGTGGGGAGCCTTTTTAGAGCCCATACGTCACTGCCAGTCATGTGCCGCGCCGGAGGTTCAGTAAATTAATAAGAGATTAAATCATCCGAAGGAAGAGTTAAACCTGGTTTCCTAATTTTTGATTTGTACAAGGATGTGATAAGATCTCCTATAATTCGCTAGATAACCCAGGTGCCCCATGAAGTGCAAAAGAACCAGCTCCGTAAATGCATATGAACCGCACCGGAATTAGACCATGATGAATACGCCCCCATCAGAAAGAAGGTAGAGAAGTAAAACAAAGGGAGAAGTAAGAAAAGGTAGAAGTAAGAGGATAATATGAAGAATAAGAAAGGTGTGGATTTGGTATAATGCAAGGTGCAGCTTTTCTTTCACGTGCGTGAAGGGCTGAGTGGTCGGTTGAATCCTCCTATACGGTTCATGTACTGTCGGTATTCTGTCTTCTTCTCCTTTCGCACTCCATAGACATTGTTCCCAGGAACCTTGGTGTTTTTTGTACTTCGAAATTTGCTGAATCCCATGCTCCTGCGCATCATCTCGTCGATGTCGTCCTCTGCGACAGGGTCGTCGGTGTCTATATCCATTCCATCTCGAGGCCGGCTTGACAACTTGGGGTCTGGTGCACCGTTTGCTTGGTTACGATAATCTCTGCGGTCATTTCTGCGGTCGCCTCTGGGGGCTCGCACTGGCGGTGTCCTGGACCTATCTCTGTTCCCATTGCGGACGGGCGATCGAGAACGGTCTCGATATCTGTCGCCTTTTGATGGGTAACCTTCACAGCTTGTTAATGATTGAACCAACGATATATTGTGATGTGAATCCATACCTCGTCTTTCATAATGTCTATCGCGACTGACGCTCCTTCTGTCTCTAGGTCCGCGCTCGTCCCTGTCCCTCTCCTTTCGGTCGCGATCACGGTCCCGGCGGTCCCTGGACCAACCCCTGTCGCGCCTCCGGTCTCTCCGGTCTCTCGAACGTGAGCGATATCTTCTGTCGTCGCGAGGACCGTCAGGCCGTCCGTCCTCCTTTGAACGTGCTTCGCGTCTTGGACTCCTGTCGAAGTCTGACTCTGCTTCATCCGGACGGTCCTCTTTGTCATTCATGTCCCACATGGTCGAGCTGTCCACCCGACGGGCACGTTTCGCCGGTGGCTCTGCCATCTTTACTAGTGAAGGTTTATGATCTTGTGAAGTTTTCGGACCTTTGGGACTGAAAGGTTCGGTGCGAGGAGTTGAATGGAAGTTCGGTGGCACCACCTAGGAAGTGGGTTGAGACGGAGAATAGAACGTAGAGCGTAATAGAAGAGGATGACGCGATAATTAATTTGATTCCATGTCGTTAGGGTGTCGTCTTTGACTTGTTCAGGGGTATCAATTGTCTAAAAGTGAGTCGGAGCCTGTAGCAGTCAATGCAAAAGAGATACCGCGAATTTACGGTTGTCGAAACCTGTCGATTGCGCAGTGTATCCCAATCGGGTTAGATGCCATATGGGCCTTGGCAGTCTGGTACTATCAAGTATGGGTAGCTGTGACTCTCTTCTGTTTGCCCTCGCAATTTCAGACACTAATGGATCTCATTCCCGGCTTATATTATAGACTCTGGCCTTGGTTAGAGCACGTTTGTGTGAGAAAGGAATATTGGATATAAAATCAACCTGTTGTGGGCATGAATGGTAGTTACAGTACGGATGAATGTCTGTTATTGGCATCCAGTTCAGGAATCTCATGTAACTTTGGGGCTCGATAATTATACTTGAATATGATGTCGGTGTTCTGTCGATCGTCTATGGCACCTTTGGGTATGCGTGAGATAGAACAAATTACTTCAAGTATCCCAAATGAGCATGATCCAAGGGTGGGAAACACCCGGCACCTGCGTTTATATATTGAGATTGAATGATATTAGAAAAAAAAAACATATCTAGGTGCAGCACCATACCCTAGCGCAACATATGCCAAACGAATCAAAAACTCCGGGCGCTGTGGTACACAATGTTTGAGAAGTAAACCTGCCCAGAGAACAATAAGCAAACCGTTCCAATATAATCATCGGGTGTTTATTGGTGGCCATACCATTTGGAACTGATGGGCCGATGGCCACTGATTTACGCAGTGTAACGCTTGGCCTCGATCTTGTGACACTGACATTTACCGCCTAACAACTGAACCCCCGATGGTCTAGTTGGTTATGGCGTTCGGCTGTAATGGAGAATCTTCTTGTAACCGAAAAATCACCAGTTCGATTCTGGTTCGGGGGAATTACTTTTTGCCAATTTATGTCTAATCTGTTGGTCTCTCTTCTATACTTTTATATGTAATTCTATACTTTTTAGATTATGATGTCATAGCTGAGCTACTTTCTTCAACAAACCCCCGATGGTCTACGGTGTAGTTGGTTATGACGTTCGGCTGTAATAGATTGTCTTTCTTATAACCGAAAAGTTACCAATTAGGGAATTACTTTTTGCTAATTTATATCTAATCCGTTAGTCTCTCTTCTATACTTTTATATGTAATTTTATACTTTTTAGATTATGATGTCATAGTTGAGCTACTTTCTTCAACAAACCCCCGATGGTCTAGTTGGTTCATGGCGTTCGGCTGTAATAGATTACTGTAACCGAAATGTCACCAGTTCGATTCTGGTTCGGGGGAGCTTTTTTTTGCTTTTTGCAGGTGCCTCAGCCCCATTCTCCTCTCCAATTTCCTTGATCTTTCTTTTTTTTGTCATTTAGCTATCTGGCCGGTTAACCCGCCGCTCCTATCCGCGTAACTACTCTATGAAGTATACTGCACAGGAAACAGGTTCTGTTGCACTCGTGACCGTCTAATTTGCAGAAGGGTCTCGCGGGCAAAGTCATTCTTCGAAATACTATTTCTGAACCTGTCCTGTAAGAAATCGAGACAGCGGCAGACAGAGATTTTGCTACCTAGGTTCACTGAGTAGTGAGTACATGCATTGGACGGGTAGACAGAGACCAAACCCTCGACACCTTGTCCGTCAGGCATCAATAGAAGATCAATATGGTTCTCCCCGGAGGTTCTTCTTTTTCCTTTGCTTTTCAATTCAAGAACTTCTATTAGGTAGGCAATATAGAGCAGAACAGACGATTACTCGTCAAGATTCTAGCGCCGATTCTAAGACGTGTTTACTGTTGAAGTAAAATCTCTTCATCGGTACACACTGCCTCATGCCTCCTATGCACAGTACTACGTAGTGCAGTAGCTTTAAGACCCGTCAATTGACCTGAAGTAATACAAATACTTTCTGTGTATGAATCCGACACCCGGTGTGAACACTGGGAAGCGACCAGAGAGCCTTGATTTTTGTTTGTTGGCTTACTACATAGTAATCGTTCCCATGCTTCATATCAACCGGTATTAGTAGCTGGTTCATTCTTGCTACTCTTGTATGCACTGGTTCCTTCACCTCCAAAAGCTTTAGTTTACGTAGCCAAAAAATGCTGACCGTTTTCATCAATATCCCCCGATGGTCTAGTTGGTTATGGCGTTCGGCTGTAATGGGTATCTCTTGTAACCGAAAAATCACCAGTTCGATTCTGGTTCGGGGGAAAATAAATCTTTTTGCCAGATCAATCTGGGGTTCATAATTTTGCTTTGTATCTGCGGGGTTGGCAGAATAGTAGTTACCTTACTGGGCGGTCAGAAACGTGGCGGAAGCCCGTAGCACCGCGAAATGTCAGTTTAAGTTTCTCCGGCATTTTTTCGAAATTTATTTTTATCTGCGTCGGCAATGCTCTGCATGTAATGTCAAGCTGTGCCGCCCATTTCAATAACAACCCCCGATGGTCTAGTTGGTTATGGCGTTCGGCTGTAATGGAGCATCTTCTTGTAACCGAAAAATCACCAGTTCGATTCTGGTTCGGGGGAGTATTTACTTTTTGCCCTTGATTCTTTCGTCACGCCGTCTCTAAATATGTCCGTTGAGTATTGTCGTTCTTTATTCCACCTGGTGTTGCTTTGTTGCCGGACTGAGAATGAATATTATTTGATTTTTGCGAATTTCATCGTCCGCACAACGCGCCTCCCATGCCATCAGAAAATCATCAACTGCACGGTGAAGTACTAAGATGACAGTCCGTGGCAAGGTAGAGACCAAGGCCTCCTGCATAACTTAAAAACGTTTTTGCTAATAAAATGTATTCATGTCTATGTCGATACTGTACCCCTCCACTGCACTGCACCCCAAATGGACTCTGTAACATAGACACTCTAGTGTTAGTGTCTTATATTGGAGCCAACAGGTTGGTGTACTCAGATCCCATACGTCAAATCAAGTACCTTGTACTGCGAACGGTTCATGTATGTTCTTTCTCCGAAAGAGAACTGCATACTTTCTACTTGAAGGGCCAATATTTGTTTCATGCAAGTCAGATCCCAGGGCTTTTTGGAATCTGCGGGGCATTTCTCGAGGCAAGTTCGCGGGCCGTCCCGCTGAGCCTCGACCCAGGCCCAGCTTCGGTAAGGATCAGCGACTCCGAGGAAATCTTTTCTGTCCGCACTTTCCGACCCCTCCATGACCGCAATGACCCCGCAGATACTCTTCTGACGTTTACCACCCTTACGATCCATCAAAAGTTTTGGCGATTGCCCAATCCCGGAGATATGGCTCCCTCAAATTTGTCCCACCGACAAACGCATAATTTGCTTCTCATCTCTAAGCTGCTTAATTTGAGAGACACTGCGTCACCCCTCACCCTGCTCCTGGACTCTCTGGAACAGCCCGCCACGCCTTTACTCAAGGAATATATTCGACGCGCCACGGTAAGATACGCGCTTCTTGATCTTAACATTGCGGTGGAATCTTGACTTTATCCATATCTTCAATGCGCCCACACTGGAATGCTTGAGCCCGCATCAGGCCAAGACAGTTTATGATTGGAGGAGCATGTACAACTTTGACTAACGCATAGGACAGATGTCCAAAGCCCATGTCACTTACATTGGCTTCGAATCACTCAAGCCGCCCCAGGGGGTAGATGCATTTATCTCTGCCCGAGGAAAGAAACCGGCGGATATCGCCAAGGAAGTCAGCTCGGTTCATCATGCGGCTTCCTCCAGCCCCTCACGTCGTATGTTCCTGGTATACCATATCTAAATGCCAATCAGCAATTTAAGCTAATACTAAGAAGGTCGCCTCATCATAATCGACTCGATCAACCCCCTTATCCACTCCCGGCGAACCGATGCACAATTCCACCTCTCGACCTTCTTGAGCTTATTTTTGATGCCCCAGAGCCCCTCGACACCCAAGGTCGAGTCTTCCCTCGTCGTGACTTTCCACCAGGATGTTCCAAGCCCTCCCAGCTCCTCGCGGTACTCGCCATCCCCGTTCTCCATCTTAACCTACCTCGCAACGACCGTCATCCGACTTCACTCGTTCTCGCACATCCTCACCCAGAAAGCCGCCCGGGACCGCAGTCTGGCAGCGCCCTTTTTCGGACTCGAAGAAGAGCAGGACGGTGTTCTTATCGGCAAAGTGGACGAGCACACCGGCAACGGGTCAGCGGAGGGCGTCGTGTTAGAGATGGAACATCGGCGGAAAAGCGGCCGTGGCGTGCTGGAATGGTATTACCTTCCGCCTGCCTCTCAGTACCCGCCGTCGCAACTCAAGGAGATTGTTACGCTTCTTGATGACCACCCATTGTATTGTCCTCCCGAGGAACCGGATACTGTAGCCGGTGAAGAGGAGCCGGAATCGACGTTTGAATTACGTCTTACCGACAAACAAAGGAGGGATAGAGAAGGGGTGGTGCTGCCGTACTTTGATGCGCAGAAGGGTGACGGCCCTGGTGAGGGTGGCCGTATCTTATACGACATGGGAGAGGAGGACGATTTTGACGAAGAAGAGGACGAGATTTAGATTCTCTAAATGAGAGCCATACCTGGTGAAGATGCCAAAACTGGTTATGTTTGATCGCGAAACGACTTACATCTTGCATGTCGCAGCAATCTGGCTATGACGGCTACAGGATATGCCGTCCCACCTAGGCATGCTGTGTCATGCCCAGCAAACTAAAACTTCAATCTTCCATTTCGCACGTGGTAATCGAACCAGCACGTTTCGAAAATACCATTTTCTAGCCGCAAGTTCTATTGGAGTACTGTCGCTACGAATGTCAACGTCTATCGCCTCGACTCGCCTACCCCACGATTGTTTGCGTCCCGTTGTCCGTCCTAAGCCATTTCTTCGATCATAAATTGTTTTTTAAAGCCTAGAAGGGCCGAGCAAGGAAAAAGTGGTGTCCTGCAACCACTGGAGGAATTATGTGTACATTCAGACGAGTGGGTATCCAGAAGCAACTGCTTTGCGAGAGAACTAGAAGAAGCGCCACCAGAGAAGGAAAATGAAAATCAGGCCGACCCCGGCAAATGGGCCATACTATAGCATGTCAGAGCGGCGGTTTCTCGGCTGCGACAAAAGGAACTCACCTGTTTAAGCACCAACTCCCAGTTAATGCGGACCGCAGCTTTCCTGTATTTCTTGCTGTCTTCGCGCAAACGCCCCGATAATTCGCCCATCCTCTCCAAGCTATCGCCTCGGTACAGAAGATCCTCGATGTTCTTCGTCATCACTTTGGTCACATCGCGGAGTTCGTCGTTAAGTCGGTCGAGGTTCTGCGAGGCTCGACTATCCTGGTAGAGCTTCTTGGTGCGCTGGATGAAAGTGTCAAACTCGACGAAGGCATACGGTCGCAGGTTGGGGGACTGGTATTGCGCGGGGGAGTATGTCGTGGTGAATTCGGTTGCGAGGTCGGCGAGATAAGTGAAGGCAAGCTTGCGCGGATAGGAGCGATCGCATATACACAGGAAGCAGATATCATCTTGGATCAGGTAGCTAGTTTTGCCAATAGGTTAGATCATTACATTCGCTATCATCCGCAGGGCAGACAATAAAGGAAAGTCTCACTGTAGATTGTACTGGCCGGATTCAATGCTCGCCTGAGGCGCTGCATTGCGACTCAACCGCCGGAAGATCATCTTCGCCTGACCCTTGATCTCGGAGAGTTCAACTTCAGCCTGCATGAGAAACCGGGCATTAGCGTACCAGTGACTACGAGAGTCCGAAGTGAATAAGAGATACCTGTTCATCGTCCACAGACGCAGCCAACATCAGGCCTACTCCAACCACCGATCAGCAACTGTCACCACTTTCCCACCTCTTCAATTCTCACTTGCACAATCTTACCATCGAGCCTGGCAATCTGAGTTGATTTGACCATCGTGCTAGAACTATACTTGCACCCTGTCCAGTTTAAACTCCTCTCGAGTACCCAGCAGGCTGTAGTTCAGCTGTCGCGGTGCAGATTGACCTCCTTTACTTGTCCAGATCGACGGGGAATCATGGCGGCCCGCAAGCGCAAGGCGGTCGGTGCCGGCAATACGAAGCCGGCGACGACAAGGTACGTCGCTGCCAAAGGCAACCCCGGGTCTAGATTTCTCTTGAAGAGCATCTTTTGGACCTGAAAACAAGAGCAAAAAACTAACTATGAACCCGCCCCAGGAGCCGGACCTCTAAACCTGCTAATGCAGTCAAAACGAAGGCCCCGAACGAGTCCAGCTCGGCGATGTCAGCTACGAATACCAGACCGAAGCGGAATCCAAGACGGTCCGCCAAAGATCCATGGGAGGAGGAACGATTGATGACGAGCTCTAAATCGCCGCTCGTGAATCTGGATCTTGTGGTATGTGACGCTACCGGGATCACATCGATCCCATGCAGATCAAGTACAGCCGGGAATATATTCACTAACATGCCTGCTGCTCTAGAAACTGCTATCCCGCCCCGAAGCTTGGGAATATCTCGAGGAATCGGAGAAGAAGGAAATCCTGAGCTTACTGCCCGAAGATGTGCACCCAAACCCTCATCCGTTCGAGGATGACCCCGACGCCAAGATCCCTCCTCTACCGGAGTCCTTTCTGCGGTACTCGAATAACTGGCGCGACGGGGTCCGTCAGTTCCAGCTCGGTCTCGAAAGCGGTCGCTACGATCCGGAATGGTTGCGTCAGGCCGAGCAAGCGTCGGCGCAGCGAGCGGCGGGGAAATTCGACAAATTCAAAGAACGGGAGTATGAGGAGTTCTGGGGACAGAAACAGACCTTCGACCGGAACCTGGCAGCGGGGCAAAGTGCCCAGGTTAAACTGCAAAAGTTGATGGAGGAAGGGATTATTCGCGAAGGTGATGTTTGGAAATACTCACGTTGCGTTGGCCAAGGCGCGAATAAGATATTGTTGGAAAAGGAAATCAAGGTACGTCCAATATCCACACTGTCACCTGCCATCTCTGGTTCCGCTCTGAACGTTTCTACAGATTGTATCAATTGATGGCCCGCGGTTGACCTTTACCATCCCTTCTGGCCCACGTGTCTTCCTCTCCCACAGCAATGGCGGAGTCAAACAATTGGAAACGAGCACCCAGCCAGAATCTACTACACAGAAACTCGATGAGGCTGGAACAGACGAGGCCCAGAAACCGAACGAAGAAGTACCTTCGAATGAAAACGGAGCGATCAATATGGATTTGTCCCAGAAACGTAAATCGGACGCTGGTCTGTCCGATGCAGAACCCCCAGCTCAGAAACGGCGTCGGACACGGCCGCGGAACGCCGAAAAGGCTGAAAACCCCGCGCTTTGTGACCAAGGAACAGCTCCAAACACTGAATGCCAGAATCCAGATACCACACCGGAGACTAATGACTGCCAGCCCGCGGAAGAAAACAGGATCGCTGCACCAGTCGACGAAACGAACCCAAGCTCTACGGAGACCAAGAATGATGACCAAGCGGTGGCTGATACGGCACACCCAGCCAATACATCTGAGCCGGGCGAGAAGGGCACAGAGGCAGGACCTGCACTTTCAAAAACCTTGGAGAAAAATGACGATGTAATAGTATCGGGTATCACTTCGCTCAATCCACTTGTTAATAAGATCATGGAGCTCGATGGTCGCATGACAAAAATGCCTCATGGAAACGCTTGGAAGGAATTTCGCTCTTATCGAGACAATCAAGATATGGGTAGTCTATGGGAGGTCAGACAGGCTTGGTTTATGAGAACTCACTAGGCTTATGGCACGACTTGGGGTTCTTTTTCTTTTTCTTTTTGGTTCTTGCTAGTGGACTTTTTCGTTTCCTCTCTTGAATTTTCTATCTTATGTGTTCAATACCCCCTCTAGCAAGGCTGGTTCACACGCGAAAGTTGGGTGTTTCTTTCGGAAAATTGCCTAGAAACTTCATAGAACCTTACAGAACAACTGCCTCTAATTCGGCTTACCATTTGGTCTATTAATATCTTGAGGTGTTCTAGATGCCTAAGGTGCAAGCTACCAGGTCTTTCTTTCGCTTGTTCACTAAATCCCCCCTAGCCATTATCAGGTAGTTAATAGCACGGAAGATCTCATTTTCTCCGATCACACTTAATTCAATCTACCATTTTGGTCAAGACCCCCATTTCATTCATTCAGTGATCATGTCTGATCACTGCGGTGGTCACTTGGCATCTTGAGAGGCTACATAAATTACGATGTGATCGCTCTTTTTCCTGGGGTAGTGAGCTTGTACACCCTGAGAAATTGCCTAAGAGAAAGAATTGAATGCCATAATCAAGTAATTCATGAAACCAAGTACCTTCCGTCACGCTCTTGTAATTATAGTACATACGTAGTGGGACGTATAAAGCTGCCGCTAGAAATAATCAATCATTCTCCGTCTCTGAGCCCATTGAATGTGTACAGCGTAAGAATCACTCTAGACAGGCAAGGATGAAACCCAGCAGTGGCTGGGGTGCGTCCAATGGAACTAGATGGCCCGCAGGCACAATTAGCCGCCGACTTTGGTGGTTGATCTGTTCTTCGATATCACGACAAGCAAGAATAATATCCCATCGCTGATTTATATCCTGCTCTGGAGCCCACTGATCATCGTCCCCCCAGCATATATGCACGGGGAATCCTTTGATTTTGTTCCAGTTCGCCTTCGCCAAAAAGTCGTCCAAAAATCTGAGAGTTCCCCCGGCTTGGTAGTAGAAAGCTTCCAGTCCAGCATCACCGGCAATCCATTGAAGACTGAGCCGATGAAGTAAGTGGGAGTTTAGGCCTTTAGAACTAGCGGTAGAGATAAGATCGCGCACCATAGCTGCATGTTGTCGAAGCGGCAAGCCGCTTAAAACTTTTCTATGTTTCTGCGCATGGAGGAAGAATTCGGAGTCCTTCCAGGTTGAAACAATAGGACTCACGAGGATTAGGACTCGGTAGCGCATTCCCCATTGACTGCAGGCGTCAAGTACCGAGACGGCGCCAACACCATGGGCAACAACGTTGACAGGGTTGAGGTTGAAATACCGCTGGAGCATTAGATAAAGGCATCTGCTCTGCCTTCGGGGCGTGTTTTCCTGGATTGGTATGTCCCAGATATAAACCGTGTATCTTGAGCTAAGAGACTGCGCTATCTCAGACCAGATATAAGTGCTGAATGGAAAGCCCTGAACAAGTACCAAGGGGGGTCCGCTGCCCCATACTTGAAAATCGGTTGTGCCAGCGAGGGGCGGGAGGCTTGGATACTGAGGAAGTGGAGACCCTCGAACTTGCCAAAAAGCAGTGTTGGGGGGAGGGCCCAGAAGAGGTGGAGGTGGAGGTTGAGGTTGGAGTCCTGGGACTTGAGGAGCCGGCGGCGGGGGATCAGAGGGTTGAGCAGCTGAGGGCTGAGCAGCTGAGGGTAGGGGGCCTGTGCCGGGATTCATGACTGCAGCGATTGAGAGGGCCAATTCGGTCAATGTCAAGGAGACCAGATGCTTGGATTTAATAGAGTCGAAGATAAAATATGGGGACTAGGTACCCTATGATGCAGATGCCACACACCCTCCTAAGGAAGGAACTTCCCTATTAGACAAAACGAGTAGGCACCAACTACAGCATAGTAGGAGTCAATCGGGACTGATAACCCGCATAGCGAAATAACCCCAACCTACTTTGATATCATACATCCACATTTACAGCGCCGCTATTACGGCAGTTGGGAACGACCAATACCACCCGTACTGTCGTCCTTGAGTCGATTTTGATCCTCATCCGCAGCGTAATCAACGGCAAAACTGGACTGGATGAAGTCCTCTAGTTCCTCGCTGACAGTTTTCAGCTTTTCCTTGACACTGGCAACGCCTTCTTGCCCAACGATGTGACGAGATGGTGGATTTTCATGCCCTCCTATGGCAGTGATCGCGTAGACAGTCTCCGCAACCAGGATCTCCATATGCGCGGGACTGAGTGGAGGATACGTCGACAGAACCTCTGGACCCGAGAAAGGCCCGTCCTCGGCAGAAGTGATTCGGCCGGAACTTCGAGACTCGTCCACCCCATTCTGAGTATGCGGTAGGCGGGGGACAAGTCGATTGAGGATCCCACGGAATAGAGGCGCGTGGTTGGCGCGAGGAGAATATGCAGGGACGATGGGTGGTACGCTAGTTACCAAGTTGGTGAGGATGCCAATCTCAATACTGCACTGGATGATCGTGAGCTTGACGTTGAAAGGCGCTATCTCATATGCAAGACTCTGGAGGATTGGTCAGTAAGGGAGAATCAAACTGCTTGGACGGTATGCTCACATCACAGAAGCCCTCGAGCGCCCAGCCAGCTGCACAGTACATCCCCAGTCCCGGTGTCCCGATATGAGCCGCTGATTTTGGTCAGATAACAATATCGTTGTTCAACAGCTAGGTGATGCCTTACTTATCCCAGAGATAATCATCACATGTCCCGACTTCTGTCTTCTCATATGAGGAAGCGCCGCCTTAATGATGTTGAGGGGCCCGAAATAATTGATCTCGAACTGGTCCCGGACTAGATTGAGAGTTTGCTGGGAGGCCGCCAGCTCCTCTACAGTTCCAACCAGGGCTCCACACCAAGTCAACAGGCATTTCGACCAATCGAAGGGAGGAAACCTCATACCTTGGCTTGTACAACCGAGAAGGATGTCAATCTTGCCGAATGTTGCAACAGCCTCCGCAACCGCTGCCTGACATTCTCCCACCACTCTGTATAAAAAACACGTGAGCTCTTGACACTGCAGTTTGGAAGTGGCCTTTCTGCCAAAATTGAAAACGCAGTCGCACCTTATGTCCAACGGAACTGGCTTGAAACGTTGTGTCCATCCCTCCTCACGATGGCTCTCGACCTCCGCTAGGAAGGCATCGAATTCGTCTCGGCGACATTCATCCCGGTCCAGGTTGGTGTGGGCCAGTCCAACAAGCGCGCAATCGCCATGCATCAAAATCTGGCGAGTGACGGAGATCCCAATGGGCGAATCTCCGGCCGTGATCATCCATACCCGGGGTTCACTGTGGGCAGGAAACTGTGGGCGGGAGTAATCGGGGGAGGGGTGATTCTCTGCCATTAGATCGACAGCATTCGCATTTCAAGCGCCCGATGTGTCCATAGCGCAGCGACCATAAAGAGTATAGACTTGGCAATGGACTCGATCGTGGCTGGCTGTCAATGTCAGTCTAAAGCGGGATGGGCGGATGGAAATCCGGAGAGAGCTGGAGAGCTGGAGAGCTGGAGAGTTGGAGATACTGCAGCGTCGTTCCGCCCGGGCGATAAGAAAGACGTGACCCGCTAAGCTCCCATTCCATCCCGCTTCTGGACCAGCGCGGGCGCAAGTCTGGCCTTTTTCTTGCCCCGTCCCTTTCTCTTTCGCCTTCTCTTTCGCCTCTCTTCCCTCCCCCCCATTTTCCTTCCCTTGTCTCAGGGATCGGCTTTCAACACGCAAAGCTTCTTATCATGCCTGAACAACGGGAGCGCAGGGATGAGCCCCAAAGCGTATGTATACTGTTTACCATTGCTCGTAAATGTTTGTCGCGCTGACTGACAATGCCTGCCTCTACAGTCCGGTTTCAGGGGGGCCCTCCAGGGTCTGGCTTTCTTCATGGTGATTCAGTTTCTTGCCAGTCAATTTTTTGGTGGAAAGCAGCAGAGTACTGGCGCTGGTGGAAAACCCGGTGGCGTGACCGATTTCAGTACTCGTCCAGCTAGGAGCGAAATCGAGAACTACAGCCCCATCCCCGACTCGATTGCCCCGATATGGCCCGTCGATAGTCCCTTGGACATGAACATCTACGTTTCGCCCTCAGTGTTTGTTCCCACGCACAAGTCTCAGCGGTCGAGCACCCTAGTGCTCTCGGAGAAGAACTTCACCATTGGGAATTACAGCGACACGAGGGAAATTGACACCATCATCCAAGTCCCCAAGGAAGTCCAGCAGAATGGAACTCTGTTTGCGCACTTCTTCCTCGGCCTTTCCGGACAGCAGCTGGACCCTTCCGCTGAGGACTACAGCACCGACAAGGCCGTTCATTTCTTCCGTCCGCTCAACCAGTACCTTCCCAAGAAGAAGGTGAAGAAGCTCAAGAACCTCTTGGCCAGCAGTGAAGAGAAGGGGGAAGAGGAGGAGGATACTACACCCGATGTTACCACCGCATCCTACTACCACCCGAATTTCACCGTGTCCTTCATTCCCGACTCTGGAGTTCAGAAGTATCGTCAGGTGCATCCTGCTGTCCGGCAACACTTGCAGCTCGAGGCTACTGGTGCAAGAGATATCTCCGGTCAAAATGGGTGGTATTACCCAATTGTTTTTCTGAATACCTTCTGGCAGCTTCGAAGCCACATGATGGAGCTTAACTCCACGGTCGACACCGTTCCCTTGCGCATCACTCTCAACAACCTACAGAATTGGAAATTCAGTATGATGGCCAGCGTCGACGACAGCGCGAAGCAGACTGCTCGCCAAGCTGCTTATGGTGCTTCCACCCCAGGAGGTGGCGACGGAAGTGAATTTGAGATGATTAAGGAGGTTTTGCTCAACACCAACATCTACTTGCTGGGCACCACCGGCGTGGTCACTATTTTGCACATGGTGTTCGAAACTCTGGCCTTCAAGAATGATATCGTAAGCTTCACTGATCCATGCAGACCACCCTCTTCATATGGCTAACGAGTGTGCGCACATAACAGTCTCACTGGCGCAAGAAGAAAGATGTCGTTGGAACGTCTGTTCGGACCATCTTGGCTAATGTTTTCATGCAAGCGGTTATTTTCCTCTATCTCATGGATAACAGCGAGAACACCTCGTGGATGATCCTCGCTAGCCAGGGTTTTGGTATCCTTCTGGAAGCGTGGAAAATCACAAAGACGGTGGATGTACGCCTCCGGCCGCCACCTACCAACTCCTTCTTTTCCTTCCTGCCGTACGTTGTGGTCTTCGAAGACAAGCACAAGCTTAGCGATACGGAGCAGAAGACTAAGGAGTACGATGAAATCGCTTTCCGCTGGCTCTACATCATCGCCGTGCCTCTCCTGGCTGCGTACGCTGCGTACAGCCTGATCTACAACACGCACAAGTCGTGGTACTCCTACGTCATCGAGACTCTGGTCGGTAGCGTCTATGCGTACGGTTTTCTGATGATGGTGCCGAGTCTGTACATCAACTACCGACTGAAGGTGAGCGCATTCCGAGGCAATGTTGGTGAATGGACCTAACTAACTTTCACTTAGTCCGTTGCTCATATGCCCGGAAAGGCGTTGACTTATAAATTCCTCAACACCTTCATCGACGATCTTTTCGCCTTCACGGTCAAGATGCCGTGGCTTCACAGACTTGCCACCTTCCGGGACGACATCATTTTCTTCGTCTGGCTTTACCAGGGCTGGAAGTACAAGGTGGACTACAAGCGTGTCAATGAGTTTGGCCAGGGAGGCGACAGCGACGTTGAGGAGGAGGTGAATGCTAAATCGGAGGAGCCATCCAAGCCAGAGGCGTCCGCTCGGGCTTCCGGAAAGGAGAGTTCCAAGTCCACTCGGAAGAGAAAGTAATCCATCCGTGCCATGGCTCTTGGTGACCTGTGTGGCTTCATAAGGCCCTTGTTAGTTGTTTGTTGCAGATTGTTATACAAATGCTCTGCCTATCCCGACTCGAGTGGTATGACAGATACTTGGCTTTTAGAATCATATTTATGTAGTATAAAGACCAGTTATGACACATAAATGACACAGAAGCAGCGTATTGCTCAATAGTCGTCTCTTGCAGTAGTAATTCTCTGATCTTGGGGGTAGTTGGGCCAGAGTCCAGTTGGCCTCGATGGGAAGGAAGTGAGTCTGGGACCGAATTTGGTTTAACTTGTCACTTCCCGCGACGGTCGCTTTCATCTGAACCATCGCATCGCCCGAGTTGCGCGGGAAGCGAAGAACAACAACCCTTCAGACAATTCGTTTTGTTTAACCTTGTATATTGACCATCATAATTACGTTCGATCTTTTCTGGCATCTCTCAATAAAGTGTCTCAGCATCCGTGCGGCCTAAGTTGGGTGTAACTCGGGCAAAACAACGCGACGGGCGGCGCGTGTTAGTTAACTAGGGCCAACCATCTTAATTACATCGCCGAGAACTACAGAGGATCGTGTCGCGTATAATTCCAGATGTCGTCCGAACCAGATGGAGGTTTGTGGACCAACCCTGTTACGGGACAGCAGAATCGTTGACATTTTGATCACAGAACATCAGCCTCAGAGCTTGCAAGATGCGACTAGGCATCTTGAGGCAGGTAAGACGGTTCTTGGATCCAAGAAACCAGTAGCCACCCTTGACTGACGTCGGATAGTTGCGTTTGTGCCTTCCAAGCAACGGTACACAGATGCCGGCGAGCTGAGCAAGATCATCGCTTCTCACGCCTACGAGAGCGGGATCCCTTCGGTGACACTTGAGCGTTTGGTCAAGGTCCTCACGGCTAGGAGTCAACTGGATCAAGGCACAACCACTACGCTGATCAAGAACCTGTACCCTTCAGAGCGGGTGCCGTCTAAAATAGTCACGCAGGTTGTCTGCTGTCTTGGTCCCAGCAAGACCAAACCCGCACCTGCAACGCAGGCTTTGTTGTTACGATGGCTCATTCTGGTTTATGACTTCCTCGATGAAAAAGCCCACCTAGCAAAGCTTTATGCCGTGCTGTTCAATTATCTTGACATGATAAGCCTGCGTAAGCCATTGTGTCATTTACTGTCCCTCATCACCAGACGGAAACATGTGAAACCTTTCAGAATCCAATCTCTTATGGAACTGGTTGCCAATTCTGGTGGGGACGAGAAGGAACTAGTCACGCTTCTGAAGACGTTCAAGAACTATTATCCCGATGTTATCGTGGGAGATCTGGGCGTGTCTGGCAGGAAGGCGCTATTCTTCAGGCACCCAGACCCCGAGTGGTCCGGCCACGTAAGGCACCTCCATGATACTAATTTAGAAAGAACGCAGTCATTTCAGCCTTCAACATTCCAGGCGGTTCATCGCGGGTTGACGAAGAGGAGCAAATTGGAGGTGGTCATACCTGTTATGCAGACATCCCGGGTATCGTACAATCACACATCTTTGGAAGAATTACGGGATGTTGGTCACTTTGTTGAGAAGTTGGACAAAATCGAGCTGCCTAACCAGATTATCTCTACCCTTGGGGATAACATGGCCCAAAAATACCTTTATTTGGCCCAGCCAGAAGCTGCAGTCCGTCGGTTGGACGATTGGCTGAAAGCCTTTTTAGTCGACAAGATGGAGAGTGCCCAGGATGGTGAAGACGATGAGAACGAGTCCCTAGGCTACGTATTGAGTCTCCTGGTTGACTATGTACGATACACAAAGGTATGTATTTCTACTCATGGGTATTTCGACTTGGCCACTAAGCAGCAGTATAGGATATGCCGCCGATGATCACTTCGTTCTTGAGGACATACCTGCGTTTTTGGAACGGTGCAGACCACAGGGAGCAAATGCTTGCCCTGCTGGAGTATATTCCAATGGACGACTCGGAGACCATACGAGTCGAGTTCTTATCACAGTTGGAAGTAGCGGTCCGACATGCGTCCTCATCGCAGAACAATTTGCTTGATTTTTACGCTTCTTTGATTCGTCAGTGGGGGGTCAGTCTGAGAGCCCAACCCTTCACCCTGGAGGAATCGAAGCCTCTAGCTCGTCTTATCTCACATGCGGAGCTTTTGGCACTATCGGTACTCGAATACTCAGCTGCACCGCAACAGCCTCATAGCACCGGAACGGAGAACTCAAAACCAAACACATTGTCGGTTCTCGAGCTTTATTGCGTCCTAGGGGAACTCTTTTCTCATGCGGCTCAGAACGGTAGCATTCGCCTCACCATCCCTCTTGCTCCCACGGTCTATTCCCTTGTTTTAACACCAATCAGCTCGGTGATTTCCATCTTCAGTTCGGTCCTTGCCAAATACAAGTCAGCCTTTGAAGCCTCCTTGACTTCTAAGGTACTCCAAACCCCGACATCTACCGATTCATTGTACCCTACACAGCTCGTGGGCCAATTCAATGGCTATATCATGGACATTTGCAACCTTGTTTGGCGAAACCGTGGGTTCAACTTGGAAGATCCAAATGCGCTGGGCTGCTTGATGCCGAGTCCCACCACCAACGCACTGGCAAAATACATTCGCGAGGTGAACGATGTGTCGAAAGAAAGCAACCCCGAGGCCGCATTTGGCTACAATGTAGCGTCAGCCTCCTCCCTTAGTCACCACGTTGCATTGTGCAACATGTCCACCGCTTGCTTTGCCGATATAGAAGAGGAGAACAGCGTCAGCGAAGACCAGCCACGACTGAAGAGGCCTGTGACTCAAAAAGCACTGAGTGCTTTGGAGAAGGACGGTGGTATCAGGATCCCTTGGCAGGAATATAGAATAAGGATGCTCGATTGGTTAGACGCGACGGGAAGTGTTGGGATTGGAAACTTGATGCGCAGCACAATGAAGGCATTGCGAAAGGATTGATGGCTGGAAATAAGTGTCAGTGCAAAGACGCCGGCCAGCTAATCCGCTCTAGCTAGATGAATATGAATGCCGCCATTAAATGGTTTACGATATCGAGCCCCAGTGTAGGCATTGCCTATACGTATCCTCTCTGCCTTCGCCTGTACACCAGATTTATCAGACACGGAAATTCGTACATTGTTGGTTCTTCGCTTATTATACAGCAATGGATCTCAAACTAAACGCCAGGGTGTGCTCGGAACGGTGTATGTACACAATGATGTCATGTTCCATATTAGAATCGCTGGGTCGTGTTTAGATATATGTCCTGGACGGCGGGTACCTCTCGGATGAAAGCTATTGTGTCCTCGATCTCTTTGATTTGTTCATCGGTCTTCAATTCCACCATGGTGTCCGGATTCGGGTCCCATATGATTTCGGATACGTCAACTGCTAGGCCAGTCAGCTTGGAAAGGGATTCACCCACGCTCTTGGTGCCTGCCGGCTCGGTGAGCACACAGAGTCGGCCTTCCTCATCTGCTCCGATGTCTGTGGCACCCGCCTCGATCGCCTGTTCCATGTAGTCATCGGGGTCGAGGCCGTCCTTTTTCTCGAAGATTATCCGGCCCTTCTTCTCAAAGAGAAATGTTGTAGGCGTGGAGGTTCCACCGCGAGATTTAATAGCATGGCGAACGTCCTGCAGGGTCCGGGTTTTTAGATCGGTTTGGCATTCAATCACCACCGCAACCGAGTGCGGTAACATGGCCTCGCACGTCATCGCTTCGAGAGCCTTGCCTGAAAGACTGATACCCTGACCCCGCGCGATGGCAGTATCGATGATGTGTTTGGGGAGTCCGATCCGCTTCGCAATCGCAAGAGCTTGTACTAGACGGGGATTGTCTTTTGGATTCGGGCCCGATCCTAGAAAGGAAAAAGTTAGCTGGTGGAGGATAGAAGTAAAAGTCAGTGTCATTTAGAAGCGTACTCTGCGTCGCACTGCTAATTTCCTTGCTAACTAGACCGCGCTCCCTGCCCTTTGCCTTGTCATTCTTTGCCTTGTCATGTTTGATCGTAGACCATTTATTGTGACCCGACAGCCGCGGGACACTCGTTGTCAGGCTACGGCAGGGCTGGCATAATCCCTGAAGTGGACGAATGTGCCAGGGTCGCAGACTTCTGATCATCACGGACTCCATCGAGGCAGGAAGTATGAAATCCACCACGAGTCGCAAGCGCAAACAGGCCGTGGCAGTCTGGAACCCCGGCCGCAAATGCGGAGCCGGACCGAGGGTTTCTCCGGGCAGCCGCCCCCCATGGAGTTGAGGCCAAACTGCTCCTCCATTCCACTTAAAGGGGCCCAATCCACTGCGTCATTCCGTTCCAGACATTTTGATTCTTGTTCCTAAAGCGCCTTCCTTCCTCGACTTTGTTTGATTTTTCTTTCCGGGGGACCGTATGGGTGACCCCTAGTCGGAAACCTCGCATCCAATGTCTTCGTCCGACCCAGCTGCATCTACTACGAATACTACTGCCGCCGACAATGCGCCTCCCCGAGCGGAACTGGATATCACCAAACTCCATGCGCTGCCCTCGGAACAGCAGGACCTTTACCTGCTCACCTTCACGTCGGAGCTTGTTCAGCACATCTCCTCCCTAGACCGGACCCAGGTCTCGGCTCAGCAGAAGTTCCTCAAGAAGGAGCTATTCAAGATCCTGACGCTCACCTCGCCTACGATCACGCGCGTTATTCGCAACAATCTCGGCCGATGTTTCGGAGCCATATTCAGCAAAGGCGATCGCGGGATACTGTTTGAAACGGTTACGGAGCTGCTGGGGGCCTTGAATGCTGGGAAGAGCGAAGCGGAATTGAAGACCAAGTTCGCTGCTGTCCACTGCTTGGGGGAGGTCTTCGCCGTCGCAGGTGAAAGTGTCTTCGCGCAGTCTGGAGTGGTGATTTCCAGCTTGCTCAAGTTGTTGAAGCATTCTAGCAATCATACGGGTCTGCGGGGTACGGTCTTTGCGGTCCTGCGGAAGGTGGTGGTTGGAGCCGGGGTTCCTGTGGACGAAGGTACCGCTCGAGACATTTGGAAACAGGCTCGGAATGCGGCGACTGGAGACAAGTCGACATTTGTTCAGGTGCACGCTTGTCGGGTCCTTGAGCAGTTGGTCAGTACGACGCCATTCTTCGACAATGCGAACGATTTCGAGAACTTGAAAGCGGTTGTTTGGAAGGTCTTTGATAGTCCTGTGGCCCCGGTGAGGCATGCCGCCGCCGCTTGTCTTGCTCGAGCGCTGGCCAAGTTGCACGCTACCGACTCGCGCATTATGGCAGCGCCGAAACCAAAGAAATCGAAGCGGATGTCCAAGAAACCCACACCGAAGCCCGGTGAGGACGAGGAAGAGGCTGAGGTTTCCGAGGCCTCAGCTCCCAAGAAATCGGAAGCCCGGCTGTTTTTCCTATTGCCTGATCTTCTTCGTCAGCTGTCGAGCCAGTACCTGCGGAGCACAACTACCAATCGTTCGCGGGCGGCCATTGCGGTGTGCTATAAACACGTCCTTCGTATTCTCGGCGAGAAGCTTATCGAAGAGCGTTATGGCGAGATCGCGAACCATTTTTGTTTCGAGCTTCTCAACCATCCCACAGTCACGTACAACAGGTTCAGGCTGCTCATGACTAGGAAGTTTGTGAAGAGTATCTTGGAAGACACAGTTGGCCGCGAATCGCTGCGCGAGAACAGTCAATTGAATGCTGCTAGATGGTTAATCAATGAGATCATCAAGGACTACCCACAAGTCATCCAGGAGCGTCGTGAGCCTAGCAAGTACACCCTGACAAGCGCCCTCAGTGCCTTGTCCTCTTTAATTACTTGTCTTGGCTCTGCCTTTGGGAGTTTGGCCGAGCAATGTCGCGAAGCCTTGCTCCAGGTTCTCCCTCACCCGAGCTACACCGTTCAGATCCATGCCGCGCACTGCCTACGCAGCTTCGTTCTTGCTTGCCCTCACCAACTTTTGTCATGCGTTACGATCTGCCTCAACAGCCTCAACCGGGAGGTTGGTCAACTCTCCACCCCTCGACAGGCCCCTCGCCGCTGTGTTGGCTATGCAAATGGGCTATCGGCGATGTTGAGTACATCTCGCTTGCAACCGCTTTATGGATCCGTGGATGTGTTCTCCCGTGTGTTTACTCAGGCCACCGATCTCCTGAAAACGAGCAGCAACTCCGAACTACGTGCCGCAAGTACGCAAATCCAAGTGGCTTGGATCTTGATCGGAGGACTGATGCCGCTTGGCCCTAGCTTCGTGAAGATTCACCTGTCCCAGTTGATGCTGCTCTGGAAGAATGCTCTTCCCAAGCATCTCGGCAAGGAGAACTTTGCCCAGCGTGGGACTTTGGAAATGAGCTTCCTCGCACACGTTAGAGAATGCGCTTTGGGGTCACTACTAGTGTTCATGGAGTTCAATAGCAAATTGATTACGGCAGACGGCGCGAGGAGGATAGCTGCAATGCTAGAAAACACTGTCACCTTCCTCCATGACATGCCTCGTCAGAAGTCTGTAAATGATATTTCTCAGCGCTTGCACCCATCATTGCAGCTTCATGATATTGAGACAATGGTTCGACGGCGTGTGCTTGAATGCTTTTCCAAGCTTCTCCATGTCCACCCGCTAAGCCATGCCGACGTGATCTCCCAGACCAGTCTTCTGAGCCTCGCAATTTCCTCATTTGCGGACCCCGACGCTACTCAAACTGCTCATCTCGAGAGTTCAATTGCGGCATCCACCGCCCAATTCGAATCTTTGTGGGACCTATGCGATAACTTTGGCTTTGGTGTGTCTGGCCTGGCTAGGGAGTATGTCCGCGTGAGCCTTACTGGAAAAGATGAGAACGATAATGGTCCTGCTTGGTCAGCCGTTGACTCTGCAGATCAAGATATCGACGATGCCCTGACCTTCCCAATTTGTCAAGCTAGCGAACACGACTCGATTTTGCTATACTCGCCCGGTAAAAACGGCTGCGACTTTGCTGACCCGCATTCTACTGGAGTTGTGAACGCAGCCGTCGAGCTGTTCGCCGTTGCTATACCACTCCATGCCCCTCGGGTGCAGGAGAGCAGTATCGAACAAATTGCCACATTCCTCTCATCTCCAAGTCTGCAGCGCAACCCTGGTCGCAAAGCCGCTATGATTGTAAATATCGCGGTGGCATTGCTTCATGCTCTGAAGGCTGCTGCCAGAGATACCGGGTTTGCTGGGAAACTCAACCCTGCGACTGACAAAGTTTTGCAAGAGCTGCTACAAGTACGTGATTCGAGAAGTTCTAACGTCGAAATAGCTAACCTTTTCACCCAAACAGAAATTCGTTACCGACCCCGACTCAATTGTTCGGACAATCGGTGTCGAAGCTTTCGGAAGACTCTGCGATAGTTCCGGCAATACTTTCACTAGTACTCAGATTAACTGGCTTGTTGATACGATCGTTGAAAACCGAGAGCCTAACACCCGTGCTGGGTGTGCCGCTGCCTTGGGTTGTATCCACTCCCAGGTTGGTGGTATGGCAGCCGGGCTGCATCTGAAGACCATTGTTGGCGTCTTGATGTCGCTGTGCAATGACCCTCACCCCGTGGTGCACTTCTGGGCACTCGGAGGTCTGGAAAGAGTTGCCAATTCCGCGGGATTGACCTTCTCGCCCTTCGTCTCCAGTTCTCTCGGCATGCTTGCCCAACTCTACAATGCGGATACTCACAATGAGGAGTCAGCGACTTTGGCAACCTCTAATATTGAGATGTCATTCCTCACGCCAGTTCTGATTAGCCGTTGTGTTGATTCTATGATCAACGTCTTGGGGCCTGACCTCCAGGATATCGCGAAGACGCGCAATCTCATCCTCACTTTGCTTCGCCAATTCCAACTAGAGGACAACCCGGCTCTGGTGACCGAAAGCTCTAAATGTCTAGACCACCTGTCGTTATATGCACCGGGATATGTAGACTTCTCTGGCTACGTCAACCGGCTGCAGAGCGAGCTGTCCTCTAACAACCCCCTGATGAGAGACGTGGCTATTCGAGCATTGAGCAACCTCATGAAGCGTGATGCGGTATCGGTCATTAAGACAGCTTCGCCTACCCTCGAGGAGGAAATATGGCTTGCGTTCGATGATACGCCCGACAACTCGATACTCAGGAACATGATCCAAGATTGGCTGCAACAGACTGCTCTTGTAGAGACTGAGCTATGGATCCAGCGTTGCCACAACACGTTGACGACGACTCGCCTCAAATTAGACGATATCCCAGCGACATCTGCTATCAAGACCGCTGTCAACGACATGCCTGACGATGAGGTTGCAGGATTTGCTTCTGCTATTGCCGGGGCAGGACAGAATGATAATGCGAATGACACCGTGGCTGGCCAGGAACTCTTGAAATGGCAGACTCGCAACTTCGTTATGGGCTGCCTCAGCGAACTTTTGGACACGATAAATGCCGCAATCCTTCCGGACCAGACAATTCCCGCCGAGCTCGCGCTGCAGCAAAAGGTTGGGGACATCGTTCGCATGGCTTTCTCGGCGTCCACAGCGAGCGTGATCGAACTGCGCGTCTGGGGCCTGAAGATCCTGGACCAAGTTCTCAGGGTGAGACTCCATCGTTAACCATGTGGCTTTTCTCTCATCACTGATGATTTATTCTAGATGTTTGGTAAAACTCCTGACCCAGACTTTGCTGAAGCATCTCTCCTCGAGCAATACCAGGCACAAATTGGCTCAGCTCTTACCCCGGCTTTTGCTGTGGATTCGTCGCCGGAGCTTGCATCGGAAGCAATCAATGTTTCTGCTACTTTCATTGCCACGGGCATAGTGACCAATGTGGATCGGATGGGCCGAATTCTCAAACTCTTGGTGCTTGGCCTTGAGAACTTCTCGAGTAGGTGTTGCTCTATGATTATTGATTGACATATCGCTAATACTTCTTAGAAAATCCCGATACTACTGAGATAGGAGACCTGAAGGGCCTGAACTCTAACGCAAGAGTCATGGTTAAGATGGCCTTGTTCTCCGCCTGGGCTCGGTTGCAAATCGCCAGTATTGACCAGGAATACTTAAACAAAGTGGTTCAGCCATACCTTGTGAAACTTACTCCATTGTGGCTTTCGTCCCTTCAAGAGTACGCAAGGTTGCGATTTGAACCAGATATCTCTGGTAGTTTGGGTACTGGCCCCTTGAGCAACAATTTGGATGAGGTTTACGCGGCGTTGAACCGAGAGACTCTCTTGAAGGTAGACAGGTCCCTTTACTTAGCGATTAAACGCGCTCCCTCCAAAGCTAACCTGGCTCTAGTTCTACCAAGATACCTGGCTGAGTCTTGTTGACGCCATTGCCGGTTTGGTGGAGAAAGACATTGACTTTGTCTTCGACGCACTGGATGGGAAATCCCAACCCGCGGAACCCGAAAAACAAGAAGAGGATGAACAGCCCACACCCAAAGAAGAAGTTGGAGGAAAAGGCCATGATATCAATTATCGGGATGAACCGGTCGCATTTTTCTTCGTCCTTTTTGGTCTGGCGTTTGAAGCTCTGGTCGACCAATCTACAACGCCATCGCAGAGGCTGGAAATCCTTCAGGCACTCAAGAGGATACTGCGGCCTATTATCTCCGGAAATGCGATCTACCAAGACGCCATCTTCTCAGAGACCATGGATTCGCTTGACCGTCTCGCGCTGACCGAGGGTTTCCCCATTCAAAATGTGATTGTTGAGATTGCACGGAATCTGTCCCTCGACCACCCCTCTGCGAAGGGCAGCGAAAACCGAACCGATCATCTCTCTGATGACATCGAGCAGCTTTTTGAGCTGACGAGAAGCATCATCCTTGTGCTGGCTGGACTTTTGCCTAACCTCCGCGAAACCTCGCCGCTTGCACGATTCAACGTAGGATCGGACGACTCGTTGTCTCTTATACGGCTCTCCTTGTCATCGCTGGTCAACGTGGCGTCCATCTTCCCCTCAATCATCCGCAATGATCTCAACGCATGTATCCTCCACATTTTCAGCACCATTCTTGCCACGGGACTTTGCCAAGCCGAGGTCGTGCCTCAAGCTCTTCCGATCTTTAAGCATTTCATTGCCGGCATCAGCAGCAGCAGCAATCGAAACTCCGACAACCTCAGCGTCATCTCCCGGCAAATGCGCGGCTGTCTTACCCGGTTCCTTACCACTCTCACTATCGCCCAGCGCCGCGAATCCGAGTCCTCGATGCCCTGTGCAAAGAACACCCTCCTGGCGATCACCATCCTCTTAACAACCGGAAGCCACATGATCCCGCCTCAGGACCCCGTCATCATCCAAATCCTGGACGAATTCCTCGACTGCCTCCAAGACGTCGGTCTCGCCAACGTCGCCGCCGGCTGCCTCCGTTCCATCCTCCTCACCCCCACCCCGCGATCGCCCACCGACGACCTCGTGGCGCGCTACCTCTTCCCCAAACTCATCAGCTTCCTCGTCGGCTGCCCGACCTCCTCCGGCGAAATCCCCAGCGACCCCGAGAACTCGCGGACCGTCATCGCGCGCACTCTCGTCTCCTACGTCGGCACAGCCACCGACGTCCCAACGGCCCTGTCCCTCATGATGTCCACTCTCCTTGCGCGCGCCAGACGTGAAGGACACCCCATCTACAAAGAATCCGCCGCCTTGCTGCTCGATCTTGCCAAGACCAATCAGGCCGTGTTCCGTGCCCTCGTGGCTACCATGCAAACGGAGCAGAAGTCCCTTCTTGAGGATATTCTTCGCAGCACGGAGGCCGACGTTGGTGCTACCAAGAGCGCGAAAGACGGCGCCCAGGCGGGTGGACAACAGACCATGCCTAGTATTGCGTTGAGGATGGATTTTTAGATCTTTCACTCAGCCGACTTAACCTAGTTTGTCATTACTTCTTCTCCGCCTAATCGTTGTTTGCTTGATTAATGATTGTGTTGTTATATGATTTCTTCCCCTCCCCCTTTCTCCATCTCTATTCTTTTCTCTATGTGGTTTCTTTCCCCCTCGACTTTCAAAAGAAGAGAAAGTCGAGTTGACGACGAAAACGCATTCAAATGGTTTATTGCGTGACTATAAACGCTGTGGATGATTTGATGGCGAGTTATACCTGACGTTTTTTCCTTTTCCCCAACTTTTTTCTTTTTTCTTTTTACTTGAGCATTGATTGGCATGTCATGTGAAACATGACAAGCCTTTGCGTATATGAATACATACGATAGACAAACTTTTAACATTAGTAGTATATTAGAGTGAGATGTTGATATGATATGAATCATTGTTTTGTTTTGTGAGGGTCTATTTTCCTTTTTTTGCGGTCTTTGATTTAAAAGAATTGGGGTTGATGGAGTAAGAGGTAGTAGATAGATAGGTAGGTAGGAAGTATCATAACGGGAAAATGTGAATTTTGGAGGCCATGAAGAAAGTTGTGGCATACAGGAAAAAAAACGAAAGTCAATGAAAGAGAGAAAAAGGAAATATCATTCACGGCCAGTGAAGACCTGTGTTGTGTGTGTACACCGTATGTATAAACGAAAACCGACCGAGAAAGTCTATGTTTGAAAGAACGCCACCGGATACATGTATAGTGGTAGTGTAATAACAGAGAGAAAGGAAACTGATATACAAATTTAAAGGTAAGTGATGGTATACTGTAAGGAAAAAGAGAATGTGAGTTCTAAAAGCTGACGCTCTCTCAGCCTAGAGACTCGCCCAAATGGGGCTCCGGAACTGGATGAACGGCTTCAACTGCCGGGTCTTGGACGACCACTTTTTCGGCCGTCTGCTTGACTGGCACTTCTTTTTTCTTTTCCACGCCGTCGTGCGTTTTCCGGACGGAGTAGTATTTGAGGAAGATGATGATCATAACTATGTGATATTAGTATATTGCAAAGCCGATGAAAGAGGATTTGGAAGGGGAAAAGGGGACATACAAGCACTTGTCGCAACGGCCAGAGCAGCCCGTCGAGTCAAAATCCACCGAAGTCCCTCGATTTCGCTTTTACCATCACTGTTCAACGAAACCGTGATCTTGTAGTTGAGTTCCTGAACAGAGGTGTCGATACTACGCTGTTGCTCTCGAGTATTCATCTTGTGATCGTTGAACATGCCCTTAATATCATCTTTTAACCCCGCAAGCTCTTGATTCAAGCGTTGCGATAAGATATCCGACTCGTGCTGCAGCTGTGTCCGGGAAGCACGCTGCCGCTGCATTTCCGAGCTTCGAGCCGTTTCCAGAGACGACTGGAGTTCCGAGCAGGCCGCCTTGAACAGGTAGGATTCATTCTCGACGTCGGATTTGGAAGTCAGGTTGTTTTTCGCGAAATCGAGGTTGTTCTGCAAAATACGGCGCACCGCCTTCATGATGGTCACGGACTGGTCATCGCTGAAACCGCCCGTCGAGAGATCGCGGACAAGCGAGTATGAGTCAAAGTGGTGGACATAAGGCGCAGGGGTCATGTGGGGATGGTGTTCGCCTGACGAGGGCAATCCGGAGGGCGTTAGGTACGACGAGGGTGAAGGCATGTGCAGGACACCTTCGAGGGGATTGCCGTCGAACGGAATCGATTGGGAGGAAGTCTTCGACTGTCGCTCTCGCGGGGGATTCTCGCCTGGGGGCGGAGATGTGGAGGTGGCATCGCGGTCATCGGACGCAGCAGGTTCTTCCCGGGGATCTAGCTCATCCGGAGACTTTTTATCGTTCGATTCTGTAGAGCTGGAGCTCTTGAGTCGGGAGGAAGTGTCCATGGCGTCATCTTTGGCATCCTCGGAGGGCACTTTCTCAGGTGGGGAAGGGGTATGCGGTGACGTGTTGCTCTTGTCTTTTGGCACCGGCGGGGTCGGGGGATGGCGAGCCTCGTCTTTGGGCCGCGCAGGAGGAGGCAGATTTGCCTCTGCAGCAGGGCCGTATCGTCGGTTGTATGACGTTTCTTGCGCTCTCCGCTGACTGGAGTGGAAGGGGGCTTTATGGGAGGAGGGAGCGGAGGGGATTCGAATGGAACGGTAGGTTGTCGGTTCGCACGAGCGCACTGAGCGCATAAACTGCGGATAAAGAAATGGAAGCCTCGGGGCAGCCATGACGAACGGAGTTGAAGGAGTGTCAGTCAAGCAAAAGGCCAACAGGAGGCATGAGAGTGTCCAGGTTGAGATTAAATTTCCCGCGGCGAAGTCGTCACGGGCGCCGGGAACGTGACGTGGGCGGTGAGGATCCTCCGCGGAAATTCCCTTTGCGGCCTTGGTTGCCTGAGGAGTACATTCATTTGTATGCTGTTGATGGCAAATACACCAGGTAACTTCTTTTGTGCTTTATATACAGTCCCACCACCCAAAATGTACAGATCTATAGTATTATCACAATAGAGACCACTCAACCCCAGACGCAGGCCTGGCAAGTTATTGCTCGGCGCCCACTGCCAACAGCCCCAGCAACAATTGCGTGCGTTTCCAGTACTCGGCAGCAGCATGGTCTATAGACTTGACAGACTTCGCACCGGATGCAACTTCACTACTAAGTCTGTCAAGGGCGGCTTTCAGCTCCTCACTTTCCTGATCCTTGGAAGCCAACGCATTCTTCAAATAAGCTGCATCAAAGTATAATTGGAGCTTCCAGTCATGAAGATTCTGAGCCTCACTTTCGCTAGTGTTTTTGGTCTCTTGCTTTTCTTCTTGGCCAGTTTTCTCGGATGATTGACTGTCATCCCCACCCTCGTTTTTGTCCGCGCTCTTCTCTTCTGATGAGTCATTTACAGCGTCTTCGCGAGGGGCATTTGACAAAGAATCCAGAGCCTCGAGAGCAGAGGTGATAGATTTGGACAGTTCTGTTTGCGTGATGCTTTTGAGGACTTTGATAGTAGAGATATCCCAAAGACCTGGACCTTGTCCATCCATGGACTCGACGAGTTGGCGCAGGAACTTGAATGTAGATGGAGACGGCTGGACAGGAGATTCCGGGTCACCCTCCCAAAGCGTTCGGCCTGGCACTCTCGGAGGCTTGGCCGCCGAGCCTGCGATCAGCCGTAACGGATGTGTCTGTTTCAGCACTTCATTGGCAAGCATCTCCTGCAACCGAGGGACAATGTCCTTCGAGAGGACGAACACGCCATCATTGAAATCCGTTGGGAGATCGCGCCGCACCAGTCTGATAAGCTTTAACATGAATGCAGCCTTGCCGCTCTGAGGCGAGGCACCGAAGTCCTTAAATATATCATTGAACGAGGAGTCGAGAGCATCAAACGCTGTCTTGACAGCTGACTCCAGCGCTTCCCGTAATAACTGTGGATCGTCTTCATTCAAAGTGGCGGTAGTGTCGATATCGAGATCCCCGTCCTCACTGTCATCCAAAATGTCTGTCCAGCGTACTCGTCGCAATTCATCAATAGACTGCCTGGAAGTCTCGATCAGTGACAGCCAGTCTTGGTATTTCTTGAGGACATTGGAAATATCCTCGTCCCTGCCAAGTAGCCTATCTGCAATTGTCTGTTTGAAAGTAGCAGCACCATTCGAAAAATCGAGAGACATCAATTCATGATCCCAGAGTGAGTGAGAACCCGCGTGCTCTCGCTCCTCCCAGCCCGACAACACAGATGCGACAGTATGGCCAAAGGTGTCGAGCGATTTAGCTTGATCAGACAGAATTTGCCTAAGTCGCTCGTTGAAAACGGTGCGAAGACCTTCTAAAACCTGCAAGGGCGAATGTGTAGGCGTTGAGCCCCAGGAATACAACCATAGCTCCAACGTCTTTTCACGGAGTGAGAGTAAGCTCGTGAAGTCCAGCCAGTTCGTCAGACTTTTCTGACATCTGTTGACAAACCTGTCAAACGCTTGCTTGGACCATTGCTTAATAAGCTTTTCGGCGTCACTTTTAGAGCATTCACTCAATTTAACCCAAGGGATGAAATTGCTGACATCTGGAGCCACCCAGCGACCCAAGACATCAAGTCCTAGATCATCGAGTCCACGAATATCCGGGTCGGTAAGGATAGGCCGTGCTTTTAATTTGCCCAAAGCATCGGATAGACGACGGGATAGGAGCACTTTCGTCGACTGAAGCGTTCGCACATATAACCGTAGAGCGTTCAAAACGTGTTCGCCCGACGTGTCTTGAGATTCCAATTGACTCCCGATATGGTCCAAGCGGACTTGATGAAAATGGCGTATAGCGTCGTCGGAAGAAGAGCTATCGACCAGGCAGTAAGCCGCCAACGCCTCGATAATCTCATCGGCCGTTGATGTGGCCGACGCAAGACGTTTATTTATCCTCCCCAGAAGCGTCTGTCGAAGCGAGACTATTTGTTTGCGCAGATTCTCTAGGAACGGAGGGACCGGCTTTTGCTGAGATATCGTGTTATGGAGACGTCGAGAAATAACCGTAAGCTTAGCCATTAACAATAGGGAACCACGACGTCTGAGTAGTTGTGAAATTGAGGCCGCACAGCGTTGTAGCAGAGCAAGTTGAGCGCTCAACGAGCGCTTGGCCGAATCTGACAATCGCATTAGCTTTCGAATGAGGAGATGCCAATGTACAGACAATATTATACCTCTATCTCTGACATCACCTTTGATTTGATGAAAGTGTGTGAACTTCTTCTCCATCAATCGCGGGTTGCATCGCTGTCCAATGTCGGCCAATGTTGTATCCACATTCTGTATCTCGCGGTTCATGGAAACAATTGTCTCCGCGGTTCCGACCAACTCCCGATATCTCGTACTAAAGGCGCATTGAGCGTTAGCAATGAACTGCAGGCACGAGGCTTGTCTGTCGTACCCAACTAGAGCACGGAGCTTCTCCTTGTTGCTGGCGATGTCGCGCCGGAGCTCCTGCTCCACACGGCGCACGGTAGGAATTGGATATTGGAAGGCATCCTGCCAGGTCTTGAGGCTTTGCGGATCAGGGCCATCCGACGCCATGGTGAAGGGGAGCAACAGGATGCGGAGGAAAGAGGCCAACGATGCGGAATGCCGGTCGATCACTTGACGGGAAGGCCGGTGCCTGAGGCAGCACGTGGTCGTAACGGTATCGTTAGGGCCGTATCGACCATTCCCGAAATGGTAGAGTCTTGACTCATCCGCCGCCGAGAAAATCAATTCAAAAAAAGACCCCGCGGACTTTCTCTCTGCCCCTCCCTCATTCTCAATCATCGCAATCATGCCTCATCCTGAGTCGGATTCACAGCCTCCGGCTGGCTCCTCGGCGGAGCAGGAGCAGTTGACGAGCCTGCCTTTTCCTCCGGTTACTCACTCGCATATCCTAAACTGCTCATATCATAATTGGCATCCTCGGTATGCTTCTTCATGACCCGGCGCCGTGGGTGGATTACTAAATGAACAATGTCTTGATAGCTATCGCACACTTACCCCCAAGTCTCGCGCCATACCTTTGACCTCTTCGTTTGTCTCTTACCTCCGCGCCGACGGTATCGTGCTGCCCCCAGAAGATGTTCAACCTACGGACGACGACAACAATCTCGACGCTTATTCCGACGATTCCGCAGACGAAGAGCCGGACCCGTCAACAGAGTGGAAGGAGATTCATGCGCAAGTCAAGTCCACCATCTCAGACTTCGGAGGTATCGTGACTCCCAAACTGAACTGGAGCGCCCCGAAAGACGCCTCGTGGATGTCCGCAACGAATGACCTGCAGTGTCGCACACCCAACGACATTTACCTCCTCCTCAAGAGTAGCGATTTTGTCACCCATGACTTGGAATACCCCTACGACGGATGTGTCGCCGACTCGACCGCCACCTCTTCTCCGTCCGACGCCAACCCCCCGGAAGTCCCTTACCATCTCGTCCTGCGCAAATATGTTAACTTCAACCCATCCCTCGAGTTCCGATGCTTCGTGCGCAATCGCGTGCTCCTTTGTATCTGCCAGCGAGACCAGAACCACTTCGATTTCCTCTTCCCTATGCGTGATTCCCTCCGGTCTCGGATCCAGGCATTTTTCGACGAGAAATTGAAGGATACTTTCCCCGACCCGAACTTTACCTTCGACGTATATCTCCCGCCTCCGCACCAGCGCGTCTGGCTCGTGGACATCAACCCATGGGCCGAAAGGACCGACCCGCTTCTATTCGGCTGGTTGGAAATCCTACAGATGAAAGACCCCATCGGCATTCAGGAAGAGGACGGTGCGGAAGAGCAATTTGTGCGCTTGTCTCTCAACGGAAACAATCCCACCATCTTGGACCTTGGAGCGGCCGGAGAATCTGACTCCGAGTCAGAATCGGAAGAGGACCTAGACGACGAATCCGATGACGACAATCCCTTCCTTCCTGAATTCCGACTCGTCAAGAGGGATGACCCGGAGGCGTACGCTTTTACGACACCTCAGTACTCTGCTTCTAAGTTGCCCAAGGAGGTGGTGGAAGCTTCTATGACTGGCCCGGGCGGCATGAGCGAGTTCCTCGGCAAGTGGCAGGACATTCTGGCCAAGCAGACTCAGGAGTCCGACTCGGATAGTGAGGGTGGACGATAATGCGCAGGTTGCTACGTTCTGTGGGTTCCGGAGTACGTTCAAGGGTTAATGATAGAGCGTTTGCATAACGGCGTTTATCAAGATTTTAGGCTAGGAATGTAAAAGGTTAATGATATGGGCGATTCTGCTTCGCTCGGAATGAACATTTCACAATCCATCTTACCGAAGTAAACGGTATTAGAGCACAGCATAAACTATATTCAATAAGTAGACTTTCTTGGGAATCAGCCTCCATCGAATCCATAAATCAACGTCCCAGCCCATGTACACATCCCACATACAATGATGTTCTAGAAGAATAAAGTGGAAGAAATCACAATTTGTGCTTCTTCTCCCCCGATGCCAACCGCCTAAACTCCTCTTGCGGCCCTCCACTCAAGAACCGCTCCATCCCCGCAAACACCTCGATCCCATTCTGGCGATCCAGCATCTCGCGCTCCGGCCTACGCACCAACTCCTTGATCTTCAACAAGCTGGTCTGGTTCAGATGCGTGCCCAACCGATCCTCCACCTCCTCTAACACCTTGGCCAGGAACCCGGCCGAGTCATCCTGCTTGCCCGACGGCGCCGCAATCACCTTGTTCACGAACCCGGTCGATACGAGCTCGTCGCAGGTCAGTCGCTTGCTCATGATGAGCGCTTCGTTGGCTTTGGCGATGCCCAGGCGCTCGACGAAGGCGCGGGAGCTGCCGCCTTCGGCGACGAGGCCGAGTGAGGAGAACGGGGTGAGGAGGAAGGTGTGGGGTACGGCGTAGACGAAGTCGGCCAGGGCGACGAGGGCGGCGGACAGGCCGACTGCGGGGCCGTTGAGCGCTGCCACTAGGATCTTCGAGTGGTGGGCGAATGTCCGTGTGATGTCGAAGTTGTTGGCGACGAACCCGCGCATGATCTCGCGCCGGGCGTCGTTGTCTAGTCCTCCGCCGGGGCGGGTCGAGGTTACGTCTGCGCCGCTGTGGGGAGGCTTGTTAGATTTAGGGTTCTTGTTGGGCTGTAAAGATGAGGAAGAGGGTGAGGAGGGGCGTGTTAGTTGGGTGAGGGCCTTACGCAGAGAAGAATCGGCCCGTGCCGGTCAGAACGGTGATGAAGATGTCGTCTCTCTGGTCGACTTCTCGGAGCCGTTGTCCGAGAAGGTAGTAGAGGTCTATATTGAGGGCATTGAGTTTATCGGGACGATTGAGCGTGATGATAGCCACTCGTTCTTGGTAGGTGACGGGGATGAGATCCTCGTTGGCCATGGTTGTTGATTCGGAGTACTCCGCACGAAGTATAAAAAGGAGCCGAAGTTCTAGAATTGGAGATGTTGAACAGATCTAGTAGATTCAGCTTGATTCTAGCGAGTAAAGCACGATGCGATCTCAACGAAACCAGACAGAGAAAGTGTTGGGGATTGACCAGCAATCCGTCTTCGTATATAAGAACTCAAGAAAGAAGAAATAGTAATCACGCAGATGCCGAAGCCTCCCCAGAACGAACCCTGTAATTTGCGGGGAGGCCGACGGTCCGAACAAGCCGAGGCCCGTATGCAGGTCACGGGACGGTCGGTCAGGTGAGCGGACAGCACGTGGCGCTGTTTGTGCGGTTTGCACTGATCGGGCGATCGCCGGCTGGCCTGTCAGAAGCTCCGTGATTAATTATGGAATAATTTGTTTGCGCTTCCGTCTTCCAGCAGTCTCGTCGATTGACTCGTTCCATCAATTAGCCGACAACTGTCATATCAGATTCAACCGTCTTTCTACACACACTAATCCGTCTCAAACAAACCCCGTTATCTCCCGGATCCCGACGAGCAGGAATCCCGCACATCATCCCACCTTTCTTCCGCCTGCATACCTACCCTGCAACCAAACACCAGTACCTAACGAACCACCCACAATGGCCTCCAACATCCTCCGCAGACTC
The DNA here is from genome assembly GCA_004849945.1 of Aspergillus ochraceus. Classification (NCBI taxonomy): domain Eukaryota; kingdom Fungi; phylum Ascomycota; class Eurotiomycetes; order Eurotiales; family Aspergillaceae; genus Aspergillus; species Aspergillus ochraceus. Next base: position 1,323,870 of record SSOS01000007.1, on the reverse strand, counting down.
CAAGGAGGCAACCTCGAAGTCTTCAAGGTACGTCCATTCATTTATCCATCCATCCGTCAGCACAATCCCCCCTGCCCTCCATTACATGAATACTATAATTCACCCCCGGCCGAACTTTGACTTTCCTCCCCTCCCCAACTGACGAAACAAAACTCCACTAGTTCGGCATGTACATCATCTTCCCCATCGGCTGGATGTACTACTTCGGAACGAACCTGGACGACCGATTCAGCGTCCCCGGCTTCTGGCCCACCACGGAACAATCACACAAGATCCCCTTGGAGAGAGATGAGATCGACGCCGAGCTGTCGCGCATGCGAACGGTCGACGCGGTGAAGCGCCAGAGACGACAGGCTCAGGCCCAGGCTGAGGCCCAGGCCGAGGCGCAGGTGGCTGCTGCTAATGCGCAGAACTCGGAATAGATGTCTCTAAAGGAGGGAAGTTGGTCTGGTCTACCTTGCCTACCTTTGTGCCTGTGGATGGTTGGGTGAGGCAGTATTTACGTGGATTGGCAAGGAAACCGGAGGGAGAGTTTCTTGGGGTTACTCTGCGGGGGCCAGAGTATCATTCTACCTATGCGCGACTACGGATGAAAACTTTTTCTGTGGTGGTTTCACATGTACGAGCTTTTGATTGTTTTGATGTACAACACTCTTCTCTTCTGAGCATGGCAGGAGTTTGACGGGCTTGATTTGGGTTTTCTTTCGAGATTGGGTAAATTACATGAATATATTTATATCATATTGGTAAATATGTACCGACATTCATACTTTATGTTCAAAATGGCACAATTTCTGTCCCCGTCCCCGTCTCTAACGGGGCATCGGTGAGTTTCCGCGGGAGTAACATCCGACAGCTTCCGTGACACAAGCCTAGTCCAGACCGAAGGAAATGCAGCCCGGCCCTCGAAAAAACGGAGGACGAAATTAAAATGAGAATATGATAGGAAAAAGAGAATAAAAAAAGAACAAAAACAGAGTCAGAGTCAGATCCATGTCACCGATGGTTGAAGAATGCCAGCGTAACAATTAAAACAAAGAGATATGCTACAAGTGGGGAACCCAATGGGTTAGAAGGTTAGTGCGATAGATCGAAAACTCCTAGATGCGCCGGCCTGCTCGAAAATAAAGACGTATCGCTTAAACTCCGTAAAGATGAATCTGTCAACGCCACTCGTGAATTGCAGCGACAGAAAGACTCGTGACCAGACACTATGCAATTATGCAATGCGGGCGTATTGTAGATGGGAGAAGTATGCTAATGATTTCGCGATCTCGTTGAAAAGTGGAAGCCTTGGCTGTGTCGCGAAGAGGGAGGAAGCCAGGCCACCCAATATCATTGTGACATACTCCGTTGCTGTCACCAATGACACGAATTCTCACAGCTCAGCCATTGGCTCGGTTCCCGTCGCGGCAGCGTTTTTGGCGGTCTCGTACATCACCTCCAGAGCTTGCGTTCCACTTTCGCGGAAGACCGAGCTGATGGACCCGAGGTTGCTGGAGATGAAGGGGCGTTCGCCGGCCCAGTAGTAGTACAAGTGACTGTAGATGGATCGGATGTGGTCGGGGAGATAGACAACAATGCCGGTCAAAATCATCGAGAGGAGGGTGAGAAGGAGGGAATCTGTCATTGTCATGATGGTTAGTATCGCTTCTGCACGGCTGACGGGTTCATGAACCCAGTTTTTCGGGATAGGGAACCGTACTGAAGATGAACTTTTCCGTGGGCGTAAGCATGTAGACAGCGAAGGTCACCTCATATTGATAGATCTTCAAACGAATCCAGCGAACCAAGGAACTTGCGACCCAGAGTAAAAACGCCATGATTGACACACGAGATGAGTAGGATATGCGCGATAGCAAGGATGAAAGAATTTCAACGGCTTGAAGGTATTGAGGGGGAAGGACAGCCGTGAGATAGGAATCTTTTTTTCTTGGGGGGTCGGACAAGTTCTAGCGCAGGTCACACTTGCTCCGCCGAATAGGAGACGCGGCCGAAAGGGGGGAAAGACGGCAGGGTGCACGGATTTCCGATGTTGAGAGTGGAGTGTGTCGGGGATTCTCTCGTTTCAAACTTCCATTGTCTGTCGGGAGGAGGTCGAGGGATGAAATCTGATCACAAAGGCGAGAGAGGAAACTGGAAACTGGAAAGTCTCGATTGGACACCGTATTCCAGAAGGGGAGGAGAAAAAGAAAAAAAAAAAAAAAAGTGGGTTCGCGATCGACAAACCGACAGCAGAGCCAGAAATAAAAAGGAGATTAATTCACAGCGCAAGCCAAGACAAGATCAATCCGCAGCAGATGTGATATGCGGGGGACGTGAGAAGGGGAAGAAGAGAAAGAGGAGTTGACAGTTGAACTTTGAAGGCGGGATTTTGTTCAGTGACGGGTTGAGGATCAACTAAGAATAGTAGACAGTTGAGACATGCGACAAAGTTGCGGTCCTTCCATCGGATCTCGGCCGTGTTTCAAAGTGGCTGCGCATGCGAGTACGAATAAGAGTAAGAAAGGGTTCCACTGCTCAGGGTCCAGTTGATTCCCCGGTGGAAAATACTCCGTGGATTAGCATCTGTTATCGGCTCCTCAACGAATCCTGCCTCCGGTCCGTGTCTCGGCCTCAACATGAGCTATAATAATGAATAAATAATCAATAATAACAATGGCGAATTCAATATGCGTCTCCAGAGGCGTACGTCAGCTGGATGCTTGGCACCTCTCGCGTATCGTCGGTCTTTCATCGAAGGTCCATCGCGACGACCTTGCTTATCATCGAAACAAGATTCCTCAGCCGATTCACCAGCTATGATGAAATAGGCATCTGGATATCGTGTACACCGTACCGTTTACACAGTATGATCTTTCGGAGAGATGATACGAGTTGGAAAACTTGCAGGACACAGCGATGGTTAGTCATCAACCACACTCGGACCGACTCCACGACCGAGCTGCCTCAGGCCAGAAATGTCTCTCTCCGCACCGCGCGAAATGGAAATGTTATACTTCATCGTAGTAAACGATACAATAAAACAAGAATGCTGCGGTCCTGTCCTCTCGCCCGGGTCCTAGGAGCAAGCACACGAACAGTCCCTCCAATTAGGCCCTTCTCTCTATCCGCCTATACCCTTGGCTCCAAACCCCTCCCTGCCCGGTTAAAGATCGAAGATGCCGATCTGTCCGTGTCATATCTCAAGGGTTCCGGCCCCGGAGGCCAGAAAATTGTAGCCTATTCCCTCCTGTCGTTCCGGCTTACCTATCGAGCTGACTCCCCGTTCATCTAGAATAAAACCAACTCCGCCGTCCAGCTGATCCATAAACCTACCGGTATTGTGGTCAAGTCGCAGGCGACTCGTTCGCGCTCCCAAAATGAGAAGATTGCGCGCTCACTCCTCGCCGACAGGGTTGAGCAGCTGCAGAGTGGGGACCAGAGTCGAATTTCTCTCAAAGCGGAGCAGGCGCGCAAAAAGAAAGCTAGTAAGGTCAAGAAGAGCCGCAGAAAGTATCGCGAGTTGGACGACCAGCAGGACCCGCAGGGCGCAGTCGAAGATGGTGCTGAGGAACCCCGTCAAAAAGAGTCGGATGGGAAGGAGACACCCTCCAATCCTTCGTGAGGATCCCCCTTGTCAGGGCGGTCACTGCGTTGGTGGTTCGAATTGAATGACATACACATAGCATCCAGCCTGATGCTTTGAAAGAAGATTTACTGTAAAATAGATTATCTTGTACATAACACGGAACTGGACATCTCAATGTCATCTAAGCAAGGTTCATAAGGACATTTAATTTTTTTTGACGTGCGCCACCCTTTCTCCCACCATTTATCTCTGTTAGGCTCTCCTGCTGTACCGCCGGATACCCAAGCCAGCGGACTATCATCTTCCTATCGAAAGATCAATGCGTTTCTTGCCACCAAATGCTTCACTTTCGCTCATGCGATGTAGCTGCCAAACAGCGCCTTGAGCTGGTCTTCTAGACGCTCCTGGGCAAACTGAGTGATGCGTCCGTTGTTCTTCTTGTCCGCTGCTTTCAGATACTGGCCAACCCAAGCCTTGAGATCGGCTCCCGTCTCCGGCCAAGGGTCCCGAGTCTGAACTCGCACGGTGTTAAGCGCCGTGTACCCAACACCAAATGCCATGTCTTCAACATCGTGCTCGGCAATGATGTCGTCCTTTCCAGCCGGGAGGGGAGGAAGCTCCAGAAGCTTCAACAAGGCTTCGACAGTGAAACCCCATCCCTTCTTGTATCGGTTCGCAAAAGCTTCCGAGTTAGCAACCGTCTTGGTAAAAGACAAGACAGCGGTCTTGCGATCCAAGGGGCGGGCAAGCTTCTGCGTCTCGGGGAGGATGACATTCAAGTAGATCGGCGTGAACAAGCTGGATTATGTCAGTCAATTCTCTAGATCGTAAACAAAATGGGGATGAGTGCCACGTACGTCGGCTGGACTTTGTCGAAAACTTGAATGACGAAGTCGGCACTGTAGCCTTTCTCCTCCTGCGCGGAGATGAAGTGATAGAAGCGAACAAATCGAAGAAGCAGGCTTTCAGTCTTATTGTTCTCGAGTTTCATAAGAATCACCTGCATGATCGAGACGAAGTATTGCTCCAGGGCAGTCCTATATCAACATGTCAGCAAAGCCTAGGCGCTGTCGCAGGTATGAATTTCACTCACGGCGGGAAGTTCGCGACGACAGATTCCAAAAGATCGAAGCCGTAGCTTTCGTTGGCCCTAGACGAGAGGAGCTTTTGGAAAATACCCAGGATAGGCTCGATCTGCTGGTTCTCAATGATGAATTGCGAACCACGGGAAATGATGGACGACAGCAACCGCACAAGACCGGGTGTGTTGCCTTTCGAGTCCCACATGACGGGCATGAGAATGGGAGCGATCAGATTCTGGTAATAATTGGGCAATGTTCCCGATGGGTTGGCCTCTAGTAGAGCAGCGAAAAGCTGGAAGATGTAGGGCATGAACTCTAATGCGCGGAGAGAAAAGCGTTAGTTGTCAACCACCTTTCACCTTGAGCTTTTACCACAGTGGCGGCCTACCTTGCACGTCCCCCTGAAGAACATTGGCGAAGGGAGGATAAAGAGCTTGCTCAAGTTTGTCCGGGTTGGAGGGTGCAGCAAACCTAGTAACGTTAGTGAGCTTCTATCCTGCCCAAGAAGGGAAGAGAGATTGACTAACCGAATGAAGGCACCCAGGGCTTCGAAGTGGTAGTAATAGAATCGGGGGTTGCTGGGGTTGCTGCTGATGATCTGCGTAATGTTGATCAAATGCTGCAACACGACGTCGGTGTGAGGCACAACACCCTCTTTGATGACTATCAACACTCGCATGGCACATCGCATCAGGAATTCATTTTCCTGGATCTTCTGAGGAGCAGGATCCTTCTGGATCAATGAGAAGATGTGCTGCAGCAGGTCCTTAGCCAGGGGTGTAATAGTGCTGGGTGCGATGATCGGTTGGCCTTGGCTATCACCAAGGTAAAGCGCTCTTTCGACAGCAATTGCTGCGTAACTGTAGACAATATAGTTGGAAGAGGCAAGTTGGTTGACCAAAAGCGGAAGCACCTCCTGCCACTGTTCCTTGGTGATAATGCTTCGGAACACGTAAAGGTACTTAATAGCATCGACATTGAGGATAGGGTGCACACTGTCTCCTCCAACCAGATCTGCGGCAAGATGCTTCTGGAAGTAATCGGTGATACTGATCAAGTTGTTTGTGGCAGTGATACCATGGCTAGCAGTGGCAACTCCCTTTGCTGCAATGGCAGAGAAAAGATAGGTGGCAGTGTCCTTGGCTTTCCAGTTCGACGCATTCTTCGTGTACTCAGCGAGGTAATGCTCGATATATTGCAGAACAACCCTGGTGACGCTCTCTTCGAACTTCTCAGCCAGCTTGCGCAGAAAGTCGGTGGCGGCTCGTCGTCTTGTGTCACTGTCTGATCCTTCGAGATCCCGCCGGATAAATTCAATCGGCTCATCCTCAAAGAGCTCCTCGTCCGATTCACGAAGGCTCACGTTAGGCAGAATGACCTTTTCGATGATCTGCTTGAGAGTGTTCTCATCTTGGAAGACCATTGCATGCTCAGGCATAGCGGCAACCGAAGTGAGGAACTGCAGAGCTCTACTGACCAAAATGTCATACTTGGTTTCTTGGCCAATAGTAGTCAGGAAGTTCCATGAGCTCTGAACGAAATCGCCAATGTACGGCTTGAAATCATCTTGATATCTCTGCACATACAGAGTCAGGACCTGGAAAATGGCGGCGCGCGCAAACTCCAACGGACCGGCTTCGGTATCATCATCAGTGACAAGCAATTGGTTGTCATAGGTGAGATACTTCAGCAAAAGACCAGCTATCCCAGAAATTTGTTCTTCGAAAACGGGAGGCAGATCGTGGCAAGAAAGGTCATAGAGCAACTTGACCATCAAGTTTAGCTGCGCAAACCCTTGGGCGAGATTTTCTTTATTCGACTTGTTTTGCTCAATGAAGTTGTTCAGTTGCTATGAAGAATCAGTATAATCCGTATTTTCAAATCTCATTGTATCTTCGAATGTGCAGAAATAAAAGGTGAGGGTAGGCAAAGCCATATGGGAATATTACCTCGAACAAACTCAGGAAGGGCGCTCCGAATTTCTCAACGACATGGTTGATTTCTATGTAGAGTGCATCCGACCGGAACAAAGGCCTCCATCTTTTGAAAATAGAATGTGCGACTTGTAAGACGCCGATGTTGGCAGCAGGGTTGGCGGGTTGAAGTCTCGAAACGAGGTCCTTTGAAAAAGTTGTTCGTTAGTAACGTCCAAGACAACCAAAGTCCCAAAGTTCCCAAAGGTGACAAGGTAGCTCACATCCACAAGCGTGTCCCATCTCTCCCAGAAATCACTATCGGCAATCACACTAACGGCTTCTCCCAACTGGGTCTGGATACCCGTCGGGACCGAGATCATCAGGCTGATCAGCTCTCGTTTAATCGTCGTGACCTCATTTTCCTGGAGTTTGTAATTTCCGTCCTCATCCGTCCAGTTCCACTTGATGAAGTTTTTGAAGCATAGTGCACTAGCAAGGCGGGTATTGTAGGGATAGGCTGCAGAGGAGGTGATCTGTAGAAGCTGCAAAGAGTAGCCGGGCTTTTTTTCTTCCTGGCGAAGAGCAAGTTCGGCTTTGGAGTTCGCTGTTAGTTACAGCGTTCAAAGTATACATTGGCTCCTCTTGGCAAATAGCATCAATAGTTGAAATAAAGAACATACCTTGTTTGTTTTGTCTGGGGTCCAAACTTGCTTCGAGGAGCTGCGCAACAGCTCCAAGGTTGTCGGCCATATTAGAGCGGGGCGAGTACAAGAAACGTAGAGATTAACTATGAATGACGGAGTACGTAGGGAGAGTATAAAGGAGAAGATAGGGGTTTTAATAGAGAAAAAGACGGATTGCTGTGGGCGAGATTTTTGAAAACAGCTAAATACCAGTGCCCCCGTTGGAAAAAGCCGTGAGAGCTTGTATTCCTGGTCAGGCAGTTTGTTTGGCGGTTGCTTTGCAACAATTCCCAGGCGGTGAAGCCATGTCCGCGGGGTGATTCTGCCCATCAGGTGATGGACACCGGATCAACTACAATCCGAGCCTCCGCCAGATCATCATCGTCAATGCTCTGAGGGGAAAAGTGTCTTGGCACACCTTCGCTGTATCTCCAACTATCATCCCATCGGCTCTCGGTCTGTCGGTCTCAAGGAATAACTGCTCCGGAGGTCTTTCTCAGCTTTGGATGTGACTATCTTATTCTTGCTCTCCTATGAAACCTCTTCCGCCTACCCCTCAAGCTATGGTTATCCATTGAAACCCAAGTTGTCGCATCTGTCACCGGTCTTGTCTGAGGACGACTCCCAATACACGTCCTAGCAGCCGTTAATGAACATGAGCTTCTGTGATCGACCTGTTAATGGTATGTGAACCTTTGTTATGGTATGTCAGTTGTGCGGCCTCTTCCACAGGGCCAGGCTCGCACCTACCTATGGAAGGGTCTTGCTAATTGGGTCTCTTACCGGGCAGCTATATAACCCTCCGGCCCAACACTATCCGCTATCTCCGTCCACTGGGACGCATGTCTTCTGACGATGCTTCATCAACCTCAAACTACAAACACACCACATCGAGTTTCGCGGACGTTTTCAAGTCTTTAGGCGTTTCGCGGCCAAAGTCGCTTTCTCCGGTCTCATTGAAAGACAGCAGTGATTCCTTGTCGCAGACTTCAGATGGACGCAGGAGCAATCTAATTTCATTTGGATTCGACTCAATGCATCGTGGCAGCGTCGTTTCGAGCTCCTCGGACACTTCTGGTGCGCCGGATTTTGAAGCGTCGCTCAGGATCATCACCCAGAAACAGAACCTAGGTCAGGCCATTGACGAAGCCGAACAGGCCGCAAAATCACTCCAATGGCTATCTCCAGAACAATCACTCATGCTGTGGGAGGCCAGCTCCTACCTTATTCACCATGTCAGCTCGGCGGACGCTCGACGGAGTGGCTCGGTGTTGATGGAAGCCGTCGCATCGCGCCAAGACCTGTCACCAGCAGCAAGACGCACCATCTTCGAATCAATTTCTAGTTCATCCGAACCTGACGTTATTCCTGCACGAATTCAGTCGCTAATATCACTGTCGGACCATGGCAGAAAGCTAGAGTTCACCAACTCATCCATTCTCCCTATCATTTCATCTTGTATAATCCCGTTATATGAGCTCATATCGAGCGTCCGGCTCAAGGCGCGAAAATCGAGAGTCGGCCGAGCCAATGGTCTAGGCTATGACGACACCGTACTAGACGACTTGCTGCAATTTGCAGTAGATCTGATCACTCTACAGCGAAGCCCTCCTAGTAGTGAGGAGGTCCAACAATTGCTGGAGCAGATCTTTATTGTTTGCAAGAAGACAACTGTTGCCGCCGACATTAAAAACTCACTGGCTGTTTTCGATGCCATAATCCTATATGCGGACGTACCATATGGAAGTTTTATTCCTCTGCTGGAGGTTTTGTGCAGTATCCATGCCTCCGTCAAATCTTTGTCGGGACCCACATCAAGAGCCGTTCGAAACCTAGCAAAGTCGAAAAGACAGGCGGAAATGATGGACACTCTGTACTCGTTCTTGCTCGACTCTTCTGAAGGAGTCTTACGTGGATCGGTGCACGTTTTCACAGATCTTATTCGCGCCCACGGTCAAGACGGAATCCCACAGCTCGATTTTGATCGTCTAGTGGACTCTCTTCAGGCCATCCTGGAACAGCCCAGAGTAAACAAAAAGGATGATGGCAGATTGGAGGCGGACATCTTGGAATTGTGTCTGAACGTGCTGGATGGGGACTTCGCTGACGTAGCCCTGGGGAGTAACTGGGTAGGGTTCGTCAACCTTATGAGTCTGTGTTCACTTAGAGTTGTTGACGAGGATGAATGTTACACCACAACGCCTAGCGCCCCAGTGCCTCATCCGAGGGGCAGCGTTATCGAGGACGCCAGGCCGAGCATCTTGGCTAGCATCATCCAAATTGCCTCCGCCCTCGAGTCTCTCTGGGAGCGTATCAACAGACAGCAGAAATTAGAGATCACCCGCTTCCTGATGAATATCTGTCAGCAGATCGAGCCTCCCCAGGCTGAACTCGTTCTCAGTACAGTAAGGACAGAGAGGCTTTGCTTCCCTGGCAATCCAGATTGGGTACAGCATTGTCAAAGACTGATCCGCTGTTTCATCCGGTCCCGTACTAAGCCATCCGATATACGCATACTAGCTCTGGAAACGGTGAAGGACGCTTTCACAAACTACGAATCCTTAGTTCAATTCATGGAACAAGGGCTCCTAGATCTCATGTTTGAGAGTTTCGCTTATGAGGACGACATCATGTTTCTGGAGACTTTGGTCTCATTTGCTGTGGACACCTCCATTCTTGTTCGGGATGATTCTACCTTCAAATTCCTGGTGGACACCATCAGTTCGCCGATGAATAAGGATCTGGGTAAAGATGGGCTGCTCCAAGGAACGGAATCTTCTGCATTACCACCTCAGCGCTCTTCACTAGGCAGTGTCTTGGAGCTGTCATTAGCCAATGTCTGTTCTGTTGGCTTGGTGAGGATGTTTTTGCGATGCTTGAACCTTTCCGCGACCAAAGCAGTTGTGGTCTTTGACGCACTCCAGGAGATCTCCAAATCACCAGAGCGGCCGGTGGATTCGCGATTGACTGTTCTCAAAGTGCTCTTCAGGCTTCGTTGTGACTCCTCGGGATCCATCTCAGTCATATCTACTTCAGAAAATGATTTCATCATGGGAATGTCCGGTCGCAATACAGATGTTGGCGCCAAATCGCATACTTTCGAGGATCAAAGCACAGAGCACATTGCTGGTAATGACCAGTTGCGCCCGCCAGCTCAGGGAAGACTTTCAATCCATGATCCAGCTAGCCTCTCCTCTCGCTCTACTGCTCGCAATGCCTCGGTCAGCATGCGTACGTCCAAGTTAACGCCGCCGGTTTGGACTTATGCCTCGTCCCAAGTCCTGCCTGAAGAGCCTCCGGATGAGTCGAGTCCCTTTGTTTATGCGTATGCGACACCAGACACGTCAAGTCCCGTTGAGGCAGAGCCCACCCAAAGGATCGCATTGAAAGCAAACATTTGGCTCGAGGCCGTCATACAGATGCTTCAGACTGAGAGTAATTGGGATATCTACAGCTATGTTCTCACTCACCTTGGGCCTCAACTTCGCAACCGAGACTTTTTCACGAATGCAATTCCGCCCATAAAACTTCTCCGCAGCATTTTGTGTGATCAGGTTAAGAATGACAAATTCCGGGAGCCGCCTCCATCGACTGGCGTGAAGAAGACGGACGTGGCAGGGTATATCTTCGAATCCCTTTGCGCACTTATCAGTTACCATGAGTACTTCGCCAAAAGTGAAGAAGACGAACTTGTTCGCGCATTCATGCTGGGGATCATTGGGTCTTGGGGAGGCACATCTCGGGGCTGTATTCACGCACTCTCTGTCTGTTGTCATGAAATCCCACTTTCTGTGACGAAGTCTTTGAACGGAATACTTGACAAAATGTCCAAAGTGATCACCATGTCCAACCTTGCGGTTCATATTCTCGAGTTTCTAGCGCTACTTGCGCGGCTTCCCGATGTATACATCAATCTCCGGGAAGAGGAGATTCGCACCGTGTTTGGCGTTTGTATTCGCTTTTTGCAGACTTCGAGGGAGCAGCGGTTTAAATCCTCCGAGTCGCCCACTCGAACCACCACGCAGGTATCCGCAAGACTTGGAAGTGGAATGCGCGAAACCGCGGCTCTTCCGGCCGAGGTGCCCGATCCCTCCTTGCAAGACGGAATGTCAAGATATATCTATACCCTCACGCATCACGTCATGGTCTTCTGGTTCCTGTCATTGAAATTGCAGGATCGAGCCAAGCATGTCAATTGGATAACTAGTCGACTCATTTTCAAGGATGAACATGGCAAAGAGATGGTAGAGGAGCAGAGTCAAGTTTTCCTTGACCTGATGCAGCGGGTCGCGTTCACGGACTTGGGCGAAACCATTCCATACGCAACATTTCCCCCATCCCCAGCAGATGGGCCCGTTATCAAAAAATCATGGGTGGTTGGAATGAGTATCATCACCGTGGAGACCGCTGGCGTGTCGGGCTTGACCCAAATCACAAAGAGGCAGGCATCCGGTACAACCTATGCAATGTACCAGCAGCGGACTGCACCTGTCCTCCCTCATCAAGTCCCTCCGACAGCCGAAGCCCATATTCATTCTGACGATATGCGCACTGCCATTCTTCCCAGCCATGTGATGCTCCAAATGACCACTACAGCCTTCCCTACGCCCACCTCTATGCAGCCCATCCCACTTCTCGAGGACGACATTACCCGTCGTGCCCTCAGTACATTCGACCGGAATGACATTGTGGATGGACATAAAATCGGAGTTCTGTACATAGGCAATGGTCAGACAGCAGAAGCCGAGATTCTTTCGAATACAAGCGGCAGTCCGGACTACGAGCATTTCTTGTTGGGACTCGGGACGAAGGTTCCCCTTAAGGGAGCACAGTTCAATACCCAGGGATTGCACTCCGACATGGATGGCGAGTTCACCTATGCCTGGAGGGATCGGGTGACTGAAATCGTTTATCATGTGGCAACCATGATGCCGACCAGTTTTGACAACGACCCCTCGTGCGTCAACAAGAAACGTCACATTGGAAATGACTTTGTCAACATTATCTTCAACCGGTCTAATCTTCCGTTCAATTTTGACACGATCCCATCACAGTTCAATTTTGTCAATATTGTCATCAGCCCTGTGTGTCGAATTGCCAACGATTCCAAGGATGCCAACCTGGGAGCTGCTTATTTTGACAATCTCTTTTATTATGTGCAAGTCATAAGCAAGCCAGGATTCCCTGAAATTTCACCCGCGGCAGCGCCCAAGGTCATCTCGGGGAAGAATCTCGCGGCATTTGTCCGTTTCCTTGCCTTGAATGCTTCTGTCTTCTCACTTGTGTGGAATAGCCAGGAAGGCGAGCACGTCTCATCTTGGCGAAACCGGCTGCGTGAAATCAAGAGACTGCGTGAGCGCGCACTTGGATCCCAATCTCAGAACCCCGAAGGCGCAGAAGGCGCTTATCCCAGCCAACGTCGGAACACAAAGGCCAACATTTACTCTGAGGAACTACCTTCCCGCAATCCCTCTACAAGAGCGGATTTTGCTACCGACTGGAACGCGTCCGCAGATGCTAATATCCTTCAAAATCTAGACTTCTCTCGCTGGGGCCGTTGAAAGAAATCCGAATCGATTTCTCAACTAGGTTACCTATAGCAAAAAGTACTTGAACGTTTTCATCTTCGAAATGGACGTGGGACAAACAGGGGGAAAAAAGTTCTTTCTTTTTCAAATTCATGTTTCTGTGATACTGACATGTTCTCTTACGAATGAATGTATATCTTATCCTCTCCTGCATTTTATAGCCTGTGTCAATACCCCCCTTTACGTGTGCTCTTGTGCAAAAGAAGTTTTTATTCTTCTTCCTTTCTTTCTGTCCTTTCCACAATTTCGGCGAACACAAAGCACTGTTCTTCTTCTATCTTATCATTGACTCCTCTCTTTCTTGCCTTTTCACAGGGGTCCCACGGAATCATCAAAATGGTGTGGTTGTTTTCTTTTATTATAATTATTACTGTAAACATGAAAAATAAAACTCCTGGACGCGGTTGTGAACAACGCTCTATTTTCAGAAATGATTGATATGTGCATCGCTTCTCCTTGTGATGTTTAGGCTTGATTTGTACTTTATAAGTAGCATTTTAAGTGAATCAGGTGTTCTTCCATCATTTTTTGGAACTTTTTGTTCATTTGTAGTAGTTCATGAGTTATGAATGTGTATTAAGTGCCGTAAATAATCTGCGGGCAAACCAGTGTACCTCCAACGAAGTTCCGACAAAATGTGAAAATACAGGCATGCAGAAAAGTGAGAACAAAAGTCACATTAAGTCAATATGTACATTTAATAGTTCTGGATTGAAACATACGACTATAAGGTGTGGGGGAGCAGAGCTCCCTGTCCACTCAACATCCTCCAGCAGATCTGATAAAGACACAGAAAACTACCTCTTAGACTAGTTCCAGGACCCTGCTAGAGTCTATTGGATACTATGTTCAGGCTACGCCCTGATAATCGTGACATCCAACTGTGAATAAATAAACCAAGTATAACGCCTGTTGCAGCTTAGCAGTTCGACAATACTTCAACCCACCTATACGCTCCGGCCAAGCGCCTATATGCACTACGCCTGGATATTCAATAGACCTGGTATATCAAGATTGGGACACCCCTCGCTCTGAACGTCCGTAACCTTGTCGTATGGAAAAGGAATCGTCCAGATTATGTCATACCTAGGAGAGCTCATTCGTTAGTAAACCACATCTACCAGTAGAATCTTCTAGGGTACTATTTTCTCTTACCGATCCGCGGGGTACTCCGGCGGGTCTTTAACGCCCAGGTCCCGAGCCATCCCCTCTAGTTTTCCATGTTGCCACGAAATCAAGATATTGCCGCATCCCCTATATCTCCGAACAGTCTTGCTAATGCAATGCACTCGATTATGCTTGCAGGATGTATCCACGGTGATGCCGAGGTCGCCTGCGAGTGGCTGCACAGTATCAGAGTGACGTTGATGTTGTCCCCCTAAGAAATACTGTCAGTAGACCTGCTCACTTAAGTTAGTGGGTTGGCTGAGCCAGCATACGGGAATTGATTTTTGGGGCCATAATATGCCCGATGTTATAGGGCGAGTGGTCTCCGAATATATCTCGGAGACACTGGGCTCGTCTGTCCCCCTCAGCACTCAGCCCGTGATTGTGCGACTCAAGGGACCCCTCGCCGTGGCGAATGATATATACCGTTGGTTTGTGTGAATAGGGTAGAGTACAAGCTGTGGCATAAATGGCGGTGGCGAGTAAGAGGAATAGAAATCGAAGGACAATCATAGTGGCACACGTTCACGAATGGGACCGTGTGTGTAAGGGGGTTTTTTGTAGGAACTTTTCTTGGGCCGAACACGAGTATGATAAGGCAACAGAGCACAGCGGGCAAGTAGCAAACTAGTTCTTATTAGAACATGAGACGGTTTAATGGTGCGCCGATCTTCAGCCCTGCGTGCAAGTAGTGGGTTTGCTGGTGGCTGTCAAGTACTTGAAGCCCGCGGAAGAGCACTGGGAAGAGGCTCGCTTTCAGTGCCAAAACCACCTCAGGCAGCTATTGTCAAATTCTTCTGTAGACACTGGGTAGGTACAGGTCTCACAACCAAAAAAAGAAAGAGAGAAAGAAAGGGAAAGAAATTAGGTAGGCCAAGCGTGCTAGTCAGGCAGATTGCCAATATCCCGCAAAAGTCGCAATAACCTTCAGCGCGGCCAACCTTACTAGCTGTAGGGGTCAGACGATCGATCTATGTAGGAGGCGAGATATTGCTATAGAGTAGTTTCATAGTTTCAGGCTTAAACGTTGTTGGAACTTGAGGGTAGAAGGGACGATATATATCCAATACGGGTTCGAGTTAGCGAGTCGTGAGATCATTACTACATAGTAGGGTCCTGGTGGTTTCGTGGGGTTGGAAACCGGGTAATTCCAGTTCCGTACGGCTATAATTAGTTATCTAGTATAAGTAATAAGTATATTTATAATATAGAATATTAAATAACTACTAATTATATATAGTTATAATAAGTACTTTTTTACGCTTAAAGAAACAGTAGAGTCATTTTTTTATAGTACTAGTTACCGTGGTTGATCACCTGACGCACGCCCCCACCTGACGCACGAAAATCGATTGCACACCGATATTTTGATGATTTTCAACTCTGAATATCTCCACGAATATAGCTCCAATTAATAAAGTAATTGTAGAGTTAGAATCGCTGACGCTTAAAGAACGGCTCACGTTGATTTTTATAGTAAAAAAGTATAGAATTAACCGCTTAACGCTATCTCGACGTTTTCGCGGTATCTAATATTTAAAAAATAATTAATATTAGGATCAGCGATTGCTTAACAACCGGCAGGCGAAAGTACTTATTTTAAATATTAATAAATTAAGCGAGCGAGGTCTCTATATTTTATAGGAAATATTATAAAATCTCGCTTATAAAATTAGTAAAAATCGACCCGGAAAATAGTAGCCGAGCCGCTTTTTGAAGCGATATAATAATAATTTTATATCGCGCTATATAACTAGAATTGATTCATCTAGAAAGCGAGCCGATTTAATATAGAAATATATCTTATATTTTAAGCTTTTATCTTGTAAAATCGATAAATACGACGTGCAGCTAGAAGATATTTATAATATAGATAAAAAAGATTTCTTAATTAGTATTTTTATTAAAGATAAAAAGATCTTCTTAAAAAAGGTTTTTAAGCGAGATAGAATAAAGTAACGGCTTTAGAATAGGAATTATAAATAGATTATTATAATTACTTATATTTATATAGATAGAACCTCGCTATCTCTAGATTTTATTTATTAAGCTATATCTTTAAAACTTTAAAATTCCTGGCTACAAGATTTTAAAACTTCTTAATATAAGTATTTCTTTATATTCTCTCCTTCCGACTGGACGAATAATAAGCTAGAATATACGTGGTTGCGTGATATATTTGATTGAGAAATTAAGACGAAGATAAAAAAATATTAAAGGCTTTTTATATTTAATAGCTATAACTTATATATTAATATAAAGTTTTTTAATTACTATAAAGCGAATAAGATTTTTTTAATAATATATTTATCTTATTCTACGTATTTACTATAGTTATTTAATATCAGAATATTCTCGCTATTTTTAATCGCGTATAGTAATAAATTAAAACGATTTTTTTATACTAGCTTAGGTCTCTATTATATTATAAAAAAAAACTTTTTCCGTCTCTTTTAGTCTTTATAGAAGTACGCTTTATTAGCTGAAAATATTGCTTTTTTATAGAAATTAATAGAAATCTCGCTATAGAATCCCGAGATTATTTTATTATAATTTAGTTAAAATAATAATAATTAGTCTTTCTCTAGTAAGTCATCTCGCTCTATACTTAATACAGAGGATTAGAGAAAGATTAAGAGATTTTTTAAATATATAGTTACTAATTTATACAATTAAAAAGTTAAAAAGTTAAATTCTATAATATATTATCTCTTTATAGAGAATATTATCTTAAAACTATATTATTAAGACCTTAAAGAAGCTCTAAAGCTAGAGAAGAAGAAATATTAGCGAGAAAAGTCTTTTTTTTTTAAATTATAAGCTTCTAAGAATAGTTTCGCGGTATTTTATTTTTTTAAGAAGATTTAACAAGCTCATAATCTTTAAGTAAAGAAAGATAACGCTTTATAGCTTGTAAAGGCTTTACGAGAAGAGAAAAAGCTTTATAAATAGTAAAAAAAGAAAGATAAGAGGCTTTTAATTAAAGAATATAAGCGAATTCGCGTTTTAAATAAGAAAATATAGCTTCGTGAAGTAGAGGAAAAGAAATATAAAAAGTAGAATAATTAGCTTGCTAAATAAGCTAATATACAGCTTTAAAAAAACTTTAATTCGGCTTAATAAGGTAGGAATAGGCCCCCTAGTACTCTAAAAATAAAAAAATCGATTGATATCGTTCCTATAGGCGTTAAGGTTGTTGATGAGGCACCTTTAATACTTAATCGTAGAGGTAGGTAAATCCGTCTTCCACAACGTTTTCGCGAATAAAAAAAGAGCTATATAACTTTAATTCTACGCATATTTTACTCTGCTCAAAAATCTCTATATAAATCGAATTATTCGTGGTTGTAGAGCTTCAAATTAATATAGGCGTTGAGGTGAAATTCGTGCGTCAGGTGGGGGCGTGCGTCAGGTGATCAACCACGGTATAGTGAGAAACAGCGGTTCGGTGTCGCGGCGGTTCGCTGTCCGATTAGTTATGTTAACGTAATTCCCAACCGAGCGGGCCACCCCTACCGAGCGGGCCACCCGCACTGAATTTTGACCGCTTATACAAAAATGAAGCCTTTTTAAACAACAAAACAACGCGAATTTCGCTATATAAATTAAGCTGCGCGTGTAGGACACCTAGTTCTCGTATGACCTTGAATATGATAATTAGAACATGTTGGTGGAGCCCTTCTTAGAGCCCCTGAAGGAGAGGTTCGGGATATAAGATATAGAGCTTTATTCTTATTCTGTTAATTATTTCTACGCTAAATCAACTCCCTAGTTTCCTGCACGGAGAATCTTTTATTTAGAGTTATTTAATGCCTTGATCGCGTACTTTTAAACCTCTTTTTTCTATTCGCTAAGCGTAAATCGTGATTTTCTTTACTTAGTATAGCAGTACTTTGTATTATAATCTCGCAGCCTTTAATAAGCTGCTGTAGAGCCGATTTTGAAGGCGTAAAAGGACTTTAAAAATCTTTTTTAAGCAACTTTTTAATTGACGAAGCCTGCTTTCTTAATTAATATACTATATAAGGCGTAGCGAGTGTAGATGAGATGGATCTACGGCTTGTAGGTGGTGTAGGCGTTATTAATTATATATTTAACTTATTAAGAACTACCTGCCGTGAAAAGGACTGTATACCAGTTACTGCAAAGCCGCTTTAAATATTTAAAGCTGTAAAAACCTCTATACGAGCGGCAGAATACGCCTTTAAAAAATTAAGCTTATTAATATAATTAAAACCGCTTCTTATCTACTACTCTATAAGGCCTCCGTAGGCCTTCTTTAAAAAACTAAAATAACCAATATTAAGAGGCTGTAAAAGATGTGAAGAATATATAAATATATATAAAACGATAATCTTATTATCTATATATATTTTATTAAATATAGGCGTAAAGTGGCTTCTATAACCATCGAGAATAAAAAGCCGATAAGAGCTAACAGTACAGTAAGAAGTTGTAGGAATAAAGACTTTTTAAAATTATTTAAATCCGATTTTATTAGTAGTCTATCTATTTATACTAACTTTAATTCTCTAATCGCCCGGAATACTATATTCTTTATACTATTCTTATATATGAACCTTTCCTTTAAAAATAATACAAGTAGGAATTACCCAGCCGCTTAAATTAATATATTTAATTATAATAATCTATTCGCGATTGCCTGGCTAAATCAGATAAGATTTTCCGGCTATATTAGCTCTTATTACTACCTTAGTAGTAGCGATTAAGTCTATTACAAAGCCGGTTTTATTAAAATTAAAAATATCTTTATCTTATATACCGTACTATATTCGAGTCTTCTATAGACTATCAAATTACACGTTTATAATCTTCGGGTCTTTATATTTTACACGAGAATAATTATATCGTCTTATAAAGTGAGCCTTTATCTCGGGACATCGTTTAACAAAAGAGGTAACCTAGTTCTTATTTATAAACTTATACTAAGTTGATTTCTCTGCTTGAAGAAGAATATTAATTATTTTTTATATATATAAAGGTCTCGGAGCTATTCTACGCAAATCTAGCAAGAGTATCTATTACACAAGCGAATTTTCTTAAATAAGTAATAGTCGATAATAATTTATATATTTTTCTATATAATATTCGCGTTCTTTAAGGCGCGCCTGGAGGATCGTACACAGAATTTGAAAAAGCTCTACTGCGCGACGAATTGATCGAATTTTTTGATTTTTGATTAATTAGATTACTAGTAAAATCCTCTTCTTTTGACTCTCTAATTTTTGCGATAATTAACTTCTTTTCGGGGTTATAATTGATAATTGAATTGCTTTATTTATAAGCGTTGTGGAGAAATTGAAGTGGTGGCCCGCTCGGTAGGGGTGGCCCGCTCGGTTGGGAATTACGTTAATATGAATTACTTACTAAGCAAGCCCCTAAGCGCCTTTAGTAAAGCGGCGACATCTATAACAAGAAATTTACAATAATGTAGAAAAACAGGTACGTATAGTAGAGGAAAGGAATGGAGAGAAAAGATTGTATATACAGACATATATATGTATAGATGTAACTCGAAACAAAATGGAAGATTATACATACAAGAGAAATAGAAAGAATTTTCTGTCTCGAGCCACTTTATACATGTAGAAGACATCCAAGAAAAGAAAAAAAAAAAAACCGAATTGAAATATGTATGCAAGTTTAAGTAGGTAAGGTAAGATAAGGTACGGTAAGGATGTTGTTGGAAGAGAGTGGGTAATTCAAGAAAAGATAGACCTGATCTCATCTCATCTCATATGGTCGGTCTATTTTCCTTGATTTGGGTGGATGTATAGACTGTGTAGCGGGGCAACAATTGATCTCCGTCAAGTCCTTTTTTTGGTTTGTCTGGTGGGATTGGGGAGACTCCGTTTAGATCGGATTAACCAACTTGAGTAATCCCTTGTCTCTCCATCTATATCTCCAGGTTTACCACCCGAAGATTTCACCAACGCTCAGGGTGCTGAAGCGGACACCAGCCACGGAGAATAAGATGAGGACGATATCCACGACGCCGAGCACGGCAGCACCCATCATGAAACGAGGGCAGAAAATGCGGTAGAGCATAAGATGGCGGCGGAGATGGCCGGCCCACATGGTGGTGGCCAGGTTGATAGTGGCGAAGTAAAGAAGGTAGGTGCAGGCCGCTTGGATGACATTGGAAAGGATCTTGATGGCGGGGTTTGAGGATTTCGAGGGGGATCCGGACTGGTCTGTGAGTTGGAGAGGTCGCTTCCAAAGGACGGTGAGAGGGACGGCGACGGCGGTGAGGATCTGCGCGCCAAAAGTGTTCAGGACCACAAGAATGGGGGACCAGGGGTATTTGATGGTTGAGAGGGGGATGAAGGCCGTTTCCCATTGAATGCTGCTGAGGACGGCTTGGTGGCCGGTCTTGAAGTAGTAGAAGGACCCGAGAAGCGCGAGGACGATGGGTCCAATGGCGGAGTTGCCCATGACCAGTGTGTTCGTGTCGAGGATTTCGAGGAGAGAGAGAATCTGCCAGAGTAACAGGCCGATGGCACCTTGTCCCATGGGCTTCTGCATAAGGGCAATGCCCAAGCAGAAGTTAACGACGAGAAGAAAGAATCGCGTTCCATAAACGTTGCCAAAGCCCAGGATCGTGACGGTGGTCCTAGGGGGTTCCTGGGCAGACGCAGGGGCTGCCTGCTTGTCAGCGTCAGAGTTGCCTTTGCTGACGCTGATGCTGATGCACGGCTTCGAGTAGATGAATGCAGTCGTGCCGGCTGCAAATGCAATCGCCAGAACAAGTTGTGCTAGGAATACTCTGATCGACTTCAGGGTCTCCTTGCTCAAGGAGAGCCATTCACCGTCATCTGCGCCCTCGAACAACCAGAAAACTGAGGCGATAAATAGGCCCAATCGGAAACCAAACCCAATCCACAAAGACGCCGCACCTTCATAGGATTTCGATGCAACGTAGAAGGATCTGACAACCGTGGGAAGTACCAGTGTCACTATGAATGGGATGGCAAGTTGCCATGGAGCCGATGTGGAGGAGGTAGACGAAGCGTAATACGTGGAGCGACAGAAAGGCATCTGTTCTTCACGACAGAGGCGAGATAGCGAGGCTATTCTTCCCAGGGCAACAAAGAGGATGGAATGGTAAACGCCCAGGACTCTGTCGGTGGTTGATTTTTGCCGCATAGACGACACACCAGCAAGCACACCAAAAGTGGTGAGGAAAAACAGAAGAATCTCATCTTCCCAGATGGTGTATGAATTGGACGCAAACCCGACTGACTGGCTGACCGTGAAGATAACGGCGAGCCATCCCCACAGAGAGTTTGGCAGAGGAAGCACCAGACGCTCCGGTTTAATGAACATTGACCACGAAGCAGTGACAATGCTTCCAGCGGCAGCGAACAAGGCCGACGCCTCAGCTAGCGGCATTTCCATGATGCCCGGGACGGCCAGACATGCGCCAATAACAGCGCCACCTGCAGAGCCAACTCCAGCAGATGAGAGCAAAGAAGTGGTGAGTTCAGTCCGGTCCACCTTCACGCCTCGCGCATAGAACACAAGCAGAATTACTGCGGCGAAAAGAATCACAACACCCTGGATCATACTTGGCACATCAAATTTGGCCCAAAGATCGCGGCAGATATCGAGGGTGCTCCGCTGGTACCGCCTGAAAGAATCATAGGCAGGACGCATTGTATCCGCATTCGACTTGCCAAATCTCGGCAGATTTTTCCACTCGGCTTCCGCAGCTTCCCAGAGTTTCAGCGAAAGAAATTCTTCGCCATCGCTAGCGCTCCGAGATTGCGCATACTCATGCTGATACCTTTTGATCTGGGCGGATGCCAAGCGGTTGACGGTCACAAGGTTCTTCCAGTCATTTCCGCCAGGACCAGCGAAGGCCTCTTCAATTGGGGAACCCAAGTTATTGAAGGGGATCGGCATACCAAGGAGAAGCGAGAGAGTTGGGACGAGATCGATCTGCGGAACAAAACGCTCTCGAGCATACCTGGGCGGCAAGACAGTGTCCGGGCTCGTGCGACCGAATTTCTTTTGCTTCGAATACATCCATAGAGCCGCATCTACCTCGTCATTCGATTCACCACCGTGGTCTCCTTTCGAGTCCATTCCATGATCGCCCATCACTACCAAAAGCGTGCTGTCGTCAATTTTAGCAATGAGATCCCGAATGACTTGATCCATCTGCCTGAGTTTGGCGGCCATCGCCGGATGATTGGGACCGTAACGGTGGCCGGCATGGTCGACACCCAAGTAGTGACCGAAGACGACGTCCCACTTGGTGGAATTTACCGGGTGCAAGAGAGGGAACAGATGCTCAGTCACGCCATTGTCAACCGTGTGTAGATCCCACACATTGAACGAGTCGAACGGCTTGGTAAGGTTGGCGTCGAAATACCCAGGGAAAAGAGAGTGCCAGGTGTCATCGCCGAGCTGGACCAGGTTCTTTCCGGCGGCGCGAAGCTGCGCGACAATATTATCTTCATCAATTGCGGTCCCATCGAAATTCGAGCCAGCGTCCACAAAAGTCGGCAGGGTTCCGGTTGTCAAGCCCTTGAGACGCTGTAGCGTTGTAGTCGGCGGATCGGCAATGAAGGGTAGCAGGAAAGCGTTCTCCGGTGTGTTGACGGCCGTTTCATGCAAAACGGGGATATTGTCGTGGAACAGATTTGCCTCTTCACTCTCGGGAGTCGGCGCGAATGGGACCGTAAAGTCGTAGCGCAAAGCATCGATGATGATGACAATAGCCTTGTCGAAAGATTTCGGGTGCCAGCATCCATCACCTCCCCTGCCCGCCTTTACATTTGGTAGCGCATCGTCAAACGGAAGCAGGTCGCAAGACGACTTATTTTCGAGAACCATTCGCGTCAGGAGGAAACCCTTGGTGAAGAAATAAATCCCGGCAACGTGTAGGAGCCTACATTGCACCCGGCCCGTCAGCATGGCTTTCTGTCAATCTAAAATGGGCTGCAGCATCTGCAGTGGTAGCTCACAGGATCCATCCTAGCACACCCAGCAGACCGAAGTGTTTGAGTTTGAACTCCGTTTCCAAGAGATTGTTTCGCGCCTCCTGCAAGTTGTTCCCCTTCCCCCCTGACAGCGCCTTCGGTACGGGTCCTTTTCGAGTGTCATTGCGCCCCGAGGCTTGTGGCGACGAGGTTCGAGGAGAGGCATTGGGGTTGGGGCTTCCCTGCCCCGGGCTTGTTGCCGAAACCATCATGGAGGGGAGGATATATTCCTAAGTTGTCAAAGAGCTGTTCATCTAATGAGAGACTAGGAGATTGTCGGTTTCCGTGGTATACCAAGGAGCCCCTCGTAATGGAGGAGCAATTGTATTAAAAGGAAATAGAAAATGAATAGGGGACAAGAGGTGGGCGAAACTAGTCGCTTCCTCCGGAAGAGAAAAAAAAAAAAAAAAAAAAGGCGAGATTAAGAAAGGTCCAAAGACCTTGATGACCTGCGGATTCACTTGGATTCACAGGGCAGACATTGTCCCAGCGGGAAACCCAATTGCGCACATGAAGAGGAAGCGAGTTCCAAGATTAATCGCAAGTTGTCGAAGCAGAAGTGGGAGAGCTGTGGGCGCGAACAAAAAAGCATCGATGGGAAAGCCCCGTGACGTCGGGGATTCGGCGCTTTCGGCAGGCAATGGGCCAATTCCAGGCTGGTAATTGGCGGGCGCGGCACGGAACATCCAGAACCCTGCGGGAGTGGGGCTCGTCTGAAAAGGGACAACTGTTTACCTCGCCTACTTGGGACTATACAATTCAGCACATAATAATATATCATGTGCCAGCACAGTGTCGTAGTTCAAAGTGGGGAGAACTGGGCACACTAGATAGATTACATCTAGTCAATCAGTGATGCACACCGCCGTTTAACAGCAATGAAACAGCGGCGGACACGGCTGGGTGAACAAAGAACGGCTGCAGGCAAGCGGGATGTAACGTTCAGTAGTCACTCCTGGACGGTCTGAAACGTCCATCAGTGTGGTGTTGACAGTAGTCTACACCTCTCGTCCCACAAATGGGCCAGCAGATCCTTTACTGCTATGAAATCTAAGGTCCCAGGGGAAAGGAAGTAGGAAATAACGTCATAAACTTTCATTGATGATGTACGAATAGACAAGTTCATTGTGGCCCACTGAAAAGTAGCCGTGCAATGTCAAGTCAGACTAGTTACATACATTATCCAGCTGTAAGGTACTCTAAAGGCAAACCCGAGAATTGTAAGGGTGAGGGTAAGAAAGAACCAAAGAAAATAGCAGACAAAGAAATAATACAACAAGAAAAGTAAAAAGGGGTTAGTAGAAGGGAAAAAAAGAAAAGGTCGATACAACAGATCGGGGACATATCGCTCTTCAACCCTAGGGACGTGACAGGGAAGAAAGAGCCAGGGGTGACCAAGCACAAGAAACGAACGCTATAGAAAGGAAAGGGGCAAACAGAAACCAAAAGGGAAAAAGAGAATAAAATAGAGAGACGTTAGAAGAATCTCCCTAGATTAACCAGCAGCCCTTTGCTATACACAATTCAGCTGTAGGATGCCTTTAGTTCGATCTTCGGGTGGGTTGCAGGAAGAGAAATGACCATAAAAACCAGCGCTATCAGCAACCCCGGGCATGAATAACCCAAGGGTGATTCGACAGGACGGATAACTGCATATGTGCAAGTCGCGAAAAGAAGACAAAATCAAAAATTCAAATATAATACTGGGATTCGAAGTAAAGCTTCGCCAGAGTATCGTCATGTTTTTGTGGTCGTCGGAAAACAAGGTTGAGGAGCGATCGGATGATAGAGGGGTATCAATGGACGAAAGATCAGGTCGCCAACGGTTGTTGGATTGAAACGGTTGGCAGTTCAAGACCATCTAGGCGCGTCCCCCTTCTCTTTGAGCCCCCCCATGCGCTCGATATCCAGAGACTGGAAGCGCTCGGCATCGCTGGACTGATACGGTGGAAGGTCCTCATGGCAAGGTTCCAAACCAACACCCCCAGCTTCGCTAATTCTGACAACCACCACACGTCCCGACTTGCGCTTTCCGGACTCATCTTCCTCCTCGGGGAAAGTAATTCGGATTTCGGGAACGGGACTGGGCGGGGGACTCGATGAATTCTCAATGAGGCTGCGCTTCTCGTCGTAGACCAAGACGGACTCGGTCTTGGCATAGGGCGGTGCGGAAATCGTCAGGCGGCGGTGTTGAGGTACACATTGTCCGTTGTGTACGGGAAGTTCGGATTGTTCCTTGTTGATGCGCTTGCGACGCAGAACAAGAAGGGCACCAACGAGAGCCAAGCCGAGTAGAACGAGAACCAAGAGCGAAATCAAAAGGTCGACCATAGCAGAAGACAGGCCTTCGTCGCTGTCGTCGCGAGCGACCAGTCGTTTAGAAAACAAATTCGACATGTTTGGCAGGCGAGTTCACTTTCTTTCAGAAAGATTTGTACTTGGAAGTGTATATGATAAATGTCTATTGACAAGGGCGAAAATATAAAGTCAAGAATTGAAGTCGTTACTGCAGAGCGTTAAAGACCGATATACCCATTGGCTGGAACGGAACCATTACTTACACCAAATTTCCAGCAGGGGGAGTCTTCGAAGGCGTCCAAAAAAAAAAAACCAAGGAGTAATAGTGCAATAGAACACGAATGGATAAATTGGTGGCTATTGGTATGTTCGAAGAATAGAGAACGTATCAGGTCGGACAAGAGTCAGTCAGTCGGACAAAATGGGTCAGGAGAATCTCAAGAGAATCGACCAGGCTAGGACGGGAAAGAACGGACAGCAAGGTGAACAGCTGAAAGAGTGAAGCCGACACCTGCTTGGGATAGAAAGAACGTGACGAGGAGAGAGGAGGGCGCAAGAATGAGAGAGGGGTTGGAATGGCCGTCCGGGGAATGAGGAAGGAAAGGAAGGAAGGGAAAAGGAAGAAAAGAAGGAAAAGAGAGTGAGATGGAAGGAAGGGAGGGAAAGAGGAGGAGTAGAGTTAGTTAGCGTGCAGGGCCCCAGGGCCAGAGGCAGAGAGACGAGAGAGGAGACGGCCAGTCCACGGGCGGGTCGACCAACCGGCACGACAGGAACGAGGCGCAAGGGCGCTTACTCCTACTACTGAGGGCCTCAGAGCCAGAACCTCGAGCGAACCCCCCAGCAAGGGTGCATTTTCCAGTCGCTGGCCAACTAGCGGGCTGCGTCGAGGGCGCTAAGCAGGCACTAGCTGCAGTGAGAATCCACCGCACGCCGCGTTGTTTGTTGATTTTCTCCTGCAGTGGACCTTGGCAGTTCGCCCGGTGCTGGCGCCACTGAAGCCTAAGTTGGCCCAGGACGGTTAGCCCGGCCTGGCAACGGCACACAGGCCTATCAGGGGGCGGCGGTGCCTGAGAAGGGCCGTTCGTCCGCCCCATCATCCCTCCGCCTATTCGCTGTCATCCCTGTCGCCAGCCTGTTAGCTTAATCCCCTTTTGTCCATCACCTTGTCAATCGTGGCTCCACCCGTCGGCCTTTTTGGTTTTTGGGTCTTTTCTTTTTTTGGCACTTTCGGCCCCTGAATGTGCGAAAGTGGGAAGATTCTGAGATGTCATGGTCTCATGTTCTTCTTTAAAAAGCCGTTGGAGGACTCGCTGAAGGATTTGGTAGTTGCTTGGTGAATAGATGTAGAGACAGGCTGTTGATACCCAGCGCAAGAACGCAATGTGTCCGTACATGAGCGACACTCCAACTAAAAAGAGAACAGCTCGATTGTCCCTGTTTTGCCCCTTTTCGATAAAAACCTGCATCGATCTCCCTCCCACTTCGATGACCTCACGGTGGGGTGGCAGGCCTGATATCCGGCAGAGATCAGATTCAATAAACGACGCGCGGATCAAACTGGTGATGTTCAGTATCTATCGATCTTCGAAGATTTTTGCAGGAGGATCTTGGTCGAGTTGGGTTGATCGTATATATCCGATCCCCGAGTCAGGGCTGCTATGCATACTGCCGGAATATTTGCAATTGCATTTACCGCTAACAAGACAACTATATTTTATATATATCATGATCTAATCACCTGTAGATAAGTACCAGTCTACATGGAATATTTCAGAACGTTATTGGATTTGGGCTACCTGGACATCAACGTGTTCATATGACTGAAAAATTAGACACATTGTTCTTGGTTCTTGTCAGAGGAGCAGCAGCATTTTGCAGCCTGGCCTTCACGTGAAGATTACATTTCAGCTGACTGCATTGTGTTTCAGGGTCATCAATCCTGGTCAGTTTGATAATTGGGGGCATGTTTGATGTTTCTTATGTAAGTCTACTCTCTGGCTGTTGTGGCCACATATATCAGCGCACCCTTTCAAGCAATAGATGAAGTTTAGAAAAGGTAACTATTACATAGAATAAGGCAATCAGTGTTACTGCATACCATTAACCAGAGCACTCGAAAACATCCTGGGATGCCTCAAATTTCTCTCACTCACCCATCATCTTTTGTCTTGCTGTCACATAGAAATTCTACCGTAAGCCAACGGGACCCTATCATGAAAACTTCAACAACTTTACTTTTTTGGGGAGGGGGAATGAGTCATGTTCAATGGTCAAACTTTGTGGTCAAAGCGATCAAGCTTTTTGAATTAGTCAAGCTTTTTCTGTTCCTCGTTCATTATGACACTTAGATATGGCGCACGGCTAGAATCTAGAATCCATGGCATGGTCGCTCCTGGCCATGGACATACATCCAGGGTACACAGTAAATACGAGTCACTTGGAAGAGGTAACTTGTTTAGAGCGTAAAATCTGTCTGATCAGGTGGAAGTATAACCATGAGCGGGGTTTTAGCCCAAGTCTTTGGTATATGACGTACAAATTTCGCGGATGCAGATGTCCGCCGCCCGCTGCGAATACTGCCCGTAGATCAACCCCGTGGAGAGTGTCGACCAGACATTCCCGTGGTTGTCGTCTATGGTACGTACAAGTCTGGATGTTCTATTATGAATGTTGGGGTTATACCCCACTCCACTGTCAGTTTCAACAACTTATAGATGGTAGGTAATGGTGTAGTAAGTTACTACCTGGCTCGGCCGGAAGTGTTGCCTGGACCGAAGAATCAACCTTTGATTTCCTCCTCTTTCGGTTCATCTTTTATTCTGAATATACTGTTTCTTTATTTGTTTTGTGTAACGTTGGGTATCCTTAATTTCAGGTCGAATGTGAAAGTAGAACCTGCAGCGGAATTCTTTCTCTCTGCCTCTGTGGAGCGAACGACAGAACAATAACAACAGACAAGAAAGACCCGTGATGTAAGCGGTACTCAAACTACCACGAGCCGAAGTATTGGTCCCCGTTGTACCTGGTGATTTTACCACCTTTCTGCATCTAACTGCCATTGTTGGTCGTTGCGAAGCAGTGGGCGGCATAGTCTCCTCAAGACCCTTACCTACAGGTGGAAGACCTCTCAGCCAATTACACCAGATCTATGATGTATGATTGGTATGTCAACAGCTAAGACCTCGACACGAATAATTCCCACCGGCAGATTTTCGCTCCCGGCATGGATCTCCCAGTGCGGGGGTCTCCAGTAGGTCCATTACATGTAGGGAGGCCAGAACCCGCGGACGTGGAAACATTATCCGCACGCTTTGAGGAATGATCAAATGTGGCGGGGAGGATGTGGTATGCACGACTGACCTACAGTTTGCATCGGATGAACAATACCCCAGATGTTGTGAGGTAGGTGTTCAAAAATAAGTTGGTTGGGGGGATGGGTTCAATGGGTAGAGGAAAGCTGGAGGTGGAGGGACCAGGGGGGGGATTCAAAGAGGGTTCGAAGTCCCCAGCGGATGAAACCTTAATCACCGTTGTTCGTCGAAAAGTAAGGAGCCAGTCTGGGGAGAAACCGTAGGGAAGGAGTACAGGCACTTAGGACGGGGAACATCTTGCGAGATTGACAACATGACAGAAATGTCGAAGAGAGAATCAATCGGATCTGCGTGGGATTGCCATCGGTCCATGGACGGGGTATTTTGAAGGAAGGAACGGCCGGACAAAACAAGTGGCAGGCAAGGCTTGTTTTTTTTGTTTTTCCATTTTCTCCCGTCTTGTCAGAAATTCCAGCGACTGCTTCTGGCAATCCAGAGAATACATGTCATCGTTTCGGTCCGATCTTTAATATGTCGGGAGATACTGATGGGAATAAAATCACTATCCACGGCCATGTTATCCTCTTCTAAGCGGAATTAGCCGCATCAACTTGGATGGAAAGTAGGTTAGTATTTTAGTAACAATTAATTTCCATGAAGAAAATCTTGCGAGCTAGTTTAGTGGATCCGATCGGTCGGGCTGGAGCGTAACTTAACTTTCTGCGAACTCGACCGTTCACTGTGACCGAGTCTTGTTCACCTCCAGGCTGTCATGTAAGCTCAGAAGATCATACGATGCAATGATCTGGAACGTCACCGAGTCAGTGAGCGTGCGGAAAAGAAAGCCCGCGTTCGATCTCGACCGGAATCGAATCCGAGTATAAGAGGTCGAGAGGATCTGCTGGCTAGGAAATCAAGTCCGAGCGAGCAGCGGCCAGGTACCTCAATACTACGGTGTAGGTTTGTAACCGGGAGGATTGCCTTCCATGATAGCAGATGACGTAGAAAAAAGTGCGGCGACACTGATCCAAACCAAGGATTTTCGATTCTTTTTGGTATTGCCTGTGGATAACCAAGCTTCCTTCTCCGACTTGGCTCGTGAGACTAGAGAAATAAAGTAAAAAGAAAATAGATACTACATGTAAGCGTCAAATGTTGGAAGCCATTGAGAGGCGGGGAGAGCGAGAACGCAACAGACCAGGGTCTATGCGTGAACCTAGAACTACACAGTAGCAGCAGTCCCATGGCTACGGCGTCGTAAGTTGAGGCCGGGGAAGCAGACCGAGTTGCAGAGTTGCGAGACGAGGTGATCAGAGGGGCCGCCTAAGTTGAAGCCTAAAAAGAAGCGGCGGGCGCCAGAGAGATTCGGCGGGTCCCAAGTTTACCATACGTACGGTATGCAATGTCCCCCGAGGCTGGGCGGTACCTGCCCTACGGGTGCAGCACTCATACTGCGTCCAAGTACCTGAGAGTCCTGAGGCGACAAGATCGACAAATCCATGGATGCGGCCGATCACTGCGGTATTGTCACCGAGCCGTAATGGCGCTTGATTTTTTCTTTTCTTTTCTTTTCTTTCTTTCTTTCTTTCTTTTTTTTTTTTTTTTTAGGTTGGCGGTCCTTCTTGCTGCGACACGCAGCATCTTTTTTCCAGCTCAACCTTCCCAGCTTATCTCTATCATCGACGTCCTCATTCCGTTGCAAAGACCTCATATTTCTTTTCCCCCCTCCCTTTCGCTTTCAACGTTTTCTTTTCTTTTTAAACTTCTCTTTTTTCTTGTGTCATTTTTTTTTATTTCGCTCCCTCCCCTTCCTTACTTTTCCCCATATTTATTCCCCCCCATCCTCCCTCTCGAGGTCTTGTCGAGCCACTTCCCATTCTGTGCAACCCGTTCCCTCTCTGTTCATTTTTTTTTTTTTCCATTAAACAAAATCTCCCTTCTCTTCGTCGGTCAATCCTCACCAATCTAGGGTTGACTGACTATTTGATACCGCTGTGTGATATCTATTACTCGATATTTATTACTGCTCTTCCCCGTCCCCGATCATATTTTTTCTTTCTTCTTCCCTTGGCCTTTCTTCCTCCCGACTCTTCATCTTTCCTGATAACCCTCTTCCTCCCCACCGTGGAGGCTGGACAAGATTCGCGATTTAAGATTGATCTACTCCGAGCCACTCTGGGGTGTCATGCCTGATTTCGTCTGTGTCACAGCTGGATTTCGTTAATGCCGTGCTTTGTTTCTCTTCCGCATTCCCATCCTTCGATGCTCCACTAATCACGTCGGATCGCCTTCTCCATTTGCGCAACAAGCACATTCCTGTCGATACCAGCTGCAAATTTCACGACCCTTTCAACCACCCCCGTCCCCCTTGCTGCGTCCTATCATCCAAGCTTGCTCAACGCTCGTCTGATTCATCGGCTTCGTCCCCCCTGCCCACTTCCGCCTCGACTTCTCCACACGGCACATGAGGGTGATCTGCGAGATTCGAGCTTCCTGGAGCATGCACGGAGTGTAGTAACGTCGCGACGCACATTGACAATTACGATCCACGGCTACCTACCGAGCATTTTTACGCTGGCAAACGAAAGGGAGATCATCCATTTCTTGTCACCTTGCATCTCCTCCCACTTGCCCTACTTCGCTGTTCAGCATTTTTCGTTTTTTTTTTTTTTTCCCGCTGTCCACCTTCCTCCCTTTCGCCAACCCCTTCGATCCCTTGTACAGTTTGTACAGTGCCTAACCGCATTACAACGTACACAACGACAAAAAATAAAGGGAACCGACAACATAATTCTTTTTCCCCGCCCGAACTTCCATCCCTTTTTGACTTGGAATTTTCTTGTGTGTCTTCCGCACAGGTTCCTTGGTGAGTACCCGGTTTTTCTACTGGCACATTTGAGGACGGTTCAGAAACTTGCTAATCATTTCGCTGGTTATTGTGCAGTTGACTCTCTTTCGTCTACCTCGTGCCCTCTTCGGCGCCATACTATCCTACCCTCTGAAAACCGTTAAAAGTAAACTCGAGAACCCAGAACAAAGACTGTCGATCGTATTCCATAAAATTGTCAATCCTTGGACGATTGCAAAGCTCCTACCGATCTGGTCTGAGGATCCAGTTACCTATTGTTACCGCCCGTCCAAGCGACTGGTGGAATGACCGTGATGGCACAGAATACAAGACCAGTACATAATGTGAGCTTTGGCAATCCTGAATGAATCGGGTGATCAGTTTACTGACGGATGTCCATCAGGTGCGATCGAACCGAACATCCAACATGAGCAATGATAGAACGCGAGCGCCCGCTACAAACATGAGCCAAGGCTTCGGTAGTCAGTCGAGTTGGAATAACATCTGGGGAGATAATTTGGGAGGTAAGAATCGATATCAACCTCGCTGGATACTTAGGGATTAACGTGTTTGGCGCAGACCAACATGTCGCAGACGGTGGATTAGACGCTAAAGCAGGTTCGAGCTCTCTATTGTCTTCCTCGGAGTCCGACGTGTGGAATGGTCGCCCCAATCTTCCCTGGAACACCATGAAGCCGGCGTCGGCTGGCTTATCCAGAACGGCAAACACTGGCATGACCACTTCCCCCATCCAAACCCGATCTTCTGATCGAAGCGCAGCTGCTCTCCCGGAGACGGCCGATGCGTCTTATTTCTCTCTGCAGAGGTCATCTGGAGGAGCACCGAGCCACAAGGTTTATTTGAACACCGGATCGGAGGGAATATCACCGTCTGGGGACGGGATGTCTCTTGGAACTATTGGTGGCTTCAGACCTGAAGGTAGACGTCACGCCAACACGTCCTCCGCCTTCGGAGGCAGTCCCGTCGGTAGCGGGTTTCCGATGCGAAATGGCTTGTCTAGTCCGCTTGATAACACGGCATCCGACGGCATGTCGGCCTCCATGACGATGCCCTCTCTTCCTCAGACGCTGCCTGATACCGCTGCTCAGTCATTGGGTCGCAATGTATATGCACACGCCTCTTCCAATTCCGCTTCATTTGCTCCCGCTAGACCACCTCACTCATCGTTTCCCTCGTTCCACTCGGAGAGCCAAGGGTTCGAAGGGCGGTACGGTAGTCACTCCGTCGATCTTAACGCCGGGCTGAACAATTTGCAACTGAATGATAACAATTTGGGGGCTCACAGTGCTGGAAACCGGCCCGCTTATATGTCTCACCCCTCCTTGGACGGCTCTCTACAGCGACTCAGGTACGCGACTTCGACTGACGAGAGCAACTACCCGGCTTATGAAGCCCCGTCGGACCTGTCATTGGCGTACTCAACGACGCGTCCCCGATTCGGGGATGGACCGATTTCGCCTACCGATTACGCCCGTATGGAAAGCCCCTTCCACCCGACTTTGGACAATGGACAACTCTCTGCCCCGCATTATCGAAATGCCTCCGGGAGCCGTCTCTCCGACCACCAAACCGCGACATACGACCGACGCTTGCGGGGAATGGCCGCGGAACAAGATCTTGCTGCGGCAAATGTCAATCCCCTGCAACGGATGGCTTTTCACGGCGCGTATGACGTTCAACGCTATCAGAATCCAGGACTTCAGGGAATGCCTGCACTTTACGCCCCAGCCGCTCATGTGAATGCGGCGGCTCTTGCTTCTAGGGGCCTCCAATCAGACACTGCTCAGGCGAACAGGAGTTCGGTGCTGGAAGATTTCCGCAACAATAGCAAGGGTAACAAGCGATACGAGCTCAAGGTAAATTTCCGCAACACCCCGCTGCAAATCACGATTCGATGTCTGACGAACTGCCCATAGGATATATACGGTTATGTTGTCGAATTCAGTGGAGATCAGCATGGATCCCGGTTTATCCAGCAAAAGCTCGAGACCGCAAACAGTGACGAAAAGGAGATGGTGTTCCGGGAAATCCAAAGCAACGCGCTGCAATTGATGACCGATGTTTTTGGCAACTACGTTGTACAGAAACTTTTTGAACACGGCAACCAGACTCAGAAGAAGGTTCTAGCTAATTCGATGAAGGGACATATCCTGAGCTTGTCTCTTCAGATGTATGGATGTCGTGTCGTGCAAAAGGTAAGACCATTTTTATGTTAAGCTGCTGAGGATAAGTTACTGACGCCAGCGTAGGCATTGGAACATATTCTTACCGACCAGCAAGCAACCATGGTTAAGGAACTTGAAAACAATGTTCTTCGCTGTGTTCGAGATCAAAATGGAAACCATGTGGTTCAGAAAGCCATCGAACGGGTGCCATCAGAGCATGTACACTTCATCATTGATGCCTTCATCGGCGGCGTGGAGAAACTTGCCACTCATCCTTATGGATGCCGTGTCATTCAGCGGATGCTTGAACATTGCAAGCAGGTGGACCGCGAGCAAATTCTCTCAGAGTTGCATGCCTGCACAACCAAACTCATTCCCGACCAGTTCGGAAATTATGTGATCCAACATGTGATCGAGCATGGCGAGGAGAAAGATCGTTCCGCCATGATCAACATTGTCATTTCGAACCTCATGTCTCATTCGAAGCATAAGTTCGCCAGTAACGTGGTCGAAAAAAGTATCGAATTTGGCGAAGAAGGCCAACGCTGTCACATCATTAATATGCTCACGCAGAGCAACGAAAGATCCGAAAGTCCCCTGCCCGCACTGATCCGTGATCAGTATGGCAACTATGTTATACGTAAGTGGCCCTTCGGCTCTTCGCCGCATTTGAAATCCCGGCGCTGACCCTCGTTGCAGAAAAGGTATTGAGCAAGCTGAAAGGTGAAGAGAGGGAGACTCTCGCGGAGCAAATTCGGCCTCTCCTTGCCGGATTGAAAAAATACAGCTATGGCAAGCAAATTGCTGCCATCGAAAAATTAGTATATCCTCCCGGTGGCGTTCCTCCCCCGGCCCATGCCAGTCATACCTCGTCATCCACTACGCCCCCCAACTCCCACAAATCCTCTCCTCAGCCCTCCAAGCGCTCTGTGAATGGATCCGAGAGCGGTCGGGGGCCGGTTGTCGGGGCGGCACCGCCTACACCACCTCCCACCGACACTCAAACCAATGTCGACGGATCGGTCGAACCCAAGAGTGTTGCCAAAAGCACTGTGACTCCTTTGGCCGAGTCCGAGTCGGCTGATGCCATGCCGGCCACGTCGGTCAACACCAATGGCACCACCTAAACTCAAAAGGCGAACGTCACACTACTCTTTTTTTGCTTCTCCTGTCCAAATTTTCTATGGCTTTTTATTTATCTTTTTTTCTTTACTATCTTCCTTTCTCCCACACCACCCCTTCAACCAGTTCATTTTTAATCCAAGCGTATACATACAGGTCTTCTGAGGGGTATGAGTCTTCGAGGTTAATTTTTTTTTTCTGCCTTTATTCTTTCACGGGCATAACGGCGTAAAAAGCAAAGGGTATCACGGCGGGAGGAAAGGGGGTTTGTGCGATTTCTATACCTGCTCCTGTTGTTTTTCTTTTCTTTTCTTTTGTTTATTTCTTTCATGTCCCTATCACTTTCCACCCTCCCTCCCCTTGTCTTGAAACCTTGCTACCTTTTTTTAATTTGTCAATGGTCTTCTCTTCTTCAACGTTTTTGTCAGAAGGTTCAATGTTACGAAAATGAAGCCACGCCTCCCTAGTCGTTGATCGTTCTGTTCTTTGCTTCTTGTTCAAATTATGAGGGTCGGCGTCTTAATTGGTTGAACAAAGGATACCGGGATTCCACTCTTCTTTGACCTGCAGAGGTCGCAAAGATTCGAGACCTTGGACATATGGGACGAATCCGGAATTAGGGAAAGAAAATGGGAATTGCTTGGAGCATCTAGAATGCTTTGTTTGCTTCCAATCGGTATACATGCGAATGAATTCAGAATGCTGTTGTACCTTGCCCAAATTGCTGTCCATAGTTGCTTTCTTGCTTAATTATCTTGCTATGAACGAATGAATGTTAATGGTTAGTTGAGCGGACTCGAGAATTTGTAGTTGTATGGAGTCGAGTAGTAAGGGACCTCTACACAGGAGATATTCTCGTTGTCTTATCATTTATTATCGCCACGTGACGTCTTCGTCTTCATCCGTCTCCAATTAATTCTTCCTCTCCTCACTTTGCACTTTGCGCCACTCTACGAATATCCTCCCTGCTCTTTGATACCGCAAATACACCGACACGCTCCAATATTCTCTCTACCAGCGCGACCGCGTACCTCTATCTTCGCCAAGACCTCCACCCCTCCATAACCAACTCAACTCAACCTCACCTCCCTCTCTCAAACCCAACCCACCCCCAAAGCCAGCAAGCAAGCCAGAAAACAACCCAACAAAACCCCAACCTCGGCCCCCCCCACCCAAACCAGCCAAAGCAAAGAAAAGAAAAGAAAGGATGTCCTCAAACGTCGGCCTCTCGACCCCCCGCGGAAGCGGAACATCGGGGTACGTGCAACGCAACTTCGCATTCATGAAGCCGCGCACGGCGGGCTACGGGGCGCCGTATCCGCCCGTCTCGTCGGGCGCGAACGCCACGGACCCCGGACGGCCTTTTAAGCAGAGGATGCCGGATCGGCAGATCCTGGAACATGATCGGAGGAGGGCGGTTGAGGTTAAGGTTATGGAGGAGAGGGAGAGGTTGGAGGAGGTGAATGAGCGGTTGGAGGAGGAAGGACAGGGACAGGGACAGGGACGGGGACGGGGACAGGGAGGTCAGGAGGAGAAGGAGGATGGCGAGGAGGAAAAGGAGGAACAGGAGAAGGAGAGGATCCTAACGGATGAAGAAATCGACGAGCGATGCGAGGCTTTGCGCGAGAAACTACTGAAAGAACTCGAGGCCGATGAGGCGCGGGAACAACAGCGCGGGCAGCAGCAGCAGCCGGCGTCGAGGAAAGGATGGGGACGCGATTTGCCGCCGAAGGAGAGACGCCAGTTCAAATCTTATCAGGTGCATGAGCAGGCGGAGGCCAAGATTGAGGAGAGTGAGCGGTTGCGCAGGGCGTTGGGGATTAGGGAGGATCGGGAGACCGGGGAGTTGTCGAGTGGATTCCGGGGACGGGATTCGGAGGGGAGGAAAAGGGAGGGGGATCGTGAGAGATATTGATTTGGTCTTTTCGGTTTTCAATTTTCGTCTTGTTTTTCCCCTCTTTTGTTGTTGGTATTCTTTTCATGGGGGTTTGTTCCTGGCGTTGTTGGGGATCGTTGGCTTCATTTGCATTTCTTTGGATCAAACTTGTATGTATGTATAACCTCGGAATTACTATGGATATGACTACGATCGAACAAGCATGGAACTAGTTTACAGTGCGACCGACTAACGAATGCAATATATCTATTCGTATCAATTCAACTTTTGAAGACAAAGAATTCCCTGCCTGCTAATACACTCAAGCAGCCTTATATACGGGACCTCAAGCTAAGCACCGAGCTTCTCGATCACCCATCCCTCCCTGGGATCTTTCTTCTGAACCACCTTCTTCGCCGGCAACGGCCATCCCATGCGCCCGGTCTCACCTACCAGCGACGGAATCACCCAGCAAGCGCGCCGAGGCGGAATACCACCCAGCTCTTCAATGTTCCCAATCGGCTTACCGTACTCAATCAGTGGCGTTCCCTGCGCAATGGCCGAGAGTTGCAGTCCACTCGGCGAGACGAGAGGATACATTCTGATCTTGGACGCCTGCTCGGATACCATCGACGGGGACGATTGCTGCAGATGCGAGTAGATGATGTACTGGGGCATCTCCTTCGGGGAGAGATTGGCCATCAGCGACGAAGGGTGCACGTAGACCGCCTTCTCGTGCAGCTCGACCGCGTGTCCCTCGCGCGAGCTGAAGAGCGTGAAGTACGGGACGTCGATGGCTCGTTTCGGCTTCCGGTCCATCTCCGGCGGCACCGGAGCTAGATCCGCGCGAATGGCCACGTTGTCGATGAACCCGGCCGCGATGATCTGTTTCAGCGCCCTGACTTGCTTCTCCGTCGGCTCGGGGAGACG
This sequence comes from Aspergillus ochraceus, assembly GCA_004849945.1. NCBI lineage: Eukaryota > Fungi > Ascomycota > Eurotiomycetes > Eurotiales > Aspergillaceae > Aspergillus > Aspergillus ochraceus. The sequence goes on along the minus strand of SSOS01000007.1, from coordinate 1,286,284 downwards.
GGCTTGGTACGCGGAAATGAGACCGGGGTTGTTGGTTCGTACGATGTCGGTCAGTTGGCTGCGCAGCTGCGTGGCTTCCTTGAAGGCCTTGGCCCGCAGGAACATCTTGTCGCAGAATGCGTCCCCGTCGGAGGCATAGCCGTAGGCGCAGATGGCCGACAGGTATTTGAGAGCGTCGGCGGTATCGTCGTGCTTGCTGAACAGCCGATGAGCTCTGTTGTAGTCCTTGTGGTGTTGCTCTCTGGCGGTGTCCTCCAGTCGGTCCGAGTTCGTGTAAATTCCGCGCTCGTCGTCGTCCTTGGCGGGCGTGGGATCGATCTGGTTCTCGGGCACAAACAGATCGCCAACAGCTAAGGCTGCAACCAAGGCGATGACATAGGGCATACAGCCGTGCTGATGGCCGATGTGCAGCATTTTGCCGAATCTGGGAGACAACGGATAGGTGGACAGCCGGTTTCCGATCTGCGTGATCTTTCCTTGCGAGGAAAGAGCGCCGAGGTTCTTCAGCAACTTCTCGGCCTTTGCCAACCCTTGACGGCTTGGGGGTGTTGGGAAGGGGAAATTGATGACGTTGTGAAGACCCATGCTCTTCATCTGAAGAACGACTCCCTCGATGGGCGTCCGAAGAATTTCCGGATCGGTGTATTCGGCAAACTCTCCTTCATACACTGCAGACGAGTAGAGTCGGTAGCAGTGACCAGGTCCAGTTCTACCGGCTCGTCCGGCTCTTTGGTTTGCACTGGCCTTGCTAATCCAGTCCACCTGGAACTTCTGTACTCCCGTCGCCAGATCGTACTGCTTTTCCTTGGCTCGTCCGCAATCGAAGACATACTTGATGCCCGGGATTGTAAGACTGGTCTCGGCTACGTTGGTAGCCAAGACAATGAGTCGCGAGTTCTCTGGGGGCGGTTCGAAAACCTTCAACTGCTCCTTTGTAGGTAGTTGCGAATACAGAGGCAACACATGAACCTGGGTCGACGAGTCCATTGCTTCTTCCTCCATATCAAATCCTTCATCGATATCCGAGTCATCCAACCCGGTAATTTCAATGTCACTGTCGTCGTCATCATACGCATTCCCGGGGGTGGATAGATCGGTTCCACCAATGTCCAAGTCTTCTGCTTCAAGCGGTGCATCGTTCGCTGAGAGCTGGACCTTGGCTTGGGCAACATCCCCCCGCTGAGTAGGTTTGAAGGCCTGTTTCAGACGCTTTGAAAGTTGCCTGATCTCGTTCTGTCCGGTCAAAAACACCAGCATGCCTCCAGGAGGCAGCTTGCGGTGACCCCTCGAGACCTTCCGGTACAATTCCTCAACGTAATCGCGGTGGGTCCGCCGGGAAAAGTGCACGGTAACAGGGTATTGCCGGCCCTCCGCCTGCACCAGGGGTGGTGCTCCGTGACGGAAAAGACTAGCATTCTGTGTGAAATCAGAGATGCGCAGAGTCGCCGACATGACCACAAGCTTGAGAGGCTTCACCGACGGGTCCTCTTCGCTCATGTTCTTCCGCAAGTCGACAATGCGGCTGACCATACCGATGAGAATATCAGTATTAACACTCCGTTCGTGGGCTTCATCGATCACAATGATAGAATATTTGCTCAAAGAAAAGTCCTCGGCAATCTCTCGGATAAGAATACCGTCGGTCATGAACTTGATCGCCGTTTTCTTTGACACGGTGCTTTCGAACCGAATCTGGTACGAAACTTGGTCGGAAAACGAGCCCAGTTCATCACCAACTCGTTTCGCCATACTAACAGCAGCAACTCGTCGAGGCTGTGTTACTGCAATCATGCCGGGGTTTGGGCTGTCGGGGTTACCAAAACCGGCTTCGAACAAAAATTGGGGCAACTGGGTAGTTTTTCCACTACCAGTAGCTCCCCAAATCACAATGGAAGAGTTGTTGTAGATTGCTTCCATGATTTTCTGTTCCTCGCCCACAATCGGTAGTCCCAAACGCGCATTCTGCATTTCCTCCGTACGTTCGACTGGAACACTGAAAGCCTTTCTGAACGGGTTGCCCTGGGTCACCTGGAGCTCTGGAGGCAGCGGCTCCTCCTGATAAACGGTATTTTGGGCAGGCTTCTTGGATTCGGGGACAATTGGTAGGTCCTCATGTACGACGGGACCCGTCGTAGGTTGAAATCCTGCAGCTTCATTGATTTGCTGTCTTGCCCATGCCTTGAAAGCAGACTGACGAGGCTTCGGTTTATCATCATCATCATCTTCTTCTTCGTCTTCGTCTTCGTCTTCGTCTTCGTCTTCGTCCTCGTCCTCATCGTCCTCATCGTCTTCACTGTCATCTTCCCCAGAACCACCTGTTCCTGACTCTTCGGAGTTATCGTTCTCATCCTCCTCGTCATCCTCATCATCATCCAGGCTAGATGCGGATTCATCATCCTCATCCTCCTCGTCATCGGAATCGAAACCTTCCCATGGCACATCTTGTGTAACTACTACCGGCTGCTTGGCTTTGGGGCCCTGTTTTCTCTTCTTGAGGACTGGGAAGCCATCTGGACCGAGTTCAAGAGGGCGCTTTAGTCCACTACCGCTTGGTCCTGCCGGTTGGGGGATTTTATCGTTAACCGTCACTCCTGACGGAGGGAGCGAATCATCGGAGTCATCGTCTGAGTGCTCTAGCTCGGGGCCGCGTTCATGAGCAGCGGTAGGTGCTGAGGCTCTATCACTCTCGTCATTTCTTTTGCGCTTGCCAAGCTCTTTAGAGCTTTGAAATGCTGAGGTATCGGTCTTCGATTTTGCAAGTTTCTTGAGGAGCTCGAGGTTCTCTTCTTTCTTAAGTTTATTTTCCTGCCCGATTTGTTAGTGGGAAAATCACAATTGAATCCAATTCACCCTATTGATCCACTTACAATATATTTGTCTAACCGTTTCTGTTTCTTCGAAGAGATGTTGGTATGTTGCGATCGCAATTCATCTCTCAGCTGCTGTCTCTTTGCTTCCTTGTCGCTCTTAGAGACGGGCAATACCTCCGCGGCATTGGTGTCCACCGGACCGCTGGTTGTTGCAGCATTTTGTTTGTGCTTTTGCTTTCGTTGACGGGGTACAAATTTGGGCATGGTGTTATACAGCCAGGATACCTCTGTCTCTAGCCGAAGACAAAGGCAGCAAATCCCAGATTGGACTGTAGAACAGAGATTTATTCCTCACTGATGAAGGCGGAGGAAATGAAAAAAATCGGGCGGCGTGAACATTCTGCTGGAAGGCGGTGAAGCTATTCTCACCGCCCGGGGATCGCACTGAGACGCCCGTCCCGCACTTGTTCTCCTACACTTCTCCGTCGCACTCTTAGTTCACCTCTGGGAGTCTGTTTGGATTCATTGCATCCTTCTGTCATTGTTATTACTCCGTTCAGATAGAACACAAAAGACAAGATAAAGAAAAGGAATAATTTGACCCAGAGAAGAACAGACTTTCACACCCGAAAACAGCAAAACAACGAAAACAACACGTGCGGGGACGTTCCAACACATCTGTCACCATGACTGATTCTTTCAACCTTGACTCGTTTCAGGAGTCACTGAATCTTCCATACCCTGCTGCCACAAGGCAAGCTTCTGGGGTCGTAAATGGGATCCAAACAGATGTCATGTGTGTGAACTTTAGTGATAGAATCCTAGTGACAGTCTCACAAAACGGCCGACTAGGTCATTGGGTATGTCCTTCACAAAACGTTTGTCCTCGCTTTCAACTAACAAATAGCAAAGTTACATGTACCGCTGGAAAACCACAATCCTGGGACAGAAGGGCATCACACCATCTCAGAGACATCGGACGACAGCTTACTGCCAATCAGTAGCTTAACTGCCACCTCGCTACTTGGAGGCCGGGTTCCTAGTCATGAAACCATCGGTCAGCTCTATGCTCGTCAAATTGGGAGTGTCATTGTGACGAAGACCCCCAACGAAAATCGACTCCTTGTTGTCGGGCTGGGTCTGGAAGCCGCCGAACCAAATAGGAATGTTTTCTTTGCTATCATAGACCTTGTGCTCCAATGTCTCTAAAACCAGACTCGAGAAGAGAGTGATGGAAAAGAAAACTCACAGATCCAAACCGCGAATCCTATTCCCTGGTATTTCTTCTTTGGTCTCTCGATCCTCACGTTGTTGATCCTCAGGCCATGCACGAGTCGGCACAGCATGTTTCGCTCCTCCTCATTGAAACCCCTGAAGCGCAACTGTCCAAGGAACTCGAATGCGCCGCTAAATAGGGCCTTAATCAAGTCTTTTTCGTCAAACCCCGGGATCTTCCAATTCTCATTGGCGACAACGGTCAAGGAATAGGCCTTCAGGGGCTCTCCCATTCGCAAAGTTGTGATGAATTCTGAGAAAGCCCAGCGGCGCTGCAAGGCAACATTGAAATCTTCCGATCCCAACAAGAGGAATATTGATCCATATGACCTCTTCCACATGGAGGGAAGAGTGCGGCAGGGGTACTCAAGGTACTTATGATGGCTCACACAGCTACAGCATCTAAGTGGTTTAGGCACGCGTCGAAGGACATCCGCAGAGAACGAACCATACGTCCTAAGGAAAAGAGTGCGGTAACTCAAGCAATGGAAAAGAGCAATGGAGCATTCATGATAAATGGTATGACAAGTTCTGAGGAGCGCCAGTTTCGCCAACTTAACGCGCTTGGTCCTGCCTATTTCGACGGCACTGAGGTCATGGATGAAAGAAGCCTCATATATCCTGAATCTGACCTGAATAAGCAACCAAAAGAGCTTGCAGCGCAGGTTCCGATTTCCAAGGATTAGGGGCTCTCTCACCAACCTGCTTGCCTCGGAAACAATTGTGTGATGGTAGCTGGGCTTGGCATCGTGTTTCACCAGTCGAGTCAAGTTGGGATTTTCTTCGTCGTGCTTTTCTTGGTGAAACTGAATTGTGACTCTATTCGTCGCGTCGCATTAGCAGCTGAGCTTATCACACCGAACTACCAATCAACAACTCACCCAGAATTGGAGGGATCAAGACGGCGAAATAGGGGAGCCGGTTTCTTTCTTTTCGCTTCGGCACTTTCGGCATCATTGACATTTGCCTGAAATATTGCCTGGCAATTCTCTTGGTTGTGTTCCTGAGGAATCACCTGGGTGACGGTCTCTGGGGCATTTTTTGCCTCATCCTCTTGCAGGGCCAGAGGACCCTCTGCCTGAGGCCCGTCACTCATCGCTTTTAAGGAGAGGAGGATCACCGGCCTGAACTATCTGATGGAATGGTAGTTCTTTACAAGAGATTGCCACGTGAGGTGGTGGTTGTGAAATGGTTGCCGGGCGAAGAAGTAGGATGAAAGGTTGAGTGAGGAATCTCATGCGCTCAGAACTGTACGTACAATACACAACACACTAGGTCAACTTAAGTTAAGAAAATTCCTTTCTTGCTACTGTCTGTCTATCACCATTGTCTTTGGTAATTTAACCAACTACAGCTGAACTACTTTCTGTAGTGGGTAAGGTAGGGGATAGATAGCCTTTATTGGCAAAGTTGGGGTGATCTAAAGCTACAGTGGATAATTTTGAAAAAAGGAAGTAGATTGATATTGATACAGGATATTCATGCACCAACAAGCCATAATATTAATCTTCATTCACAAGCTGAAAGTTCCTAGTCCATACTTACGGACAATCCCATCCGCCAATGTTCACGTGACTTCATACACGTGACGCGCAACCATACATAGTCTCACTGACATCCAGTACAAGCATGTCAACATCTCCCCCATCCTTCCTCCCTGTCTCATCTACGCTCACGGCGATCCAGAATTGACCTGATATTTACTGTACATGGCTTGCTCTTGCATCCGAGCACAAACGCTCACTTGACCTTCTTATCTTCCGTGTCGCATCATAAACATAAGCTGTTCTATCCGAATAAGTGCTGATCTGGAGAGGTATTTGGAGCTGCTACCGTCTCAAAAAAGACGCCCTCAAACATTTCTGGCTAATAGTGATACAGTCTACAAGCTTTGAGCCTTCACTCTTATCATCCCTTTCATTCACTACAAATCATCTACCTTTCCTCCACCTCCCTCATCTTCCCTTTGTCATTTATCTATCTATTTATCATCAATTCTCTTCTGAAAGATATCATGTCTGATACAGGCGCTGATGATCAAGATGATCGTGATATCAGAGCAGCTATTGCTGCCTCTCTAAGAGACTTCTATGGCTCAGATTCGCAAACTCGAGGCAATGATAGCCAAGGCGGCATTGTTGATTTGACTGGCGATACAGATGACGATGATGTTCTACCCGCGCAGCCAAAGTCTAACTCAGTGATCGGCGTTGATACAGATAGTGAATCGACTGTTGCTTCTGTTGAAAACCTTGGTGGTGGCGATGATGATAACGACGACGATGAAGATTTGAGGAGAGCAATCGAGTTATCGAAGCAAGATTTCAGACATGGTGCAAGCTCGCCAGAGTCCCCACTGTACATTTCCGACCATGAGCAGGCCTCGAAACCAGTTGCATCTCAACAAACCCACGTCTCGTCGAGCGAGCAAAATACACCAGGTCCCATGGGTGTGCTTGGCTTGAATCGAAAGCAGATGGAACAGGAGCGCCTCGCGCGTCTTGCCAAGAGGAAGCCAGAAGATACCCCATTGTCTGATGAGCGCGAGAAGAAGCAGTTGAAAACCCAGGCGTCTCCGAAGGCTCAAATGAAGAAGGATCTTGACAAGCTTTCAACTACCATTGAATCTTCTTCCCAACCACAGAATACATGTCCAGAGGCTAACAAGCCATCTTCTAACATACCCTCGCCTCAGCCGTCTGTTCAGTTCCCTGCCGGTGTGGTCAAGAAGACTTGGTCCTATTCTAGTCCGCGCCTTGGTGATGATATCAAAATCGAAGAAGTCTTTCAAAGGTCGAACTTAGAACTGGCGGTTCTAAGCTCATTCATGTGGGATATGGACTGGCTCTTTTCCAAGCTTGACACGCGAAACTCTCGGTTCTTGCTAATAATGCAGGCCAAGGATGATGCAACAGTGAGTTATTTCTCCCCACATCTCTATTGTTCAAGGGAGTTAATCATGGTCCTGGAAATAGAAGCGTCAATACGAGTCGGAGACAGCAGCCATGAAAAACCTCAGATTATGTTTTCCTCCTATGGAACCGCAAGTGAACTGCATGCACTCCAAGTTGATGCTGCTTTTCCACAAGGATTATCTCCGGATTGTGGTCCCAACCGCCAACTTGACACCGTTTGATTGGGGTGAGAAGGGAGGCGTCATGGAGAATGTAGGGCTTACCTGGGCTTCCATTTCGTTAAGTTGCTAACACGGAGACCCAGTCTGCTTTTCTGATCGATCTCCCCCAAAGGCTCGATAAAACTTCCGAGATCCCCAAGACTGCCTTTTACGAAAATCTGGTTTATTTCCTAAAAGCCAGCATGCTGCACGAGAATGTGATTTCTAAGCTTGGAACCTATGATTTCAGCAAAACTGAACATTTTGAATTTGTTCACACCATGTAAGTTTTCTCCTGATGGTAGCAAACCAAGAATCCACCACTAATGTACATTAGCGGTGGCGCTCACACAGGAAATGCATGGAAACGAACAGGTTATTGCGGCCTGGGTCGCGCAGTGACTTCACTCGGTCTACAGTCATCCAAGCCAGTCAACATCGATTTCGTGGTAAGAGTCCAAACAAGCCCAGCATGCCGTGTACTCTACTCATGTACAAACAGACATCATCTCTCGGCTCCTTAACAGACGAGTTCCTGAGATCCTTATACCTCGCCTCACAAGGTAGATCCCACCCACCAACCCACACGTATACCATACCCTCCAACTAACCAACCCTCCCCCAACAGGCGACGACGGATCCACCGAGTTCACCCTCCGCACCGCCAAATCCTTCCCTGCGAGAAGCCGCACCGACCCAAACAAGCTAATCCTGAAGACCACCGGCGAGGAATCCAAAAGCCGGTTCCGCGTCTACTACCCATCCCAGGAAGTCATCAGGAGTTCTCGCGGCGGGCCTCAAAATGCAGGAACCATCTGCTTTTCGGAGAAATGGTACGAAGGCGCTAAGTTTCCTCGCCACGTGCTTCGCGACTGCAAGAGTACGCGTTTTGGGCTGTTGATGCATAACAAGGTAGGTCTAGTCTGAAGTTGCTCGTGTTTGGAGGAATGTTTTAACGATCTAATCAATCTTATCTTTCTTGTCCTTACTCGAGGGTGGTGTCATTTGCTTACACTTACTCGTGTGGCTTCTTACGTATATATGCTTACCTCTCTGTGATCCTGGATGGAAACAGCTCTTATACGTCCGACCCGATGAACCGATTCCACTGGAAAACAACACCGAATGTCGCGCGTGGGCGTATGTCGGGAGTGCCAATCTCTCTGAAAGTGCCTGGTGAGTGGATTCAAACAGAGGACATGGCCATACGGTACCCTGTCTCCTCTATCTATCTCTCTCTATCTACCTAGTTTAATTTGACCTACCCCCACGAAAATAGAACATTATCTGACCAGGAAAAACAAAAAAAGGGGCCGTCTCGTCCAAGACCGCTCGACCAAGGAACTGAAACTGAACTGCCGCAACTGGGAATGTGGTGTTCTTGTGCCTGTCATCGAGCAGAAGAAACCAGACACCAAAGCTGAATCTACGGACAAGGGCGAGACCGAGTTCGTTGATCCAGACGAGACGTCCTCCGAATCATCGAGTCAGCTGGGCAAGGAAGATGAAAAGGATATCGAGCCCGAACCAGTCGACCCCGAGTCAGCTACCGGTTTAGAAATGTTCAAAGGCACCATCCCAGTGCCGATGGAGTTTCCCGGCGAGCGATACGGAGCGAATCTCACACCGTGGTATAATTCTACCTTTTGAGTGAGACAATGAATGTGGAGTTAGAGGGAACAATCAATTGGGTATAGATTGGTTGAACTATCTAAGAAGATACAATATGATATGACATTAATAATATGTTGGCGTCAGTGGGAATACGATGTTTCTTCCACAGCTTTTCTGCCAAATCCAAAAAATAAAAACACACGCTGTCTATCTTGCTGGTTGAAAATGTGCCAATGACAAAACTTTTTTCTGCTTTCCTTGCAACATTTCGTATATTAGATTTTGGTTTTTCTTTTCTCAACTCTGGCCTCTGCCATGTTGTTCAACTCCGATCCTGAAAGTTTGGGAAACGGAGAGAACGGCAAAGAGAACCAGAGGCAAGTGCCAAGTAATCCCTTGATTACTGCTGGGCTTTCTCAGACTTCTTGGTAAAGAGGCCCTTGATACCATTGATGACCATGCCGAAACCGCCAAAGATGTATCCGATGCCAAAGGACCAGCCCCGGACACGAACGGTGTAGATGAAGAAGTACACCAAGGCCCAGTTAATGATCACAAAGGCCAAGAAGATACCGAAGCAGCGCCACTTGTCTCCGTCGTGGACGTTCAGCGTTTGCATGTACTCCATACCATCGCGGTAAGGGCAGTACTGGCAGTCAGAAGTGGCGTTGGGATCGATCAGATATCCGGCGCCGGCGATGTTCCTGACGAAGTCGTTGGCGTAGTCACCGCAGGTAGAGCCGGGGGGCGGGTCGAAGTGCGTCGTCTCCATAGAAGTGCACTTGATTTCGACCGATGGGAACACGCTAGAGATGACACCGCGAAGCCACCAGGTGACCGGGTTGACGTAGTACATCCAGTACTTCCAGAAGACCGGGTAGTCACTGTAAGGACGAACAATACCGTTGAACAGGTTGACCATGACGAAGAAGAAGGGGAGAACCTATTAGAATTCGATTGTTAGTATTGGACAGCGAGATAACGAAAGCAGAGGAACGTACGTTAGAGATGACAGTGAATGACGGCGCAAAGGCACAAATCCACTGTCCCCAGCTAGCCTGGAACAGGAAGAAAAGCATGGACATGAGGAACACGTATCCAGCACTGCTCGAGTCGGTGGGGAATCCAACTGGGTAGTACCACAGCAGCCAGTAGATGAGGCCGGAGATGATCGCCATCGGGATCTCACAGACAACGTTGGCCGTGCAGAAAGCGAACCAGCCGTAGATTCGACTAGGGTATTCACGAGCTTCCCAGAGGGCGCGGTTGATGTAAAACTTGGGCACAATACTGTTCAGAACGATGGGAGGAATCAGGATAATCAAGAAGATTGAGAACATGCGGTTCTGCATGCTGGCCAGGGAATCGTCAAGCATCCAGAAAGTCTATGATGAAGTTAGCAATGCGCTGGAACGAACGTGCAGAAAACAAGAATCAACTTACAAATCCGTTGAAGATGCCAATAATAACACTGACGAACAACTTTCCATAGTAGTACGATGGGTCTCTCCAGTACTGCCTGAAAATTCGCTCGGTAAGGAGAACAGTTTGGGTCCAGGTCGGAGCAGCAAACTCATATTGAACTCCCTTTTCAGTGATAGGGATTTTGCTGCGCTCTTCCCTGATGTGCTTGATTTCATCCAAGATCCGGCGGTTTTGATCAGAGTTTCTCCATTCCTCGTTCCAATCCAGGTTTTTCCCGTCCTTCTTAGTCGCCTTGGCTGCCGTTTCCAGGATGAACTCGGCAACGTTCTTCGTCGGAGGGCAAACAACACCGCGGTCGGCAAAGTATTTGATCACATCACGGCCCTCGTGACCGACAGGCCCAAAATAGAAGGTGTTTCCACCCGGATTCAGGGCCAGGATCATATCGAATTGTTGAATGAGCATGGACGAGGGCTGGTGAATGGTGCACACAATAGCCTGTCCTGCCTGCGAAAGTTTCTTCAGGAATCGTACGATTGAGAAAGCTGCTTGACTGTCGAGACCACTGGTAGGCTCGTCCAAAAACAGGAGAAGACTGGGTTTAGCCGCCAATTCAACACCGATGGTCACTCGCTTCTTCTGTTCAACATTGAGAGAGCCAATGATGGCGTCCTGGATGTCTTCCAGTTCCAAAAGGTCGATAATCTGGTTCACGTAATCCAGCTTCTCCTCCTTGGGGGTGTTTCGGTCCTGACGGAGGATTGCTGAGAACTCAAGCGCTTCTCGGATAGTAGATGTATTGTCGTGAAGGTCCATCTGTTCACAGAAACCAGTACCTCTCTGGAAATCGGCTCCAAGAGGATGGCCATCGACAAGCATGTCGCCGGTGACAACTCCCATCTTCTGACGCTGAGCCAAAGTATTGAGAAGCGTCGTTTTACCTGCTCCAGAAGCACCCATCAAAGCGATCATAAGTCCTGGCTTCGCATAACCATTGACACCGTTCAGCAGCTTTCTAGTTCCGCCACCGTAAGGCACCGTGTATTCGACATTTGACCAGGTGAAGATGCGATCACTGGAGGAGATACGGTTGAAGGTATCAGCGGCACCGGAAGAATTCGCTTCTCCGCGAGACAATGCGGCGTCATCTCCCGTGTTTTTGGCCCCCTCTTCATCACTTTCCTTGGTGTTCTGAGCCTTCAGCTTCTTGGCGCGCTTAGAGCGCTTGAAGACCAGTGCGCCGCCACCACCGCCAACGAAGGACAGGAACTCGGCGGCAAGAACGGTAACCAGCAGGTAGAGTACAGTGAAAGCAATGACAACACCAAAGTTGCGCCACAAGTGATGCCGGGTGAACTGGAAGGTTGTATCGAGGTACTGAGCTCCACCAACCGAGGTCTCTCCAAGACGAGATCCCGTAAGTGCACAGCCTTGGTATCTTGGATCCACCCCTGGGCCCTGAGGGACCAGCTGCGAGGGTGCACAGTTCATAGTACGATCCGAGAACTCATTGGATAAAACCGACTCGTAACTATACGAGAG